>CM034703.1:261554831-261570918 GCA_020142125.1 Phrynosoma platyrhinos
TGTGTCTTATATGCCGGAGCGTCTTATATGGCGAAAAATACGGTACAAGCTAAACCAAAGGAGACTATCAATTATGTTTGTTTTAAAAACAAGCTGAATATAGGAGGTATTTAGTTCTGATTTTGCATCCTTTACAAGATGAGCTCTGATTCCTGATTTTTGCAGCACCTTAACAATTCTTCAGAAAGACTAGAGCCCACAAGGGTATGAAGGAAAATACACATTTTGTGTCATGTTGACACACCCTTCATACTCTCCTTACCCTGGATGGCTCAAGGTGTGTGATGGCTGAATTATGGCACTTATAGCTAGCTTCCTCTTGACCACTAAAGACATTGTAGAGTTTCAGGTGCCCCGTGCAGGTGCCCAGCATCAGGAATCGCTCCCGAGCAGAGAATGCACAACATGTGAAACCACTTTCATCTTCGTTTGCTTCCCGGAACACAGAAATTGGACGGAACCTGGGAAATAAAATAGATACTAAGTAAGAAACTGAACTTTCAGCAAGGGGCAAGAGAAGACTAGTGTGCAACAATCAAGCACAGCAGCTTGAAAATGTATCTGACACCTTGCTATGTTGGAAGTCACAGCTTCAGCTGGCTTATTAAGAGAAAACAGATTTTGATAAGTGTTCCACATACAGAAGAAATCAATCAATAGAGAAAAATGAGTAGCAACACACAAGTCTTCCTAGTAGTCACATCATAGGCTCCTATCAGACTGCAGTCTGTTACCACAGTCCAAACTCAGACAGCTTGGCCAAGAGAATTATAGAAATTTGGGGGCAAAATCTTCCTTACCTGCTGAATATTAGATGTCTATCAAAGCATCCACCATCCACCCCGCCATACTTTGGAAAGGCTGCCCTGCGGGTGAGCCGTGAGGTAAAGTTAGTTGGCGCTTGGCGCCTCTGTTTTGGCTCAGGACATTGGTGAGGTGTAAAAAGAGAAAATGGGGGGCAAGTGGCCACGGGGTTCTTGCAGCGGGCATGCTGCTCCCTAAGGTACTCTGTGATTATGCTGTCCAATGTGGGAGGGGAAGGGAGGTGCCTGTCCAGCTGTTTTTTGATGGCTGGGCTCTGGCTGTAGGCGCCATGGTCTGACTTTTGCCGGAGGACTCGGATTTTCCTGCCATTGCAAGGAGATGGCCGCTCTCGGACGAAGCTAATCCTGCCAATCACAGGAGCGTTGGTGGCGTGAGATGGGCCCGGAAGTGCAAGTGAGCTTTGGCAAGGAGTCTGCCTTGGCTGGGCATGGACAGAGGCAGGACCAGGACCCACAGAAGGATGGTTAGTCAACCGGGCTGAAATGCCATTTGCTATACGAGGGGTACGAGGCAGAGACACAGGAGAGGCAGCGGCAGGAACTGGGGTGAAGGCAGAGGAGTGAGAAGCTGCTGTCATAGGTAAATCCGCCTCTTTGGTAAGGATGGTAGCTGTTTCTCCAAGCCCTTTAGAGATGAGATGGTTCCTGATCAAAAGGAGTAACTCCTTCTCAGGGAATGAGATCCTTGACTGAGCCACCACATCTGCTTTCTGCAATCGAGCCAGGGAGACATCAGTCCCAATCAACAAGGGTTTTCCTGAAACACGCTCGATCAGCTCAGCCGCATACTTGCAGAATTTCACGTGCTCGCTGCGCTTATCCTGAAGTACAGGCTCCTTCATCAGCTGTTGGATCTGGCAGCTACTGAATAGGGGCAACTTGCTGATGATCTGCCGGACTGTGCTACTCCGGGACAACCCAACCAAGGCCTTGCAGGCCAATGCTCGGATCTGGTCTGCATCCGTAATGGGCATTTTTACAGACAACAAAGACAGCAGGACTTTGATGCCATTATTGGATTGCACCACATTCCACATTTTGGCCAAAGTGTGCTCACTGCTCCTGGGTGCTTGGGGCAGTGCTCGACGAGGGGTGCCAGAGATGAATTTCCCAATGCTCGAGATGCGATTATCTGGGCCACATACACAATTAATGATGATCTGCAGTGCTGACTTCTGGATCTCCGCATCATGAATAAAAAATTCGCCTTCAGCAAGTCCCAGGATGATGCTAATACCTAACAAAAAAGGAGGCATTTTCATTTAATCTTTAGCCTAGCAAAGTATGACACACTACTATAAGTGGCAAGATGCACCCATTAATACATGATAGAGTGATATGCTTGTTGCTCTACCCCATACTGGCCCAATACATAATTATGAAAAAAAACCTGGAATAGGCAAGCAATATTTTTACTTTTTGTTATTTGGCATAAACACCACTGGAAAATAATCACATTGCCAACTCATGCATGATCATCCCCATTTCAGTGTTAACGGGGTGATGTGTCATTGCATCATAGGAAACCACACTATTCCTATAACAGAAAATAGGCCCACAGAACAACCAAAGAAAACACAAGTTAGAGTGTACTAAAGCTACATTGGTTGGCACTGTGCACAGGGAAATGTAAGTGGCCCTCCTTGTGTAACCTCATCACCTAGTAAACCCCAAGACAAACACAGGCAGGATCAGAGCATTAACAGAAAGGGAAGGAGGGAGAGATAAAGGGATATCACATCTGCAAGATTAGCCAAGGGCATAAGAAAGATGATAAGATAAATAGCAGACACCCTTAGAAATGCAAATAGCATCCAAAGCAGCATTACACATAAGATAGGAATGTGGAATGTGAGGTGCATGAGCCAAGGGAAGCTGGATATAGTAAAAAATGGAAATACAATACATGAACATACCAATACTGGGGGTAAATGAGTTAAAATGGACAGGAATGGGCCACTTTTAATCAGACAACTACACAATGTTCTACTCAGGGAATGAAAAGACAAGAAGAAATGGGGTGGCTTTCACAGTAAGAAAAGATGTGGCAAAAGCAGTCAGTGGATATGATGCAAAATCAGACTGAATCATTTCAGTAAGGCTCCATGATAAACCTATGAATATCACTATAATTAAGTATATGCACCAACCACAGAGGCAGAACAGGAAGAAATTGATAGATTCTATGAAGGAGTACAGGAAGAAATTGACAACACACCAACACAGGATGTTGTTGATTACTGGAGACTGGAACGCAAAAATTGGAAGCAAAGAAGAATCAAAAACAGTAGGCAGATTTGGATTAGGCAAAAGAAATGAAGCAGGTGAGCGTCTGATAGATTTTTGTGAACCCAATAATCTATACATTGCAAACACATTCCTCTAATATCCAGAAAGAAGGCTACACACATGGATATCACCAGATGATCAACAAAAAAATCAAATAGACTATATAATTGGAAGCAAAAGATGGCAGAACTGTATACTGGTGGCCAAGACTAGACCAGACGCCGACTGTGGCACAGATCACAAATTATTCATATCAAAAATAAGAGTAAAACTCAAGAAGAAAACAAAACCAGTGATTATACCAAAATATGATCTAATTAATATCTCAACAGAATTTACTGACAACATAAGAAACAGATTCGTATTACTAAGCATAATAGACCAAGAATTAGAAGAACTATGGTCTGAAGCCAGGGACATAATAAAAGACGAATGCAAACAGACAATTTCAATAAACAAAAAGAAAGAGGAAAAAACCATAGGTGATAAAAAACACTACAAGTAACAAGGAAAAGAAGAGAAGAAAAACAAATAGAGACAGCAACAAACTAAGAATTATGAATACAACAGTACAATGGCTTGTGTGGAAACATAAAGAAACCTCACAGACCTGGAACACCTAACTAAGGAAGATCAAAGAAGAAAGTGCTAAGACAGGCTTAATGTTGAACATAAAGGAAAAAAATGACCTCCAAAGACCTTTATGTGTTCAACCTAGACAATGAAGAAGTAGAAATAGTAAAAGAATTCCCATATCTGGGATCAAACATTGATAGAAATGGGGAATGCAGTCAAGAAATCAGAAGAAGATTGGTGGCTATAAAATGACAAACAAATGGGTCCTAGAGCAGATCAAGCCAGAAACCTCCCTGGAAGCCAAGATGACCAAACTGAAGCTGTCGTATTTTGGACACCTCATGAGAAGGCAGGACTCATTTAAAAAGACAATAATGCTGGGAAAGGTGGAGGGCGGAAGAGAAGAAGGCCACATGCCAGATGGATGGACTCTATTAAGGAGGTCACAGGTATTAAGGGTTTGCAGGAATTAAGCAGAGCAGTGGAGGACAGAGGATCTTGGAGATGTCTCATCCATGGGTCACCATGAGTTGAGATCAACTCGAGGGCAGTTAACAACAACAACAACAACAACAACAACAACAACAACAACAACAACAAAATTAATCTCCCCTGGCCCTTGGTCTCACAATTCCATGAACATTGTCCATATTTAGCAGAACGAGATGCCCCAAACTACAGACTTAATTGCAAGCCCAGAACTGTTAACTCCATACTGTACACCATAGATATGCATACAAAACAGTTCCAAGAATGTGGATATCATGAGGGGAGGGGGATGTTGCCTTTATGAAATAATAAACAAGGATTAAACACACAAAAAAGGAAAGAATGGTGTGCATATGTTTGCACACATGCATGTGCCTGTGTGTGTAGATGACAAAATAATGGATAAAAACCTTCTACAACATTTAAATTTCCTTCAAATATGTTGATAGATAATAACCAAATAAATGAAACACTCAGCTATGCAAATGTAATCTGACATATTTTAGCATAAGGATAGAGAAGTTCCTTTGTTATTACCATTGGAAAACTTCAGGACTGAAATGTTTGTTGTTAAGACTGCTCTTTCAAGAAAGGCTTTAATGCTTTGTGGGATGCTTTGAGCAATTTTCTGTAGAAAAGCAAATTAAAACAAATCTTGTTTCCTCATATTTAGAACCTCAAAGATGGAAAAACTCATTAATCTGAAAGCAGTGAGTCCAAAGTGCTAGCTACAGGAGGAAAACAGGATCAAAAGGGTCTGGAGGTATTACAGCAGTCCCTCTCAGGACCTGGAAAAACCAGTTTTATGAATACCTGTATGGATGCCATCCAAAGCTGGTGGTAACAATCAATGCAATATGCCAAAGATGATCTAATATTTGTTTGAGACAATTATTGACTTGTATCACAGTCATGCACAGTTTCTGAATGCCAATGCTTCCTGCATATTTCAGCAGATAATGAAATGAATGACAAAGAAAGGACATGAGCAAAGAAGGAGAACAGGTTCTACATACCCACAATGGAAATAGAAGTTCCTCCCTCATCCACTGTGTCCACTGCCTCTGCTAGCTGTAACTGGATTTTGGGAACCACAGTGAGGATGGCCAGAACATCCAGAGCATAACGCACTGTATCATTCCTGATAATGAAAGCAAAATACATATAATTAAAAGTACTATGAAACATTGTTATCAATTAAATAACATCGATACTCCAGCAGCACTTTCAAGCAAGAAAAGAGTATTGCATGCACATAGGTCTAATGGCTGCCTGCAACAATTATCAGTAACAGGTGAGCAGCAACTTAAAAGGCTGTCCTAGATAGAACCACTGTCTCACCTGGCATAGTAGGTCTTCCAGTTGCATGCTATTGAAATAAGTTGGAGCATAAGCTGCACACAAGACAGTTTGAGAAAGACCTCCGCTGGATCCCAATAAAGCTGTCCAGGCCCATATTCTATTAGAAATTCCATCATCTCTACAATCTGCTCATGTGTGTAGGAACAAGCCTGCAAGGAGAAGGAAATGTTCAAGTAGTCTTATCATTGTCAAAAGCTGCATACAGAAGTGATGAATGTATGATCTTTAAAATACTTCTTTTTTTAAAAAAACTGATCTGTCTTAATAATAATAATAAAATTTATTTCTATCCCGCCCCTCTGTGAACGCAACCAGGGTGGCTTACAACTTTAAAAATACAATAGAAATACAATATAAAATCCCCAAACCCACCCACCCCTTAAAATAATATTAAACAATGAAGCTATTAAAATATACTTAAAATACATCACAGTAAAACAAAAGAAACAATAATAGCAGTTGCGGCAGCAATAACAACGATAGCGAGAGAGAGATGGACTAATTCTTGAGGCTGGGATAATTATTCAGGAAAGGCCTGCCGGAATAGATCTATCTTAACAGCTTTTTTAAAGCTGGTTAAATTGGTGATATGACGGATCTCATCCGGTAGGCCAGTCCATAATCTGGGAGCGGTTGCAGAGAAGGCCCTCTGGGAGGTTGCAATCTTTCCCCCCGCAGAAGCAACCACAATGACATAAAAATTAATATCAAAATTTAAAATGTTTTAAAACAC
This sequence comes from Phrynosoma platyrhinos, assembly GCA_020142125.1. NCBI lineage: Eukaryota > Metazoa > Chordata > Lepidosauria > Squamata > Phrynosomatidae > Phrynosoma > Phrynosoma platyrhinos. The sequence goes on from CM034703.1 coordinate 261,561,105, forward strand.
AAATAAGTCTAAGATCTAAATGGCCGTCAACTTTAAAAGGACTTACCTTATTTTCCTGCGTATAAGACTACTTTTTTACCTGCAAAATCTGTGGCTAAAGTGGGGGGGTCGTCTTATATGCCGGATATAAGGATAATGAGGATGGAGGTGCTAAAACTCTATATTTTGACTGGGAAAATGGGGGGGGGGGTCGTCTTATATGCCAGAAAATACGGTAGGTTAACACTGACAATAAAACATTTGAGATTTTGTGACTCTGAAAGGCAGAGTTGTAGTTCTACTTCAGGAAAAGTCCAGCCCCATTTGCTAATGGATCTAATCTGCAGGAGGGGAACAGAGAACAAACCTCATCTGGGACCTTAGGACTCATTTTGGGACATAATAACCTAAAACATACAATTAACCAACATAGCACTGATAATAATCAATTTAAATCTGGGGTGGGCACATGCAGAGGATCAGAGGGCCATTTTTTATTCTTCCTGATCCATACAGGTCACATCCACACCATTTTCAGAAAGTAGAAGTGACATTTCAGTCACTATAATGGGTAACAGCATTTAAAAGCAAAACTGCATTCTCTGGAAGCTGAAAACAGTGGAGAAGGGGTGACTTAATTTTTATTTTTATTTTTTACAGATAGGGGCCCAAGTCTGAAAAGAGGGAACGAAGACTATGGGCCAGAAAACTCCCAACCTGGTTAAAATATTTAAGAATTGCATCCCACATTTCTGCTAACAGAACCAAAGAGTCAACAAAACTTCATAAAATTCTAAATATGAACACTTGAACATTAAACCATACAAAAATAATTTTAAAAGGGAACACAACTAGCTGACTTATTTATGAAACCATAGAGGCTTATGAAAAGCTAACTTTTTATATATATATAAAAAAGTTTTGACTCAATAGTAAGTCAGAAGGGATGAATCTACACAAAACTCTTGTGAAAGAAAATTCCACAACTAAAATAGAGCCTAAAGGTAAATTAAGGGCCTCTACAGACTGCCAGAAATAATCTAGCTTGAGGCCACTTTAACTGCTCTGTCTGAGTGCTAGGGAATCATAGAAACTGTGGTTTATTGTGCCACCAGAGCCCTCTGACAGAGAAGGCTCAATGCCTCAGAAAAACTACAATTCCCATAATTCCCTATCACTGAGCCAGGACAGTTGAAGTGGTCTCAAGCTCGATTATTTCTGGCAGTCTGTACAGGCCCTAACAGAAGAGCACGGACTGTCATGGTATGCTCCCTAACTACTGCCCACATCAACAGCAGTTCAACTAACTAGATGACATAAGGAAGTCTGTGAATTTACCAAGGTATGGACAACAGTATATTCCCCAGGAAGAGGTGACACTGCTGTAATAGATGCAAATGACTGCAACAATGTATTCATATGGAGCAGGGAAAGAGAAAATATCTCAAAAATGGCAGGAACAAGAAGCTACTCCTCCCCTACAAAGCACACTAACTCACCTTATATGGAGGCTGCGGATGGATCAGAATTCCACCTTCTGTGCGCTGGAGTGACTGCTTCACTTGTTCCACTTTGATGGCAAGATGTGCCTCAAAATACCTGCGCATGGCCATGCAAGTGTGTTTCCCAGTCTGACGGCTAGCAAAGATCTCATCATCACTTAGTAGAGCACCTTGGGTTTGCAAGTTTAGGATATCTAGAGTGCTGATCTAAAAGAAGAAAGACACAGCTGTGCCATAATATCTAAAAAGTCACAATCTTTTTTAAAATCAAAGAAGGAAATGGGTGTACTGAGAAGCTATGTTAGCTATACAGCCCAAACTTTCAAACATACAACTAACTTGACAAAGTGACTGATGCAAAACTAATAATGGCTTATTCATGTTTAATTAAATTATCAACAGTCACTTAAAAAGCTATTTTGTAACTCACCAAGAAAGGATGAAAAAGGAGAAGAGAAGGGAATGGTCTTTATGCCATAGTAACTGACTGAGTCTTCTGAAGTCAGGGCATACCTAAAACTTTCTAGTTTTATTGCCATGGAATGAGAGGAAACCTCAATAAACGACTCATCGTACTATCATAAAGACCCCAGTTTCTCTTTTTCTCTAAAGGTAGACAACTCTAAAGGCAGACAACTTTGTCATCTTTGAGAACCAATATACTGCCCCATAAACTTGCTGTGCACTAAACAAACTACAGGTTGCATCTGAACTGCTACAAGTAAACAACCAAAACACCACCTTATATTTGTAGGTTCAAACTAGGCATACAAGAAGCACATGCCTCACTTTAAAGGAGAACTGCAACTCTTAGAAGCTTCGGGGAAGGGAATTCTCCTTGAAAACAAGGTTTCTTCATGCTTTGGTCAACCCTGAATACTCCTCCTGTGCTGACAATTTTTTTACACTGCAAAGGGGTACAAAAATGTGCAGAGGGGAGTGCATGCAGCCTGTGTGTTGCTTACCTTTATAGTGGTTTTATCCAAGGTCACTACTACCTTTAACACTACCATCAAGAAGCTCTCTGGGAAGTTTTGAAATGTAGCATACAAGCCACAAGAACAGAAATTAGGTCAAGCACAGAGGAAACTATACGTTCCAAATGCAGAGGTGCCAATAACAGCCACATAAGATATGTAGCTCTTTACTCTCTCCTCTCTTGACTTTTTGCAAATAAGCCTAGCTAACCAATGGTGGCAGGGGTGGAAAAGACATTTCATGATTTGGGCCTGACAGTGATGGGACACCTCCCAATGGTATCCAATTCCACCACCACTTCCAAGAAAAAAGGAAGATAGCACTTACCAAGTTAACAAGACGCCGTAAACCATCATGCCTATCAAAGAGCTCTAAGACTGCCCGGAATGAGAAACAAATAGAGAAGAACATGGTAGCATGGCAGCAGCCTGAGGCATGAGAGCACTCCATCAGCCACAAGGTGTAATTCACAACATCTGATAACACATGAGGATGCATGCACACCTACAGAACAAGAAATTGCAATAATAATCCTCACACTGAGCTTCTTCCTCTCCCATCCCCCACAGCAAAACTCAACAGTGACAGCTATAGTGAATGGGCAACCTAGTAATTCAGACACTTGCCATCTTAGCTACAATTGAGTTTGCTGTTGATGTTTGCCATCAAGGTGGCTTCGACATATGGGGTCTCTATGAATGAGAGACCTCCAAAAGACATCCCTGGTCACCACTCCACCCCACCCACATCTTGCAAACTCAAGGCTGTGGCTTTCTTGATTGATTTATAATAATAATAATAATTTTTATTTATATTTCCGCCTCTCCCTACGGATCGAGGCAGGATTACGCAATAAAATATATACAATGTACAAAATACAATCACTAAAATAGAAAAATCAGAACAATAATAATAAATAATAAGAAAATAGAATACAATATAATAATTAAATAAAAATAGAATAGAATAGAATAAAAATAGCCAATCGTCATCAGAATCTAGAAATCTAGAAGATCACATGGATAGGCCTGCCGGAAAAGCTCCATATTAAGTGCCTTCTTAAAGGCATCTAGTGTAGTGATAAGACGGATCTCTTCCGGTAGGCCTTCCATAACTTGGGAGCTGTGGCCATGAACGATCTTTGGTAAGTAGAGTTTGATCTGGTTTTGTAATGATTTAATAAATTCTTCCCAGATGTTCTGAGAGTGCGGGGCAAATTATATGGGGAGAGGCATTCCTTCAAGTAACTCAGGCCCAAGTAATGTAGGGCTTTAAAGGTAATAACCAACACTTTGTACTGCGCCCGGAAGCTAATGGTCAGCCAATGAAGAGATTTTAATATGGGTTCTGATGACCAATCTGGCTGCCGCATTTTGAACCCATCCATCTGAACAGAAAACAACGAATGAAGAAAATAAACCCAGGCATTGATTAGGAAAAAGTACAATCTATGTTCCAAAGCTAAGGGAAAAAATGTGTCACAATGTTTAGAAACACATACAAGACAACTATGATGCAAACAGTGGGGCAATTCAAATATCTTTCCAGTTCTTCTCAGATTCCTTTAAAGCTCCTGCATATACTTACTCAAAAAGTAAAAAGTAACCATGGACGGGTTATACTATACAAGAGGACATTTGTATCCATGGGGGATCTGTTGCAGATCCCCCCACCGATACAAAAAAACATGGGACCTCAAGTCCCACTGTCCCCAATGGCAGCATGACATGCGTGCAGCTCTAGTGCAGCCACATGCACACACGCACCACCATTCGGGACAATGGGGCTTGCCATCTACAGATGGCGAGGTCCCACTGTATGTGTTTTATTATGACAGTGTCTTGCAGAATTCTGTATGCAGGACTCAAACAGAAACAAAGAATTCCATATTTGGTTTGCCCTGCTCACTTCGGTGTCACATACTGCATGAAGGAGCACACTAAGCTCTCTCGCAACACCCATCAATTTAAGATGGGGCAATCTGTGCAAGCATCAGAGCCACACTGACGCTTCAAATCAGGTATACTTTTCACTGATGATCTTGTTTTAGTGTCAGCACCTTCAATTAAGGAGAATTCTGACAATGTACTGACAACCAACAAGCCATTATTCCATTAAAATTGCCTTACATGCATGCTCTAAGTAGCATCATGAGGAAAAAGGTCAATATGTGATGAACAGATAAAATTATCATAATGCCATGAAATTACTTAAACAGAGGGTGGATGGCCATCTGTTGGGGTGTTTTGATTGTGTGCTCCTGCATGGCAGGGGGTTGGACTGGATGGCCCTTGTGGTCTCTTCCAACTCTATGATTCTATTATACTACTTCCAATTACCACATAAAAACTCAATGAGGAAATCTATTACCAATAGAACCTACAAACATTCTAAAATATTTGCAATTCCTTTTAGCAAGAATTGGTTTCTTACCCTTTCCATAGCATCCTGATTGTAAGACAAATAGTATAAGCACATAGAGACACCTGTAGCTGCCATGGAAGGACGAGGTATCTCTAGTAGTTTCTGTACTCCTCCATGAGCTACAAACTCTGTTGCAAACTTGTTGTGAAGTAACAATGATGCCAAATACTATGGAAAGAAACACAACATCAGTCTCTAAGCTCAATGCTTGCTCTTACAATTAAAATTATCTTCTCTTAATTTGTTTAGAATGGCAAAGCAAAGATGAATGTAGTCTTTTTTTTCCCTGCTTCAATGACAAAATAACCTAAGATTACTGAAAATTATCTTTACAATTTTAATTCTATACACAGTTGAAATTGTAAAGATAATTTTTGGATAATTGAATACACAACTAAAATTGTAAAGATAATTTTTGGACAACCTGTATAGGCATGTTTCAGCTCAAACATCTGTAAAATATTTTCTTCACAAAGCTGCATTTACAAGGAGCAAACAGCCATCAAAGGATATTTACTTATCCTTAAAAACATATGCTTTGTTTGGCATTTTAATAAATTTCACTGATTTTTAAACATGCAACAGGACAGTAAAATGCTTTCTGAGTATAGCAGCATAAAATGGAGAAAGCTATTCCATGTTTCCAACACAATTCTCTAGGATTGGATCATTCACATTTAAAGTCTCTGCTGGTGCACTACAAAGCTCTGAAAAGTCTTTTTCCAAAGAATAAAGGGATATTAACCCAGAAAAATGAGTTGGCTTTAAAGCAGGGGTCAGGCCAGGGAAGCCTGGAGATGCATGTTTTCCTCCAGGGTTCCCACTGAGGTTTCTAAGCCTCTTCTGGCTCCCTCACAACTTGAAAAAAATGGCCCAAAACTAATGGGCCATTTCACTCCATTATCTTTCAGTTACCTCTGGATTTGAGAAACAGCTTCTACAGATTTAAAACAGACAGAGGGAGGAAACCTGACGTTGAAATAGCCAAATCTGTCTCCCAGAGGGTATGACTGGGCTGCTTAGGACAAAACAAATATAAGGAGCAGAGGGAAGAAGTGGCCCTCCAAGGACCAAGGTCTGAATGCATTCCAACGCCTTGGGAAGTTGCCTAAACCTACCTTAAAGGAACATTTTTAATGACAAAATCTGAACATTTGGAAATCTAAACAACAGAAAAATTAAAGCAAAGCCAGGATTGGAATCAACAGTTAATCCAATCTCACCTGCTCTTAACTCACTCTTTTTTATGCATAGTGTAGTGGAACTTTGGTGAAAGGTAGAGCCAGAGCAGTCAAACAATATTCCATACAAATCACACTTCCCTATTCCACAAAATAATGAGGAAGGTGGAATTTATCTCAGAAGAAACTGTGGTAGTAACTATTGTTAATGCAACAGGTGTAAAGAACCACCCTTATTCAGTAACTGATACAGAATATACAACCAGTATAATACTGTCAGTGGCTAATAAGCAGTTCACTGCACTGCTGCCTACCTTTAGGGCTTCAAATGTGAGCAATACATCATTGGTCCGTTTCAAATCAATATAGAACATCATCAACTCCCTCGACCCAAGTTGCATGAAGATAGGCAGCAGCTGGTGAGAGAAGCAAAAGATTTGCAACTGTCAAATAATGTCAGGACCTTGGGAAGCTCCAATGTGTGGTCAAGTAGTATGTGTAGACAGATTCATGTTAACTGTTTACAGCTAGGTATCGACAGTTAAACAGGCACAGGAAAAAGAGCATCTGGAATCTAACATTTGGGAGAGACACAGTGTATATAAATTTAGTGGCTATTTTTCATTGGCACTGGATTTTCACTTCCAAAGTAATGGTTATCAAGCAATTTGTAGCCTAAATATTTATAAGAATAAAGAGGATCCAACAAGGCAATACAACAAGGACTAGACAATACCCATCATTCATTGAAAGCAGACTGGTGGAGAATTACCAGCCAGGAAGGGTTTAGGATTTTGGGTTTTCAAATTCAATGTAAATTGGTGGGAGAAAAACAACTGCTATGAGACACAAAGAAAGGTGTCCAAATCAGTGGAAGAGAAGACAACTAGAGTCTCAGCTCTGAAGAACTGGGGACAAGAATATGCAACAGAAGTATCCAGGAAGAACGGGACTAAGGATTGAACAAGACAGTGAGCAGTCCTAAAAACAGAACCAGAACAAATACCGTATCATTGGAAAAAACAAGGCTGAGAAGGATCTGCGTCACAGTAATGGAGAGGAAGACTCCACTGGCAGTAGCCCTGGGAAATACTCAGATGGTTTTGCACTTGAAATCTCTTGTCCTATGCCTAGTCAAATCTACCTAAGGTAGGAAATGAGGTTACAATATTTTTGCAATGGTATAGTGGTATAGAGAGGTCCAGAAGTTGGGAATGGCCAATATATAAAAGTGGTTGATCACGGGCCCATTTTCAAGGCCATTATTTCCCCCTAGACCTAACTGTGAAAGCAAATAATGAATACAACCAGATTCTTTGTTGAGCAACTTACCTTGTATTTCTCAATTGTTGAGCTAACCATTTTCTTCCTGGTGTTTTTGGATGATGGTGTTTGGCCAAGAAAGGGAAGTTGTACCCTTTAAATCTGTCCAGTACTTCTTTTAAATAGTGAACACTCATTAATATGTTCTATTTATCACAGAGGAACTTCTTGTCTCAATATAGACAAGTCACAAAGGACAGCAAATTCAAAAATCAGAATTTTGTTCCATTCCATGGTCTTTGTACAATGATCAGGACATGTTCTGAAGTGATTCAAGAATCAGAATTCCATTCCATTCCATGGTCTTTGTACAATGATCAGGGCATGTTTTGAAATTATTTACATTCCCCACATCAGGTAGTTTAATTTCTTCATTAAAGGAAACCATGTATCATCCACTTCCTCCCCACTTTTTACACCTACCTCTTGATACTCCCCTAAGGGAGTCAAGTACTGCAGAATTAATCTCTGTTCTATAGCAGGAGTCAAAGGGTATAAATTATAGTTTGTGCCAATGACCCAAGGAGACATCTCAGACCAGCTGCTATTAGACAGTTCAACAAACATCTTATCAGGTTCTGATGAGAATCCAAGTTTTTGTTTTGCTTTACGGAAATTCTCTCTTTCATGTTGCTTCCCTGATTTTTTCGTGGCAGAGTTCACCCGACTACTACTCTTGTGATTTGAGTCAATATTAAATGAGATATCCATGTCTCTGGGAACTTCCTCCTGCTCGCCATCTACAGCAATGTCCCCATAATCCATGTCCACGGCCTCTTCATCTAGAGGTAACAGAGGGTCTGAGGGCACTTTTCGAGGACTAGGCCGCTTATTTTCATGCTTTGCATTCATTTCATGGACTTGCAGCTCTCGCAAACGCTGAAGGACAAATGCCACCTGTTACAAGAAGGAAAGTACACATCACTTTCCCATAAATCCAGAAAATTCAAGTTAAGATGCTCACTGAGAACACAAGACCATGGAGAACAATCCATGGATAGCTATCCAGGGAATTGAGAATGTTACTTTTTCACTGAGCAGCAGTCTCCACACACCATTCTCTCCTCTTTCTAAACAAGGAATGAAGGCAGGAGAGGAAGGGAATAGGCACGGTTTTAATGTTTTAAATATTCCAGCATTACCCTACAAACCTAAATAAATTCTACCATTATTATTCTTATGCTGCAAACACAGCAGGAAAAACTATGGCTGAGAGACAAGTGGCCTAGAAAAAGAGACTCTTCTCTGGTGAACAATCATTAAAAGGCTTTATTTAGACAGGTATTTTGCAGCTGACCCAGTTGCCTTGTATTTCAATTTAATGGGATATGTCTTCCTTGTTTTACTGAAATATTTTCTCTACCTTGGCTTTTATTTTATAAACTGCTATTATTAGCCACCTGAGGTATCATTTGGTAGTGAGGGGGGAATCTAAATTTAATCATGTTTTGGGAAACAAATCATCCCATTTAATCAAAATTGTAAATTTGTATTTTGAAATGAAAACATATCAGCTATACTTCTAGTTGTAGAAAATATAGCCTTAGCTATCCAATCAAGGAGTTTATCACACATGGGGAAAATTGGAATTTTAAATGGGCATTATCTAGCGATAGTCGCACAATCGCAGTGAAGTTTTTCACACATATTGTGATTAAAAATGACTTATTCTGGGAATAACCAGCAACAAATCATTCATGGGATTTCCCCATGAATGATTTATTGCTGGTTATTCCCTGGTTATTCCCAGGATAAGTCATCTTTAATTGCGATGGTGTGTGAAAATCTATACCACAATCATACAACTGTTGCTGGATAATGCCCGTTTAAACCCCCGATTTTCCCCGTGTGATAAAGTTCCAAGAGCAAAAATGCAAGAACAATCCACTGATATGAAGTCGTTTACTATACTGGCAAAAGGTAGTATTCACAGTTGCTCATGTAATAGTACTATGAAGCTTTCCCAAAATATTACTACATTTACTGAGACTTCTGAAATCACATGTAAGGCAGGCGCTCTCTCTAGAGGTCATTGGGTTTTCTATTCCAATTACACTTTCAAGTTGTGGGATATTCCATGGAAATTACCAATTGAGAATTCTCATCCCTGTAGTTGGCAGCAATGTCTTGGTTCTCCATGGCACCTCCCAGCAACCCAGTTGCATATGTTCTCAAAGGCTGATCAGCTTCTCGTGCCCACTTGAACAGATTCTCGACTATGCCTTCCTAAAGTTGGGGGGGGGGGAAATGATAACATATATTATCAGGCACTTTAAATTAAATTCACAATTCAGCATACTTCAGTACAAATAAATATGATATTTACCAAGAATTTAGATATGCTTCAAGTTATCTTACATTTTTGCCAAGATGTAGGTCATTTTCCCCCACGCTAGATCCATTGAATCAGGGGTCGGCAAGATTTTC
>CM034703.1:261579103-261589723 GCA_020142125.1 Phrynosoma platyrhinos
CAAGGCAGGCTTCGGGGAGATGGGGTGGCAAAGTCCCTTTGTCCCCAATGGTGGCCACGCCAGCAGTGAGGACAAAAGGACTTAAGCATCTGCAAATTTTGGTATCCCTGGGCAGATCCAGAATGGATCCGCCCATGAAAACCAAGGGACTGCTGTATTAATTACAGTGTACCCTTGGTATGCACTGGGTTTTTGTTCCTGGACCCCCCTGTGGATACCAAAATTCGTGCATGCTCAAGTCCCATTAAATACAATGGTGTAGTAAAATGGGGTCCCTTACATAAAATGGCAAAATCTAGCTTTGCTTTTCGGAATTTATATATTTTTGAGTATTTTCAAGCTGTGGAAGGTTGAATCCATGGATCTGGAGGGCCAACTGTATAAACCCTAAAGTACACCTTGCTTTTCATTCAGCATTTTAAAGATAGGTTTTCCAAAACACTGTGTTCAATAGTTGATCCGTATAGTGGGACTAGCTAGAATTCCAAATAACTGGACTTACCGAGTAAGTATAGGAACCATATCTTGTCCACTGCCATGTTCTTTTTCCCACTGCTCCAGCAAAGCAGTAAGCTCAGCCTTGGAATCTACAAGCTCAGAACATGAAGACATGACTCACCCTAAAGAAGGAAGAAAGCAAATTACTGAAATGTACTGAATATTCACTGTATTACTTCATCAACACAAATCAAGTATTTGAGTTTTCAGAAGTCACACACCTATTTGAAAAATATGAACCAATTGTTAAAAATGAATTAGGTTGAAAAGTTTGTGATATGCAACTGGATGCTTCACCACCTCCTTCCTCACTCTCCACTAGCCTGTAAATGGTCCTGTTGGAAGTGGCGTGGGAGAATGCAGAAACTAAAAGGTGGGTTGGGGGAGTGAAGCAGGAACTGTCACATGATTCTGCCTGGCAGATCTTTATACTTTTTATTCCTGGCTTCAAGGTCTGTAAACTATTAAAGATACAGGAGCCCTGTCCTGCATTCTGCCTGGCAACCTTGGCAACAAGACTGGTGGCTGACTTACATGACCAGCTCTGATTTCAGCACACCCAAAAGTCAACCCCGTTCCATCTTGTCATACCTCTCTCACACCTTGTTGACAACAATGAACTTCCATCCAAGATTAGGTATTTATTCCTGGGAAGATACTTGTGGTAGAGGCTCCACATACCTTGCAGGACACATGGCATATGAGATAAAAATATCTGAATAATATACATGCCCCTGTTTGCACTTGGATTGACAGGGAGAGAAGGAGAGAAACCTCTTTCTAAGTCCTCTGAGACTCTTCCATATTGGATTGAAAGACAAAAACAGGATGTTTATTTTGAAAAATTGAATAAAAAAGAGCAGAAATACACTCCAAAAGAAGCACAGAAGAGAAAGAGAGAAATATACCGTTTCCACCATTTAAAGGCAAATCCTTTCTTGTTCCCACAGGAGCCCCAAAGTCACAAACAAGGAACAAGAAAAAAAAGTCTTAGATAGGACTTCTGAATCAGAACAAGTCTACACTGTATAGATTTGGCTCTTAACTGAATAATTAAGACAAGACAGTACTAAGCATTTTCCTCTGAATAACTAAGACAAGATAGCACTAAGCATTTACCTCTGAATAATTAAGACAAGATAGCACTAAGCATTTACCTAATTGATCTCCCACTGTTTTGTTGTCACAGCCCACTTCAAATGATGCCAAAGAAAAATCTATTCAGTAGAGCTAAACTAAATAAAAATGAAATAAAGATAAGTAAGTAAACACTGGCTAATTGTCATCAGTAACTGCACGCCGCAACATTCAAACTTATGAGGGTTTGTTTGGATTGGAATATAATCATTGTATGTTCAGATCAGAAAAAAGTTTTTTTTAGGAAAATGTTTGTTTTAGAAAAATAACCTATTCTTTTGTCTTCCCTATGAAGTATAATGCCTGTGAATAAGTGTCTCCCACAAGCAAGAGCCTAGTTCTTAGAATGCCACTGGAATTCTAATGGAACAGAGCCAATCTGACTCACACTGGAAGGCAACAGTCATCCTTAGCTACTGCTAGGAAGTTTAACTGGGATTACTATGGGGTAAACTTAGATCACTTTTGCCTATTCATTTCAACAACACTGCTTGCTGAACATGAAGATAACATCAGCAACAGTTCTATACTCGCCCTACTAAGCTTTAATCCAAGAGACCACAAGTCATATGCTTGCACATAACAAATGATCTCCTTTTACCGGTAGAACTGGGAGAGGTGAATACCCTCTCAGACCTGCATCCCCACAGGTCTACCCCACCCTAACAAAAGCTGCTCCAGAAGGAAGAGAAAGCCAGTTCACAGGTGGCACAGAGGGCTTCAGGGAGGGATAGATGTTCCATTGCTCAGGCAGCAAAGCCCAGCATGATACTGGTTTTTGACCAACTGCTCTAGAAGGATAGAAATGACCCAAGAGGATGGGCCAATGAACAATAAAGGGGAGGGGGAAACAATGTGAAACTGTGAACTACTCTCATCAATTCACAAGCAGAGCATTTCTACTCAAAATGTTGACCAAATAACAAAGCAAATTGGCTATCTTGTATCATAGATTTGTCATCTTCTGACACACTGCCATAAAACTTATATCCCAACAAATGATCAGTAGGTGTCAATTTTCAAACCCAGCACAGTATTAATCTATACATTACTTTGGTACCAGTTCCATAATTATGATCTAGTTTCCTTCTTAACTACCTGCAGAGTCCTCATGCAGACATGCATGTTGGCTGAAAATATGGTGGAGAGGAATGGTCAGGGTTACAAAAATGTCTTCCCAAACACTAATGGTAATAAGGACTTTTTTTTTTTTTTTTTTTTTTTTTTGCCAGCCAACCTCACAACTCTTCCACAGCAATTTCATGGAGTTTCCCCCATTTTTATTACCTGGTTGCAAGCCAGGATTGCCCATGCCATTGTAGTTCCAGTTTCTATGTATGGCTGTGAAAGTTGGATAGTGAAGAAAACTGACAGGAGAATCAATTCATTTGAAATGTGATGTTGGATGACAGTGCTACAGATAGAGACACAGATATGAGCCAGAGTGGTGTAGTGGTTTGAACATTAGACTATGACTCCGGATACCAGGGTTCGAATCCCAGCTTAGCCATACAAACCCACTGGGTGACTTTGGGCAAATGACAGTCACACTCTTTCAGCCTCAGAGGATGGCAATAGCAACCCCTTTCAAAATAAACTTGCCAAGAAAACCCTGTGACAGGTGTGCCTTAGGGTCATCATAAGTTGGAAATGATTTGAAGGCACACAACAACAAACAACAATAAGCTGTATGAGAGTGCTACAGATACTTTGGATTGCTAAAAAGACAAATGAATGGGCAAATCAAATCTGAACTCTTTCTAGAAGTCAAATGAGGCTACTGTACTGTGGGTGTTCATTAGAAAAGCAGACATTGTTGGGTAAAGTAGGAGGCAGTAGAAAAAGAAGAGGAACACATTAAAGGTAGATAGATAAAGTCAAGGAGGTTGTAGCTTTGAGTTTGCAAGAAGTGAGCAGGGCGGTAGATGATAGGGTGTCATGAAGGCCTCTCACTCATCACGTCACCGTGAAAATTGACTTAACAGCAATTATCAACAAAATATACAGCATTTTTGAAATAACTACAATTGTCCCTCCCCATTCGCAGACTTTAGGTCCGTGGTCTCTCTCTTCACAGGAAGGGACAACAATTATAACTAAAATGGCCCGGTGGGCCTGTGCGTAGCCCTGCGCGTGCGCCACTGATGCATGTGTAATCTCAATGGGGCTTGAATATTTGCGAGCTGCCATTTTCGCGTGGTGGTGGTGGTCTAGAACAGATCCCCTGTGAATTGAGATGGGCAACTGTACTAGATTACAGTCTCATGTCTGGAGTGTTAGCATGCTGTAGCCAAAAGAACTGCCATAAAACATGGTCATTGAGCATGTAAGCAGGAGGGACATGTAAAGCCAAAAGACACTGCTTGAGTTTTTAAAAACCATATACAATTTCCAAAGTTTAAATCTAAACAGCAATAACATAGGCCTCTCATATTTTTTAAAAATAAGGGTGTGTACCTGGCTGGAGGGGGTCAAACTCATCCAATAATTTTAAGAAGCTGATATATTTAAAGCCTGCAATGGAGTATTCTGTCACCAGGTAGCAGACGTTCCTAATCAGCACATAGGTTCACATCGTATACAGTGCAAGGATAGAGAGAAGCAGTCCAAGTTGCTTGAAGGCTTGAGTGTATAAACTAAGACCTATTCCAACCCATGCAAAACCAAGGACTTGTGTACACTAAAAACAGTAATATATTCCAGTCATCTTAGAAAAATAAACATCAATTCTTCTGCCAAAAGAGGGAAGACATCACAGAAATATTTACTCAGTGAATATATAAACAACTGTTTGTTCTAAAATTAAAGATGAGGCATATACACATTCACAGTTCCAACACCTCAAATGGCATATCACAAAAAATGTTGGGCAGTCTAAGCATAACTCTTGTAAAGAGAGCAGACAATGAAGCGATAAATGGAAAGTGAAATACTCTCTTTCTGGACATAAGTCCTGTTCCTTCAAGAGAAACATAGGAAGAGGCTTCATATTCAGTCAGAACATTGATCCATCTATATAGTGTTTATAATGACTGGCAGTGGATCTCCAGGGTCTTGGAAAAGAATAATTCCCTGCCAGGAATTGAATTCCGCACCTTTTGCTTGTACTCTATTTATGCTTCAAGCACCAGCATGTTTTTGGTTTTGCGCTAAAATATACTTCAAACTACGAAACTAAGAATAAGAAGTTCATTCCTTGTGGCATTCCATAATCTGAATGAATTATTCAGGAGACACATGTCAAGATTTGGACCCAGGAGATCAGGATTCAGACACCAAAAAACAAATAATCTTTCTAGCCTTCAGTAAAGCACTTTGAAATTTATCTACTTATCTTGTAAACTGGAACATACAATGATTCAGGATGGTAATGAGGAAAAGGACTTTGCTCATAAAGTATGTAATCTTAAACCTATACATCTGTAAGCAAGTTACAGTGAAATTAGTGGAGTTTACCTCCTAACAAACATGATCAAATTAGGTTAGGTGGACATGGTGGTCTTCATAATTTGCTCATCCTACATGGGATTCTCCAAAGTGCTCAATTGTTCGACTACAAGCAGATTACAACATGTACTATGGGACAAGGAGTTCCAAAGCATCCTAGATGATTTCAACAAGATCCATAAATGTGTCTGTCTTGGCCATGGTGCAGTGAAACAGACACTTGAAATTAATTTCATGCTGCTCTTTATACTTCTGAGTTTGGAAAACAGGAGTGGGAGATTTAGTGTGTGGGGTTCCAATGCAACTGTAGGGATGATCTCCATTACATTCTCCAGGTCCAAGCTATGGAAGAAGGATGCAGCTTGTTTCAACACCTCAAGGGAGCTCAAAACAACAATGCCCCCTCAAAAAACCCAAGAGCTTCTCTCTTTGGACCCAAAAAGGAAGATGTAAGATTTGTTAGTTTGCTGCTGTACTAAGCAAGGCACTTTGAGCACCTCGGAAGTGAAGCATCAAACAGTCCTCAGCTTTTCTCACAAATATGAACTGGAAATGGCTAGGGTGAAAAATTGTTTCCGCAGGACCTCCAAAGCAACACGTAATTCTGGGAATGACCTGCAACTCTGAGAGGAAACCCAGGGCTTGGCATGGTCACCAGCAGATAGCAGCACACTCATCATAGTGACCATTGGAGATCCCTGGAGTAGGATTTATCTAAAAATAATTTAGTACAAAGAGACTTGATGTTTTGAGTAAGCATATGCCTTAATTAGTTACAAACTGTATTCACTGAGCATTTAAACAAAATATTAACAATTAAATTAGCTGCCCTGAATGCCAGCTTGTTGGGGAAAGGCAAGGTATCAATAAAAGTGAGGTGGAAGAAGAGAGAGATATGACTGAACTCTTATTCTGAATGCACTATCACTTAAGAAAAAGAACCAGAGCTTATTCAAGCACACTTCTAAATTCAATACTGTTCTTGGATGCCCAGATGCTGGCCGTGACTAGGAATGTTTTTCAGCATCTCCTGCACACATATCAAATGTATCCCCTCATGGAAAAATCAGATTGTGTCACAGTCATTCACATTGTAGTTACACTGAGAGTAGACTGTTGCAAAGTACTTTGAGACTGTCTTTGAAAAGTGTTCAGATGCTTTGATTGGTTCAAAATGCAGCAATTAAGATTGCATTTGTGGGCAACAAGGGGAGGAGTTCCAAACACATTTACTACGTAGGTTTATTTAACAACTAAGATTCTGCTGACTCTCCTACATTCTGTCTATAGAGTACACATGACAGAGCATTCTCAAATGCAGAACCAACTTCCATAAGCTTAGAAATATTTTTTTTAAAAAGCTAATTCATTATTGATATTTGTTTTAAAAAATTAAAACTACTGTATTTTTTAAAAAAATTATTTTTCTTCATCTTTAAACACTAAGGACATTACTTTTTAATATTGTTTTTATTACTTTACTTTTGTGGGAGTGGAATGATTAGGAAATTTGAGGCCATTTTTTAACCATTTTTAACAATTTAATTTTCTTAATTTACAGAACTAATGGATTAATGCTGCCACATCAGAGCTAAGCCAAATAACTCCAAGCTTTGCATCCTCCTTAAAGAAGTCTGTCTACATATCTTATTACTGAGCTTTTGGCATACAGAAAATGTGTTCTGATTCAGCATGGTCTTTCAAATATCTACTTGTTAATAGCATTAACAAAGTTTAAAAAAACTTATGTCTTTATATGTGTGTGTGTGTGTGTGTGTGTGTGTGTGTTTTATATATATATATATGGTTACACTATCGTAAGGTACCTCGAACATTACCTTACGATAGTGTAACCATATATATATATATATATATATATATATATATATATATATATATATATATATATATATAAAAAACACTGTCTGAATTCAGATAAGAGTCAATATCAATAATTACATACAATGTGTGTTCACTTGGCAAATCACCAAATCAACTGGCCATTTTCCCAAATCTACTAAGAGCCTTGAAAAAAATAATTTGAAAACACAGAAAGTGAGACTATGGGCCTGTAAAGACTGCCAGAAATAATCCAGCTTGAGACCACTTTAACTGTCCTGGCTCAGTGCTAAGGAATCGTGGGAACTGTAGTTTATTGTGGCACCAGAGCTTTCTGACAGAGAAGGCTCAATGTCTCAGAAAAAAACTACAATTCCCATGATTCCCTAGCAATGAATCAGGACTGTTAAAGTGGTCTCAAGCTGGATTATTTCTGGCAGTTTGTACAGGCCCTATGTGATGTTCAGTGAATTCTTTGGAATCTACCTTTAAAGCTGTCCCTTTACTATTTTAAAACATCCTATTGCTTGTCTTTTCATATTTAGTAAGTGTTCATGCTTTGCTGTACTTTAAGAGAGCCAGTATAATTTCTCATTTCTCCCAAGCACTCACCAAATTGATCTGCTCCAGCAGCTATTAACCTTTGCAGATTGCCAGAAATAGTGCAAATTGAGTCCACTTTAAGGGTTAGGGTTAGTGCTAGGGAATCATGGGAATTGTTGTTGTTTTTTCTGAGACATTGAACCTTCTCTGTCAGAGAGCTCTGGTGCCACAATAAAATACAGTTCCCATGATTCCCTAGCCCTAACCCTAAAAGTGGACTCGATTTGCACTATTTCTGGCAGTCTGCAAAAGCCCTATGTTAGCTGATATTAAATATAAAGCAAGACGAATAACACTGATATAGAAAGTAGTATCTCCACATGGCTGTTCTTATTTAAATTGGGAAAAAAAATCAAAAGCTTTGTTTGCACCATATGATACCTGTACCACAATAGAGCTCCCATCACTAATCTCAGCTTCTGCCAACCTAACAGTTCAAAAGCATGCAAATGCAAGTAGATAAATAGGTACCACTTCGGTGGGAAGGTAAACAGCGTTCTGTGCAATCATGCTGGCCCCATGATCACAGAACAGTCTCTGACAACGCTGGCTCTTCAGCTTAGTAATGGAGATGAGCACCACCCCCTACGGTCGGACACAACTTGACAACCTTGTTAATGGGGAATACTTTTACCTTTACCTACAGAATACCTCATTTAATGCGTAACACTGATATTCCATACTTGGGTTGGCAATGTGCATTCTTTTTTGACGCTCTTCCTCTTTACACACATTGTCCCTCTTTACAATTAATCTGCTATACTATACTAAACAAAAAGCCAGAATTCATTTGTGAATGTGTTAGCAGGAGATCAGAAAGACCAGATAAAGCAACAAGAAGAATATACAACCCAAGACTCACAAATATCTGATGAGTCACTTAAGCAGAGATACAGACCTAACTCCAAGAATCTTCATTTGTATGTTATTTTAAACTGACGGAAGGGGAAAAACATGCACAGTGAGAAAGACTGTAAACAGTGTTTCTGAGCTCTGCTAAAATATGTTTACCAGAACAACAATTCATTCTCCACTCCATCTGCTCTCCAGGAACAGAATTGTGTTTTGTTTTATAATGAGTGACAATCAAGTTTTCAGTAGGCAAGCAAGACCAATGACTTGACCAAATTATTCGACTAGTTATATTGTTCACAATAACAGTATCAGGTTCACATTAAAACATGACATAGATTATCTTCAAAAATAGCTTTTACAAAATCCTGGCAAACACTTGTTTAAAGGCAGAACATAATAGAATTAACAAGCACATACACACTTACCCCTAAAATCAAAGCTTCCATCATATGCTAAGACCTGAAGCAACACATGTGTTTTGTTAATATGTGAATTCCCGGGCCTAGCCCAACAAGTATTCAGTATGATGTCAAAGTTTTCATTGTTACAGAAGAAAGTCTTAACTGTACAATTCTCAGTACATTTGTTCTGCAGAAAAGCACAGCAATGGACTGAGGAAGTATTCATTTATGAGACCTAACAAAGTGAAATTGGAGGCATTGAAGGGAAAAGATTCATTCAAGTAGCTGAATCTTCTTTCTCAAATAGAAATGTCACTCCAAGAAGCTCCGGAAAGAAGCAGGCTTGGTAGAATTAAATTCTTACCTGAGCAGGTCAGTGTGTTTCTTTAGTACTATCTTTAACTTTGTCTAAAAAGCACCCCAAACATTCTGCAGCAGGGGTGGACAACTGCAAAGGGAGAGAGGGGGCATCTACCCCTTCGGCTCTGCAGCCAAATTATCACTCCCACCACAACCGAAAGTGACACCACATCAATTCCAGTTCTGGGTTCAGCTTAAAAGTGGCAATATTTTTACAGATTTTCTGAGATTTAGGAGTGTAGCGAGGGGGCAAAGCTGTGCAATTGGTGGAGAGGTGTTTTTGGATGAAAATTCAGCCATTTTTTTTTTTTAATATGGAGGGATCAGGGTGCTTCAAGGGACACTTAGGGGATTTCAGGGGCTACAAAATGGGAACTCTGGGGTATATGTGGCCTGTGAACCAAATTTTCCCCATTGTTGTTTTACACTGTGGTCCATTTGCAACCAAAAAGAGAGGCCAGTGAGACCCTAATTATGGATTCACAAGCCCCTGCTCTGATTTTACTATAGCTTAACCTCAGCTCCCCACTTGTAAATCACAAAAGTAACCTACTTCGCCTGGTTGGCATGAAGCCAAAAATAAACACTGAAGTCTTCTGTACATATGAAGCACAATGGGGGAGGGAGACATCCCATTGTTTCAATGCCACTGACACTAATGTGAATCAAGAAACTTAACTAGGCAGACAGAATTGAGTTTGGTCCCCACAATTGTCAATGAAAGCTGAACATGACATGGCATAGCAGGATCTCTTCTGTTTTAATTTAACAGCAGCTGCCAGGAAGGGGCAAACTGGATCAGAACAGCAGCACTGTGGGAGGGAGATGATACTCCAGGGGTTGGTATCCTTTCATAAGTTGGGAGCTGCACCCTCAAGAAATGTGCAACTCCAATGCAAGGAGCCACCCATTCTCTCTCGCCACACAATCACTCACAGCTATGCATCCACAAAACCCCTACATTCTCTTACTCATTGTTTCCTCAACTGGGAGATTGTTTTGATACTCTTAATTGCCAAGCAGAGGAGAAAAATTCTCCAGGAATTACAGCATGTAAAGGCTGAGAAACTGCCCTCTGAGAAGAAACACTCGTCTGCCAGCAGCATCCTTCCTCTCCTTCTCCTGCCTATCCCTAGAGAGCGCATGCAAGCAAATCTAGGGGCAAGCAAGCATACACATGATATCAGAGACCTGGTCACACAGTGCAGCAGCAAGAGCACCTTTGGAAACACACTCTCACCATTACATTCTATTGTCAGGCTTCTCACTATACATATGCATCTGTCTGCAACTCTCTTTCTCTCTCTTCCCTTTTTACAGTTGGAACAAGAAAGAGGGAGAGATTGGGGCCAACCAGATAGGGGTTGTATGGTAAATATAAATATTGGAGGGCATATTTGTGTCCTAAGTCATTTGCTCTCCATTATGGGTTTGAATTATCATAGGGATGCAGTGGCTCAAGTGGTTAAGATGCTGACTC
>CM034703.1:261594304-261629695 GCA_020142125.1 Phrynosoma platyrhinos
GTTAAAGAGGTCTCAAACTGGATTGTTTCTGCAGTGTGTTTTGGACCTGAATGAAAGACATTGTAGTTTATGCTGTGACAGCTTTCGTTCAATCTCCAAGGTGCTATATTTCTGCAGTGTGTTTTAGACCACAGTTAGTCTCAAAGGTACTACAAGATCCTTTTGTATACTGATCTTTGGTATTATTGTGTGTATGTATGTATGTATCTGCAAGTCGCCTGTCAATTTATGGCAACCCCATGAATTTCAGAGGCTTTTTTTTAAGGCAAGGAATACTCTGAGATGATTTTGCCAGTTTCTTCCTCTGAAATACAGCCTATAGCCCTTGGTATTCATTGGTAGTCTCCCATCCAAATACCAACCAGGACTAACCCTGTTTAACTTCCAAGATCAGATGGGTAAAAAAAGAAATATGGCAGCATCTTTAAGACTAATTAGTTTTTATTTTTGAATGAGCATTCATGGACATAAACCCACTTCTTTGGATGCAGTACCCACTTGGTGGTGATGCCACATTTGCTTGCCATCATCCCCATCCCTGAGGAGAAGCAACCTCAGCAGCTCCACTCCTGGACAAACTGTACCTCAGGCAGACTAGCTGAGAAGGAGCAGTGCAAGAGCGTAGCTTCCTGCAAGCCACTATAGCAGAGTGTGTGTTTGGGCTCACCTCTGTCCTATGCCACCACTTCCACACTCCTGGCTGGCCACACAGGGACTCCCACTCACAGGCTTAGGCGCATGACAAGTTGCTCCTCTGGTTCCGAAAGGTGGGTGGGCAGGTGATCCAGATGGAGCCCAAGAGGATAAGGAATTAACAAAGAGGCCTTTGGGCAGCCATTGGGGGTGGAAGACGATCTAGGGGCCCAGTGGAACAGGCCTCCAAAGTCCCTGCTTCTCTGTCCCCTGCAGCACTCTCACATGTACATTGATTCTCTCTCACACTCAGTTACAGTGTCTCTCACTCTTTTTCTTTCACACCCTCTCGCAGGAGAACTTTCACGCTAATCCTCTGACCTGCTGACCCATTTTTCTGAGAGGAATTTCTTTCAGCCTCAAAATGTGCTATGCAGGATTCCTTTATCTCTTTGTGACACACACAAGCCACTCACATGGACACACGTATGTGCACACACAAACATACACACACACACACATGCTCAGCTGCATGCTTTTTCTTGCTTTCTCCCTCACACCTTCTTACTCAGTTAATTCTTATGCACACATTCCTAAGTGATGGTCTCTCCCCCTCACATTCTCAAATTCTTTCACATGCTAATTCTCTCTCACACACAGACACACACTGTGACACACTTTGACTTATTTCGGTACATCTCTCAGTGCATGAGTGACTTGGTCTCATAAACAATCAGTAATTATATTTTTCGGACTCGCTGCCTCAGATATGCCTCTTGCAGAAAGTCTCTCTCTCACACACACATGCACAGTCACACTCTTCATCACTTTTTACATACTCACATATTTGTTGTTGTTAGCTGCCCTCGAGTCAGTTCCAACTTATCGTGACCCTGTGGATGAGACATCTCCAAGAATCCCTATCTTCCACTGCCTTGCCCAGATCCTGCAAGCCCTTCCCCATAACCCCCTGATTGAGTCTATCCATCTGGTTTGTGGTCTTCCTCTCTTCTACCTTCTACTTTTCCTAGCATTATTGTTTTTTCTAGTGATCAGTCCCTTCTCATTATATGGCCAAAGTGCAAAAATCTCAACTTGATCATCTTTTGCACTTGTGTAAATTCACTTATACCCATTAAGAGAATTAATGTTTCTGTGTGATTGTGTTTGTGAGTGAAAGAATTAAAGATCATGATTGAGTGTGTACATGTCTAGGTCTATGTGAGTGTGGTTGTGTGAGAGACAGTATGTGTAAAATTCACGTCTTAAGTATTGAATTTATTTAAATAAAACTATTCTAATTTGAATGATGTTATTTCCTTATAAAATGTTAAAATATGAATATATATGAATACACAAACAAAAATATGCACACTAAACAAAATGTTTTTATTCGTATACTATGTAAAGGATGGGGGCATGACGTTTAACAAGGATTAAGGGTTTGAGAACCACTGGATTAGATGAGGTCTTAAGTATTACTAATGTATAAAGTACATAGAACAGAGGACTGACAGAGTGGAATCAAACTACTAAAACTGTACAGTGTGGATACATTCTAAGATCCTGACTTCTCCAATAATTGGCTGAAAAAATATACTATAAATTTTCTAAAAGTAAATAAATGCATATTTAGAAGCAATAGAGGGACAATTAAGCCTCTTTAACTGATATCAAAAGAAGGCTACAGTGGGATAGTGTTACCCTAACTCAAAGGTGCACTGGCATGTTGGGTTAAAACTGACCCAAAATTAAATCCCTTTCTGCCAAGGTAAATGCTCTTCAGCTGTCGGAATTCCTTGGTACCATCTGATCTTAAGGAACAGGGAACAGCACAATCTGCTGGTAGAACTGCTCTACTGGCTAAGATTTGCCTGCTGGAAGAAGAGCCAAAAATAGAGTGGAGAAGCAGTCGAGCAGGACCAAGGGAGGAGATGAGCTATACCTAATCTGAACTTCCTCCAGCCCAGAGACTTGGCCACAAGACCAGCATAGTCCGGCTAGGGTGAGAGCTGCCCATAGTAATTTCTAACTTCCTGTGGCTGGCAAGAGCTTGAATTTAGCACTCTGTGATTGCACTCTAAAACTGTTGAACTGCCAAAGTCTCATAGCCAAAGGTAAAGAATGCTGGGAATTGCAGTCACATAATTCCTACCCACACTGTAACTCACTCATGTGATGAAATCAACTGCAGTCTGTGAAGGAGTACTAGACCATACTAAATTTATTTGACCCAAGTACAATTGCTATCATCAGCTAGAGCAGATCCATTAAATCAATGGAACTTAGGACCTTATCACACGGGGCCAAAAGCAGCAAGAATCCACTAAGAATCAGGCGCTATAGCGCTATATTTTCCCGCGTGATCACACGACGTCGCTTGGAATCCAGCGAGAAACCGCTCGGAATGTAGCATCATTCGCATTCTTTTGAATGTCGGTTTCAGCGGGCATTGCAATAGCGCGAGCTGATCCATAGCGCTATTATAGCGCTAGCGCCATATTTATACTAGCGCTATAGTACTGGAATGATGCTCATATCGCTTTCTTGCCACTTTTGAGAGCAGCGTGTGATAAGGTCCTTATATTGTATTGATAAATAAATTCCGACACATACACCCCAAACAAAACTAACAAATAGATTTAGACCTTAATCTCTTAAGGTACCACAAGACTTTTTGTTGTTTTTAATAACTGCTCTGTTAACAAACATGTCAGTTAGATGGGAGAATCATGTGGACCTCCAGATGTTTCTGCACCAAAACTCAAGCATCCATCACTACTGGCTATGTTGGCTTTGGAAATTGTCACATCAACCTCATGTCTTGTGGCAATGACATTATGAAAGAAAACAGGAGCATACTGCTTTGAAAACATTTCTTATCATACCTCTCCTCTTCCAGTGTGATAAGCCTCTTAATTTCAATTCCATCATTACAGCCATGAGGTGCCATAAGGCAGTCTGATTCCCCCAAGCCTATTCCCAAGCAGCCAAGCTCTGTGCTTGGTGGTTTATTATTTTTAATTTTGCTGTGTTTGGTAATTACAGCAAAAATGTTTAAAATTTATTATTTTTTATTCTATCATCTTGCTGTGAGTATGCAAACACAGCAAAGATTTTTTTAAAAATAGGCACAGAGTTGATCTTCTTGAGAACAGCAAGGGAGTGAGGAGGACAATCTGGCCCCGTCCTGCCACGTGACTGCTGGAACTGAACCTCACCAAAAACATTAAGCTGATATGTTATGCCAGCAATCTTTAAAACATATGCAAGAAAGATAAATCAAATCAATAATTTGCTTTTCACTAAAATTGCTCATCTACACTGTACTCATCTCCAACCTGTAGCAAGCTTAATTCTCATAAAAACCATCATATTAGATCAGGCTAAAGGTCCATCTAGGTTAGCATTCTGTTTGTACTCTGACCAAAGAAGGAAACCCACAGCTAGATTATGACAGCAACAATTCTCTTCCTCCCTCTTGTACTCCCTAGGGATGCATGCATTTAGGCATACGCCATCTGATACTAAAAGTAATAATACCCAATGGTATTCTCTAGGTGCTGACCTTTATGTAACTAATCCAAAACTGCATGTGATGGAGGTATCAACAAGCTTTGTATAACCCTTCTGCCATCCTGAAGGGTTATTATTAATTTATAATCCACCCACCCCAGTTTTGTGGAGGGGGGAATACAAATTAATAATGATAACAGCTACAAACACAACCCAAAGTTGGTAGAAGTACCCAAATGTTTAGATGAAAAACAACTAAGTGCGAGAGGAAACCTCAGAACTGCATAATGTGATTAAGAATGTTTCAGGACTGCAGAATGATGATTGATTCAAAGTTTGGAAAATTAAACAATCAATTCCTGTTATTTATTACAAGGTTTAAAATAACACATTAGTTTTACTTCTTGTGAGGTTGAAAAGGTAACTCACAACATTACTTGTTGCACTTCTTGTTACTTTTGTATTACTTTCCGTTATCTCATTGTGAAGGGAAAAAATAATTGGGATAAATTAAAAATGGCATAACGCTTGAAAAAAATCCAGTCAAAATGCCTCCAAATAACTTTTCAAAGTAACCTGAAAGTAACCAGAAATAGTTACTTGTTACACCAGTAAAGTAGCATCATTCTTACTTATTATTACATTACTTTAAAAAAGTGACTAGCCTGTATTCTCACTGATGAAAAATATAACTAGTTGCAGATTACTACCTATCTTGCCCCTCTTTTGCTTCCACCCCCTGGGATTGTTGAAAGTTATATTGGAAAAAGGAGAGAGAATTAAATTGATGAGTCTAGAAAAAAAGCAAGCTGACACACCGAAGCAACGCACACTGCAACATTTTGTAGCAGTTTCTTGAGTTCTGTTTTCATAACACTGAGTACTGTAGGTACAGCACTTCAGTGTGCTATATATTGATAGGTGTTCCAATAGCACTCATGCTATGTCAAATGGGGGTAAGGCCTTCTAAAGTTTAATCTTCATGGAAAGTGATGACATGAACAAGAGTTGTGAAACATCATCCACTTTCCATAGGGACTTGTGTGTCATTCCTGCTCACAATCAGATTGGTTGCTCTTCCTTTCTGCATTCCATAATGCCACTCGGTTGCAAACAGCAGTGTCATCTAATCTGATAAATTTTCACATGGAAGAAAGTCTCTTTGGTTTTAGTGGCTGCAAAAATGACTCATTATTTGGATGTAACTGTTGCTATAGGTACCACTGAACAGCAGCTGGAGCCAGTGTAACCTTCTTCCAAATAAATTAGCCTTGTAAGTTACAAGGGAAATCCCTGGCCATCCAGATGTTGATAGACTCCATCTTTCATCAGCCCCAGCCAGCATCAGCAATAGTGTGCAATAATGACAGTTTCAGTATAACAATACTCAAGGGCCACTGGTTTCCCACCCCTGAGCTATGCCCTCATTCTTTAAAACTGGTGCTAAAACACAAACATAGGGAAACTTCTGCCACCCAGTCTCAAACCCTTTGGAAAATTTTTAAGATAAAAGATCATTAGAGACAGTTGTTTTCCCCACATTTACAGTCTTTTCTTACACTTTCTACAAAATAAAGCCCCCTTCAAACTCTTTATTTCCCCTGCAGTTCTAGAAGTCACTAGCATTTTCACAGATGCTTCTATCATGAGGATATGTCAACCAGCAATGTAGACACATTCTTTTCCCTCAAGGTTACATAAGGTCCTACCACTAACAACAAAAGCAAAAGATGCATTGGTTTTACATAACATTAACACTATGCCCGATTTGGATATTTGCCTCTTTTTAGGGATAGAGGTTGTAAGTATAATAAAGTTTAGTTTAAAAACATGACATTGCATCCCTGTGCCATTGCATGTCATGCTAGAATATTTATCAATTTATTGGTTGTTCTCACCACTTGGTTGTTTGGCCTTCTTCCCTTGTTTTGCCTATTATGCTTGAGTATTGCACTAGGACTCCAGGAGACCAAGGTTTGAATCTCTGCTCAGCCGCAGAAAACCACTGGATGATCTTGAGTAAGTCATAACAGCAAACCCCCTCTGATCAAATCTTGCCAAGAAAACCCTGTGTTAAGTTCACCTTAGGGCAGCCAAAAATCAGAAACAAATTGAAAGTATAAAACAACAACCTACAGTACAGACAAAGCAAGGTGGTGGCAGGGACTTTCTCTTCATAGCAAGGCATTCTGAATCACTAGAAGTGTCTTGTGTAGCCCTTGGTTGAATGTATTGATTTAAATCAGCATGCAAAGCCATCCTTATCAAGATAAAATTTCCCTTTTCTCTGTTTAGAATTTGTGAAAAGGCAGGCAACCATCATGACTAATAAAATCCCTTTACAGAAACAAACAGGAATAGCTATGAAGCTGTGTTGTCCTTTCATAGGCAGCAGTTTTCTGAACTCTTTGCTGCAGAACTTAGCATTCCTTCCACAGTTGGTGGGAGATACTGCTTCATGTGGGCATAGCATTGGGCTTTATTCAAGACAGCAGGTAGCTTGAAGCTTACTGCTTTAATTGTTTCACAGTTTGTCTCACAGTTGAGTCTTTAGGATGGCTTGGGATCTTCCAGTGTAACATCATGTCTTGTTAAGCTGCACAGTCATTGCTAGTCAAATTGGGCCATTTAATGCTGGCACAAAAGATCAAGGCTTTCCCACAAACAGCTCAGCAACAATAGAATTGGCTTGACTCATGATACAGAAGTTGGTTGAGAAAGTAACATAGAAGCTGGATCCTAAATACCGTAAAGGCACCAGATCCCCTCTGATCTTGGAAGCCAAGCAGCATCTGTCCTGGTTAGTACTTGGGTGGGAGACTGCCAATGAATCCCTGGTGTTATAGGCTATACTTTCAGAAGAATACACTGGCAAAACCACCTCTGAGGATTCCTTGCCTAAGAAATATCCTATATAATCCACTGGGTCGGCATAAGTCGACAGGTAACTTGAAGACACATACATTCATATGGAATAGGAGCCAAGACCAGGAGAGACTTACCTGCTCATCTCAGACATCATGGAGTAAACTACATTGCACCATGCTAATTTGTTTAATATACAGGGTGGGTTTGAAGGGTTTGCAGAAATTCAACAAGTGATATCTCCATCACTACAGCTTAGGTGTAGTTACTCACTGCAGTAGCTCAGGGACAGGAATAATAATAATAATAATAATAATAATAATAATAATAATAATAATAATAATTTATTTATTTATAGCCCACCCAATCTCAAGGAATAATTCGGGTGGGTTACAGCAATAAAAATACATAGAATACAATAAAATTCAAAAATTAGTCCCTTTCCAATCCCCTCAACCCAATATTAAAATTACAATTAAACAAACATAATTAAAAAACAAAAATACAAAAGTTTAAAAAGGGAGATAATTGGTGGTTAGAGCAACACAGATTACCTTGTGCAGGGAGAGGAGTTAAGTTGGGAAGGTCTGCCGGAAGAGATCCGTCTTAAGAGCCTTTTTAATGGTTGTAAGAGGAGAGATGTGATGGATCTCCTCCGGTAGGTCAATCCATAACTTTGGAGTAGCAGTGGAGAAGGCCCTCTGGCTAACCGGAGTTAGCCTAGATTTTTTCGGCTGTAGTAGGTTCATCTCCCTGGACCTTAGTGTGTGGGATGGACAATACGGAAGAAGGCGATCCTTTAAGTATTCTGGTCCCAAGCCAAGTAGGGCTTTACAGGTAATAACCAACACCTTGTACCTTGCCCAAAAACTAATTGGCAGCCAGTGAAGGGACTTCAGGACCAGTGTTATATGGTCATTATGAAAAGTACCTGTAATCAACCTGACTGCCATATTTTGTACAAGCTGAAGTTTCCGAACTTGGCACAAGGGTAGCTCCATGTAGAGCGCATTACAGAAGTCTAATCAAGAGGTTACCAGTGCATGTACTACTGTTTCAAGGTCTCCCTGCTCCAGGAAGGGGCGCAGCTGGTGTATCAGCGGAAGCTGATAGCAGGAGCTCCTGACTGTCGCATCCACCTGAGCTGTCAAGTGAAGCGATAAGTCAAGGATCACCCCCAAGCTGTGAACAGAGTTGTTCAGGGAGAATGTGACCCCGTCCAGAACTGGCTGACATATCTCCTCCATTCTTGGATTGGGGTCCCTATAGCAAGTACCTCCATCTTGTCTGGATTCAGTTTGAGTTTGTTTTCCCGCATCCAATCCATTACCGCCCCAAGACATTCAGAGGAGAGATGCCATCCTTAGTCACTGCATCAGTCTGAGACATAAATATATTTGGGTGTCATCAGTGTACTGATAACACCCCGCCCCATGCCTCCAGATGATCTCACCTGGTGGCTTCATGTAAATGTTGAATAGCATTAGGGACAGAATCGCACCTCGAGGGACTCCCGATTTGAGCTCCCTCTTGGCCAAACAACTGTCCCCAAGCGACGCCATCTGGAACCTACCTGAGAGGTAGGACCAGAACCACTGCAAAGCAGTGCCACTGATACCCAACTCTCTCAGACTTTCCAGAAGGATATAATGGTCTATGGTTTTGAAGGCTGCTGAGAGGTCCAAGAACACCAACAGGGTCACACTTCCTCTGTCAATGCCCAGACGGAGATCATCGACTAAGGTGACCATGGCAGTCTCAACTCCGTATCCTGCCCTGAAGCCTGTTTGAAATGGATCCAGAAAATCAGTTTCCTCCACAACAATTTGTAGTTGATTGGCGACCACCCTTTCTATCACCTTGCTCAAAAATGGCAACAGCAAAACAGGTCTATAATTATTTCTGTCCAGGGGGTCTAGGGAGGGTTTTTTTAAAGAGTGGTCTAATCACTGCCTGCTTAAGACAAGAGGGCAGGGACCTCTCCCTGAAGGATGCATTAATTATGTTTTTCAGCAACATTTTGATAGCATCGCACACACACACGGACTGTCAGCCAAGTCAAGGGTTGAGAGGGTGGGTCATCTTTTTCAAACTACTAAGGACCTCGTCTAGTAATAGCGGAGGTGCTGGATACCCCTCTAGTTACTACTGACTTAAAGTTGGCATCCAGGTCAGCTCTTATCCGAGAGATTTTATGAAATGATCATTAAAAGCGTCACAGCAAGCTATAGTCGGTTCTAATAGAGGCCCCCTGGGTCTTATGGGGTTGTAAGTCCCAGCTTCCTTAGTCATATAGCTAAAGGTAAAGAATGCTGGGAATTGAAGTCATATAACTCCTACTCCTGCTATAGCTCCAAGATAAAGAATGTTTATGTTGACTTTTGGCTTTTGACACAGTTGATATTCTGGCAAGGAAAAATGTGACAAATGCCTTTGTGTTGGAGAAACTGTGGACCTCAAAATATTATTGGACTACTGTTTCTATCAGCTCTCAATATTGCTGATGCTGGTTGAGACTGATGGGAACAGGAGTCCAATGACATCTAAGCCATAGCTCCTTAATCCCTACAAGGTGGAAAAGAGTCAAATGAGGGAAAGGAAAAAATAGGAGAAAGAAATAAGGCATAAGCAAAGGAACAGAAAGAAAACTGAAGGAGGCACAATCCCCGACAGATGGCCATCCAGCCTCTGCTTAAAGACCTCCAAGGAAGGAGACTCCACCACTCTCCGAGGGAGTGTGTTCCACTGTCAAACCGCCCTTACTGTCAGGAAGTTCCTCCTAATGTTGAGGTGGAATCTCTTTTCCTGGAGCTTGCACCCATTGTTATGGGTCCTAGTTTCTGGGACGGCAGAAAACAAGCTTCTTCCCTCCTCAATATGACATCCCTTCAAATATTTAAACACGGCTATCATATCACCTCTAAACCTTCTCTTCTCCAGGCTAAACATCCCCAGCTCCCTAAGTCGTTCCTCATAGGGCTTGGTTTCCAAACCCTTCACCATTTTAGTATGGTTAGTATGGTTTCAGATGTCTGCAGTACAGATATACAGAGAGGGTTAACTTCTTTTTTTTAAAAGCATGCAAGGATTTTAAAAACAATAAATAGCACAAGAGTGCTACACTCTTGATATTCATTTGACTCTTAGCTGAGTGACCTTGGCTTTGCTCCCTCCTCATTTTTGCCATTCAGGGAAAGTGATGAATCCAGGGGCTCAATCACTCTTACACCCTCCTGTCTCTTTCCTGAAGGGGTGGGGGCCTTAGAAATGATGGTGTTCAAACCAAGGGAGCCCTCCAGGTGAGACTCAGGATACTGACTGGCAATCTCTGTGGGCTGCATTAGATCCACAGCCTAGGCATTTTTCAATCCTATAGCAATGCTTGAAATTTCAATAAATCTGTCACTATTTTTGTTTCCTCGGAAGAATGTATGCTGTCTTTTAACTGTGCTAGAGTGCTTGTATATGTGTGCCTGGATTCAATAAATTAATGGAGGATCAAATATAGTACAGTTGACCCCCATACATTTGCTGGGGTTAGGGGCACAGGACCCCTGTGAAAGTGGAAAAATCGCAAATAAGAAAGCACATTTTTTTAACCTGAGAGAACACCTCTCTAATAATTTCTAGGTTCTCCAGGGCAACTCTATAATCAACATCTGCTGGGAGATGACCACAGAATTGCACTAGAGGACCTACAATACCTACAAGTGTTCTCTCTAGGAATCTCTAGGTCCTCCAGCATGACTTTTGTTGGAGATTTAGGGCCTTTGCAGACTGCCAGAAATAGTGCAAATTGAGTCCACTTTAAGGGTTAGGGTTAGGGAATCATGGGAACTGTATTTTATTGTGGTACCAGAGCTCTCTGACGGAGAAGGCTCAATGTCTCAGAAAAAAAACCTATTCCCATAATTCCGTAGCACTAACCCTAACCCTTAAAGTGGACTCAATTTGCACTATTTCTGGCAGTCTGCAAAGGCCCTAATCTTTCTTAGGTTCCTGAGGGTGTAAAGGAGTCACCACCCTCTCCCTCTCTCTTATGCCTATTGGAATTCTTTATGCATGGATTCAACTATCCACTTGAACACATTCCCCAAAAATATAAATTCCAAAAAGCAAAGCTTGATTTTGCCATTTTATATAAGAGACGCCAGTATGCCATTGTACTTAATGGGACTTGAGAATCCAATGATTTTTGGGGTCAGTGAAATTGGGCCCCTGAGCTGTAATTTCTTCACCCCTGATTTACAGTACAGTGAGGCTGCTGTGCAATGAAACATAATAATAAATGATGCTAGGAGGTTTCAAGAACACCACCTCAGACACCATGGTGAGTTGAGATACAATAAACAAATATCCTGAATGAATGAATGAATGAATAGTTATAAAGACTCTTTGCTTCCTCCTGTTGTGTTGTGTGGCATCAGTCCTATCATCTGCATAAAGATATTAGTGATGCACAGGGAGTTTTCTTTAGGTAGTGCACCAATCAAGGGGGACAACCTCACAGATTTAGATGTTGTCATATGTCAACAGTCACCAGCACTAGAAAGCATAGTCAGTGATGCAGGAGGATAGGAGTTGCATTCAACAACATTATGGTAACAAGTTTTCTGTTCTTGTGTTAGAGCCAAGGATGGGGACCCCTGCCATGTGTTACATCTCAGTGGTGTCACTAGGTTTGGTGTCACCTGGTGTGGTAATTCGTGGTGTCACCCACCATGGACCTCCTCCCATACCACACCATACAGAATCCTTAGGAATGTTTTTCCTACTAATGTTACTCATAAATCATAATTCCTGTATATCACTGACTGTAATGGCAATAGTTGTGGCATGAACAACTAGCAAAATTAAACTTATACCTTTAAATTACAATATCATAAGCACAGTCTAAATGTACATGAAACATAGTTTCATAATTTCATGTGGTGAAAATTTAGTAAAATGGGATGTTTTTAAAGAAAATTTTAAATTAATTTTTTAAAAAAACAAATTTTTAAATTTAATTTTTTTATAAAAAATTAAAAATTAAAAATTTAAGAAAACCTGGAGCCTTTCCTCTCTCCTCTCACTGAGTGTCACCTGACTCATACCATCTCTTCAGCATTTTAAAGGGACACAGGTGAATGTCACAGCCTCTTTCTGCCCAAAGGCAGATATTTGGGGAGCAGTGTTGTCACCCTCCCCTTAGGGTGTCACTTGATGCGGTCACCCCCCACCCCACCTCTCCTAGTAATGTCACTGCCACATCCTGAGGGCCATGAGAGACACTTGTTCCTCTAACACTGGCAAGAAGCTGTCACAAGGAGACCTAAAGAAATGTCGAGAAGTAAAAACAGGGCAGATGTGGACACTAATTGATTTACGTAGGATGCTGTTTATATTTTATGCCTGTGTTGGTGCTGCGCTATCAGAAATGAACAGTGTTAGGCTGCCTTTAATACCTCTAGGTAGCTTGATGTATCAAGGTGGCCAGCATGGTGCAGTAGTTTGAATGTTGGACTAGGACTCCAGGAGACCAGGGTTCAAATCCCTGCTCAGCCCTTGAAACCCACTGGGTGATCTTAAGCCAGTCATACTCTCTCAGCCTCAGAGGAAGGCAATGACAAACCTCCTCTGAATAAATTTTGCCAAGAAAGCCCTGTGAGAAGCTCACCTTACAGTTGCTGTAATCAGAAACAACTTGGAGACACATAACACAGTTTCAGGGAGAAGCCATGCAACACATGATGGGAAGGGAGAGGGAAAGCCCCAAGGTTTCCAGTCAATCTACCTGGTAAAACATGTTCTGAGGAAGCATGGAGGTAATGCTGCTCAAGCGCTGCAGTGATAAATCCTCAATTTCTACACTCTCCCTCAGGATTGACTGTTATTTTTCCTGGTAGCCAAGCTTTAATAAATAATCAGGAAATCCCATTTCCAAAAGATCTGCCAGCTTGGTCCTTTTTTTTTTTAAACCTCTATGAATTGCTTGGTTAGTTCCAGCTCCTCCTTGGAAATTGATCTACTCACTGAAGAAAGCATGATCATTCTTTTTTACAAGGAGGTGTGGGTGAAACAGCAGTCTCCCATGCCAATGTGTTCACAAGGAGGAACCCAACTTGCATGGGTTTTAAAACTTTCTTCTTTTCTTTCTTGTTTTGCAAGTACGTAGATTTTAACAACAAAAAGATTTGCTCACAATTTATGTTCTTCACAATTCCAGCAGGGGGAAATAAGTACCTCTCTAACAGGGTGTTCTTTCTGTGCAAGAGGAACCAACAATAAACCCTAATAAAGGACATTGGCAGAATTTGTTACGCTTGTCATATTATGCAAGCGCTGAATTTCAGCTATATAGCTACTATTGAAAAATAGACACCTTTGATGTTCATCATTATGGAAAGACAGAGAAATGACTTGTATTGGATCTAGGTTAAATACAAGGTTAAACACAGATAACATCCTGTACTTCAAAACAGTGGCAACCTTTATGTATGAAAGGCACTAATCACTATAAATGCTAAATTCGGAATAGGTGGTCTAAAGTTTTTCCCAGAGTATCTGCTTATTATTTCAAATATAATTTTTTGAGTACAATGAAATTTCTACAGAAATCTGGATGAAAACATTGCTGAATTATGTTATAATTATTGTTATAATTCAGCTCAGCTGGATCCAAAGCTACAATTACAAGTGCACTTACCTTGGAGTAATTAAAAAACAGCCTTGTTGGACTGTTTGGGCATAAAAAGCCATAAAGAAGTCCAAAAACAACCTTGAGAAAAACTGGTGTATTCTAGCATAGGATTTCCTGGATTCCAGTCCACTTCATCAGATGCAATCATAATTTGCAATTTTTTCTCCTCTTTTATTTCTTTGGAGTGAGGAAGTAATTCTGTAAGTGAGCCTTTCTTGTAAACACATGGAGGACACATCCTAGTAACTCAAGACTCAACATTTGCATTTTCTGCTATTTTAAACAATTTAATAGGCAGGAAGATAATTTGTGTTTGATGACAGCTGTAATTGATTCTAATTTGAATATAATACAGATTTTAGTGGACAGACCTTGAAAAGACAGTATCAGAATAAAATCCATACCTTTTGAAACAAATGTTCTTTGAGCCTTTTTTTACTGGTTCCCTCTGAGGCTGTGCCTAGGTAGCTCCAGTGGTCCAAGGAAAAGATTTACCTAACATGCACCACCTAGGCTTCATATTCAAGAAGATGCATAAAGAGAGCCAATGTGATGTAGTGGTTTGAGCATTGGACTATGATTCGGGAGACCAGGCTTTGAATGCCTGCTCAGCCAATAGAAACCCACTTGGGCAAGTCACACACTCTCAGTTTTAAAGTAAGGCAAGGACAAGCTCTCTCTGAACAAATCGTGCCAAGGAAACTACAAAATTGATTCACCTTGAGGTCACCATAAACCAGAAATGACTTAAAGGCACATGACGACAACAACAACCACCTGAGGGAGATACTTAATCCATGCATGAGGGTTATAATAACAATAACAATCATTTTGCATTGCTTGAGTTGTAGGGTGTTTTGTGATCCGATAAGATTTCCAATGCATTATGTGGTATAAAAATGTCGCATGTCCAAAGGAGTGTTTGTGTATGGAGAATCAACTGTTCCAGAACACAGATTTATTGCCTTGTGGGGACTTTCCTAACCTCAGTTAATTCCACCCTCTGTCCCTCCTGTACAAATTTCAGTTTACTCCAAATGAGAGCAATCTACCAACAACCAGAGTGTGTCACTTCTGCTTTGGTGCATCTGTGGTTTATTGAATAGTGGCATTTTTGTCCTAGTGCTGTTACCTTGGCTGGTGCAAAAAGGACTCTAATGACAAAAACCAATAGATCTTTTGAACATTTACTTTGCCCCAGATGGTTTTCTTAGATGGTTTTCTTAATAGGAAAAAAATCTATAAATAAATAGGGAAAATTACTTATGTATGGATTCTACAGCAAATTATGAACCTCCGAGTGAAAGTTCATGAAGGTTAAAGCTTGGTGAAGAATTGTTCTTGAGAGACCAAGGGCCTTTACAGACTGCCAGAAATAGTGCAACTTGAGGCCACTTTAACTGTCCTGGCTCTGTGCTAGGGAATCATGGGAATTGTATTTTTTTTCTGGGACATTGAGCCTTCTCTGTCAGAGAGTTCTGGTGCCACAATAAACTACAGTTCCTATGATTCCTTAGCACTGAGCCAAGACAGTTAAAATGGCCTCAAGCTGCACTATTTCTGGCAGTCTGTAAAGACCCCAACTATCCATTTGCCTTTTGACCATGTATTCACATGTGGATTTATAACCATTACCCTCAATGCAATTACCCAGCTTCAGAGCAATCACTTTCATTAATACTTTCTATTTCTCAGTACCACTTGAGGAAACATGATTTGCAAAATATTTCCAAGGAATAACAATGACAACACAAAAATACAACAATAACAGTAATCTAAGATTTGCAGATGGCGCAATATTATTGGTAGAAAACATCATGGATTTGGAACAATCACTGAGGAAGGTCAAGGAAGAAAGTGCAAAGAAAGGCTTGCTGCTGAACATAAAGGGAGAAAAATTACCACAGAGGACATACATAAATTCAAACTAGACAATGAGAAAATCAAAATAGTTAAAAGATTTCTCGTACCTTGGATCAAACATTGTTCAGAACGGAGAATGCAGTGAAGGGATAAGAAGCCTAGGAATGGGAAGGGCAGCCACGAACGAGCTAGAAAAGATCCTAAAGTGTAAAGATATACAACTGAGCACTAAAGTTAGACTTGTCCAAACCATGATATTCCCCATCCCTGTGTATGGATGTGAGAGCTGATCAGTGGGGGGGGGGGGGGGGGGGGGGGGGGGAGGAATAAAAAGAAAATCAACTTATTTGAGATTTGGTGCTTGAGAAGAGCATACTATGAGTATACTGTGGACAAGGAAAAGGATAAATGGGTTCTTGAGCAGATCTAGCTTGAATTACCTCTAGAAGACAAGATGATAAAATTGAGGTTGTCATATTTTGGATTCATCATGAGAAGGCACGACTCATTAGAAAAGACAATAATGCTAGGAAAGGTTGAGGGTAGCAGAAAGACCACATGCCAGATGGCTAGACTCAGTTAGGAAGGTCATGGGCATGAGTCTGCAAAACTTAGGCAGAGCAGTGGAGGGCAGGGAGTCTTGGAGATGTCTCATCCACAGGGTCACCATGAGTTGAGGACAGTTAACAGCAACATGTATAACATGCTTATCACAACAGAATGTTCAAAGTACTTTGTATAATCAAGGAGATACCTGCAAACCTCTTAAATAATGTGAAATTGTTGAGCAAATTTGATACCAAAATATATCTGACATCATAACCTCTATCTATGATAAAGTTGGGCAGACTTTAAAGTTGGGAAAAGGATAACATCTGAAGACCAAATTCTTTTGAGAACTGGATGTATTTCAAATAAGGTGCCCTGTATTTCAAATAAGGTGCCCTGGGGCTGCCTAAGATGGCCCAAATCCAACCCTAGAAGGAGCGGATCTTTTCTGCTTCTTTTGGGACTGCGGCAAAAGGCACCCTCAGGACCATGGCTGTATTCGCCGCAACCCCAGGGCAATCGGGCTGGGAGCAGCTTCTGGCTGCCCGCCTGTCTGCTTCTCCTCAGAATCATCTTGGCTTCCAGGGAGATTTCTGGCTTGATCTGTTATAGCAGTCATTTGTTTGTCTTTTTGGCTGTCCACAATATCCTTAGCACTCTTCTCCAGCACCACATTTCAGATGAATGCATTTTCCTCTTATCTGCTTTCCTACTGTCCAGTTCTCAGTATATGTACATAGTAATGGGGAATACAATGGCTTGTACAATTCTAACTTTTGTGCTCAGTTGTATATCTTTATACTTTAAGATCTTTTCTAGTTCTTTCATAGCTGCCCTCACCATTCTTCTGATTTCTTAAATGCAGTCCCCATTCTGATCAATGTTTAATCCAAAAGATGGGAATTCTTTTACTAGTTCAATTTCCTCATTGTCTAGGTTGAATTTGTGTAGATCCTTAATGGTAACTATTTTTGTTTTCCTTATGTTCAGCAGTAAGCCTGTCTTTGCATTTTCTTTGATCTTCCTTAGTAGTTGTTTCAGGTCTGTAATGTTTTCTGCTAGTAGTATGGTGTCATCTATCTATCTTAGATTGCTGATATTCCTTCTTCCTATCTTAACTCCCCCCTTTTCTGTGTCCTAACCTGCTCTTTGTATGATATTTTCTCCATACAAGTTGAACAGTCATAGAGGAAGGCAATGGCAACCCCCACCCCTGAAGAAAGCTTATCAAGAAAATCATGTGACATATTTGCCATGTCAGAAACATCTTAAAGGCACATAATAGCTGAAAAATATAAAAATGGCTTAAACAATAACAATTTATATTTCTTTTACCAAACATGGCTGAGGCTTCTGGGAGCTGAAGTCCCTCGGCTCTTAAAGGGGACAGTTTGCCTACCCTTGGGTTATAACATCACATCATGCTGGGGACAGAGCTACTCAACACAGCCCAATCCCCATTTGTGTGTTTAAGATAAATCCTATCAATAATGCCTGAATACAAGTTTTGAATCGAAGAGGTTAGAGATCAGTAGTTTATTTTCAGCACTGAAACTGAATTGCACCTACTGTTTTTCCACATTAAAGCCCTTTCCGAGTGTTCTTCAATACAGTAGTATAGGGTGTATATGTGGGTGCTGGTCATTTTGTAGCTGCTATTTTTAAAATAGTCAGGAGTCAGAAATCTTTGCCAATCTGCTAGTCAGACATCTGCTAATAAATATAGGCCAGTTTTCAGCCCATCCTGCTGAAGGGGAAGTCACAGAATTCCTTTAAGATTCTGTGAAGAATGAGTCAAATGATTTACTCATTTTATAAAAAAAAAGAAAAGAAAAAAAGAGGCAATATTTTGATGAACCCATAGTTTACCCTTTCTGATAAAGCTTCACCTTGACACAAGAACAGGCAATGCCACATGGATGTAATTTGATGCTTGCCACTTGAGTAAGTATTGCAAAACCACAGGGGAAGAAGAAAACAGATGCTGAGGCATAAATGTGAAAATCAGTTATTGACTATTTTATGTCATTGCTACAATGATGAGGGAACAGTTACATTCTTGTTATGTGTCCTCAAGTGGACTCTAACCTATTGCAACCCTATCATAGGGTTTTCTTAGCAAGATTTATTCAGAGTAATGGGGGTTGCAGACTGCCAGAAATAGTGCAAATTGAGTCCACTTTTAGGGTTAGGGTTAGGGTTAGGGAATCATGGGGACTGTAGTTTATTGTGGCACCAGAGCTCTCTGACAGAGAAGGCTCAATGTCCCAGGAAAAAAAACAGTTCCCATGATTCCCTAGCACTAACCCTAACCCTAAAAGTGGACTCAATTTGCACTATTTCTAGCAGTCTGCAACCCCCCTAAGTTTGCCATTGTCTTTTAGGCTGAGAGTGGATTGGCCCAAGATCACTCAGTGCACTTTCATGGCTGAGAGGGACTTTGAATCCTAGTTGCTCCTAATCCAATACTCTAGCTATCACACTACAATTTTTCACCCTGGGGAAATAGTTATAGGATCTGCTTTGTGTTTATAAAATATTTTTGCTTAAGTTAAAAAACATTATTTGACAACACAGCTGTATTATCTTCTCCTCTTTCCCCCTTAATATTTGAATATATCTTGTACATTTCAAAGTGGATCTCCTCTGCCTAGAATTCATTTTCATACTGTAGTTGCAAACTGTAATTGTAAACTTGAGCAAATATGCTAGCAAAATATACAAAGTTCAACAAATGACAGTTAAGTGCTTTGGCAGCATGGAAAAAGCAGCAGAAGAATATAAAATAATACATGGTCTGCTCTGCTCTGTTTAGGATTAGATGACAAATGCACTAATACAAAAACAATTCTTCATCATAGGATAAATGCTAATTAACATCTGACTGTTTGAATGGTAGTAAATAAAACAGTGTGACCTCACAACAATGGTTTTTAAAATTAGTTTTGCTGTCAGCTTCCTGAGTCCACATGAGCTAAGGAGGATGTGTGAATAACATCAAAAGCTAAAGATTGATAGTGCTGGCCAGAGAGTTTATGGAGTCTAGTAGAGGGACATTATTGCCCACTCCCCAAGAATTCAGTAATTGGTTTATACGGGTATGGAACTACATATGAGAATACTTTCATTTATGGATCACATGCAAGAAGGCTTTTTGTGGCAAGGGTATACTGGCAGAGTTTATCTCAGAAACAAGTTAACAGTGAGTGAAGCAGTTTAATACTTATGCAACCAAGTTAACAGCAAAAAACAAATACAAATGAAGAGCAAAGTTTGAAATGCTTTCTTTGTTTAAGACTTAGACAAAGACTCTAAATGGATACAAAGGGAATTACAGTCTTATCATTTATGGAAGGATCTGGAATGATAAACAGCATGAAAGACATGGTTCCAAATGACCCAGTTCCTTTTTACACTCTTCTCCCCCTTTTTTATTTCTGGCAGAGAACAGATCCACAGAGTAACTTACATAAGCACTTAACTGTACGTATCAACAGTTGTCTTTTCTAGCAGCAAGCCACATTTATCAAGGATGAGGAGTGTATGGTCTTCCAGACGTGACTTGACTTAGGGTTACTATAGGTTCTCCTTCTGCAGAACATGTCCTCTTTTTTTTCAGAGCTAACATTTCTGCTGCTTCACCTCCAGCCTCGTGATTCCACCTGAGAATTGTCATAGTGATGAGTAGTTTGAAATAGTTGGTTAATGTGTCCTCTTTTTAGCTTTTCAAAATATGTTAACCCTACTTCACTACTGATCCTATCATCTCTCATCCCTCACCACTGGTTATGGCTGACAAAAGTTGCAGTCCAACAACATATGGAGGGCCACACAAGGGGAACCATGTTTACAAAGTCAAGGCTGGTATACTGAACAAAATTCTGTATGCTAAACTTGGAAGGCAGAATGGAAAGCAGGGAAATCCACACAGCAATTGGGGAGGGGGGGGATATGTGTATAGAAAAAAAATAGAACAAAACCTGCGGAACAGCCTGAGGCCCCTTGCAATATTCTCGTTATTCCTAAATCCCTGCAAAAATACTAGAGACTAATTAAAGAAGAGCAGTGTTTACAACATAGCAACAAAAAGTGCTATTGTTTCCCAAAAAACAAAGGATGCAAATTCCATTAAAATGACTATGGCCTATTTTTGAATATACATTGTTAATATTAGACTGGAATTTAAAATAAAAGGCTTTCATGGTCAGCATCCATGGGCTTTTTGTGGGCTTTTTGGGCTGTGAGATTGTGTTCTAAAAGAATTCCTTCCTAACGTTTCACCTGCGTCTGTGGCTGGCATCTTTCAGAGAATGAAGGCAGATGTAGGCGAAACATCAGGAAGAAATTCTTCTAGAACATGGTCTCACAGCCTGAAAAGCCCACAAAATCCCAAGA
The DNA here is from genome assembly GCA_020142125.1 of Phrynosoma platyrhinos. Taxonomy (NCBI): domain Eukaryota; kingdom Metazoa; phylum Chordata; class Lepidosauria; order Squamata; family Phrynosomatidae; genus Phrynosoma; species Phrynosoma platyrhinos. The sequence continues at coordinate 261,614,808 of CM034703.1, forward strand.
CTGGAATTTGTTCCACATGCTAATATCTAGTCATTCTCTTTTGTTCCATTTGGTGTTTAGTATTGCACACAGTTCCTTGAGAGTAGGAACAGGCAGAAGATGGATTGGGATCTGCTAGCAAATCTTGGGTGATCTGTAGTAAACTCCCTTGTATGTGGTCTTTAGATTCTCAATAGTGTAACAACAAAATAAACAAAAACACCTGAGATGTCATGGACTTTTGGTGTAAAATGTTGTTTAATTTTTTATATATACTAGGGTAATTTGGTTATGCATGCATTGTTTATTAGAGATAATAAAATAAGGAGCTGCAGGGAGGGGCTGAGAGAGTGTGGCTAGTGGAACATCTGAGGGGATTTGAATAAAATTGGTGAATGATAGTTGAGAACGCTGTTGATATAGTTAGGGTAAATTAGAAAGAAGAAAGGAGTGAGTGGAATGAGGATTAGTGTTAAGATAGACAGTCACGTTTAGGAACTGAGTGATGTTTAAGAGTCTGAATTTGCTAAGAGCAGAGTATGTGAGAATGTGAGTTGCATTCTAAACATATTAAATAATTAATCTGTTTTGTTATGTTCAGCTTCTGTTAATAAAGTTTTTTTAATTTATTTATATGCTCTTGGCCTCTGAGAACAGTTTGGATTCAGACAAGGTGTCTGTGGTGGCAACAGTGAATAAAAAGGGGTAGTGACCAGTGGGGATGAAGGGTTAAGAACTGGATTTAAAGTGGATCTCTCCCATGTTAGTCTGAGAATCAGGACCCTGGACAGGGACCCTGGGAACTGAATTAAGATTGAACTCCAATAGCTTTGCTTAAATCAGATTTATGCAGTTTAGAGCCATAGAGAATCAACTGAGAAATGCACTGCCATATCTGAAACAATTTTCACCCTTGCCTCTTCTCTCCTGCAATGTGTTATGCAGAAGGCAGCTGTGGGAAGGAATCCAGTGTACCTTAATGTTACAAATACAACATTATGCTTTCTTAGAGACTAGTTCTACAGACCCTCATTGTTTTCAAAATGCAACATTTCTTGCTTGTTCTTCTGTCCCTTTTTGCTGATGAGAATATTGCTAGTATCCATGCTGATTGTCAGTCAAACTGTTTTGCTCATGTGTGGCTGATTCTCATGCGCTCATACTGACCTTAAGTTATAAAATCTTTGCTGTAATCAATAAAGTGGTCCCTTTTGTGAATGACAAGCTCTGGCATGTCCATGCTTTTCTTGGGAGGGCCCTGCTCAATCAACAGTAATGTCTGTCTGTAAGCAAGTCCCTTCCTTGGCTGGTTCAGGATCCACCCACAATACTGTGTCCCAAAGGGGAAATCAATAGGATTCTTGGGTTCCAGAATCCACCCATCAGAGATATAAGTTGCATAATACCACACACATGTACCTTGAGGGCATCTAGAAAGTTCTTATGGCTGATGACCACAGCAGTCAAACAGGAGGAGGTCCTTACATTGTTGGCAGAGATGGGGACAAGGGAAAACTCTTGGTAATAACAGTGAGATTTTCATATTTGGTGGCAGCAGAGGTTTAGTCAGCCTCATAAGTGGTGGAAAAGTGGTGAGTTAAGTGAATAAATCCCTCACAACTCCCCTCAGCTGTGGGAAGGAGAACAGGACTGATCTTCTGCTTTTGGTTCTAATACAATAATTATTTGAGAAAGTGCTCAGAGGGACTCTGTTCTTATTATGTGTTGTTCACCATCTCACCCCACCACCAGTGCTTTAGAAGGTCATCCCTACTTTCTGTGTTAACATCCAGTTGTAAAATTGGCTTCTGAAGATAAATGTGCATTTTTCAATGAACACTTAGCTAAAGATTGTTCTTATGAATACCAACGGTGATATTCTGCCTCCAAGTCCGAAATCAAGGAAATAATTTCACTTCAAAAGGCCAATATAAGTTTGTAGCTACATACAGATGTGGGCAATAGCTTTTGGAAAAGAAACCCATTGCAATGGAGAAAAATGTCTGCGATGAGAGTACTAGGGAATCCTGGGAACTGTAGTTTATTGTGGCACCAGAGCTCTCTGACAGAGAAGACAAAATGTCTCACAAAATTACAGTTCCTAGAATTCCCTAGTATTGAGCCAGGGCAGTTAAAGTGGTCTCCAACTGGCTTATTTGTGCAGTGTGTTTTGGACCAAAGTTTTTTTATGTGGCATCTAAATGAGTGTTGGTGTAAACTGGGCCTCCAAGGGTAGGATATACCACAATCAGAGTGTGATGGATCAGAAGGCCCTCTCCAATGTCTCAGCACAGTATGTTGACCTGACTGGTGTGACACAGATGACACCCTCCCCGTGGCAGACCACAGTGTTCATGCAGGCACATGTAGGGAGAAGCGCTCCCTCAAATATTGAGGTCTCAAGACATTTAGGGCTTTAAATATCCTCACAAGCACTTTGGAATTCAGACTGGAAGCATATTGGCAGCTAGTACAGTTCATTTAATATTGTTATTATATGCTGTTTATTAGTTGCACTTTCCAACTCTTCTTCAAGGGCAACTCCATGTAGCATGCATTGCAGTAGTCTATTCAGAAGGTTACCAGTGCATGGACTACTATGGCTAGGTTATCTCTGTCCAGGAAAGGCCATAGCTGATGCTGCAGTCAAAGCTGGCAGCACCAAGCACTTTGAACTATGGAGCCCATGTGGGCCTCCAGTGACAAGGGATGAATCTAAGAGTATTTCAAAGCTATGCACCTGCCCCATCAAGTGGAGTTAAATCCCATCCAGGACAGACTGTTTACCAAATTCCTCAATCTACACAGCCTTACTGGGATTCAGCTTCAATGTGTTAACCTTTATCCAGCCCATTACAGGCTCCAGGCACTGATCCGGCCCCTTCACAGTCTTAGCTGACTCTGATGACAAGGAAACATATAGTTAAGTGTTATTAGCATACTCACAGCACCCCACTGCAAATCTCCTTATGACTTTAAATTCTGTCTTGAAACAGACAGGCGGCCAATATAGCTGTGGCAACAAGAGAGGTGCCATCTGGCCTTTTGCTGCAAGTTTCACTACCAGCACAGCCAGAATGCAAGATTGTCAGAATGCAATGGGACCTTGCAGTGCCTTTGAGACTAACTGTTAGCATGAGCTTTCCTAGACATGAACCCACTTTCTCAAATGTTTGCAGGTAGTTGCTGACACTCAGTGTCTTTCCCTTTTATCTGAAGGCCTGTGGCTGTCTCTGACATTTGTCTGGAAAGAGATCTTGCAGCACCTTTGAGACTAATTGAAAGAAAGGAATTGGCAGCATGAGCTTTCCATAGACTTCAGTCTACTTCCTCAGAATGCATTCTGAAGAAGTAGACTGAAGTCTATGGAAACTCATGCTGCCAATTCCTTTCTTTCAGTTAGTCTCAAAGGTGCTACAAGATCTCTTTACCATACTGATTTAACAGACTAACATGACTATACAGTATCTTTGAATTCTGACATTTGTAATCGTGGTTCCTCTAGGAAGAAAAGGAGAGCCAGAATGGTGTAGTGGATTGAGTGCTGGACTATGGTACAAAACACACTGCGAGAACAACCCAGTTTGAGACCGCTTTGGCTGCCCTGGCTCAGTGCTAGGGAATCCTGGGAACTGTAGTTTTTGTAGATTTGTGGCACCAGAGTTCTCTGTCAGAGAAGGCTAAATATCTCACAAATCTACACTCCCCAGAATTGCCTAGCATTGATTCAGGGCAGTTAAAGCAGTCTCAAACTGGATTATTTCTGCAGTTTGTTTTGGACCTATGACTCTGGAGACCAGGGTTCGATTCCTATGTAGCTCGGCCATGGAAACCCACTGGGTGACCTTGGCCAATAAGTCACACTCTCTCAGCCTCAGAAGAAGACCAAGGCAAACCCCTTCTGAACCAATCTGGCCAAGGAAACCCCAGGATAGAGTCGCCTTAAGTCAGAAGCAACCTGAAGGCACACAAGGAGAAGGAGAAGGAGAAGGAGGGAAGGAAGGAAGGAAGGAAGGAAGGAAGGAAGGAAGGAAGGAAAGAAGGAAAGAAAGAAAGAAAGAAAGGTCCTATTATCCGTCCTTGGGTGCCTTCCCGTGGCTGACTAACCCCTTCCTCTTCCCCACTCCCCTCGGCTTTCTTTCTCTGCTCCTCCTCCTCTTCCATCTCACAGAGTAGGCCCCAATTCCTCCTCCTCCTCCTCCTCCTCCATCTCCAGGGACGTGGGAACCTTTCTCCTCCCTCGGAACCTTTCCTGCCTAGCGCCTGTTGCTGCCCGGGGGAGCCTCTGGGTGGCTCCGGCTGAGGGGACGTTTTACTGTTGCGGACCCCAAGCGGAGGGAGCGAAGAGAGAAGAGCCAGCAGAAGGAGGAGAAGGAGGAGGAGGAGGAGGGAAGGAAAGGAGGCGACGGCGACGACGGCGACGCGGCTGAAGGGGGGCCTCCGGGGCGCCTCCGACGCCTCTCCCCGGGGCCCCGACCGCAGCCCCAGCCGGAGGTGAGAGGGGACGGAGCCGCGCCGAGGGAGGGAGGGAGGTCTGGTGCTCCGCGGGAGAGAGAGGCAGGGGCCCGGGCTCCTCCTCCTCCTCCTCCTCCTCCTTCCCGAGGGGGAAGAGGGAGGCCCGGCCTCGGCTCAGGCCGGGACTGGCGTCGGAGAGAGGGCCACCGGGGAGCGATTGCGAGGGGGCTCCGGAACAAAAGCCCAGGGAAGGCTGTCTCCTCAATCCACAGCGGTGGGGCCTCTCCTTGCCTCCTTCCCTCCATCGTCTTTGGGGGTGGGATGCTCAGACAAGAGGGAGCCACGGGGAGCCTCCAGCACCTTTGGGACTGGCTTTCCTAGGCTTCTCTACTTCCTAGACTCGAGCTTTCTTAGTCTTAAGCTTTCCTAGGCTTTCTTAGGCTTGAGCTTCCCTAGACCTGAGCTTTCTTAGACTTAAGCTTTCCTAAACTTGGGCTTTCCTAGGGTTTCCTAGACCTGAGCTTTCTTAGACTTGAGCTTTCCTAGGCTTCCCTAGGCTTAAGCTTTCCTAGACTTGAGCTTTCTTCAGGGGTTGCAGACTGCCAGAAATAGTGCAAATTAAGTCCACTTTTAGGGTTAGGGTTAGGGTTATGGAATCATGGGAACTGTATTTTATTGTGGCACCAGAGCTCTCTGACAGAGAAGGCTCAATGTCTCAGAAAAAAACCAATTCCCATGATTCCCTAGCACTAACCCTAACCCTAAAAGTGGACTCAATTTGCACTATTTCTGGCAGTCTGCAATCCCCCTTAGACTTGAGCCTACTTCCAAGATTTGAGCTTTCCTTGGCTTGAGCCTACTACCTAGACTTAAACCTAATTCCTGGAGTTGAGCATATCTAGACTTGAGCTTTCCTAGGCTAGCTTTCTTCCTAAACTGGAGCCTACTTCCTACACTTTAGCTTTCTTTGACTTAAGCCTGCTTCCTATGCTTGAGCTTTCTTAGGCTTGAGCCTCCTTACTCAGATGCCTTCTTCCTCATTCTCCACCTCATGCATCTGAGGAAGGAGGCTCAAGTCTAGGAAAGCTCAAGGGTAGGAAGTAGGCTCAAATTACCAAAGTTATGCTACCAGCTTCTTTTTCTCAGTCTCAGAAGTGCTGCATCCTGATTTTCCATACTGACATGGCTATGCCTTTCAGTTCTACCATCAGAAGTAGTAGTGGTAAAACAAGGGAAGGCATGCATAGGTAGCCTGGATTTGGAGTTGGATGGGGTTTTATTCATTCTCCCAAAGAATGGGGCTCTTAAAGAACATACTTTCTGCAGTCCATCAGCAGTGGGTGGAACAGAGACAAGGGTTTCCTGGCACATTGTACACATTTGAACACTAGCTAACAGCCCAGCCTCATGGGGGCTCTCTTGGCCAGTTCATCACATCTTCTTTTTGACTCCCACATTACATCCCAATGCTCATTCATATGGTTATTTACTAACTTTGGTTTTAGGCAACAGCTTTCCTCCTGCCTTTTCCCTCAACCACCATTGTTAAAACTGAACTTGTCACCTTAATTTCACATCCACAAAGTTTTTCATTCCTATGGACATTCCCACACAGAGACTCCTGTATATGTCTGATATGGTATAACGGTGGGCTATCCATTCCACCACATGCATCTGAGGAAGTAAACTCTTGTCTACGAAAGCTCAAGCTACCAACTTATATCTTTCAGTTAAGTGCTGCAAGATCCTTTTGCATACTGATTTTCCAGACTGACATGGTTTTGTCTTTGAATACTTACGTGTGAGTGTTACATGTGGTGAAGATTTACATTTTTCATTTAAAAAATAGTGTTAGCATGCTGTGCTTTTTGTGATTGAGGAAATGCACATAGGAGCTCAAAACCTAGTCTGGAGTGGCTTTTGAGGGAGAGACTATCTTGTCATCCATTTCTAGTTTTTACCAGCTGTGGTCACAGAAGTGTTGTGATAAAAATTTGAAAATTTCAGAGAGGGATGTACCTGACAGGTTACCTTCTGATCCTTGTCTTGTTCAAGTTTACCAGACCTCTTCTGCTAGTTGTCTATGTTTCATTATTTGGAAAATCTATAAGTATTGCTGCTACCAAGTCATACAAAAGGTTGCATGTGTTTTCCTTCTATACATTGTAACACTGGTAGACATGCAAGGAGGGAGCTGAGTTTGAAAAATAGTTAGGGACATGAAGAATATGTGTGAGGAAGTCATCACGAAAAAAAAGTTTTCATGATTTAAGGAGAAGGAAAGGATTTGATAAACAAGAAAGACACTATGCTTCAAGTCTGATGAACAGCATAACAGAAGATAGCAGTTGGAAAAAGAAGAAAAGGGAAGCTAATAGAAGACACATTTGTCCAGAAATGGCTTTTTTATTGGAATGGTGAGGAGAAAATGAAGCACAGTTGACTTTTGCTTGTTTTTCTTTTACATTTCTTCTGGTTTGAAATTGAATTTTTTTGCATTTTCCCAACAGAATAGATATATAAGCTCTTGGAGCAGGAACAGCTCTCCTGTGATCTTCTTGATAAGGGAGTTGTGAAAACTCAATATTTGGATAAGACAAATATGGAAGGGAACAGGAAGAGGGAAGGATGGGACCTCAGCCCTTTGCAGTAGCATCAGAATCAGAGAAATGGTTGAGGGATGGCTTGAATTTGGTAAGGATAAGATCTAAGCGTTTGGAGTAGTGTAAGGGAAGAGGGTACCAGAGAGGATTTACCCAATCATGGTAACATGAAAAAATGGTTGAAATAATTTAATCAGAGAGGAGAAAAGACAGGAGTGTTTATTTTTAGTAACAGATGGAATGGTGTCTTTTAGGATTATGATGATGTAGTGTCAGGGCCTAGCAATAGTTTGAACATGGCTGTAGAAGAAAAGAGGTAGGTTTATTTTGACCCAAAACTTGTTTGTTCATATTTGATTGTTGCTTGTGCAAGAAAAGTACCTTTGGGTGGGAAAAACAGAATGTCCATAGTTAATATTAGTGAGATAATTAAAGCTATTTTTAAAGATATGTATGCCAGAAATATGATTTTCAATGAGCAACTGATGAAGAAGAATTGTCACAGAACACTCAGTTCTGGGTCTATGGAGAAAAAGCAGATAGAATTAGTTAAATACCTTAAATTAAATACAGGTTGAGTCTCCCTTATCCAAAATTCCTGAATCCCAAATATTCCAAAATCCAAAATTGTCCACATGGCCTGAGTTAGTGACACCTTCATTTTCTGATGGTACAATGTACAGAAACTTTGTTTCATGCACAAAATTATTAAAAATATTGTGTATAAAATTACCTTCAGGCTATGTGCATAAGGTGTATATGAAACAGAAATACATTTCATGTTTAGACTTGGGTCCCATCTCCAAGCTATTTCATTATGTATGTACAACAAATATTACAAAATTCAAAATCCAAAACACTCCTGGTCCTAAGCATTTTGGATAAAGGAGATGCAACCTGTAGTTATATGAAAATATACTTTTATTTGTAACTCTGGTTCAACAACTCTTTTGGTAGTTGTGTACCTTCAAGCCATTTCTGATTTATGGCAACCCTAAGATGAACTTGTCATGGGTTGTTTTTTTGGTAGAATTTGTTCAAAGGGCGTTTAACTTTGCTTTCCTCTGAACCTGAGAGAATGTGACTTGCCCAAGGTCACCCAGTAGCTTTCTATGGCTGAGTACAAATTCAAACCCTGGGCTCCCAGTGTCCTAGTCCAACACTAAAATCACTATACCACTCTGGAATAGTATGTATAGCATATTGTAGAAATGAGGTTAAGATCTTATGTTTCCCTAAAGTTTGAGCTATAGAAACAATTGATTTTCTTTAGCTGAGTAATTATCTGATTAAAAAACAAGGCTAATAAACAGTGTGCTTCTTTTCTGTGTGAGGGAGATTTATGGAAAGAAACAGAAAAGTGCAATGTGGAACTGCCAGTACAGTTTTACATGGACTTTCTCTGAGGTTGCTCATACATTCTATGCATCTGCAACCATTGCTTTGCTTTTTCATTTCTTTTCATGTATTTCTCTGTTTAATGAGAACTTCAGTTTACAGATGGAAGGTTCACTGTTAGTAGTAATGCTACAACTACTACTTTATAATGTATATGTATTATGTAGTTCGTAATTGTCTGAGGTATATTACAGATTACTGCTTCAGGAAGCTTACAATTCTAAACCCATCCATAGAAAAACAACTGAGAGAAAGGAGAGAATATAGAGGAAGAGGCAAACAGAGAAACAGTATGCATTTGTTTCACTAGCTTAGATTTAGGTCCAAAACACTCTGCAGAAACAACTGCCCTGGCTCAGTGCTAGGCAATCATGGGAATTGTAGTTTATTGTGGCACCAGAGTTCTCTGACAAAGATGGTTAAATGTCTTACAAAACTACAGTTCCCAGAATTCCTTAGCATTGAGCCAGGGCAGTTAAAGCAGTCTCAAACTGGATTATTTCTACAGTGTGTTTTCTGCATAGTTTCCTGCTGAGATACAGTAGAGTGTTGGAACTAGCATACTGAACCAAAGGTATTCCATTCCTTAATAAGAACATTTCCTCAGATCTGTTGGGTAAAAAAATGTTGGCCAACTCAGTTCTCTTCTTTTTACGCTGGTGGATTTCATTTTCCCTTGGTATTTACTTCTTTGAACACTTACCAGAATATTTAGCTTTTACATATTAACTAAAGGAATCCAGTTGCTTGGCCTTCTAAAATTTGGCAGTATTGTTTTGGAAATTTAACACACACACGCACCCCAGCTCTCCATTGTTATTGGGGCCTAAAGATGCCTTGGGAAGTTTGTACTAATTTTGCAGGTGGAATAATCTGCCTAAACCAAACAGTCCCTTCTGCCTCAAGTTTCCTTATCCAAATTTTCCCACATGTAAGGAAGTCAAGTCATCTAGGCTGTTTTTTCCCATGTAAGTTTTTCCCTATGTAAGTGATTGCAATAAATTAAGATGGGGGAGGGATTGAAAAACTTTTAAAAAAATGATCTTCAGGGGCTCTGTAAATCTTTCTTCATGGACTTATATTTTTACAAAGGATGGGAGTAAGGATAGGCCACCTCACACTTTCCTTTGGGTTTCTTGAAAAAAAAGATGAGACTAAAGTGGGTGACTGTATATTTACAGCTTGTATTGAACATAAGTGGATTCAGATGAACCCCTCTATGCATTCACTGCATGAGAAGTTAGCCTTAGTCACTGCTGGAATGGCCTCCATCCCTGACAAAGGATGGACCTCTTGCTGAAGAATGTTCATTGGACATTTGTCAGGGAAGGGAGAGGAATTTCCTGGTTCTGGTTGCTTCCTCAACCCACTTCATGCATTCTTGCATTGTATGAAAATGGTATTTTTTTGGTCAGTCTCAGCTCTTTTTCAGTAAAGATTGAGGTCAGTCCTGTAAATGTTGCTTTATTTTCTGCTCCCACTCAGCAGCCCAAGAAACAGAAATTCAGCAATAAAGCTTTGATTTACACTACGTCTTGTAAATGACACCTTAATGCAAGGTTCTGCTGAGAATCTATCAATAATTTTATTTATATCCTGTCTTTTCCCCAAAAGTGAGATGCAAGGTTCCATACTTTATCAGCTCTAGGTTGGGTGGTTAACTTTGCATGTCTGGCTCTCTCCAGATCAATTGTTGCCTCTGGACAGATGCTATAATCTATCAGAGTATAGACACACAGATTATACGTGAGAGAGACAACTTCTCAGTTAGAATTGTATAAATGATTTACTTATAACAAGACTTTGTGATATAAAATAACATTTAACACAAAGTTTAATAGATAGAAACTCAGTCATAGTACCAGAAGGATAAGCAGAGTTAGAAATAATAGTATGTAGTCCTGCAGGTTCAATAACCTTTCTTATCAGACCTAATATTACCAGTCTTTTAGAGCTTTCCAGTTAGTAGAATTCTGATTTTGTCCCTCCTTTTGAGCCTTTGTATCAGATTTTGTTATCACCAAAGTCTTCCCCTTCCAAGATTTCTAAACTAAATGTCCCTTACTTCTTAACAGTTTCTCTGAAATGATTATTACTCAGATTTCCTTTTTTAAATACATGGTTTTTATATGTATAATCCAGGTGTTTGAGTCCCAGTCAGGATGATGTTGGCTTTGTGCCTTGTCTGGCAGGTGCCTGCTTAGCTGGCATTCTGTGATGATTTTGCTGACTAAGGGTTTGCTAGGCACACTTTCTTATCTATTTGTAGTATCTGTCTGTTTTAATCCTGGTTTGTTTTTTACTTCCCTTAATGCATTTAGACTTATCTCTAGGTCACTAAAAGTGATTGCTCTGCACCCAACAAGAGTAAACTATGTTTTACCTTGGCACCATTTTTAGCTTCCCAGTGTAGCTTTTGGGGTTTACAGTAGAGTTCTTGGCTCAGAGATTCTTTTATGTGCTTGTGGAATAGTTAGGGCTTTGTTGTTGTTAACTGCCCTTGGTCGATCTTGATTTATGGCGATCATATGGATAAGACATCTCCAAGACTCTCTGTCCTCCACTTCTCTGTTTAATTCCTGCAATTCCTTAATATCTGTGATCTCCTTAATAGAGTCTATCCATCTAGCATGTGGCCTTCCTCTCTTCCTACTTCCCTCCACCTTCCTTAGCATTATTGTCTATTCAGTTAAAGTGGTCTCAAGCTGGATTATTTCTGGCAGTCTGTACAGGCACTAAGAGATGAAGTCGCAGAATTCACAAGAAAGTGTTTTCTGAAGCTAAAATAAGGTACATTGCATCCTTCTGTTCTGATTTAGAGCTCAAAGTGTAAAAAGGAAAAGTGTATTGAATTGAGAGATGACAAGTTTTTTGGACAGTTCCAGGTGGTGGCACTGGAAGAACAAAATTCATTAGCAGGGATATACCAGCAATCTCTCTTTAAGCTCTCCTATTGCTGCTGAATGAAGAAAAAGTAGGTAGAGATGGAGGGGGCGCTGCCTTTCTTTTCCAAGTTTGGGAAGGAGTAATAGGGAGGGACCGCTGCTTCAATGCCCTGGCACACCAGGAAGGGCTTCTTGTCTCTGCCTCTTATCACTGTTTTCATGCTAGATCCCTATTCCACTATTGACCCATGGATAGGTTGATCCTGTTTTTATGGGTTGATTTTTTGTCAATTTAAAAAATTTATACATGAATATATACAGTATATTGGATAGTATGAGAATTGAATCAAAAATTCTGTTTCTGAATGTGTCCATTCAAAATGTGCTGTGTTTCATGTGCTGTGTTCATAAAAGAGTATTGTTGGATATATTAACAGGAAGATAGTAGCTGGTAGAGATGGTGTAGAGCAAAGCTTAAGTATTTGTGCTACACTAAGCCTTTTAGAGAGAATGCAAAATAAGACAGATGGTTGTCTGTCAGGATTATTTGGAAATCTGCAAAATATTTTCTCTTGACTGCAACATACTTATTGTGAGGAATGCTGGAAGTTGGAAGTACAGGAGCATCAGAGAGAGGAACACAATTCCCACAATTGTTTTAAAGCAGGGGTAGGCAACCTAAGGCCCGGGGGCCGGATGCGGCCCCCCGAGGCCTTTGGACTGGCCCCAGGCCGGTCCTGCCGCTGCCACCACCGCAGCCACCTGCCATGATGATATTGATTACTGTTGTTATTACTTGTTCTTGGGGTTTTCTTGGCAAAATCTCCACAGGGGTTTTGCCATGGCTTTTTTGGGGTTGAGAGAGTGTGCATGCATATTTTTTAAAATATTTTTTATTTTTATTTTTAATTTTTAAATTTTTATTTTTGGTGTTTTGGCCCCCCAATTGTCTGAAGGACAACAACCCGGCCCCCGGCTCAAAAAGGTTGCCTACCTCTGTTTTAAAGAAACAAAAATATACTTTGATAACTAAATTATGTACATGGAACAAATCTACAGTTCTTCAAAACATTAATTTTTTTCCGTCTTCATAGAATCTTTAGGGTTGTTCACATTGTTACATTCAGCATATGTAAACCATACCCAGCTTGGTGATTTCCACCCTGGTACTCTTGTTCACATGTAATGGAGTGTGCATATGTTCATAGAGGGCCTTTTGGGTTTACACTGTTCAAGCATTCAGGCTTCCTTATTAACAAACAGTACAAAGAATGAATTTGGGAGTTTGTGCTATTTTTAAAAATTAAGCATCTGTTCATAGATCACTACTGCTGATAGATAATAGTGATTAATAAATAGAGCTAAAATTCTAGAATATTCAGTGGAACTTACATAGATTTATGCCCTGGAAAATTTACTTGTTTTACTAAACAATTATGAATACATATGATTAAGTTATGGGGCATGTTTTTTTTAATCTATCCATTAAAAACACTATCATGAAATTTTGTCAATTGCATAAAAAGCTAATGGATGTCAAAAATCAATAGGAGCTATACAAATATGTTTCATAAAAAAACCAAAAGGATAGGATGGAATCCAGTGAATTGGATTTCCAGTTAAGGTCATAGGCCTATTTGTTGCTATGCCACCGTGGGCTGGGATGTAATTGTAGGACTCATTATGCCACTCTCTTGATTCAGAGCTGCTCCTATCGCTGTTAAGGCAGTATTACCAGTGGTGCTTCTCTGTCATCTTTAATTGGCGATTTTTAATCCAGTATTTAGTACTGTTTATGCTCCATGGGCTTGCCTTAGTTTCTTTTGCAGATGTCCTCCTCTGTCAGAATTGCCTTACACACAGCCAAAATATCCTCCTCAGACTTTTTTGTGGCAGCTCCTTAGGAACAAAAAAGGGTTGTGTTTCAGGCAAAGTTTAGGTGGCTACACTTGCAGCCTAAATAAATTGAACATGAGTTCATTAATTTACACAAACATGCATGTGTTCATTCTCCCCAGGTGCAGTTTTACAGTTGGTTTGTACTCTTGATCTAAGAGGCTTCTTACACATCTTAACTGAGGAATGACCAGGTGTAGCAGATACAGAGATTCTCACAAACATTTCACCATGCGTACATGGAGTATGAACACATATACTGTGTAATGTGTTAACACCTGTATAGAGTTGGAAAGGTCTTTAAATCTAGTCAGTTCAGACCTCTGCCAGTGCGAGACATTCACAGCTATAGCATCCTCGACAGATGACCATCCAATCTATGTTTTAAAATTTCTGTTGAAGGATACTTTCACACCCTCTGAGTTAGTCTGTCCCATGGTCAAATAGGTCCTCTATCTGTAAATTCTTCCTATGTTTAGTTGAAATTTCTTTTCTTGAAATTTGAATCCATTGTTCCAATCCTAGATTTTTGAACAACCCCCCCCCCAAACTTTATGTCTTCCATTAAGCCCTTTCAAAGATTTGAGAATGGCTATTATAGCACTTCTCAATCTTCTCTTCTCCAAGATAAACATAATAGGCTCCCTCAGTAGTTCCTCATAGAGCTTGATTTCCAGCTTCATCTGGACACATTCCAGTTTGTCAATATATTTTTTAAAACTAGATTGTCCAGAATTGGACACAGTATGGATGAAGTCTGACCAAAGTAGAAGAAAATGGCACTGTTGCGTCCCTTGATCAGTTTCCTATAGTTCTGTTTATATAGCTGTAATTGCATTAATTTACCTATTAAACATGACTAATAAGATATCAGATGCAGAAGCAAAAAACCATTGGAAAAATTGTTATACATGATCACTTCAGCCAGAACTGTCATCATACAGAAATGGAAGACAAAAGAAACACCAACAATAGAGGAGTGGCTACTAAAAACTCTAGACAATATAGAATTAGACAGACTGACAAACTTGGTAGAAAGGAAGGGCCATAAAAGCTCAGACTGGGAGAAATTAAAAAATTATTGTATAAATCGTTGGTCAAAAAATACAAGTTCATAGAACTCAGATACGGTTCAAGATTACTGTAAGCTTGAAAAGACTAACATCACACATACATAAAAACTATAATGAGGGAATTGTATTATAAATCTTTTTATTTACTCTAAACCAGCTGATCACATAAGAAGTTCATAAATAATTCTTTATGTTGGTTTAAAGCAATGAAAATGAAGAAGAAATGTCATTTTAAGATGTATATTTTGTTATTGTGGAAAATTCAATAAAAATGAAATTTAAAAAAATAGCTGTAAGTGCATTAGCCTTTTTTGATTGCCTGATCACATTGTTGACTCATCTTTATCTTATGATTTTATAAGGTCACTAGATCCTTTATACATCTAGTGCTGTGAAGCCAGTTTTCACTTATTCTATATTTGTGCACCTGATCTTTCCTGTGTAAGTGTAGAACTTTATAACTATTGGTATTTATTTTGTTTTAGTACAGTTCTCCTATCTATAAAGTGCATCTTGAATTTTGATTTGGTGTCTGAAGTATTAGCAACTCCTAGAATCATAAAATTATAGAGTTGGAAGAGACCACAAGGGCCATCCAG
>CM034703.1:261641772-261656282 GCA_020142125.1 Phrynosoma platyrhinos
CCTCCCTATAGGAATCAAGATGTTTCCTCAGGCGAGTTCTGTCGGATGAGAGTCTAGTCCTCCGCCATTCACACTCCAGTCATTGTCCAACTCGCTTCATCCTCCTAAGCTCCTAGGTATACCAGGGCTTACGATTTGAAGCAGGCTGGAAAGGACGCTTGGGAGCGATTGTGTCAATAGCCCTGGTGAGATCGGTGTTCCAAATCTCCACCAAGGCTTCGACAGAATCACCGGCATTGCCAACCATTAAACCCTCTAAGGTTTTCTGGAAACCAATTGGTTCCATTAGCCTTCGAGGGCGGACCATTCTAATAGGTCCGCCACCCCCGGGAGGGTGAACAATAGCCTTTAGTTCTGCCCTTATCAGAAAATGATCCGTCTATGACAAAGCGGAGGTTTCCTTAACCTCCGCCCACGGATATTCCTGCTCCGTACTAAAGACCGCATCGAGGGTATGACCAGCACAATGCATGGGCCCATTGACCAATTGGGATAGGCTCATGTTAGTCATGGTATCCATGAACTCCCAAGCCGTGCCAGTTAGATTTTGTAAACTGGTTTCGAGTAGGATGTTGAAATCGCCCAGAACCAAGAGTCTGGGCGACTCCAACAGCAACTCAGAAACCAGGATGGTCAGCTCGGTTAGGGAGTCTGTTAGGCAACGGGGTGGCCGGTATACCAACAGAATCCCCAAACAGAATCCCCAAACTACATTTTTTAAGTATTTATATGCCCAGGTACTTGCTTTCTTGAGTATTACCTACTTTTGATTTAGACCTGGTGGTTCTTGTGCTTGTACACAAGCTAGAGAAAGCAAACAGTGAACTGGAAAAGGTAATATCTTGCTACCTGCAAATCTGCATGAGTGGGGAAAACAGGTGGGCTCAATGTGGCCATTGACACTGTAGAAAGCATAGTGCATTAGGATCCTATATTCCTGGTTTGCAGCAATTAATTGTCCTTCAGGTGAGGTAGATGATATTTTAAACCCTGAATTGATAAGAAGATTAATCAAGAAGGAACAGGTCATAGTGAACATAGTTACTGAAAGACAGTTTAATTACCATGAATGATACCATCAGCCCCCACCAGTGTACTTCTGTATTGTATGTTGGATTCTCTTTCCCCTTTCGATACAAGACTGGTATATGCTCTTTTTGTGAGCTGTGATATGTGTTAGAATGTATCTCAGATCCATATGGCAGATGTGAGGTATAAATGTTTTGAATAAATGTTTGGAAACAGATTGTCCTCTCCTTAGTTGTAGAAAGTTGAACATTTCCTGAATTAAAGTTTCAATAGAGTGTGTCCTAGTTTTTAAGATACATAGGTATAGAGTCCAGGTTATTCAAGGCTTTGCAGGAACAGACAGCAGGTTTCTGTTATGGCTGCATAAGTGCCTGCCATAAACTACCATTTGGCAAATGATTATTTACCCCATTACAGAAGCACTGTATAGTAGTGTGTGAGACAGCCATGTTATAAAGAATAAAAATGGAATTTGAAATAGTGAGACAAATATTTAAATATCTGAGTGTGAATTGACTGCATTTTTCTGCTGCATTCAGTTGTTGTGTGCCTTCAAATTGTTTCCGACTTATGATGAACCTGTCACAGAGGTTTCTTGGCAGAGAACGTTTATCCTTTGTTCAGAAGGGGTTTACCTTTGCCTTGCCACTGAGGCTGAAAGAGTATGACTTGCCCAGGGTCACCTAGTGGGTTTCTCGGGCTGAGCAGGGATTCAAATGCTGGTCTCCAGAGTCATAGTGCAGTACCCAAACCACCATGCTGGCTCTCTGTATAGTACAAAGTATTGCTCTAAATTTGCATAATTTAATTTAGGAGAGCATGGCTTTGTGTCAGTCTATGTTAGATTCCATTATGGAGGTGCACAAATGTTTAGATTGCTTTATGGTTTCTGGTTGTACAGATACATTTTTAGCTTTTATCTAGAAAAGACAATTAAAGTAAAACATATTTCTTCCTAATTATTTAGAACTGATATGGTTGCTACTGCTTTAAGAAATAATTTGCTCCTAAAAAATCCTAGTTAGCAACTGTGAGAGCTGGGAAGCCTAGAAGAGACTAAGACTGTACAACTTGTTTTTACTTGATTTTTAATCTTCCCCCAATGCAATTATTTTGTTTTGCAGGGCTGCCTTAACATAGATCATGAGCAGGTAATGCACAAGGAGTGCTACTGGGAATCATGTCGGACGAGTCAATCTCAGGGAGTGATCCGGATGTGGACCCGGACTTGGAGCAGGAGGATATGGAAGAGGAAGAGGAGGAGGAAGAGGAGGATGAAGCAATGGAGGAGGACAATGATGGAGACGATGAGGAAGACTTGCTGGATGAAAATGGTGAGTAGTGAGCCAGGGAACTAGTGAATACTTTGCCTGTATGAGCTTCCTTGAACTGTTAAATCTGATGAATAAAACCTTTTATTTTATGCAAGAGACAGATTTGTTCATTCTGGAATTTGTATGTGTACCAGTTTTGGAACATTTTAGTCAGTAGGTTATATAATGGGGAAGCCCATTACTGTGTTGGTGACTTGCATGGCTCTAGCTAAAATTGTATTTCAGCTTTGGTAAGTAGGGCAGAGATATAGAGCTGTGCACCTGCTAGTAAAGCCCCTGTCTAACAGTAGTGTTTAGAGCAGGGGTAGGCAATCTAAGGCCCGGGGGCCGAATGCGCCCCCCCGAGGCCGGTTCTGCCTCTGCCACCGCCACCAGGCCGGTCCTGCCTCTGCCCCCGCCACCTGCCATGATGATATTGATTATTGTTGTTTTTACTTGTTCTTGGGGTTTTCTTGGCAAAATCTCCACCGGGGTTTTGCCATGGCTTTTCTGGGGCTGAGAGAGTGTGCATGCATATTTTTTAATTTTTAAATCAATTTATTTATTTATTTATTTATTTATTTTTGGTGCTTCGGCCCCCCAATTGTCTGAGGGACAGCAACCCGGCCCCCGGCTCAAAAAGGTTGCCTACCCCTGGTTTAGAGGGATAGTTGTGCTTATGGCTGCTGCAGGGTCTCTTATGAGGGCACCTATTACATTGTACTGTGTACTGAACACCTTTCCTGTACAAAGGTTGGCTCTTTGGACAACAGACTTGAATGAATGAAAGGAGCTAATTCTAGGTCTGTTTGTGCACTTTGCTACAAATAATTAAATTCTGTGTCAAGGAAAGCTTTCCTATGACTTGTATTATGCACATCTCAATTTTTATAATTTTGTATCATTCTGTTATTTTAACTGTTTTGGATAACTTTGGTTGATAATCATAGATGGGATCAGAAGCTCTGCAGACCACTGAGGCCACACCTAAAGATACTGAGCAAGTGTTGCTCACAAATAGAAAACTACCTTTTTTTATAACAAAGAAAACTTTTTTCTTTTATAAAAAAGAAAACTTTTTTATAAGGTTATGCAGTTGGTCCTCTGTATCCACAGATTCTGTATCCATGGATTCAACCATCCACAGCATGAATATTTTTAAAAATATAAATTCATAAAAGCAAACCTTGATTTTGTCATTTTATATAAGGGGCATCATTTTACTTTACCATTGTATATAATGGGACTTGAGCATCCACAGATTTTGGCATCCACGGGGGACCATCCTGGAACCAAACTCTGGTGGATAACAAGGGCCCATTGTATTTTAAAGAAAACGGTAATACCACATTTATTTATTTCTAACTCCTGAGACTTTTGATTTTTACTAACTACAGTTTGTTGTGATATCTGAACTCTGCACAAGCTGTGATCAGTTTTGACTGTACACTGTGCATTAGGGAACTGGCTGTTTTCATTAACCACATTTAATTAACTTCATGTTAGGCTTTGGATATCATGTTAAAATCCACATCATCTAAAATGGGCATAGTAGAGCAGGGAGAGCACATGAACCTGAGGCCTCCTGTGGCTTGTCCTATCTGTGGTCATTGCAGAGTATAATCATACTCACATTTTATGTGAGAACATAAAATCTAGGAATCTATTTGTGGATACCTCATACAATTTCTTTAAATATTAAATACAATGTTTTCCCGCCTGTGTTTTTTCTAAGTATATGAAATTAGTGAGAACCAGTGTGGTGTAGTGATTTGGATGTTAAGACATGGACCAGAGTTTGAATCCCCACAGCCATGGAAAACCCACTGGGTGACTTTGGGCAAGTTATACTCTCTCAGCCTCAGGGGAAGGCAAGGGCAAACCCCCTCTGAACAAATCTTACCAGGAAAACCCCATGATAAATTCACTTTAGGGTTGCCATTAGATGGAAATGACTCGAAGGTACACAACAATATTGAGCCAGCAGAGTACATTTACAGCAAATTAACTTGTTGCTGATGTCATATTTGTTCCTCACATAAAGTGATAGGAATTGAAAATGGTGATCTAAATCCATTTTGTTAATTCCACCTACATAAATCATTTTAATCATTTGCTGAGTGGTAAGTCAGTAGTATCATAAATTCCACTGATTTTAACAGTGTTACCAACAAGTAGATTTAGGTGATGTCTACGTCCAGTGTTACTTCCAACTAGAGGAGACGCACTGAAGTAGACCTGGTGTGTGCAAATGATAACTGACCAGTCCTTTTTATTTTAGTGGGGCTGTTGTAGTTCGGACTAACATTGGATTTAGTCTAGTAACTTTTCATTGGCGATAATAAAGAAAAAGTTAGACATAATAGAAAGTTTGTCTTACCACATTTCCAGAATTATAAAACGGATATTTGATACCTAAATATTCAATTTTCTACCTAGCAAGATAGCAGTAGGTA
The DNA here is from genome assembly GCA_020142125.1 of Phrynosoma platyrhinos. Classification (NCBI taxonomy): domain Eukaryota; kingdom Metazoa; phylum Chordata; class Lepidosauria; order Squamata; family Phrynosomatidae; genus Phrynosoma; species Phrynosoma platyrhinos. The sequence continues at coordinate 261,646,571 of CM034703.1, forward strand.
ATCACAGTGTTTTTTTAAAAAAATATGTTTTGGAAATTCATGTCTTTCATAGGGCTAATCTTGCTTTGTGGCAGAGTAAGAAATTAGTAGTTTACATCTTGGTTGGAAAAATGGAAGATCGAATAGATGTAGACACTCAGGTTTTGTACTCAGGTTTTGTATTGTGTGAGTGCATGTAGGTTAGCATCAAGGTTGTGCTTTGGCACAAGAACCTGGACACTGTCTTAACAGATTGAAACATTGACCAGTGTTGCCCAAAAACTTGTCTGAAATGAAGACTGGAACTGCATGTTCACATTGAAGATAGGAGACACCAGAAACATCCATTTGCAGTACTTTGAAAATACTGTATTAACATTCCAGAGAAAAAATGAACAATGCCATTAATGTTGCAGTTTTTCAATTTTCTTTTAGGGAAGAGTTATCTATAAGGAGAGAAAAAAATCCCTTTTCTTTCTTTTCTCTGCATCTGTCATATAGCTTATACAGTCTTCCCTCCATATTCGTGAACTTGGGATTCGCGAATTTGGTTATTCATGATTTTCCTGTGAGCCTTGCCCATCTCCCCCCAACTTGGGATAGCTGCTTACAGCTATCCCAGGCAGGGAGAAGGTGGACTTAGCCAGTGCTCACCTGCATTGGCCACTTCCTTCCTCCTTGGGATAGCTGGCAGCAGTTATCCCATAGAGGGAGAAGATGGGCAAAGCCGGCACTCAGCTGCCTTGGTTCCTTCCCTCTTCCTTGGAATAGCTGGCAACAGCTATCCCAGGCTGGGAGAAGGTGGGCAAAGCCAGCGCTTGGCTGCCTTGACCCCTCCTCTCCTCCTTGGGATAGCTGGCAGCAGCTATCCCAAGGAGGGAGAAGATGGGTGGAGCTGGTGCTATTCACAATTTTTCCGCATTCGTGGGAGTCTTGTTCCCCTAACCCCCGTGAATATAGAGGGAACAACTGTACTACTTTTCTTTTTAAATTTTGAGCAAGCTTGCAAGCAAGAATTCCAAAGCATATTAAAAATTTTAAAACATTGCAGCAATCAGAGCATCATATTGAATTGGTAAAGACAATAGTAAAAACTTAAATAAATATGTATTTGTATGTATATACACTCGTCCCTCCCTGTTCGCTGAATTGGAGTCTGCGGTCTCGATGTTCACAGATGACAAGCGAGGAGGGATAAAATGGTGTGTGTGCCGATGTGGTGCATCCAGCACCACACACAGAAACGTGCAACCATTAAAACAAATGGGATCGCAATATTGCTAGTTTTCCCGATTTGCCGGGGGGGGGGGAATGGATCCCCGCAAATTGGAAGGGAAGACTGTCCTTAAGGTTCCTCATTCCTTGCTAGGATGAAGTGGGTTAGGTAGATGTTTCCAAGAAGAGATAGATTGCCATCATGTCAGAAGACCAGTAAGGGAAGGATAAAGCATATTCCATTGGGAGCTCATCCATTGTTTCATTAAAAAGTGAGTTTGAAACAGAAAGAAGATTCTCAGTTAATGAACCAAGCTTTTTCAGGCATTCAGATATTCTAAAACAGTGATTTTCTGGCTGTGTAGTATCGGGGACTCATTGTTTTTGTCCAGATTGTCACTGTGTTTGTGCTAGTTTGCAACACATACTGTATATACTTGACTATAAGTTGACTTCATGTATAAGCTGAGGGCAGGTTTTGGAGCAAAAATTATGTATTTTGATATGACCCATGGAAAAATCAAGATTAGGGCCTCATAACAAAGGATCTAAAGCAGGGGTAGGCAACCTGTCCCCTTTAAGGGCCGAGGGACTTCAGCTCCCAGAAGCCTCAACCATGTTGGCCAATAATCCCATGTTGGCCAATAGCTCCTGGGATTCTGGGAGCTGAAGTCCCTCGGCCCTTAAAGGGGAAAGGTTGCCTACCCCTGATCTAAAGGATGAAGCAAAGGAAAACAATGCCAAAGAACTTAACAAAATTCCAGCAGGCATAACTGTTGGTGTTCATCCTAAAAGCTGGATGGATGAGAGAACAGAGGAGGATCAGTGCTTCCAGAACAGATTATACTTTGCCTTTCACCAGGGCATTGTTCCTTTTTAAAAAATAAGAGTTAAAGTACACTACTAACATTGACCCATCGATAAGTCAACCTCAGTTTTGGGGTTCGGTTTTTTCACTAAAATTTCTAGACTTGTACATGAGTATATACAGTAGTTCTCTTTTCTGGAAACTCTCTGTGGATTAATAGTGAATGATTTGCAAACAAACATCAGTTTGTGGTTTAAAGTACTACACAGTTCAGAATCAGGTGATCTGAAAGACTTCTTTGCCCCATGTGAACTTGAGCACACATTGTTATCATTGAGTTTGGTCATCTTGAAAATATCAGAATCAGCAGCTTGAATTAATCTCAGAAACAAGTGGAAAGTTAGTGCAGTTGGTTGTGAAGTGAGATGGAATTGCAGTAGTTTCTATTAAATTAACTAAAGAAATTAATTTTTAATTAATTATTAAATTAAAATGTGGCATAATGGTTTGAGTGTTGGACTATAACTCTGGAGATCAAGATTCAATTCCCAGCTCGGCCATAAAACTCACTGGGTGACCTTGGGGAAGTCACATGCCCTCAGCCTCAGGGGAAGTCAATGGCAAACCTCCTTTGAACAGATCCTTCCAAGAAAACCCCCATGATAGGTTTGACTTAGGGTGGCCATAAGTTGGAATGACTTGAAGGCACACAGCAGCAACAGACTATAAAAATAATTATGCAGCTCTTAATACTATTACAATATAATTGTTGTTGCTTTGACTTAATTTTTTTAGTTGCCTTATGTTTTAGAATTGGTGTGCATCCATCCTTCCTTATTAAGATTTGCTACTAATGACTTTCAGTATTGGTCCAGCCATTTATGTTGCCAAAATGATGTACTCCGTTTCTAATAAGAGTAGGCTGACTTATAGCTCCAAACTCCGTTCCATGCTGCTAGATGATTTCCTTCTGCCCTCGGGAATTAATCTTAGTTTTCTGCTGTAGATCAGGGACCAGGCTTTGGGAATATTATGGTATTCAGTGATGATTTCTATTATAGTGGAAGCCTTTAGAAAAAAAATCTAGGTAGATTTTACAGAACACAGCAAGCCAGAAACCCAGGCTTACTAGCTGCATGATCACTTGCACTCTCAGTTGGAGCAGCTAAACAACAGAGCTTTACTTCATGGTTGATCATATTGTGTGAATGCGTGTAGCTACCCATCTTGGTTTGTTTCTCTCTTACCAAGTTATGTTTTTTCTTGTTGTGCTTCTCTGGTTTGTTCAGAGAGAATGCTGCTTGTATTCATACAACAGGATAACAGAAGAGCAAAGCAAAGTTCAGTTTTTCCTTTGGCTGCTTTCATTACTGTTTTCATTACATTTTATTTGACTGCATTCATTTCATTCAGTAGTAATGATGGGTGATTTCGACTATCCTGATATTTGCAGGAAGTCAAACTCAACCAAACATTTAAGGTCCAGCAAATTCCTCACTTGCCTGGCAGATAGTTTCATTGTCCTGAAAGGCAACAAGGGCAACAAGCTATTTTAGATATGATCCTAACCAACAGGGATGACCTGGTTAAAGGGGTGTAAGTGGCAGGATCCTTAGGTGGGAGTGATCATATTCACCTGGAGTTAGTTATATGGTAGAAAGGAGAAGCCAAACATAGTCAGACATGCATTCTAGACTTTAGGAAAGCTGATTTCTGTAAACTTGGGAAAATACTAGGTGTGAGCCTATGGTCAAATATCTGAAGATGATGTGAGTCTTGTAAATTGTTACTCTGGGGTCTAGAACAATAGTTTGGAAACTGCAGGAAAGCAGACTGTAGCTAAACATTTGGAGAAACTTCCTAATTGTGAGAGCTGTTGGACAGTGGAACTGATTGCCTTGGGAAGTGATTTGTCAAAGGTATTTATATAGCGATAGTCTATCAGGGATGCCGTAGTTGCATTCTTCATTGTAGATCCTGTATTGAGCAGGTTGGATTAGATGACTTCCAGAGTATTATCTACCGACTCTATGATTATCTGATTCCTGTCAGACTTTATGTTTTAATACTTACTTGGAGACCAGAGAGAAGAATAAAAATGTTATCTTTCAATCAAACAATTGGAAATTTAACTATATAAACATATTTAACTGTATACATTTGAAAATTACTGTAACTATATAATTTTAACTATTAGGTGAGGAATTTGTGGGTTATAACATAAAGGAAAATTAACCTAAAATGCAAATATTCATTCATTTGGAAGGATAAAGAATCTTACTAGAAAATCATATATATATATACAACTATATATATATATATAGTTGTTTGTTTGTTGTTGTTGTATTGCTGATTGTGTAACTTGTTTATGTACGAGTGTTGTATGTATTGTATGTATTGTATGTTGAGGAATTTTGTTAATAAAAATTAAAAAAAGATTTGTTAAAAACCTAATAAAGCTCTATAATAACTATTTTAAAGTTTTTTTTAAAAAAATCTGTGCAGTATATTACTTTGAACATGAATAACAGTTTCACTTATCTGTGTGTGTGTGTGATAATGTGAAGTCATTGTTGCATACTGGTGAATGGTTTGCTTTTTTAAAACTGAGAGATCAACTCTCTCATTCTTAGTAGATCTCCTAATAAAAATATTTATTGTCATATCCATTCTTTCTGAGGAAGCACAACAGTACAAAATATACTTCCTGAGCAATCCTTGCATAATGACTTTGCCTTTGTTAATGCAAATACATCCCATTAATATATTAATGACTGTGGTACAGGTATGTGTGTTGGGTATGGCATAATTATGTACCTTGTAATGTTAAGTAAATTTTAAAAATTCTAACATCTGTATTATACACTTGTATTAAATTGGCACAAATAGCAATGGTCAAGGCAGAAACAAAGGCATATACCAACATGATATTTCTGTGAAAATTCATAATGGGGGGGGGGGGTAGCAGAGTATTCCACTGTACAGTGGTGTCACTTAGGTTGGTGTCACCCAGTATAGTAACTCATGGTGTCACCCTCCCCATTGATCACCATCATACAGAATCCTTAACTAATGTTTTTTGTACTAATGTTGCTCATAAATTGTAATTCCTGTACATCACTGAATATAATGGCAATGGTAAGTTAAACAACTAGCAAAATTAAAATTATACCTTTAAATTACAATATCATATACATGCATTTGTATGTATATTGTTTCATGTGGTTAAAGTGAAAATTTGATGTTTTAAATTTTAGGGTGGTTTTTTTTAATTTTCAAATTTATTTAAAAAACAAAACAAAACTCTGGGCCTCTCCTTTCTCTTCCCACTGAGCCTCACCCCACTCACACCATCTCTCCAGTATTTTAGAGGGGCACAGGCGAACACCACTGCCCATTTCTGCCCAAAGGCTGATATTTGGGGAGCAGTGGTACCACCCTCCCCTTAAGGTGTCACCTGGTGCAGTCCGTACCCCCCGTGACACCCCAGGTGGCTCCTTTTAGATTGGATCCTTTTAGATTGGCTCTTTTGTACCAGCTTAGTGATGACATTTTAGAGAAGCTTTTCTCTGTATTTTGAGGAGAGTCCACTGTACAATCAGCCCTCCATATCCACAGATTCTTATCTATGGATTCAGCCATACATGGCTTGAAAATATTCAAAGACTATATAAATTCCGAAAAGCAAACCTTGATTTTGCCATTTTATTTACTCTGCCATTGTATATAATGGGACATGAGCATCTGTGGATTTTGGTATCCAGGGGGGTTCTGGAACCAAACCCCAGGGGATACCAAGGGCCCACCGTAGTTAATACTGTTTATTTTTTAGTCTATCTGATATGGATGAGCTTGAAGACATTGCTTTCCTCTCACTCTGTGTGTCTAGTTTATTGTGGCAGGAATATGTTGGAAGGAGCCACTGGAGACTTAGCAAAATTCACAGGAGTATACTTTGAGTTAAAGAGAGAGATTGGGGGCGGAGTAGATCCTTTCTTACTAATTCTAGATTATTAACTAGCTCCATGAACCGGGTTACCTGTTGTTACCTAAGAGATCATTGTTGGAGTGAGGTGTGGCCTGAATTTATGCTACACGGGAAGAGGGCAAGATCCTCTGGCTCTGCCCCTTCAGGGTTTCACAGACTGACAACACTTTGGACCAGGCTTCTTTTTCTTTCTTTTAAAATGCTGTGAGGCTTTAATTTAAACTTTCATTATGGAAGACAGTCTTAGAACTCATGATGATGGTGTTGCCTCTCCTCACTTATTGCATAAACTGGCATAAATTTCCTTTCCTTTTTGAGAAAGTGACAGAATTTCTGGTAGAGTAAAAAAAAAAATTACATAACTTGAAGAAATGGCTTGCATTTATTTCTCCAAACGGAGGTAGTGAAGCCAGAGGTTTTTGGGTTTTTTTACCCCAAATCTTCAGGGTTCTGTAGCCACACTGATTTGTTAAGAACATGTTAACCAGCTGCTTGCTTTTCTAGTTGCCCTGTATAACGGGATTTTAAAAACATTTTGCTGTTCTGGAACATCCTAGAATGCTGATTCTTCCCCTATTCCTAGACCTTTGCTGTTAATTCTCCTTGAACATGCAGATTTTGGAATATAACAATAAATGGCCAGTGCATTGAAGTTAATGATCCTAATAAAGAAATCCACTGTGTTTCTGTGTGTATGAGAAGACTGTCTCTCCTTTTTCTTTCAGAGTTCTGTTAGTCATTATCAGATAAGCTGAACGGTGTCCTTTCTCTCTCTTAATAATTAAGAAAACCACTTTTCCCCCTCTCAAATTAATTAATATTTTTTCCTATGCTTTCATTCTTCCCCATTACTTACCCATTTCTAATAAGAAAGCTTTAATAACAATTAATTGTAACATTGTACACTCATTTTTTAATCCACCAATCTAATAGACTTTTTAGAAAAAGAGAGGTCCCTCACAAATACTTTTTTTCCTTGTACACAAGAGAAAAACTGAGATGTGAAGACCTATATTCAGCAGGCTTTCGGTTGTTAATATGTTTTCAGTGAACTCAGCTGGCATAATTTTTTAAAAACTGTGTTTCTTATGGTTTTATCTTCCTGGTTTTTGATGTTCTGTCTTTTTGTATGTAATTGGTGTATTGTTGTATCTTGATGTAACAATACATACTATGTATTGTACTTTTCACTGTTAACCATCTTGAAATTTTGGGATATTTAAACAAAAGAAGATTATCAAAGGAACTGTCAGAAAGATCTGAAATAGAAGATTACCAAGGCTGGAGAAGGCATCCTAACATTTCATGGTGAAATACTTGCTTTAATTAAATTGTATCAGTGTTGTGCTTATTAGCTTAGGTCAGCAGGGAAAAATGAAAACAACATTTTGTCTTAGTAGGAAAAGGTTAAAGTATAATAAGAAATATGGTTTTTAAAAACTGGAGTGGGGAATGTTTTATTATACAATAAAGGACTAAATGTGGCTTTTCATAATACTTTTGATACAACTCTTTTCCTACTATTACCTGAAATTTCAGTTTGGATGTGTATAGTTACTAATTCTAGTAAGTGTTTTCTTGCTTAAAGCAAGGAATCAATAAATCTTGTTGAAACACTGTAATGTTACCCTCTCCAAAGTTCGTATGTACTCCTCAATTTATTATTATTGAATCCTCATGGATGCAGGTTTTGAGCATGTAAGTGTTGTGGACTGAAGCATACACTTTAGGAATGAAAATGTAAAAAGCATATTAGAGTTAAATAATCAGGTGGTACTTGCGTGGTTATCTTTAAACAAGTCTATTCATGGGATGGTTCTTTGAGCCAACCAAAGCTTTTATATTGGGAAGGTTCTTGGGCCAAAGGAGGCTTTCATATATGGAAATGGCAGGAATAGCAGTTTTGACAAATTCCCTCTTACCTCTGCAGCTCCCAATATCTTCTTAGATGCTGTTCATGAGATTTGTAGGGACTCTCTGAAATAGCATAGGGGGGCTACAAGGAGTAACTTGTAAAAATTGTTGTCTTCTTTCTCCCATTCACAGAAGTCTCTGCTGGATCAAAGAGCTTTTTTTGAGTTGGAAGGATAGTGTTGGTTACACTTCTTGATGTTTTAAATGCCCTTCAAGTATACTATAGATGTTCTTACTTTTTTTGAGCATCACAACTTTGTGTTTTGATTCTGACAGTTATTTTTGCTGACACTAAAAAAAAAAAAAAATAGTCACCCTCCTCTTGTTCATAAAACTAGAAATAAATAATTATGATATTCCATTACCTTGGGCCCACTGGACCAGGGAAGTCCCATAAGAAGAATGTAAGGAGAGTTCATTTATGGCTTCTGTCTTTCATTCCTTAGCTAAGCTAAGCCTCATTACTGGAAGTGATATTGAGTCATTTGCCTAGCCACTGTTAGCCCTAACATCCATGAAATAGAGGCCCTAATCTCCATGAAATGTTGTGATCACCTTTTAAAAGCTGTCCAGGTTGGCAGCCATTACAACATCCTGTGACAGTGAATTTCACATTTTAACTATGAGCTGTATGAAAGTCCTCTTTTTTTCTGCCCTGAATCTCCCAGCATTCATCTTTGATGGATAATGCTGGGTTTTAGTATTATGAGAGAATAAGAAGAGCTCATGTCTACTTTTCCATACCATTCATACATTTTATACTTCTAGGAGTTTCAAGATTTTTCAATATTGGCCAGTGTTTTAAGCAGCGTTGGTTTTAAAGTGAACATATTCATACTAAAGTATAGGATAGTGTCAAATGCTTTTAGTAATGGGTTTAATATCCTTTAATGTCATATTTGGCTTTTTTCTTATTTTTCTGTAACCATTTCCTAATTAAGATACAGGTTGAATTTCCTTTATCTGGAATTCTGAAATCCAGAATGCTCCAAAATCCAAAATTGTCCGTATGGGTGGCTGAGTTAGTAACACTTTTGCTTTCTGGTAGTTCAGTGTCCACAAACTTTGTTTCATACACAAAAAATATTTAAAATATTACATGTAAAATTACCTTCGGGTTTTGTTAGTAAGGTGTATTTGAAATGTAAATGAATTTCATATTTAGAGTTGGGTCCCATCTCCAAAATATCTCATTATGTGTATACAGATACAGTCGGCCCTCGGTATACGTGGACTTGCCATCTGCAGATTTAAGCATCTGTGGATGCAAGCCCATGTTGTTCCCAATGGTGGTGTGGCCACATGGCTATGCCACCATTAGGAACAACAGGGCTTCTTACCTGCCTCCCCCGAGGGCTCACAAGGCCAGAGAAGCCGCTCCTGGCTGGAACACAAAAAAGTTAACTCGGGGCTTGCCAGACTGCCTCCGCGCCCGCCTCTTCCACATTCTTGTCAGCCACTGGTTGGAGAGAGCTATCAATCATTGGGGGTGGGTGAGTGATTGACAGCTCCCTACGACCAGTGGCTGACGAGAATGTGGAAGAGGCGGGTGCAGAGGCAGCCTGGCAGGCCCCGAGTTAACTTTTTTTTAACTTTATTTTATTAAAAGAGAAAGAAAAAACAAACAAACACATTTGCAGTACTCACACAGATATATACAAACATACATACAAACCATAAATCAGCAGACCAACATACCTATTCACAGACATTACATACTTCATTTTACATTGTAAGATTCATCAATATACTATGTCGACTTCCTAATACAGTGGTACCTCTACTTACGAATGCTTCATCTTACGAAA
>CM034703.1:261659542-261674324 GCA_020142125.1 Phrynosoma platyrhinos
TTTGCACTATTTCTGGCAGTTTGCAAAGGCCCATAGTTGCTTGGCATCTATGGAGTCTGGCATAACATTTGAGTTGCATGCAGAAGACCCAGGTTTAAATTTCTGCTTACTATCACTGCCTGGGGTTATATATGGGCCTATACAGACTGCCAGAAATAATCCAGTTTGAGACCACTTTAACTGCCCTGGCTCAGTGTTAAGGAATCATGGGAACTGTAGTTTATTGTGGCACCAGTGCTCTCTGACAGAGAAGGCTCCATGTCTCAGAAAAAACTGCAAATCCCATGATTTCCTAGCACTGAGCCAGGACAGTTAAAGTGGTCTCAAGCTGGATTATTTTTGGCAGTCTGTTTAGGTCCATATATCTTCATGGGAGCAAGGGACATTGAATTCAGTAGAATTTGTGAGTATGAATGCTTCAGGTTACATTTGACATCAAATTGGGAAATCTAAGTATGTTGCAACCTACTCAGACTTGAGACAAGGTTAGGAAAAGAAGCTACACAGTTTGTTGTGACATATAGCACAGTGTCACTGCTTCTAATAAAGAGATTGTGAATTAAGGTAGTGGTTATATTGCCTACATACATCCTTTTAAAAAACAAAACAAAACCCAACCTGTTTTCTATGTTCTTGGCTCATTGTTGACCACAATATGTAGTGATCAAACTTAAACTTAAAAACAATAGAACAGGATTGCCTGCCACTGTGTAGATTGCTGAGTTATCAGTGTGATTGTATGTGTTGCTGATCTCATTCATGCTGTTGGAGTTTTGTTGGGTTAACAATCGCTTGTGCTGTTGGAAAAACCTTAAATCCAAGGTACCCATCTGAACAGCATGAAACTTTTTGTTTTGTTTTATTGTTTCGCTAAATTATTCCTCCAACTCCCTAGCCTTGGTGTTAGTTCCTGGAGCTTTGGCCCTTTGTTTCCTGTTGCCTGTTGCAATTCCCCTTTATGGGCCCCAGTTGGGTCTGAGTAGTTATGTAAGGATTTTGTTTTATTCCTGATCTCTGCCACTAGTTCAAATGGATCGCGGGCTGAGTAAGTGGTATCAGATGGAGACGGCATGCAACTTGGTTGCAACAGCCAACTCAGACAGAAGAGACCTCCTTAGATATAAATGTGGTTTCTTTTTATTTTACAAACTGTACTCTACTTTAGCAGAGGTTTTGCTATCTCCTCTAATTTAGCATATATCCACTTATAGAATAGTTTATCCAACTGAGCTGCTGGCTGGCTTTTTTTGTACTCGTGGTTTTGAGTACCTGAGCAAGGAAAGACGTGCCATTGCTACTACATGGGGGGACGGGACCTGTGCATATTTAATTGATTGCATAAGTGACCCTTTTCAGCCACAGCCAAATTACAGGATATAAATCCATTGGATGTGTTCAATGCAAGTTTGTAGGATAGGGTACTAAGTGCTACTTATCAGACTTTCTCAGTGCTGTGAAATTGTTTAATCTTTCTTACAAGACTTTAGACTACTTTAGCAGAAGGAATATTATATAATGATGTTATGATTATGATGGCACTGTGAACGATTTCAAGCAAAGGTGATAAATGAGTTGCAGTGACTTCTGGCACCTGGTTTGGGATTAGAATAGTTTATGTTAGTCAATAGTTTGCCATACTATCTTCTGTCAAAGGCACTGAACAAACTGTTAAAGAAGAAACTGTATGCTGGGCAAAAATGCTCCTTTTGGATGAGTCTCAGCAGTTTCCAGGTAAGACGTAAGATCTCTCTTCACCTCTCTCTTTTTCTTTTCTCTCCTTTACCTCTGCCTCCTTTTCTGCTCCCCTGGCAAGTGAATCACAGTAATGGGAAATGGGATGTGAAGGTGAAGCTTTCTAGTGTTCTTGTTAGTATTTCCAGTGTCAAATAGAGTTTGTTTGGAACATAATATTTTTTGTTGACACAAAGTTTTATGATTCATTATTTATTCAGAAAATAATAATTTGGCGAAAATTGCCTTGACTTGTGTGAGGTTTTGACTGTGTGATCTCGGGCATAAGGCTCTTTGCTGCTTCTAAATCCTGAGGGTTCAAGTAAAACAGCATTTTAAAATTTATTTTACATTTTTGTAGTTCATTTAAAGTTGTCCCCTTATCACTTGTTGCCTTACTAAGCAACCGTGCAGTATATTTTACTCATGTTTCTTAACATGTTTTAATCCTTATTAATGTATTCCCTTGGTCTGAATCTGCAATGCTGGAGCAGTTCAAGGTTTTGTGGGTTTTTTTTATTTGTAGTGATCCAGTATTTCCTAGATCCTGTATTGCTGCATGGTGGGGCAAAGGTTTTTGTGTGCATGCGTAGACAGTCCCCCCCCCCCCCCCCCCCCGGCATCCCAAGAATCAGCCAGGTTACTCTTTTTCTCAGCAAAATGAAATAGGCTTTTTAAAACCAGTGTGTTCTGTGGAGACAATCTTAAAATTTAAAGCCTCATTTAGAATTTCTCATGGTGGTGTTTGACTGCTTGAGTTTTGTTGTTTTCTTACTGTGTTTTAAATTGTGTTTCAAGTTCCTTTTATATATTAATTGCATTTATTTTTATTTGATTTTGCCAATGTTAGTTTATTTTGAGTGCTGTTGGAAGAATTATTTTAAAAATCTTCCATGAAGTAAGTTTATATATACTTAGTGTGGTAGCTGAGAAAGCAAAGGTGAAGGTGATTAGTGGAATATGTGGGTTGTATCCAGAATCGAAGGCCTCCCTGTGGAAGGGACTAGTATCCAAGGGAAACTCCTGCTGGAAAAATGTGTGTGTGATTTTTGTGATTTTTGTTCATTCTCTCTGCAGTCTCCCATGCCACTTCCTAACTCTTCTGGAAGGTCCCAGTTCTTTGGAGCAATTTTAGGTTAGGACACAGAGGACTGCAATTCCTCTTACTTCAGCAGCCTCATGGGAACTCTGAATAGGTGCATTTTCATTAAAGTCCATTTTAATTTCATGGATAGAATGATGAAAAAACATGCTGAGAAAACATTTTGGCAAAATCAGTAAACCAGTGCAAAGAATGCGCCGAATGCAAAAGTGAAGGGCATTACTCTTCAAACATTACAGTGAGTTCTAAATACATTTAATTAAAATTATCTGTTAAGTTTAATTCAGATAGTCCAACTTTGAAAGTTACGTTGGGCAGCATGAAGTGTAACTGATTTAAATGCATGAAATAAATACAGTTAAAATGTACTAAATTGTAGCATTCCAGTTAAATTAGTCTATGCATCAGTTTAAACAGTAACTGAAAAGGGATTATACTTATATTTATTTAACTTCACTTATACTTCCTATACTCAAATGTTTGAGATCGAACTTAAAGAAAATTGTGAATCCATACTGCCTATAAACGGAAAAGGCCCACAGTGGTGAATGTCCCATTTACTTAGATTGGTCAAAATGATAAAACTGGAGTTATTCATCAATACACATAGTACTAAAATAATTTTTAAAACTGTGAAGGGAAATTGCTGTAGCTTTGTATTTGTGTAACTTGTTTGTCTGTCAGTCTGTGCTGAGTTGTATAATATGTCAATGTATCAGCACAGTGTCATAAATTATATTGGTTTTATAGCTATCTTACTTTGGAAGTAGTCTTCTCATGGGTTAAATTTGAAGTTCTGCTGGGAGTTGCTGTCAAACTTTCTTCCCTTCAGTCCTCTGTCCTGTCCAAAAGCTGGCTGGATAGTTTGTCAGCCCTCCAGAACTAGTTTTGGGGGTACATAGGCAGCTGCAGTGGAGAGAGGGTTTTTTCCTCTCTCAGTTCCATTGAAAACCACAGGTCCATCATTGGGATTGCCACCATTGCTTACTGTCCTCCATTGTCTTCTATGATTGTTCCCGTGTATTACTAATAGGTCTCTATGTTATCACATGGAATCTGTGGTACAGTTGGGCCAGGTAATTTGTACAATACCATGTAAGTTAGGCAGTGATACAGGTTTTGTTTAAATAATTTCATCTCTGTCTGTTGCATGCTTGGTGTTTCATCTTGATTTTAATGGTCATCGCAGATTGGTTAAATTCACTATGATTAAAAGTAACCAAAATGGTGGGTATTACTGATTTAATTTTATTCATTTTATTTGTTGTATTTGGTTAGTGCATGATCTCATAAAATATCTGGAAGAAATTACTTCATATGCAGATATAATAAATACAGTGCAAGACAATTAAGTAACTGTTTAAACGGTGATCCTCAGACTTTGGACCTCCAGATGTTTTGGACTTCAGCTCCCAAGATTCCTGATATTTGCCCATATTGGCTGGGGCTTCTGGGATTTGAAGTCCAAAACACCTGGAGGACCAAAGTTTGGGAACCATTGGTTTAAAATAATAAATAATTAAAACATTTCAATAGCTAATACAAAAACAAAGTGAGATAATATGATACCTGCTGCTACTAATTTCATTTTAAAAAGAGGAATACTTTGCTATGGTGACTGTTCTAAGGAGCATACATTAGGTGCTGTACAATTTTGATTGTATGATAGGGGATAATTATTTACAGCAGTCTTGAGCAGTACACTTTGCAACTTTTCTCTGGAAACTTTATTGCAAACTTTTCTTCCACCATGTGGTGAAATAGTGAATCGTTGTTTTAAATGTTTCTTTGCTGGAATCACATCATGATAAGAGGATTTATCTTCTTTGAAGAAAAAATATATCAGGAGGAAGTACATATTCCACAAAGAAACAAATTATCTAATGCTATTTTAATTTCTGTTTTGTTTTGCCATTTTCAAAAGAGCTATGGACATCAGCCATTTCTTTTTTCTTATAAAGAAAAAAATGCATCTAAGAAAATGCTTAGTATTGTCTGACTGTGTTTACCCATTTTCCCTATATGATTTAAGAAGTCAATGTGCTTCCTTTACCTTTCTCCAAAATATTAGCTTTCTCCGTTAATTTTGGAGCAATCCTAATTGACTTTGAAACAGAAAAAGGGAATTCTAGATGCTCTTTTGCCTTGCTGGGAAACAGTAGAGAGCTCATGATTGTTGTAATATTCTTCATATAAAAAAGAGTGGAGTGTTATAGTTTTCCATGCCTTGTACATTCAGTTGGTTTTTATACATTTACTTCCAAGAGGTAAAGGAAGCATATGATGTTAATAGTTTTATACAAGTGAAGCAATCCTAGAGGTAACATTAAAGCCAGTTGAAATGTGTGGTATAATAAATTTATTAATCTGTAAGGTTTGCCTTGTTGTTTTTGTTGTGTGCCTTCTACTTGTTTTTGACTTATGGCGACCCTAAGGCAACCCTATCATGGGGTTTGCTTGGCAAGATTTGTTCAGAGGAGGTGTACCACTGCCTTCCCCTGAGGCTGAGAGCATGTGATTTCCCCAAGGTCACCCAGTGAGTTTCCAAGCCAAGCAGGGAATTGAACCCTGGTCTCCAGAGCCAGTGTGGTGGTGCGGTTTGAGCATTGGACTTTGTTTCCGAAGAGTAGAGTTTGAATCCCCGCTTGGCCATGAAAACTCACTGGATTGACCATGGGCAACTCCCAATCTTTCAGCCTCAGATAGAGAATGGCAAACTCCCTCTGAAGAAACTTGCCAAGAAAATATCATGATAGATTTGCCTTGAAGGCACACAACACACATACACACACTGCAGAGTCATAGCCCAACACTTAGACTATTATGCCACATTGGCTGTTAGGGTGGAAATGACTTGAAGGCAAACAGCAGCAACAACAAGGCACCACAAGATTTTTGGGTAAACTGTTTATAGTTAATACAAAAATGACAAAAACATGCCTGTTTTCATAAATTACGGGATGTTGTTTGGATACAATCAAATACAGTCATCCTTCCACACTTGTTGGGGTTGGGGGCACAGGACCTCTGTAAATGTTGAAAAACTGCAGATAACAAAAATGCTATGTTTTTACCTGAAAGGACACCTTTCTAGGAATCTCTAGATCCTCCAATGCAACTCTCTGGTCAACATCTGCCAGACACTGACCATAGAGTTGAGCTGGAGGAGCTACAAATGCCTAGTAGAGTGTTCTCTCTAGGGATCTCTAGGTCGTTCAGTGCGACTTTTAGCTAAAGCTGACCATAGAGTTGCACTGTAAGACCTAGATATTCTTAGAGAGAGCATATTAATAAAATCTGTGAATAATCAAATCCACAAAAGTCCAAGTCGCAAAGGTGGAGGGATGAGTGTATATGTTTAAGATGCTCATTATATAAGTTACAGTTGCTATGAGCAAAATATTAGAAATTGCTCCACATAGTAACTTATTCATGTGCAGGTGGCCCACTGTGAAGATCAGCCAGTATTTTCTGCCAACACAAAGTTTATTTCATTGCCTAAATTTTCCAATCTTCACACTGAACTGCTGCATAGAAAGTTCACTACATATTGTACTTTATGGAGGCTTACATATGCTGGCTGGCAATATATACAGTGGTCAGGGGTATTTCACATCCACTTAAATGGAGCATCTTGAAAGCTAATCTTTCATAAGGAAACGTTACTCTTCTGTGTGAATAGTTAACTACACAAATCAAATATTATTGTATTGACCTGAGTAGTTTACGACTACAATAATGGTGGGATTTAATTACTTTAAAACCACATTACCCCCAAAGAGGTATTGATGCCTATGGGGAGTCTATATTATTTGTCCTTCATGCAGGTTTTTAATGCTTAAATGTCAAATATTTAACAGGGGTTTTTTTTGGGGGGGGGTGCTACTTTAGTGGCTTTGGAGCAGCATTAACAACATTTCCCTTTATCTTTCCCTGCTCTGAAGATTGTAATATAAAGCTAATACTATGACTTGTAACAACTGCCTACTGTAAATGAAAGCTTATGTAATCATTGCATAATGCACAGTACATCCCCCCCCTTCAGTAATTGTATCTTCTTTTCCAAATCTCTGGAAAATTGTAATAGATAACAGTACATGAGACATGTTTTTAAAAAGTGTGAGTGTGTGACTAATGGAGTCAGAATTTTTCAAGTTGAAGATGCAGTTTTTAAAGCAGTGAGAACAGATACTCCCTTTGTAGAGGACAGTATGCCACAGAATATAGGCTTGCGATGTTGAGTATAAGAGAAGTCAGAAAATTGTTTGCCCCAAATAGGTCCTTTTATTATCCTGGCATTTTGTTGGAAGATTATTCTGAGTAACATCAGAATGTAGTGGGCAAAAACAGCCAGAAAGAGGAGTTTCTGATTCTTCTCCTTTAATTGAAAAGGGAGCCGCTTGTTCAGTGTGGCCAGAGTAAGACTGGAAATGTTTATGGGTCACTGTGACCCTGTCTCTCTTGGTAGAAGAAAAGTGAGAGAATTCAAAGCATCAACATCATTTTGTGAGTTGGTGTAAAATTATGTGTTCATTTCCAGGCTTTCAATATTTATTTCATAACTTAATGAGTATATTAAGACATGTTTATGTAATGTGGCATCATAGGCAAAGGATGTTTATGTTTCAGATAGTAGTGGAAAGGTTGAAGTGTACTGAATTTCAGGAGAACAACAGAACGATGTTATTTTCCATTTCTCCATCTTCCACTTAAAGCTTTCAGATAATCTTTTTTTTTTTGCCATAGCTAAGAGTGAATATAATTAAACTGTTTAAATGTGCTTCCAACTAAAAAGAGAAGTTGTAGTATTAGCCAGAAATTGTCGGAATAATGTTGTCTTCCTTTGTCCAGATTTGAGCTGTGTTTACATATAGTAAGATAAGCTACCTGGTTACTTCTTTTGGCTTGTGAGTGTTGATATTTGGACAGACATTCATAAAAGCTTATATAAGCGCTCTTTAGTGTTTATGTAATTCAGGCCTCTTTACTATGTGCAGCAGTGAGGCCAGAATAAGAGCTCTTGAGTATTTGGGGCCTTGGTCTGCTTGCATAATCTTGAAGATAAATTGCCTGTCACTGAAGTTGGCCTTTAGATGTTCCAGATTTTCTGTCTGCTGCTTCTTTTTCTTTTCTTTCCTCCTCCTTCTCCTTTGCGATGTGTATGTATGTGGATATGTGTGGGGGGACACACATGTCTCCTTCCTCCATACAGTCCTCCTTGACCATATATGATTCAAGACAATGTTGAAAAATGCTTATTGATTTTCTGTACTTACATCCTGTCTTTCTTGCAGTGACCTCAAGGGAGTATAAATTGTTCTCCCTCCTTCCCACTTTATTTTTGTTGTCATGAGGTAAATCAGGCTGAGAGTAAATGACTGACCCAAGATCATCCAGTGAGTGGAGAACTGCTTTGATAGTCCAAAACTTTTACCATTACACCTCTCAAAAATGTCAATAGGATATATTGGCATTTTAATTAGGCAGCATTGACAATGCAGAAGCTTAACTGCATTAGATGCCACAAACAGCACAAGGGTTCATAATGGTACAGATGCTGTTTTCACAATAAAAGGAGTATCATCTCTGTTGATCTATATTGTTTAGAAATTGGTGGGAGAGGGAGGCTTGCAAGAGCTACAGTTGAAATTCACCCTTTTTTGTGGGGATTTCCTTGCCTTTAAAAAGATTCTCTCTAGATTTAGTCACACATACAATAGAGACCGAGCAGAGTTGATGTCTGGCAAAGTCACATGCAGTTTTTTAAAAAAAATGTAAGAATGTAATGTAAGAAAAAGAATAAATGCAACCCATTCTATCTCTCCTCTGCCCTGAACATTGCAGGAACCCTTTTGTGCTGAACATGAGGAGTAAAGGTGTACCTTTCTACAGGAGAGGGTGATGGAGTGTCATGGAAGCCCAGTATGAGGAAGAAACACTGACTGGACTATCCTATGTGTAGGATTTGAGCAAGCAAAGGTTTTTAGTTTCACATTTTGCAGACATGCTGTGACTGAGATGCATAGCGAGAGCTACAACCAAATTTCCACTATCCAAAAAGCACAAAAGTTAGGTTATGCTTCTTGAAACAACACTTCTCTAACATTCACTGTTTTGTGTTACATGTAATGCAAGAGGCGCACAGGGGCTCTACTGGTTAGTTTGGTTGTCTGTGATTATGAATTGATTTCAAAAGCTTTATGATTATGTTGTGGTATGTTTCACTTTGCCCATGAGAAGGGTATGTCTCTAGGTAGAGCAAAATGCTTTTCTCCCTTTTTACCTTAACAGGACCCTTGGAGATGTTGAAGTAACATGTGCCAGAGAAAATGAAGTAGCTTGATCTTTAGTTATGTTGTGAACTCCAGTTGTCTTTAACACAGTGTGAAAACATATCTATGAATTTATCTGTGAACTGGAGTTTTTTGGCACCTTTGTCAGTTGAAGTGTTACTTCACTCAATATGCTTTGATTGTTTCTTCCTAATAGGGTAACCATCAGCTAAGTCATAAAAGAGGCATATTCAGCTACTCTGGGTATACGCTTCTGTATGCGCACTGTGTGTAGACGAAAATCGCTTTGACAAGTATTGTGAACACTTGTGCAAACCTGACTGTTGTGAAAGTGAACATGAGGAAAGAGTAATTGGTGAAAGGGGAAAGAAGTGGCATTGGGACGATGGGTATATGCAGAAGCAGCTCACTCGTTCGGTACATCTCAAGATTTTGTTGAGTGTAGTGCTCTCTTCCGCGCACAGAGGAGGAATATGTTTGGGATTTTCTCTGGTCCTATTAGCTTCCTGGGAATTTGGAAAGAATAACTCTTCTGGCGTGTTTGGGCTTGGTAGGTGTGTCGTCTTATGTAATCATTATATAATTAGTTCTTTGTTCAGCCTTTCCAGAGTGGGAAGGGCCTAAAGCTGCCGAGTTGCCTGAAGGATTGAGACTGCTCTTTAATGATCTGGCCTGATAAAAGCTGCAGAGGTTTTTCAAAGGTTTTTCCGGCACTCCATTGTCTGGCAAAGAAACTGTCTCCCTTCCCATCCTAAGTGGGAGGTGAATATCTTATTTTGTTAGCCAGATAGAAACTAGCAGAGTCATGATGTCTGTTTTTCTCTCCCCCCCTTCCACGTGTTTGGCAGATAGTGGATAGCTTTTTCTTCTGGTTGTTTTTACAGAGTCAGGATTTAGTGGTTCCAGGTTCCAGGTCTCTAAGTTATTTTTTTCCCTGTTTGTCCTTTAGTCTCTCTAGGAAAGTACAATAACATCCAAAATCCGCAAAACAGCAATACCTTTATTGGGCCAACCAAAATGCATAAAATATATGTTGTAAGCTTTTGAAACTCCACTGGTTTCTTTATCAGGCAAAGGTGTTAAAATCATACAGGAGAAAGAAAAAATAGCAGGTTGTTGTTATTATTATTATTATTATTATTTTGTCAAGATATTGTTGTCGTTGTTGTTGTTTTCAGTTAAGATGGTATGGAGGGATATCCATGCAGGCAGGACACTCCTCCATGTGACCATGTGGGTTCTGGGAGACAAAGAGTTGTAAAGTCCAAGAAATTAAATTTAAATTCCATTTGCAACATGGAAAGATACTTCTGTCCTTTGCGAGGCTACCAATCCCCTTTATAGGCAGAGAACATTGAATTTCTCAAGAAGACTCCATGCTGTTGCATTAGGAAATACAACAGCATGGTGCTGCTTGGGCAAACGTGCCAAATGTTGTCCCAATTCAAAATAAATAACGTTTTACCTTTGTTGGTGGTCAAAACCTCAAAGAGTAAAGTCCCTGTCCCTTGGTGCCCTTTTTAGGATCCCCTTGTTGTGGCTAAAACGCAGCATCTACACATTCTGAAAACATATCCAGAGGTAGCAGTATTGGCCAAACAGCAAAGTATAATAACATCCAAAATCCACAGAACAGCAGTACCTTTATTAAGCCAACCAAAATGCACAAAATACATGTTGCAAGCTTTTCAAGCTCCACAGGCTACTTCATCATTAAAAATCATACAGATGAAAGAAAAATAACAGATCTATGTTTTGTCAAGATCTTGCTGTTTTGTGGATTTGGAGTATTATTGTAGTTTCCCTTGTGACCAACATGGCTATCCCTGGATATGCTCTCTATGAGCATTTGTCACGCATGTCTATCTGTAAGAAATGCATTTGCCTGTCTCTAGTAAACCTAATCCACTTTATGAATTATGTAGAACAATTTTCTGCACACCACTTAGTTTAAATGACATTCCTATGGCAATTAGAATGGATGTTTGCATGGACCCACAACAGGAGGATTTCTCATACACAGTTTCTTTTAAGCTTCTCAGGCATTGAGAAGAGCAATTGCCAGTGGAATCTTTCCCTGCCTCTGTTTCTCCTTCTTCCATCATGTTTATGTTTTGTGTCTTAAATGTGCTTTGGGATAGTAAGCAGAAAAGGTCAGAGTGACCATTCTTAAGTAAGGTAGAGTTATACTGAAGAAAAAGCCTGCTTAGTCATAGAAAATGTTAGAAGCTTTTAGTCAGTTCAGGTTGAGCTAAACATGTCAGAGTAAGTAAGAAAGAAAGAACAAGTGTGACAAATATAGTTTGGAAATAATGTTTATCGGATTGATAGTTTGTAGGACAGCTTTTTGTTGCTCACTTGTTGTCACTGTACATTTTTTAGGGGTTCCTTATAAAGTTGCTTTAATTGTATGTTTGGGTGCTGTTACATAAACCACTGAGTTCAATCTGCTAATAGACCCCATTTGTGAACTTTAAAGGGTTAAAATTTTACCCTTTTCATAGAACATGGAGAGGCTACCAGTCTCATATTTGTCAGGCAACTGTGTGCCTCTCTACTGTTACTGGCTTTTGCTGGATTCATTTGCTCTACCCCCAAATTGTACTCCTGATTGCATTAGCCTGTGTTAATTTGCTATGATCTCAGTGTCTCTAAGGAATACTAGTCAAATGCATCTGGATGGCAACAGGTTTGGAAAGCTATATAGAATATATCATGTTATTCTTTTCTCTTTCTTTTGTCTCTCTGCCCCCCCCCCATATTTATACACAATACTGCACCGTGTAACAGAAAGTTTTACTAATGGTGTACATGTGAGCAGAGAAGCATGTAAAGTGGCATTTTTAAAGGAACTGTGAATATTATAACGGCACTTGGTATGTCTTCCCATTTTGATTTGCTTGGTTCTAAAATCCTTATTAGTTGCAAGGAATTATGGGGCACATGATGTGGGCTGCTGGGAAAACTGGGTGGTGCAGGACGGACAGTACTTATATTGTACTTGTGCAGAACAGAGATATTAACTCAGTTTAGCTGAATCCAAATGGCTGATAGCGTGTGATTCCAAAGTGCTTTTCCGTAGGTAAAATTACAACACAAATGTTCTCCATCCCCACATTGTCACATTAGGGAAAGTGACTCCAGCAAAGGGCATTCCTTGCTCTGCTAGATTTCTAGTTGCAAGAAGAGGGGTTTATTCACATTGGGAGGATATTTGGTGGTGGTGGTGAGTTACTCCTCTTTGCCTGGAGTCTAAAGTGGTATGTCCGTTCTTGCCCCTTGGTCTGTCACTTGTCTGGATCAAGGCTCCTACAGACCCTTCTGACAGGATAAAACTGGGACAAGTAGTTAAAGATAAACCAGTGCATCTCCAGGTCATGATATAACTGACCTATTTGGGAGTATACGCTGTTTGTGGCTTAATGAGCACTAGGAGGAACAAAAATTAAAGTTTGTAAGGAGTAGGACAGAATTTAGAAAGAAAGAAAGAAAGAAAGAAAGAAAGAAAGAAAGAAAGAAAGAAAATGATTTGGCAAGACTTAAGGAGGAGTATTTTCTGGCTGCTCCTTGAACAGGCTGAAGGCACAGACAAAGATTGTCCCCTTATCCCATCCCAGGTTGAAAGAAAAATGGGAGAGACAATTGGAAGAAGGTGTACAAAATAAACGAGGTGTATACATTAAAAGCAGAAGGAGCAATATTCTTTCTTTCTTTCTTTCTTTCTTTCTTTCTTTCTTTCTTTCTTTCTGGACACAGTAGAGGACGATAGTTCGGTACTGCCAAGGTCCAGCATTCTGTTTGCCTTGTGTTGTTTGTTTTGCTTATCTATTTTGCTAAAAGATGCTCAAAAGCAACGTAAAGTTATATTCAAGGGAGCATGTATGTATGTGTGTGCACGCCCATACGCTGTGACTGTTTGTCACTAACATTTGATTTTACAGCCCTTCTGTATCCTGCATGAACTATGGCTTTGTTTTTCACTCTGGGGGAAGTCACTGGTTTAATGACTCATCCTGCAGAATGTGGTCACGTGTGCTGCTGGTGCTGCTTTATACTGCCCTATTTTATCCAGTCTTTTGATCTAGTTATATAATTGTGAATGAAGGGGAAAAGCCATGGATGTAAAATTGCTGCGCATAGCATTACCGAACCTGGTTGACTTGATACGTGGGAGAAATGTGACTGAACAAGGACAGCAGAGTCCTGTCTGAGAAAATCAGGGTAGCTTAGTTTCTGTGTCCTGGGATTCCTTAGGCTAGATAAGTGCAATGGTTGTTTGCTTGTTTGTTGTGACTTCTCTGTTTCTATATGCTTCCCTACAGGCCCTGTCTGTACTAGAGATGTATCAAGTTCACAGTGTGACTGAGTTTGTGCTTCTAGCAGAAGGGAGAGAGAAAAAGAATGAGAGAAGTCAGCTTTGGTTCAGCTACACTTGTTGCTTATTGGAATATAAAATAACATAGCAATAGCAGGAGTTCATAATTTGTTCATGTCTCCTCCGTGTTTTGTCATAACAGAGAAATGTTTTAAGTCTGTAGACAGGGTCTGAGCCCAAAGCAGTAATGAAAGAGGATTCTTGGCATGCTCTAGTGCTAAACAACATATGTCAACAGATATGGAAAACAAAACAATGGCCAACAGATTGCAAGTGATCAATATACAACCCATCCACAAAAAGGGAGACACAAGAGACTGCAGCAATTATAGAACCATAACACCGATCACCCATGCAAGCAAAATCATGCTCAAAATTCTGCAATATAGACTCCAACTACACATGGAGAGAGAAATCCCGGAGGTTCAAGCAGGTTTCAGAAAAGGAGGAGGCACAAGGGACCGCATTGCAAAAATATGATGGCTAATGGAGCACACCAGGGAATTCTAAAAGAAAATCAGCATGTGCTTTATAGACTACCACAAAACCTTTGACAGCATAGATCAAGGGTAGGCAACCTTTCCCCTTTAAGGGCCGAGGGACTTCAGCTCCCAGAATCCCAGGAGCTTTTGGCCAACATGGGACTATTGGCCAACATGGCTGAGGCTACTGGGAGCTGAAGTCCCTTGGACCTTAAAGGGGAAAGGTTGCCTACCCCAGGCATAGATCATGAAAGGTTATGTAATGGCCTTAAAGACATGGGAGTGCCAACACATCTGATGGTCCTGATGAGGAATCTGTACTCTGGACAAGAGGCTACTGTCAGAATATAACATGGAGAAACAAAATGGTTCACAACTGGCAAAGGAGTCAGACAAGACTGCATCCTACCACCCTATCTGTTCAACTTGTATGCAGAACATATTATAAGAAAAGCAGGCTTGGACACAGAAGAAGGAGGAGTTAAAATAAGAGGAAGGAATATCACCTATCTTCGATCTAAGATATGTAGATGACACCATAATACTGTACTAGCAGAAAACCTCACAGACCTGGAACACCTACTAGGGAAGATCAAAGAAAAAAATGCTAAAGCAGGCTTAATGTTGAACATAAAGAAGACAAAAATAATGACCGCCGAGGACCTTCACAAGTTCAACCTAGACAATGAAGAAATAAAAATAGTAAAAGAATTCTCATACCTGGGATCAAACACTGATTGGAACGGGGACTGGACTCAGGAAATCAGAAGAAGACTAAGAATGGGGAGGGTGGCTATGA
>CM034703.1:261685953-261701748 GCA_020142125.1 Phrynosoma platyrhinos
TCTGTTACTTGAAAATGTTTAACTTGTCCCATATCTGTCCTGTTAAATATGGAAGAGAGTCTTGTGCTAATTGCTCCAAATCCTGAATATCTGTGACACCTGTGCATTAATCAAATTACACTCGTCCCTCCACATTTGCGGCTTTGACTTTTGCAATTTGATTATTCACGGATTTTATTAATATGTCCTCTTTAGGAATCTCCAGGCCCTCTAGCACAGTCGTGGTCAACTTCAACAAAGGTCGCACAGAAGGACCTAGAGATTCCTAGAGATAACTCCACTAGGCATTTGTAGCTCCTCTAGTGCAATCCTATGGTCAATATCTGGCAGATGTTGACCACAGAGTTGCACTGGAGGATCTAGAGAGGTGTTCTCTCAGGAGAAAACAGACTGTTTTTGTTATATGTGGTTTTCCCACATTCACGGGGGTCCTGTGCCCCTAACCTCAGCAAATGTGGAGGGACAAGTGCAGTTGCTATTTGTGATATATACCTGTTGAATTTTTATGCTAACATAACTATAGCACTGAAGAAAAGATCCAAAGTGTAATATTAGCTTTTGTAAAGGGGCTGCAGGCAGGCATCTGTCAGTGACTATACTTGTTCTTTCCTTCTCCCTGCAATTATACTTGTAGTTGTGTTAGTTAACATACCATATCAGCACCACTCTAGCAGTTAGTGGAGTAGAGGAAGTGAAGGTTTCCACCTTGCGTTAACTAGGGAGAAAATGGGTCAGATTATAGTCCTGTCAGTGTCTGCATGCTTAGGCCTACTTCCCTAAGCCCTTTATGGCCATATGGTTCTGACCTCTTTCTTTCTTCATTTGGCTTGTCTTGACCAATCCTGACCAGATGGACTTTATATCTATATGTTAATGATAGTTCAAGATGTTTGAATTATTGTATGCTTTGTTGCGACAACACTTGGGAACCTTTGTTTTACATTGTTTAAGCATGGATTTCTTTGGTTGAGTTCACCTCTTTCAGAAGCACAATCCCATTTGTGTATTTTGTTTTGTTCTGTTTCTTTAAAGGACAACAGCAGCACGTGCCAAAGTGGTAACTGACTGGGTGACGGATGGTGGTGTGTTGCTGATGGGCTATGAGATGTACCGTCTCCTTTCACTGAAGAAATCCTTTGCTGCAGGTAGAAAGAAGAAAAGCAAGAAACAGACTGGCCCTGTCATCATTGATTTGGATGAAGAAGATCGTCAACAAGAGCTCTTAAAAGGTGAGGAGCCATTGGTCTCCTCCAAAAAATTGTTTTCATTTCAATTTTAAGAAATACTGTTTTTGCCAAGGTCTGCATCACATGGGGTTTGAAAAATAGAATTACAGTAAAGTGAATAGTACTGTCTGATGTTGTACCTGATCACAAGAAAATGTGCCTGTGCAGTAGCTGGTCTGTAGTCCATCCATTGCTGAAGTGCTCCTTCTCATTGGCAGGCAATATCTCCCAATCACATTGGTTTTCCACTATTGAGTTAGTGTGATATATTCCTCCCAAAGCAGTTTCGATATGCAGGAACATGGTACAAGTGGGTGTGATTCTGCTCCTTTCCCCTTCCCTTCACTATTCCCAAGCAGATTGTTTTTCTCCCCTTCCCCAACTTCTTTTATTTTTACTTACTGTATTGTCATGATTGTGCAATTGCCCTACAAGTAAAGATAAATTAAAATAAATGCAGATCGAAAGGCATGGTAGGAAGGGCATAGGACAGAAAGGTGGGCAATGGAGGCTGGCATGCAGAAGACAGAGGCCAGGACAGAAGCAACACCATGGCCATTTGGAAATGCTGTGCGATAATGACTGTCTCCAACTGGTATGTTTGTGCTTCCTAGACTACCACAGTTGTGGTTTTTTACATACCTGGTGTGATGTAATCCCAGGTGACAGCTGTTTTTACTAATATTTGTACACAGGGCACAAGTCCCCTTAGAAATATTTCTTTAGTCCCGTTAATAAGATGATTGACCAAGAAAGACAAAATCTCCTTTTCTTACAAAAGATTTTCTGTCAGAGTGATATTTACATAGAACTAGGACTGAATGGCTGTTTTGCTGAGATTTTTATGTAATGTGTCTCTTTCTGTATGGATTTTATACTGATTGTTCTAAAAAGACTAATTTTACTTTTTGCTTTCCCTCTTTTGTGATGTTTCATAGTGGTTATTCTAAATGAGATTCTCAGTATACATGTAAACCTCTGAAAGAGGGTCAGTGCTATTTTGAAACCAGTGTTCTCTGTATGGAATCATAACCCCTGAAATTAATTCATAGATTCTAAACTTTCACGTCTTCTCTTCCCAAATGTCTTGTTGCATTTTTTTGTCATTCTTTTAAATTCTTCCTATGAAATCAAGCACATTGGATGGCAGATTCCTTCATTTCCCCCTGCCCCCTTTTCTCCTTCAGGAATTGAGAAGGCTTTATCCCGCCCTGGGCCAGATGTAGTCATCTGCGATGAGGGACACCGGATAAAGAATTGCCATGCTAGCACCTCTCAGGCCTTGAAGAACATCCGATCTCGACGGCGGGTGGTACTGACTGGCTACCCCTTGCAAAACAATCTAATTGAGTATTGGTGTATGGTGGACTTTGTCCGTCCTGACTTCCTTGGTACCCGGCAGGAGTTCAGTAACATGTTTGAACGTCCCATTCTAAATGGACAATGTATTGACAGCACACCTCAGGATGTTCGTCTCATGAGGTATCGCAGTCATGTCCTGCATAGCCTACTGGAGGGCTTTGTACAAAGGTAAGGCTGCATCAGATTCCCACCACTATAGATTTTTCAACAAATCATTGTTTGAGTTTTGTACTTTTGGACTGTGGCTGGTCAAGTTAGTGAACTGGACTTCAGAGTCTGAAAAATAGTTGCTCTTTCATTGCAAGCTTAAAAACTGTTCTAGGTGTGTTGGAAACTATTATATTCACTGTGTCACAGAAATAGGGCTCTCTTTACAAATACATTATTTAAAAGGTTAACTTTGATTTTTAAAAAACAATTGCTTTGCAGTTAAACACAGGCAAGCTTTAAGGAATAACTACCACTTCCATAGGTGACCTGTCAGACTGATTGATTCATCTTGTGAGTTGAAATCTAAGTCTTGGGAGTTCCATTTCAGGCTGTGTGAGATGATGCAGTGTCCAGCACACAAACGTCATCTTTAACACTATCATTCCAATGTATGTTTAATTTAACCTAGCACCGTAGTGTGAATAGTAGTCTATTTTTGTAATATTTTGCATTGAGGGCTATACAGATACACTGTGAGTGCTGCACGTTACTGAGTATACTCGACTATAAGTTGACCACATGTATAAGTTGAGGGCAGGTTTTCGGGCCAAATGTATGGATTTTGGTATGGCCCATGGATAAGTCAAGGGTAAAATGTAGGGGCATGTAACAAAGGATGTAAAGGATGAAGTAAAGGGAAATTATGCCAAAGAACTTACAAAAGTACAGCAGGCATGACTGTTTGTGTTAACCCTAAACTCTGGATGAATGAGATAGTAGAGGGGGTTGGTATTTCTTTTAGGTGCTCCCATGATGGAATAAGCCCTTATTTTCCATCACTCTAGTCACAGAAGAGGATGGTTCCTATATATATATATATATAACTTACATTTATCTGTGAATAAGTCGGCTCAGGTTTTGGGGGTCATTTTTTTTTTATACTAAAATGTCTACTTATACATGAGTATATGCGGCAAGTCTGAATGGCATAAATATAATCTTATTACATATCTGAAATCAGAGAAATTTATATATCCAAAAATGAAGTTCTGTTTGGTTAGCAACAAACTGAGAGATGTCTTGTTGTAATCTGCTAGGGTAAAGCATTGTCAAATTCTGTAAAGTTCATAGTTATAAACCTTTCAACGGTTCTGTTACTGACCTTAGGTAAATTAAAGTGATCTATGTTTTCTCAGTTCTTAACAGAACAGGAAAGTGATATTTTACCCTAAAGTCCACTGTAGAGGCTCTAGACAGTGAGGAGTCCACCTCCTGACCTTTTCTATGTTGCTTCTGCAGGCGAGGGCATAATGTGCTGAAAATTCAACTTCCATCAAAGGAAGAACATGTCATCTTAGTGCGTTTGTCAAAGATCCAAAGGGCTCTTTACACTGAGTTCATGAACCGGTTTCGTGATGCAGGCAACAGTGGTTGGCTAGGACTAAACCCATTGAAAGCTTTCTGTGTCTGTTGTAAGGTATGTATAAATAAGCAAGCAGCAGGTTTTATTATTTATTTATTTGTTTGTTTGTTTGATTTATACTCCAGTTTTCTCCTGGAATGGAAAAAAAATGACTTCCAAAGTTTCAGAACAAGATTACATTAAAATCTCATTTTACAAAAGTTTAAAAAGAATTAAATAAGAATATATTTTAAAACCGGGTTTAAAATAGAATTACAATAAAAAAGATTCTCTACAAATTGTGTGGAAAAATCAGAACACCTATGTGAAGTTGTTATAATCATACCGTGATTATTTTGTTTCTCTTGGGTAGTATATTTCTGTTTTGTCTTTAACTTAATGATGGTTATGAAGAGCACAACAGCAATCTTGTTATGCTCCTGTTAAAGACGTACTATCAATTTCCTTAATGGATGCTATCAGTTTGGCTTGTAATTTGATGTGGAGTGTTTTTATTCCAGTACTTCCTAGCATGAGCTTCTGTAGACTTGAGCCTACTTCCTCAGATGTATTTTGTCAAATGCATGTGAAGAAGCAGTCACAGAAAGTCTATGAAAGCTCATGCTACCAACTTTTATCTTTCAGGTAGGGCCTTAACAGACTGCCAGAAATAATCCATCTTGAAACTACTTTAACTGCCCTGGCTCAGTGCTAGGAATCATGGGAACTGTAGTTTATTGTGGTACCAGAGCTCAATGTCTCAGAAGGCTCAATGTCTCAGAAAAACTGCAATTCCCATAATTCCCTAGCATTGAGCCAGGATAGTTAATCTGGTCTCAAGCTGGATTATTTCTGGCATTCTGTTCAGTCCTTTAGTCTTTAAAGTGCTCCAAGATCCCTTTACATACTGATTTTACATACTAACATGACTATGACTTTGAATTCTATTCCACTACTTTGTACTTGGCCAAAGAATTATTAGTGACATGGGAAGATGTTACAAACACACATTCTCTATTCTTGAAAGAGAGAGATTTTAAAAGATTCAACACATTTTCAAATGAAAAATAACGTTATTTGGCTTTCTTTTCCTCTGAATGTCCTCCCTTCACCCATTCACTTATTAAATAGATCACAAACCCTTTGGTAATGCTGATTCATCTATAGACTTCAGTAATGCATCTTGTAGCATTGAACAAATGTTTAAAGCATATTTTTCTCCTGATTACAGTCTACTTTGTTAATTTTTAAGATGCCATTTTAAAGATTTTTTTTTTTTTTTACTGTGCAGGCTAACATAGTTGCTCCTGTGGAAATTACTGCTTGCCATATTTGATCCTTTGCATAGGGCCTTGGAGAACCACACTCCCACCACACCCACTCCTGTCAAAAGAAAATGCCCTCAAATGGCCTTTAGGGGACATATGGCCATGCTCACCATGTTTGTAGGCCTTGCAGGGCTCTAGAGGGCATTTTAGACACTTGAGGGGCTCAGGGCAGCTCTAAACATGGTAAAAAAGCCCTCCACACCTCAAATGTTATTTTGGGGGCATTTTGGAGCCAAACACTTTTTTGAAATCCTTTTGAAAAAATTGTTTGACCACTTGGGAACCACTTGCAACCTTTTCCCACCGTTGTTAATAAATGAACTTCTGAATTATTAGAATTGCAAAGTAAGCTACTATTCTCTTTCAGATCTGGAATCATCCAGATGTGCTGTATGAAGCACTGCAGAAGGAGAATTTGGCAAATGAGCAGGACCTGGATGTGGATGACCTTGGCACAGCTGGTACCAATTCACGCTGCCAGTCACAGGGAGTGAAAGTAAAAACTGAGAACAATGCTGTGGCATCACCTGTTGGAGAGGCTACCAACAGCAAATACATCCAGGGCATTGGCTTCAATCCCTTTCAGGAGAGAGCCAATCAGGTTGTAACATATGAGTGGGTGAGTACAAAAGTCCAGCTGTGGATTATTCCTTCCCCTTATTTTGAAGCAGCCTTTTTCATAGTATCTATACACTGTTAGGTGTATGTGTTGTATCTGTGGTTTCCTTCTGTTAACAAAACAGTAAACATTGGCATATCTAGGTTTCCTTTGCCCCTCAGTCTTCTGGATGCCTCACAAGTCTGCTTCATAAGGTAGAGCCTGTCTGAAACAGTTGGAGGACGGAGGCTGAAGGAGGAATGAGGAGAAGCAAAATTCCTGTGGTGTGCAAGTAGACAATCATTCATGTAATCTTGGACTTAGCCCTGTTAGTTTTTCTGAGAATTCAAAAAATAGGGAGCCACTGTATCAGTGCATTCAGTCTATAGACTTACAAACAAATACTCAAACTGACATCACACATGGTAGTGTACATGCTTGTGCCCACCTAGAGAACACATATATGGAAGAAAATTGTCTTGTTGGAAGTCCCTCTGTTTGGCAATATTATTATCTTTTGTCCCTTTCTCTCTGGTAAAGAGGCTTTTGACATTTTGGCTTGCAAAAAAATGGCAGCATTTATTAGAGGCTCTGGAATTATTTTATGTGAAAGATTTGTTTCTGAATGAAGGGTGCCCTCTTTTACACATGATCTTCTGGATTGACTCAATGGTGTATTGACTCAGTGACCCATTATCCTGTTTCTGGTCTTGTTTGATCGGAACCAGAATTGAACCTGTGGAACTACATTTGTGAATTGGGATGTAGCCACAAGTACTTCCATTATTATACTGAGTGCCCTGTTTTATCCACAGGCTAAAGACATCCTTTGTGATTACCAAACAGGAGTCTTGCAGAACTCACCAAAGATGGTATTGCTGTTTCATCTTGTGGAAGAAAGTGTGAAACTTGGAGACAAAATATTGGTTTTCAGGTAAGAGGCAATTATAGCTCTGTGCATATTGACTATGCTGTACGGAAATATTAAGCAGTGTAAATAAATTAATGCCATTGACTCAGAATTAAACTAATTAAAAATACCTCTTCAGGGAATGAGATTCTTAATTGAATTTCCATTTCTCAACTTGGAATAGGTGTCTTTTTGGCAGGCCTAATACTTTCAAGGCTGCTCAGAAACTGCAGGAGATCTGGTAAAGGTTTCTGACAATGGGATGATATTATTCCTATCCTTAAAGGACTACTGCTTTGGCTGGTATTTGTGCTTGTGTATTGATATTTTCTTACAAGGCCATGTTGTGAATGCACTTTTCAACAGAACAGTATCATTGAACAACCTGTCTGGGGAAATTTATTATTGGAAACCTACCTGGCCACTTTATCTTTCATGAAATGATAGATAGTTCTCTTTTGGAAGACATCTATCTTTCTGGACTTATGGTAGTTGGTATTTGCCTTTCTGGTATCTTCTTGTTCTGTAGGATTATCTTGATTTTGTTGTAACTCCTGAAGAGTTACAGTAGGACACACACACACATCCAATACCAAACCTTGGTTTTGCCATTTTTAATAAAGGACACCATTTTATTACACCATTATAAACAGTGAGACTTGAGCATGAGGCTGGAACCAAACTCCAGCTGATATCAAGGGCCCACCATACTTAAACAAACTAAGCCTTTATGTAATGTGAGGCCATTGTTTGTTGTCTTTTCTTCAGTTGATAGCGTAGATGTTTCTCTCATATTTCTGTCATTCTGTTAAATATGTGATAACAAGACTCACCATACCTTTGATGTGCAACCATTCCCTGATAATCCTGATGCCTCTCAGATTGTTGCCAGTGCCTCAAGCATACAGTGCACCTTGAGAGTTATATTAAATGATGTGAAGTCGGATACTGTGCCTGTGTCACCAATGCAGACTTTTCTTAGTGTGTGAGCAAGATCTTGACTTCTCTGTTTTTAAAATGATACTGGGCTTTTTGTTCTTTCGCTTGTCGATCTGAGTGGAGCTCTTTTTTTCTTTTCTTTCTTTTTTCTTTTTGCAGCCAAAGCCTCTCCACATTGTCTGTCATTGAGGATTTTTTGGCAAAGAGACCAGTGCCTTCCCCCCCAGGCTTGGATGCACAAGGAGTCCATAACTGGGTCCGAAATGTGAATTATTATCGTAAGTATGGCATATGTCTCCCATGTCTAGGATAGGATACTGATTCTTTCTTGCTGGGATAGTCTTCCTGAAATGTATCCATTTTTCCATAAATAATTATCCACAGAGCAACATTCAGTGTATCTGACAAAGTGAGCTGCATTCCTTGAAACTTTATGCCAAAGAAAGCATTTTAGTCTTTAAGGTGCCACTAGACTTGTTTGTTTGTTTTTGTCCAGCTTCTCTACTTCAGTTTCCTATGGTGATATGCTCAGTTTGTTTTTATCTTTGTCCTCAGACTAATTTGTTCTATTTAAATATCTAATATTGCAAAAATACAGTATCTTAAGATGGCATGACTTTTATTTTGGTAAATGTTAAAGGCTAAATTTGTTTAAACAATGCATATATATTTCCTCTTGGATAGGTCTGGATGGCAGTACTTCAGCCTCAGAAAGAGAGCGGCTGATTAACCAGTTCAATGATCCCACCAACACTTCTGTTTCACTCTTTCTTCTTTCCACACGGTAAGTTGACCAATTGCTAAAAGCATAAAATTGGGATGAAGTAGAATATGGGATAGACTATAAGGAGCAGTTAGGTACTCATCTCTGAAAAACTCAAATATAATTTGAAATGACTACCCTAAAAACATTTAGAAACCCATGGTGGTTTGACCTAAACATTCCATGTTCGTTGTCATTAGATTAACATTACATTAATTTGTACTAGGAGTTAAGCAAAAACAGCAGCACTCAATCTGTGATTCATGGTTGTAATAGAATATCTACATGTAAAATCTTAGCAAACTTTTATAAAAGAGTTACCGTATTTTCCGGCGTATAAGGCGACCCGGCGCATAAGATGACCCCCAATTTTTCCAGTCAAAATATAGAGTTGTAGCACCTATATCCTCCTTATCCTTATACCCGGCATATAAGACGACACCCCACTTTAGCCACAGATTTTGCAGGTTAAAAAGTAGTCTTATACACAGGAAAATAAGGTATGTTCCATTTAAAATTTTTTTAGAGCTGGATGTTTGGGGGTAAACCTAATCGGTGCAAACAGAGTGGTCGTATTTGATGCTTCTTGGAATCCATGCCATGATGCTCAAGCAGTCTGTCGGGTGTATCGTTATGGACAGAAGAAGCCTTGTCACATCTATCGATTAGTTTCTGATTTCACCCTGGAAAAGAAAATTTATGACCGCCAGATCTCCAAGCAAGGGATGTCAGGTAGGCCAAATCTTCTCCTGCCCTTTACCAGATCACCCTGCCTTCTAGTTGGCTCCATGTTACTATCTGCTTCAGCTTAAACTTCTGGTTCTCCACCACCCCTTTGCTTTTTTCTGGGTGTTAACACTTAAGTGCACTCACTTGCTAATGTCATAGTTCAAGAAGTGTAATTAGAGGTGCAATTGCAGCAGGAATAGCCATTCTTTTTTCTGATCAGTGTATATTTTCTATAGATCGAGTTGTGGATGACTTGAATCCTGTGTTGAACTTTACCCGGAGGGAGGTGGAAAATTTGCTGCACTTTGTGGAAGAGGAGCCTGAACCTGCCCAGCTTTCATTCAGTTCCACCAAGATTAAAGAATCTGTCTTACAGCTGGCCTGTCTCAAATACCCTCATCTCATCACCAAGGTTGGGAAGAAGAGTAGTGGGGGAACCATACTAAGTCTGTCTTATTTTGTATCTTGATTGTAATATGTACATATGAGCATAAAGTATGTTCCAAACATGATACCCACTGCAGTAGCAGTATTCTGAACTGCAGTAAATTAAGTTTTGGGACATTTTGTCTCCTATTTGAAGTGAAGCCTATACCTGATATTCATTACTTTATGCTGCCTCTGATTGACAACTGTAGTTTGAATAACAGCCAGAAGGAACAAGAACCTTGCTTAGGCCAAGAGGAGATCCAAGGTTGTGGATACTAAGTTCTGTACTTCATAATATGAACACATTACCAAATGTAGTGCTATGGAAGGCTTACTGTCCATATTCTGCTAGTATTTACATAGGAAAAGTAGTTACTTGCTCTCATGACCACTTGGGAATGTCTTGAGTATCTTCAACAACTATTGACAACAATAAACAAATCCATCAGTGATACCTTTATTGGCCAACCAAAATGCACAATATACTTGTTGCAAGCTTTCGGAGTGCCATGGGCTTCTTCACCAGGCAAGATGTTACAAATCAAACAGGAAAAAAACAATTGGAGATGTTAGTCAGATGCCTACAGTTGTTTCAGTCTTTAGTTAAGATGGTATATGGTAGAGAGGATATCTTTTGCAGGCAGGCTCCTCCTCCTTCTGGCCATGTGGCTACAGGGAGATTTTCCAAGTCCAGGAAATTTAAAATCCATTTGCATATCAGCAGGGACCCTCTTTTGCAATCCAATATGTCTCCATTCCAGTGAGGCCACAGGCCTCTTTGTGGTAGAGAACAATGGATTCCACAAGGATTCTCCATGTTTTTGCATCAGGAATATTTTGGTGGATGTAGAGGTAAAACATGCGAATTCAGTCCAAATTTAAGAAGAAAAAAATTGTTTTACCTTGGTTGAAGTTCCCAGTCCACAGGCTGTTCTTCTTGGTTCCCCTGTTGCAGCTTCAATGCAGCATCTGACAATAATGAAAACATTCAGGGGTAGCTGTGTTGGCCATTTAGCAAATTCAAACAAAAATCCATCAGTGATACCTTTATTGGCCAACCAAAATGCACAATATACTTGTTGCAACCTTTTGAAGCTCCATGGGCTTCTTCATCAGGCACGATTAGGTATGTGCTGTTGCAACAAAAACCTCACTTCATTAAGAATATAGACCCTTGCAAATAGATTCATAGCAGCTCTTAATATTCCAAGATCTTTGACTATACCATTTTGTCAATAACATTGAAGATACAAATCCATATTGTTGGTTTTTTTCCTCCCATTTTGAAGCTTTACACTAAAAATATGCTGCTGATTTGTAAACTTCCAGAGTTTTTGAAAAATATCTCCAGAAGTGCTTCAGATATTTTGAGGGCCATTTAAATACATAAAATAATACCTAAGGTTCCCCAAAAGGTTCATGTGAGCATTAATGAATTACTGGTATCCTTTAAAGGAGAAGATGAATGTTTGCTATGTTGCTTTAGCAGCCTGCTGTCTTCTTGAGGTACCTTTAGCAGAGGAATGTGCATAAAATGATACTACCTCCCTGTTTTCTAACCATAGGAGCCTTTCCAGCATGAGTCACTGCTGATTGACCGTAAAGAGCACAAGCTCACCAAGGCAGAAAAGAAAGCTGCCAAGAAGAGCTACGAGGAAGAAAAACGTGCATCCGTCCCTTATACCCGTCCATCCTATGCTCAGTATTACCCAGCCACTGACCAGAGTCTCACAAGTATACCTGCCTTCAGTCAAAGGAACTGGTGGGTACTTTATTTGTTTCTTTGACCTGAATAGGAGTGGCTCTTCTTGATATATGGCTTTCCCACTAACTGCTACTTACTGCCCAAAATTCCTAGCTCCTTAGAAAATAGGTTAGGCAATGAAGGGTATTTGTGCTTCATGTTAGCTGTGAATAATTGGAGATGATAGGAAAAAATCAAACAAAACAAATAGGTTTTCTAAGTGTATTGTGTAGAATCCTGCTATGATGTGTGAACGAGCCGTTAAAAGTTGAGATGGCTACATAGAGACCCCAGCATGTATATCATATAGTAATGTGAGTTGCTCATCTCAGATGCTTCAGAATGTTATTTCTTTAAATATTGCTTTCCTGACAGATTACTTGGAATAAATTGACAGGATTTCTATTTACTGTATGGCATAGCATAAATCTGTACACAGCTCCCCCAAAATGGTGGAATTACATCTTAGTGCTTCAATATGCTAATATAAGACTGGTGCCTTAGTTATAAATTATCAAATCATTTTGTAATCTGGAATCACTTCTCTTGTAGAGTACCTGTTTTTTTCCTTCTGGAATGTCAAAACCAGGGTGAAGTTTTTAAAGCAGAGGCTGGATGACCTTCTGTTAGGTTGATATAGTTGCATCCTGTGTTGACCAGAGGGTTGGGTTATATGGCCTTAATGATATTTTCCAAATCTGCATGATATAATTTTGTGGGGTAATAGGTGGGGATGGAATGGATGATCCTGCTGATGGCTCTCTTCCAGTTCTGTGGATCTTCATGGATTAATTCCTATCTATTCTGTCCCCAGGCGACCAAGTCTCAAAGGTGAGGACAGGCCAGTGGCAAGTGTACGGCCTGTTCAGTCCACCCCCATTCCTATGATGCCTCGCCATGTTCCCTTGGGCAGTATGGGATCTGCTTCTGTCTCCAACCCTGCTATCAACTTCCCCATCAATTACTTGCAACGAGCTGGTGTTCTCGTGCAGAAGATTGTCACCACAACAGGTCAGTTGATTTGTGTAAAGTAAGGAAGGGACAGAAAATTGCAGCTGTTGCCCTTTTAGGAAAGGGAAATTGCAGTGAAATTGAACTGAAAATGAAATTTGTTGCCAGCCCTTTGGGGCTCATAATCTGAAATTAGAGTTTTGTTCAAGTTAGTCATTCATTACTACGTACTATAGTCTCCATAACTTTAATGTGCCTAAGCTGTACGTGGTTGAAATAGAATTCTCAGCATGCTCTTTTTGTTGATCCATGAATTACTCGCATTCTTACAGGCAATTAGGTGGTATGTAAAGTATTCCAAAATACATAAATCAAAAGAAATGTATATACTATTCATAATGTTTTCCCCATTTTTCTATGTAATGGTGCATATATGTTTCTCTCTTTTAGCTTCTAGTTTTGTATTCTTATGCATCTCACTTTTTCACTCTGTCTTTGTGTCTCTTTGTGTCTTCTCTCTCCATTATTTGTGCGATATATATTTTAATCTGTATCCCTTTTTGAATGTGCTCACTGGGATGGGTAAAATGCAGCCCCCAGGGTTGTTTCTGTAGCCCTCATTTTTGCCCCATAATGCCCAAAAATGATTTCCGTCACATTTGGAGCCCCCTGCCCCCCCCGTCAAAACAAAACTTTGCAAAAGATTTTTTTTTTGCCTTAAATTACCCACTAGGTAATTTAGTAATTTAGAACCCCTAGTGGGTAATTTAAGGCAAAAAAAATATTTTGCAAAGTTTTGTTTTGGGTAGCCCAAAAACTTGGCTCCATATTCCCTAGATGGCGTTTGGGGGCCCAGAAAGATTTTTTTTTTTTTGCAGGTGTAGGGGTACAGATCTTTTAAGATCTCCGGGAGGGCTAATGTGTCCCCCTAGTCTTCCACAGTTGCCCACCCTTGGTGTATATACACAAACACAAAGCATGCTTCTTTTTAAAAAAGTTAATCATTGAAAGAGATAGGGAAACTTACAGTGTGTGTGTGTGAGATGTAGCAAATCCAGCTTCAGATTTTTTTTCCTTGTCATCTTTCTCTTTTGGGTCAATCCAACAAGACACCCCAAATATAATAGAAGTAGTG
Source organism: Phrynosoma platyrhinos (assembly GCA_020142125.1). Lineage (NCBI taxonomy): Eukaryota > Metazoa > Chordata > Lepidosauria > Squamata > Phrynosomatidae > Phrynosoma > Phrynosoma platyrhinos. Next base: position 261,699,620 of record CM034703.1, read on the forward strand.
TTGTTTACCTCCTCGAAGGCTTACACAGCTGTATGTGTGCAGAAGTGCCAGGGCCGGTACATTTCCTAGTCTGCAAAATTCTTCATGTTTCCAATGCCAGTGATCATTTTAGAAGAAAACAAGATTAATACTGGTATTGGACTGCCTGGAAATACTGGAGCCTTTACCATCCTGTTGTAAGGTAAGTCTTAAAAGACAATTATTTATTTATTAGTACATTGGGAGAGAATTTCCATATGATTCAGTCATAAAAATAAAATATTAATGCTGTTAGAAAAATCCACACCTTGCCTTCTTTCCCTGCACCACTCCACAGATTGCATATCTTAAAGTAGATTTGTTTGTTAAATTAAATTAAATTAAATTGTTTAAGTAATTAAAATATTTAGATCTCACCCTAGATTACAAGATTGCAGGGTGTTGTGCAAATAAAATCGGTTAAAGCAATTTAAAATATGAACAGTACAAAATAATTTGAACAGATTAAAGCATATTAAATAACTAAACAGTTTTAAAAGGTTTTGAACCATGCATATATAAAGATTAGGATGAACTCAGTTAAGTCCCTAAAGCTTTTATAAAATGCTGTATTTTAATTTGGTGCTAATCAAATTTCCAAGGGGAAAGCACACCACAGTGAAGAACGGCTTCTCCCATGTCCTCACACAATGTCTTACTCTCACTTACAGGACAAAGAGGAGGGGCCCTCCAGCAGACCTCAGTCCTTACACAGGATTAGGTAGTTATAGATAGGGAAAAGGATTCCTTTAAATATTGATATTTCAAGTCACTTTGGAGTTAGGTGTCATTACCAACACCAAAAGCATATTGACAGATAGTACAGTTCCTTTAGAACAAGAGTAAAATGGTTTGTGTATGACAATCTCCATATCAGTCTAGTTGCTGCATTTTGCACTAGCTGACGTTTTGAAATGGTCTTCAAAGGCAACCTAACACGGAGGGCACTGCAGTATTTTAACTGGGAAGTTACCACTGTGTGAACTACTGTGACAAGTGTATTCCTGTCCAGAAAAGGACATAGCCTGCCTTTTTAATCAATCAGTCTCTCAGAACAAAAAGTATTTTTAGTATCTGTCTTCATAAACCTGAGGAAATAGGTGTTGAACTCTTTTCTGACTCATACAAGTTATTCTATAAGACCCGGAAGTCCACTGGAACTGTAGCAGTGTAATGCCAACATCCAGCTGTTGTTCCCAGCTATAGCAGTAGGACCCTGTTAAGACAGTAGTTATGTAACTTTCATGGACTGTGTGGATCTGCTTTTGGAATCACCAATTGAATTTAAGCTTGAGTTTTCAAATTTAGGTTGTTACCTAGGTGGAGAGTGACCTATTGAAATAAGAAACAGATGCAGATGCTGTTTTTTCCTTGACTTCTTTTCTCAGTTGCAATCTAGGCTATAATTGTGTCTATGGTAGGCTTCTTGAAGTGAGGAGTACTAGACTGGCAATAATTCTGCTACTTATAATGTCAGAATATCTAGATTCTGGCTCTCCATGCTTTGGTAGCACCCATAAGGTATTTTACATCATTGTGTGTATATCTCCTGTGTCTACATACTCTTCAGCATCCTATTCCACATACAAGAGTATCAGTTGTGTATAAGAGTACACAATAATATAAGAAGTGTTAATTAAGTGCAACTCATATAGCAGAATGCAGACTACAAGATGCCTATTGCTGATCAACTTGTAGTCTCTACATTGCCTGGGCACTTTTATCTACTCAGCTTGCAGTGTCCATTGCAGAAGCTCATGGAGCCAATTTCTGCATGCCTGTTGGCACTTTGCAGCACTCTTAGCTTGCTCCCATACTGCTGTTGTGTCAAATACAGTTTAGATCGATACCCAAGTATCAACCATTATCATTTTTCTCCATACCCTATACTAGCACTACTGCTATATTCAGGACATGGGGTGACTGATAAAGCTGATAAAATATGTGTGCTTTAAATTCTGTATATTTTCAGTTGGAATCATGGGAAATTGAGTTAAAATTACATCAACAAAATAGTTTTAAAATGCATACATTAGTACTCTATTTGGTAGAATATGGTTCAGAAAAAGTACCGTATTTTCCGGCGTATAAGATGACTGGGCGTATAAGAC
>CM034703.1:261701848-261725939 GCA_020142125.1 Phrynosoma platyrhinos
TGTATGTCATTCATTTCTTGTTTTGATTGTATATTCGATCTGTTCATGAACCTCCATGGAATGGAAACAGATTTACATTTCACTGTATATATTGGTATTCCTGGAAAACTTACAGTATACAGTACTTACAGTATAATTTCTTTCTCCACAGACACTCAAGGCAACATTAACATGAAGCTGCAAAATACAAGGAAATGTCTTAGTCTAACTATTACACAAAAGAAATATGGAGATTCTCCAAGGAAGAAGCTATGCAGACTTATTTGGAAGAAGAGACAAAGGCTGTCTTAGCAGTCATATGCACAATAAAACAATCAACATTTACCTGTAAAGGGAGGGATAACTGTTGAGGATTATGGTGGTTCTGTTCTGCTGAGGCAGTCAAACCTCTCTGTTTCAAGTATTGCTTCAAGAAACAACAGTAGTACTGCAATTGCTACTTCTTTTGATGTACATAATAAGGACAGGAATAATGGAACTCTCTCTGCAAGAAGGCTGCACTTGAAAACTCAAGCAAGCTTATGTCTGGATGAAGAATATCAGTCATCGTATTATACAAATGATGTTTATATCATTTCTATAAGATGGATGATAAAATTGATGAAGATCAGCCAGATAGTGATGGTGATCTTATGAGTATATGCCCCAAATCAACCACTAGTACATGTTCCTTGCCCCAGACTCTTCAAGAAAGGCATGTGATCCTATTACATGGGATCTTATGAAAGAGATGAACAACAACAGGATAATTTGCAAGCTTGTACTTTGTGTCACAAATTTTGTACCATTGTCACTGGATCCTACTCTGGAAGATAGGATGTGGATATTACTTTGTTTGTGTAATTCCAGGCAGCCAGAGATGTGAATTAAGAAGAGGATAGACCTTTCATATTTGATGTTAACTGCTCTCAGGAGGAGGAGGAAAAGTCTGTTTCTGTTCGCTCAGTATAAAGAGATATTGTCCAGTTAAGGAAGGAAGATGAACGTCGGTGCGTTGCAACATCTACATTGTATAGACAGATTAGAATTTATCCTGTTCCTGCTGCCTAGGCAGAGTAAGAGAAATACCAATATTTAAAAAATTGCTTGTTTTTGCTGTCACATGGGAAGAAAAGCATGCAGAATTCCTTGAAGAGAGTGAGGGAAAAGGACAATCTTCATTCAACACTGAAAAGGAAACTTTTGATAGAGACATGTTTAAAATTGACACATAAGTATTCACCGATCAGTGCACAAGCTCCAAGGATGAATTGTATTTTGACTGAGTTTATTGCTTATTGCATGCTGCCATTGCCAGTAGTTCAACCTGAAGCACTCATTGATTTTGTTAAGAGCTTTGCCCATATTGGAATGTTCTCTTTTGCAACTATGTTTTCTACATTTTCATTTCGTCCCTTGCTAATGACATATACTGAAAAGACTGAACAGAACAGTGCTATTAATTATTATATGATAGAGAAATGAACATCCTCTTATGTGAAATCAGTCCCATGGATCGTAATGCAAGATCTGTCTGACATCTTGAGAGTATTTGATGTGTAGCTTTGTGCAGCATATGCTACAAGTGGTCAGAGGCTGCTAGTCCTGCAGATGTCACTTACTGCTTGTCTTCAAGACTTAATTACCCTGGTGGCCGCAGCCAAATGACTAAACCTGCAGTCAGATTTGCAAAGTTGTTACTATCAGAGATGGAGTTCAACAGGTACCTTCAAGTATAAACTAAAACATTAAATGCATTGATAACTACATTCCCATAACCAAGATACAGGGGCAGCCTGAAGAGGGAATTCATAAGAAGCCTAGACTACTGCTTTCTCAAGCTTCTGAAATATATAATAGGATCTTTGCTTGCTGCAAGGAGGATCATTTCTCTTCAAGAAATCCAGAATCCATGGCATTGACAAAAACAAGATATGAAGGGGTTTTAATGGACACAACAAAAGTGACAAATATATGAGTTCTAAGAGCCAGAGAGAGAAAGGCACATAGACAGGAATATCTATAAGAAATTATTGCTAGTACTCTACTTTTGGAATGCAGTTTGTGGCTTCAGGAGAAGAGGAAGATTTTTACATTGCAGAAAGAAGTAGAAATTATTTTCCCTGTATTCAGACGGCCAAGCAAGCACTTGATGCTTATATCCAGTGAAATCTCTTTGGAATTATGTGTTTTCAAGTCATTTTCAAATTATGGTGACCCTAAGGCAAACATGTAATGGGATTTTCTTGGCAAGATTTGTCCAGAAGGAGATTGCCTTTGCCCTCCTATGAGGCTGAGATAGTGTGACTTGCCCAAAGTCACCCAGTGGGTTTCCATGGCTGAATGGCGATTTGTACCCTCGTCTCTAGAATTGTAGTCCAATGCTCAAATCACTACACTCTGCTGGCTCTCTTTGGAAAAGCATGCCAGAGAATGATTCTTTCTTTATTTGATAAGCAAACATGGTGTTTTCTTTGCCAGTGTGGCTATTTGGCATCTTTACCACACACTTTCATACTGAGTCCTCAAAAAAGCTTTTCTCAACCACAGGCAACATTTTCAGAGCTTAGAAGTAGACCGACACCATTTTATGTCTCATACACTTGGGGAAAGTGATGCAGATGATGCAGAAGAAAAGTTTCTAGTTACAAATGAGTGACTTATAGTTTGGCTGACTATGACTTTCAAGTTGCACACAGTGTCCTCCCTAGCCCAAAGTATCCTCTTTTCCCTGTTGTTAGTTTGGGGGGCAGTTTTGTCTTCCAGGGGTTCTCTGGTCCCTGTCTTTTGGTTTTGAAAAATATGCCAGGAAAACCCCACCCTACTAAGGCAAGCCTCTTTGCCTTGCTTTAGAGGAGAATTGCTCTTTCTCCAGAAATGGCCCTTGCCTTTTTGGCCATTCCCCCCTCCCCACAAGGAAAATTGGGGGCCAAAAGATAGTCTAGGGAAGGTGCTTGATTTACATGTCTCCTTGTGTGTTGTGGCTGTACCTTCCAGTACCCCTTTGAAATAATATTGTCATCAGTGTCCTATGTTTGTTATTGTTAACTGCCTTCACGTCAATCTCGACCCATGGTGACCCCATCTCCAGGCTGTGCCCAGCTCCTGCAAACTCTACTGCTCTGCCCACCTCCTGCAAACTCATATCCGTGGTCTCTTTAATAAAGTCCATCCATCTAGCATGTGGCCTTCCTCTCTTTCTACCTCCCTCTACTTTTGCTAAAATTGTCTTTTCCAATGATTCATGCCTTCTCATGATGTGTCCAAAGGATGACAGTCTGAGTCTTGTCATCTTGGTTTCTAGAGATATATCTGGCTTGATCTGTTCTAGGATACATGCTTGAAATGTTTCTGAAATACCAGTTTCATTTAATCAGAAACTTGGGCTGTGTTGCATCAAAGCTATTGCTGCAGACCAAGAAGTGTTGCTGCAGACCCAGAAGTTTTTCTAAATGCCTTTAATTTTGCAAGATAATTCTGATTATATATATGGTGCAATTGGATTTAATTTGATATATAGTATATGCAAGTAATTGCAGACAAAATATTATACAATGACCAACAATCTATGGCTTTATGTATTCTTCATTTAATTAAAAAATAAATCAGAATTGTATCCCTTACATTGTTTTGTGTGTGGTGGTAAAATGGGATATTTTTTTTTAAAGCAGAGGGCCCAGTTCACTTAGAAATGTTAAACATCCTCCCAGTGACATCATGAAAAATTGCATCTGTAAAGGCCAGATAAAGGGATTGTAAAGAGGGTGCAGTGTTGAATAAGCTTTTACAGAAGTAACCAGTAATTGTGGGGTTGTGCAGAACCGAATGATTCACCCTTATTTTTAGCAAAAATTGTCTTTATCATTCATGATCTAATGTGGTGTCCATTCCATGTAATGTACTGTTCCAATATGCCTACATGATGATAGCTAAAAAAGAAAACTTGTCAATCTGAAATTTGGAGTGGTTATATATATGCAGGGAATATCTGTACTTTATGCATTGGCAAGTCCTCCCCAATTTACAGTTTCTACTAATGGCCCCAACGTTAACACTACCTTTTTAAACTGTTCTACTACTTCTGACAGCCACTAATGAATGGCCATGGGCATACATGATTCCTGCGTCCAGCACTGTTCCTTACACGCTGGTGGCATTTTGGTGCTATACCATGTACAGGCTTTTTCTGTGCAAATTCTTGCTGCAAGTTTTCATCCTGGTGATATTCCCTACCAGCTGGCAAAATGTTCAATCTATTTCACTTGCGCCTTCCCTTCCCCTGGGCATGCTCATTATCTCCTTTTCTCCTCTCTTTGCCTCTGCATTCTGACCTATGCATATTAAGTTGGTATGTGTGTTTAAAGTCAGAGCTTCCCTGTTTAAAGTGAAGGAACGGAGCCATTAGAGGTAAAGACAGATAACTACTCTTTCCTGGTGTGTTTTTTGTCTTGTTAGAGCTCCTGCGTCCTTGTCTTTAGGTGATATTCTTAATTCTGACTTCACTTTCCCTTGCTCTTTCTCATAGACATTGCCGACATCCACTATCCTTTATATATATGTCATATGTAATTTCATTAATAAATACTGCATTTAAGATAGTCTTTGATACTAGTTCCAAGCAGGCAGATTGCAAGAGCAGCACTAACAAATTCCACAATGACAAGAGAAAAATGTATTTAATTTACTGAATAAGAATCAACAATAGGACAGACAAGGCTAAATAACCACAACCAAGATGAGCAAATAATATTATCAGGTCACAGGAGACTTGACAGGCTTGCATTAAATAACAGAAATTGGTAATATTGATAATATTGATCATCAGAAAATCAAAGTAGTAATCTTTAGCAGGGGAAGCATTTCATAGACCAGATGTACAATCCTCTTCAAACTTCATCAGGAGGAGGAATTGAATCCCTCAGTTATGATTATAGCAGAGTGGGAGATGGAGGTGTGGTACTCTGTACCATGTTGCCTCACACTTCTTTATCTTCAGTATGAGTTATGCTTGTGGTTTCAAGTGTGATGTTGAATGTTTGTCATTGATGCTTCAGTAGTTTTTGTTAGAACTTCATATATATCTTTTTTCAGGTATCCATTTTTGATAACTGATGGTAATCTATAGCACTATTTCTGGTTACAACTTGATATGTATAACTTTTCAGATTTGGTTATAAACTTGGTTACTTACTTGACAAGAAGAAATATTTAACCAATATTAGGTCAAAACTGCAAACAGGACATGCCTCTCTCAGTCCAGTTGTAGATGAACAGTTACAGACATTCCATTCCCCCTTTCTCAAATTTGGAAACCATCCTGCCAACATTTGTTCTTTGCCAAGGGGTGGGTGGGTTTGGGAAATCAGCAATTATAGATTCCAGAAAAATAGAATAGGCATGCTTGTGAAGTCTAATATATACAGTCGCCCCTCCTTTTTTGTGGGGATCTGTTCTGGACCCACCTACCCCCGTGAAAAAGAAAAAAAATGCAAATATTCAAGCGTTATTGGCTTGAATGGAGGCGCGTATCCATGTGGGTGAATGAGTGCACGCCACGGGTGCCCTCACCATTTTGTGCCCCTCTCTTCGTCCCTCATGGATCAGCGAGGGTCGCTGACTTCAAGTCCGCAAAAACAGAGGGACAACTATAGAGGTTTCAGACTACACACAACTTAATTATAAATTTGAAAAGCAACATGTTTACATCAATATAAGAATGTTGAATAACATCTAAAACAGGACACATTTCACAGTGTACAAATACTACCTTTTAAAAAGCAGCAGTTGTGCCATATTTGCATCCTTGCCCACTGATTCTGACACATTATAGAATCTGCATGAGTAAACTAAATAAATTTTCCCATGTGTTCCCACGGTGGAATGTCCATCAACGTTAGGAAGTCAAGATTCCAGTTCTCTCAATAGTAACTCGTAAATGAGAATATTGGTAGATGTTTATTGTCATGCAAATGTAAGAAAAGGCATGCTATCTGAAAATTCTGTCTTCTACAAAATTAAAGATATAACTGTACATGTGAAAACATCATGGTCTAGGATATATCTATTCTTCCCTAATAATTAATCCTCCTCTCTTACTTTTTAAAACCATTAAATACTGACTGATTCTACATTTAGTAAATACACTGGAGAAATCATTTAAATGATTGAATCTTTTTGCTTTTGTTTTCTAGTTGAATATTGATCTGTTAATGCATGCAATATGTCACATAAATACTGTTTTATCTATTTCAGATATAGTGATTCCAGGTACAAACACTTCAACTGATGTGCAGGCAAGAATCAGTGCTGGAGAGAGCATCCACATTATCCGTGGGACTAAAGGTAATTGAGATGGCCTTGCACTTCTAGGCAAAGAAGAATTCATTCCTCTGTTTTCCCCTGGCATTCACATTTGAGAAGAAAGAGGGAAGCTGCACTTGTGCAGCCAGACAAGATGAAAGAAATTGTCATTATAGAAATATTATACTTAATTATTTGGTATAATAAATGGCTACCAGCCTCAGAAAGTGATGTTGAAAAAAAATTCTACACTGTAAAGAAATCCATTTTAGTTGCAGATGAAACATCTGGAAAATTTATTTTTGTTTAATGGCCAGGATGAGGCCCACACTTAGCCTGTGACTAAAATATATGTTCCTCATTGATTAAGTTTCTATTATTTTTCTATTTTGAGATGATAGTGGGTAGTTTAGCATCTGTTTGGGAGAGGGTTTAACTGGCAGCCTTACGGTTTTACTTTTGATTTTGAACAAGAAATAAAAATATACAATAGGGGATGTTTGGAGAGTTTTTGCCTTGTCAAGAAAAGATAAAAATACTTGTAAGGAAAAAAAAAATAAGGATCTATCTAAAATTAAGAAAAAATGACAGCTCCTTGTCTGACCTCTCATGCAGGCCATTTTCTGGCACTTATTATCCTTATTTTAGCATTCATCTCTCTACTTCCTTTACTTTCCCACAACAAATTTGGACAGACATCTGACATGCTAATTGTCCAGGCTGTTGTCCTTCCCCTCTAAAAGTAGGCTTTGAGCTAATAGTCCTTCATATATGGTAATTTCTTGAGAGGCAGTTTGTTAGCGTTCTGTAGCTATAGGCAAGATATAAATTAATAACGACAACATCAAACAACAACAACCACTTCACAGTTCCATAAAGATATCTACTTATCTCCTCCCTTTTATTTTGCCCATTATACCAAAGGTGTGTGTTTTCATGTGTATGTATGATTGTAATGCATGATGTAGCTGCACACATTTAGCTTTTTAGGATCAAAAGTTTAAAAAAGAAGTTATGTATGTGTGAAGGATAAGAGAATATTAATTCTGGCACAACATGCAAATGACAAGAGATTCAGCAACAACCACCTGGGCATCCCTTCTTTTATTTGTTGAATGCTTCCAACTGACTAGGTGCTCAAACTTGACATGCTGTCTTCTGCTAAAGGCCTAGGTTTATGCCTATTTGTACAGTGATTTTCAAATGAAGTAGTGCAGAATGTCAAAGAAAACGCAAAACCTTCAGGATTGGATTAAGTATTTAGCATCTTTAATTTTTGCAGCTTACTTAGGGCTTATTTTCAGATATCCTCACAAGAGCCACATGAAGGGAAATTGTTAACATTTATGCATGAATGGGAAGCAGAGACCTCTTCCCCCCCCCCCCCCAATTTTAACTTGCTTTCATCCTAAGTACTTTGTAGTGTGACGTCAACAAAACCAAGTAATTTACCACCCATGAAAAGAAAGTTGCACAGGAAATGCAGTCCTTCTTATCTTGAACTCTTTTAAGGGGTTATCCGCATGGCTCCAAAGCCCATATTTCCCCATGGCTTTGCATTGTCCTGTTTGGACAACTCAGGCCAAAACTCGGGGGCCAGGATCAGGTGGATCCAGGCTGAACCCAGAGTAAATGGGCCTTAACATGGATCAGTTTGGCACCTGGTTTGCCATGGAGTTTCCTGGAAACTCAGAAGCAAGCCCCAGCGCTTTAGATGCCCTGCATACTCCTTAACTTCCCCCTGCATGTTTTTTAGTGAGCAGATTCCCGTTGTTGTGTCTGACATGAAAATGGGGTGCCTTGCTGCACACACGCAGCCAGACACCCTGTTTTTGCCTCAAATGCAGTATGGGGGTCTGCTCACTTGTGGAGATGCAGGGAGAAGGTAAGGAATGATCAGCAGTAGTGGATCCCTGGCCCAGTGGGGGGACAAGCATGTAAATGCCTGCCCATCGCCACTCCAGCCCAGGAACCGACCCTGTTAGCACCTGGGACGGGATGCCCATCTGCTCGGGACTTGAAAACTAAAGAGATCACATTGTCTTTTAGTAACTTGTTGGGTAAAGTTTTGCTCTCATGACTTCATCTGTAATACATCTACAGCTTCTGACATGAGAAAAAGTGGAGATGGCCCTCCATTATGTGGAACATAAAGGGCCTTTACACAGCTGGACAGATATATTTTACCAATTGGACAGATACTTTTTATAAGTTAAGAGTTGGTGTTACTGTGGTATCTTCTACTCCTTTTTCTTTCAGGGACATACATCCGGACCAGTGATGGGCGGATATTTGCTATCCGGACCACCGGCAAGCCCAAAGGCAGTGATGATCATCGCATGGTTCCCTCAGGTGAGGGATTTATACCCCTGAGGCACTCTTACTACATTGTATCTGGGGAGCATAATTTGGAATTGTAATTACTTACTTTTAACTCATCCTTCATTTTTAAAGAAATGTTTAAAGTGTGTAACCAGCTTTAAAAAATCAATAGTAAATAATACCAGGAGTAGTAATGTAATACAGATATTAGAATAGTAAAAATATTGGAAGTTAATAAAGAAAGCAGAATGCAATAATTAAAAATCATATAGTACATTTAAAAAGGAAGCAGTAACAAAGAAAGTAAACTACTGCATAAGACAAAGAGAGGAGAGGTCTGCCAGACCTTTTAATGGTAGAGTATACCAGTCTTGGTGCTGTCATTTAATGGCTGTCGAGGTTTCTACCCCATGCAAAGACAGGATAGAGACTAGGGACTCTGAAACTGTGACAGATTTCTGAGAGGCTAGACAAATCCAAAAACATCCCCAGACAGTTTTAGGTTTTGAAAGTTAAAACCAGCACTACAAACTCTGGGTGGGCGTGGGGGGATGAGTAGGTGTCCAAATAGAGAACAGAGGACAAAGAGAACAGTCTGGCTGCACTTCTTGTGTCAAGTGTAGTTTCCGGACTGTGTTTTAGAACTTACTCTATTGAGAGTGTATTTCATTAGTGCAATCAGGGAGAGTCTTAGATGTGGATAACTAAAGACTGGTCTGACATCTTTAGAAAAGCCTGCAGCAGGAAAAGCAACCAAAGCTAGCAAAAGGCATTGTTAGACCCTACTGTCACCTGAGTGTTGAATGAAACCATCTGCTCAAAAAGCACTCCCTTTAGTTTCATCCATAACAGGCACTCTCCAGAATTCTAGCCCACTACACCAATTCTCAGAATTTTCCTCCTCACCCACTTCTGAACTCAAGTCAAATGCTGTTTTGTTGCCTCTTCTGCTACTCTCTGGGAGCAGATGCTGAAAAAGAGAAGTGGAGCTGAGCTTTTCAGGATACTGTTGACACTTCAGATCACACCTCTGGATGATTTTTTGCAGCTGTTTTAATATAGTTAAAAGCATGAGAAACAAGATAAAATCCTGTGATTAACAGATGTCCACAGGGTAGAACCATAGTCTACCAGCATCAGCTTTTGAGACCTCTCCAGGAAAGAGTGGACCATAGCTGCATCCCAGTCAGACAGTGCAGAGGATAACATGATAGATGGTATGGAAAGTTGCTGGAAACTTGACAGGATCACATTTCCCTGATCATTCTGTCCCAGAGTAAGAAAGTTACAATTCATTGTACTTTAAATCTTTTTGGACCTTGTGCCAGTCTTAAGAATTCTACCTGCTAGTCAGGACAACAGTGTGGCATGCCTCTTGTGTCACACTCTTCTTAACCACACCTTCTTCTAAATTTATGACATTATGTAGGGTGCTCTCTCTGTCATACTGACTACTCTTGTTCTTTTCCCAGGATCCCAGGGTTCATCTCTTGAATCCACAAGCAATGGCAGACACAGTTCCTCGTCACCCAAGCTTCCCAACACAGAGGAGCTCACCCGGCCTATCTCTCCCGACAGTCCCGAAATCATCAGTGAACTGCAACAATATGCAGAAGCTGCTGCCGCCCGCGAATCCAGACACAACTCTCCTAGCACCAATGCTGCCCCTGGACATCCCTCTCGGAAAGACAGCACAGCCCCCTCAGCAGCTCGTGGGACTGAACAGCGAGCAGGGACCCACGGCTTGGCTTCCTCATCCTCTTCAGCCCTGCCAGCCACCAGCCAGCACATTGACAGCCACTCAGTGCTGGACTTACGAGGCAACAAGCGCAAGTCGACATCCCCATCCGGCCCGGAGGAGCAAGCTCATCGACAGCAGAAGAAGCGCTCGCTGCCAGCCACCATTCAGGCATATGAAAGTGGGTACCCTGTCTCTGGTGGTTTCACCATGCCCTCTGTTCCTTTAAACCACAACCTGTCCCATCCATTTGCTCCCCAAGCAGGCAACTCCTTGTATATGGGCACAGGCTCCTCCTATTACCAGCTGCCTAGCTTGCTCTCAGACCCTCACCTGGTGTTCCCTGTGACTACTGACCCTCTGCTGACAGCCGGCACCGCTAGCTCCTCCTCTGCTGCTACCTCAGCCACCGCCAGCGTCCCCTCTTTCATGTTAAACCCCTCCATGACGGGGATGCTATCCAACTACTCGCTGCCCTTCACGCAGTCCCTCCTGCCTGAGCCCAGGATGTTTGCTCCTTTTCCAGCCCCTGTCTTGCCCAGCAGCCTTCCCAGGAGCATGGCCTCTGCCTACCCTGGCTTCATGTCCCCCCATTCGGGATATCCAGCTGGGGGCCTTCTTCGGCCCCAGGTGCCTCCATTTGACACCCATGAGGTTTCTGAGGTGGGCTGCAGCTCCAACGAGGATGAGGACAAAGATGATGATGTAATAGAGATCACAGGGAAGTAAGGAGCCCAGTTTCTTCTTTTAGATTTCAACTCAGCCAGGAGGCCAAAATTCCTCACTGGACCTTTCTGGGGTCAGGATTTTACATCCAGGACACACAGCAGAGGTGGTGGAGGAGGAGGAGATTGGGAAGGAGGTGGCATCATTAGTTGTCCAAGATCTGCTCTGTTTGGGAAACTGTATTGAATGGACATCCCCACCCCCAGGTGTGGGGAGACTGGAGGGTTGCGGGAGGGAAGAGTCATTGCCAACCATAGGAGTGCCTCCTTGATTTTCCCTCACTTGGTGTCTGTATTGTCCAAAAGGGAGGCCTGCCATTACATTTCAGTGCTCTTTGGTAGGCTGGAGACACTGGGTGGAGCTTTTCTTTTTGTCTGTGGAATAACTCACACACACAAACTGCCTTATCTGTGAAAGTTTATTAGCTCGTTAATAAGTAGGGGGTGAGTTTGTTCCCTAGGAGACATGATGATGATGATGATGATGATGATGATGATGATGATGATGATGAAAAAAGGAGGAGAGCATTATTATCAAAGGGAGGGAGGTGGGATGGGAAGGAGCAGGCAGTGTGTAATGTGTAGATGGGGTGGGGATGGGGCATGGTCTACATGAAAACCAAGTTTGTCTTTCATTCTGCAGAGAGCTCAAGACAGATTAGTCTCGTGGCCTTCACTAGGCCCCTGTTGAGTGATGCCAGGAGCTGGGGAGAAGCAGCACGAATACATAGCTCTCCTGCCACCCTCCCTGAGAGATCCATTCAAAGGCAGGCCCCTTTGTTGGTTCTTCTTCAGCAGGGTTGGGTTGGGACTTGTATGAGGAAGTGCTTGGTGGGGGTGGTGTGAAGGCTCTCTCAGTTCCTTCTCTCACTTTTTGAACTGATGACTCCCTCTCTCCAGGCCCCTATCCCCAGCCCTACTGCTGAGAGGGGAAGTCACAGGTTTGGCAGTAGAGAGCCTAGCTGTTAGGCTCCTCTTGACCGTGGGGAATTAAACCTCTCACAAAAGGGATGAGCCTTGATGCTGCCTGTGTTTTTTAACTGACACTGTGATTAGACTGGCCCTCTCCTGCCACAGAACTGCTTTGTTAATTTATTTCATGAAATAATTGCTCCATGAAAGGCAACTATTTATTTGGGATTTTTTCCTCTTTTCTGCTTCTTCCTTGCTGAAAACAGCAGCCTCTGCAGAAAGCAGGGCTTGTTCACAGGATGGTCCATTTAAGGAAGAAGCAGGGAGATAACTAGTCTGCTTGACCAAAGCAGAGGCAGTATGCAGGACCAAGACAGAATATCCTCCCTTCAAAATCAGTTTGTGGGCTGTTTGTGCCTCTTTGAGCAAACCAGTGGCAATATTACAGGGGCTTAGTTGCCAAGCTGGCAGGAGCCATGCTTGTTCTTTAGCTGTTTTCCTAGTAGTGGGTCATGTTTGGAGAGGCTGGTTACTTAGGCAGGTTCCCACCATGCCACTAGTTCATGAGCAGGAAGATTAGGCTTCTGGAGAGAAATGACTTCTCTGCTCTGCTGCCAGGCTCTGGTTGAAGGTTGCTCCACATACGCTGCCAGAGATATCTTAGAGGAGAAAGCTTTCTCTTCATACACTTAAACTCAGCTAAGGCTTAAAGAAGAAAGGAAGTTGCAGGCATTTGGCAAAGAAATCCAATGTCTGGCTGGTGCTCTGCTGCAGCTGGGCAGTGTTCTTCGTTTTTTCCCCCCTTAAAAGATAGCACTGGGCAATGTTTTCACTCTTTCAAACTTCTGAAATGATGCCATTCCAGAGAAAGGTGAAGGGGAAACTGCATGTCTATGAGACATCACCCATGGCACAAAGTCAGTGAGAGTGGTTGCCAGAGACTTGTGCTAAAAGCAAGCCTTTCCAGGAGAGTGGTTGAGGCCCAGTTCTCACGTTATCTTGGTTAGGTAAATGCCATAAAGGTGTGTGTGGGGAGGGGGGGAGTGGTTCCACTGCTGTGGTTAGCATTGCCTCACTCCACATGGAAATCTCATACTCAGTCTTACACTCATTCACACATTCTCACAAAGCCCTTCGGACCCACTTAATCTGACAAAGGTAATATGAGAATGGAGCATTTGTCCACACTGTTGGAAATCGATCAAGCCCCTCTGTTGTTGAGGTAGTGGTTAGGTGTTCTCTCTAGATAGTTCTGAAAGAAAGCTCTGTCTGCCTGTTTCTGTCTGTCTGTCTGTCTGTCTGTCTGTGTGCATGCGTGTGTGTGGGTGTGCGCGCAGTTATATGAACCATTAAAAAACATGAAATGTTGGGCTTTTCTGACTGTCTTTCTCTGTTTATCGGACACTGTCTGTCAGACCTAACTTCACCATTCATAGAAGCCTTAGATTTACAGTTAGCTATGCAAATTACTTTAATTATTTTAAAATAAAACATTAAAATAGTGCTTTCTTCTTTAACATATCCTAGGAGTTGAAAACCGAGGGGTTCTGAGCAAACTTCTGGACAACTTGTCTTTGGATGCACCATGGGAATAAAAAAAACAAAAAACAAACACAAACCCCCACAAAAATAGCAAAGCAAATTAACTGATGGTGTCCATTCGCGTTTCTCCAAAGACTTGGCCATGGTACGTCTGTGAGTCATGCCCTTTTGTGATTTGTATTTGTCCACCTCATGCAAAATATGATGACACTGATTGTACTGTAAACTCACTCAGATGTCTTTTGCAACACTCTCAGTGGACTCGGGGACCGGACGTAGGCAAAGGGGTTTCCTGCTTGAGCTGCAAGGAGTCAGAGCTTCTGAAGCCTAAGCAATTTTTTGGGAGAAAGATAATGTTTCTTAACATTTCAGACAGACCCAGTTTCTTCAGTCTGTGCTCTTTATTTTATTTTTTTGGTCAGCATAGCAGATAACATTCTGAGACATCCTACTAGCTTTTGTCTTGGTTTCAATGGAATAATGCAGTTGACAAGGCAGACTAACTTATTGGATACTTCAAATAGTACTGCTTTCTGATTCTCTTGTTCCTTTTGAAGAATGTACAAAGGCTCAGGAAGAATCACTGGACTAGGCAGGTTTGAGCACATCCTCACTGCAGTAGGTGGGATGTTCGATTAGGGGAATAGATGCATCTGAAATTAACAAAACCAGGTAACCATCTTTAAATAGGAATGAAAGATAAGGTAGCTATTAGCTCTAGCAAATGGTGTACACCTGTAACTTACAACACTGGCCACTGGATGGCAGTGTTGCATCACATGAATTATGTAGGTTTTAAAATACCTTATTTTGAAAAACTCGTTTTTGTACTTGGCTAAGAAAACTATGAAAATGTTAAGTCTGTCTGTGCACATCTCTCTCTCTCTCTCTCTCTCTCTCTCTCTCTCTCAACTAACCTTATGTTAGCAGAATGCTTGAGAACATATTTGCACCACTGACAACTCTATCCTCCTCCCTGTCTCTCAGTACTACCTTCATTTAGACCAGCCAACCACTTTTTGTAAACTTGGGTGAAAAGTACATTTGTTGGGACAGATGCCTCTTCTTCAGCAAGTGCCTGAGCTGGGTCTCTTTCCCACCTATAGGAATTTAAACAGATTTGTCTCCCAGAGGTTGAAATGGTTACTCCTCAACCCTTGCCAAGAGAGAATTAAATTCTTCTGTGTCTATTCCTGTTGCTCCTAGTGGGCACAAAAAAACCCACCCCTTTTTATTAAAATAGTCCAGCTCTCCCACATGATCAGCATCCTCTGGGAAGCTGTGGTTTCTAGGAACCAGGAGGTGGCTGCTGTGCCTTGTTTCCAAAGGGCAAAGAATGCTCAGTGTCAGAGCTGGGTCACAATAATGTAGTGATATATGTATCTATGTCTATAGCAGAAGAAGAGAGAGGTCACTTCCTTGGTTCAATGATAATGTAGTGACCACTCACAAGCAATGTACCTAGTTTGCACTGTGGTGGGATCTCTGACTGTAACCATAGCCACTGGGTATCCCTCCCTTATCTCCAACATGGTTTCTTTCTCTTGCTTGCTCTTGGTTGAATTCCTGAGACTTACTCTGACGGGCTCTGCTTGGGCCTGTGTGACTTGCACTGCTAAATTTCAGACTACAAAAGAACTGAAGAAGAAAACCTGTGGTATTCAGGTTTGTACAGATGCTGATATGGAGCCAAGACCTCTTGGTAAAGGCCTTGGGATGCTGTGGGGGATTCCTGCATACCCAGGGAGACTTGGAGATGTGTATAATCTTTCAGCTGTTCTTGTCAGAGCATATTGTTCAATTCAAGATTACCAGATACTGTAATATTTCTCCAACAGCTTTAGAGTAACCCTACTGAGTCTGAGTGCTACAGAATGAAACTTGACCCCTGAATAAATGGGGGAAGAGGTGACCTTTAAACTGTGACATTTCCCAGGCCTTGATCGTACACAATCAGTTTTGCTCCACCTTTGGGCAGCGTACGTTTAAAACTGATTGAGGTTTTGTTTGGACACACATTGCCTGTGATGGTGTCCGCTTTCACTCATTTGGTGGACACAAAACTGGGAGACTTCTCCTTAGCCATGGTAAGAGTTATATGTGTGTATATGCTCATTTCTGGCCTGTCTCTGTCATGCTCTCGTATGGCCAAATAAGAACAGGCTTGGAGCTCAGTGGGTCCTACGGAGGTAAATGGGCTGTAATCTGAGGCCCAGTTTGAAAAGGCAACATCTGACGGTGTTGCCATATGTCCTTGCAGTATGGAAGCATCCTCTCTTCCTTTCTCATCACAGTGAGCATGTTGCTAGCTTTGAAGAATGCTGACTCCTATTATGCTGTCTGACCTGTGGGATCAAATGAACATAGTGCAAATACTTGTGGGGATATCTTATGGCACAGCCACAAAGTTTAAAAGAAAAAACACACACCTGTATTTGCACTGAAATCTTGGCTTTAGGCACTGTGGATGTCATTACTAAACCTGGGGAAACATTTGATCCGTGGACCCACTAAAGAGAGAAATATCCATTGACAGATTCAAAATCTTGTCTTTGCTTCTTTAACATCAAAACTGTATCAAGCCAAGAGCCAGGCCTCTTGATTTACAAGTGAATGGATGTTTAGTCCTTATGGGAATGTCTGCTTCATGTAACTCAAAAAAGGATGCAGATTGTCTTGAAAGGGGGTGGGTGGGTGCTGTAAGCTCCAGAAGGACCAGCAAAGAAGGAGCAAGGTGAGGGGCTGGCAGAGGAGAGAAGTGGGTAGGAATCTTTTCTTTTTCTTGTGCTCTTTATTGAAACAAGACCACTAACAGCTGTCCACAGCTGCACTGCTTCTTGGGTCCTATATTATTAACTTCCCAGCTTGTGTTCTCTGTCCCTCCATTAAATCCATTTGTACAGGGGAGCTGAGTGAATCCAATGGTTTTCTTGGTTTGTTTTTGTTCTGCCTTTAGTGTGTGGCCTGTCTTTTGTGATTGGGGAATAAAAAAGGCATTTCTGTAGCAGGGTCAGTTGGTCAGCTGGTTGCACGCATGGGTCATGTGCTTCCCTCATCTCTCTGTTGAATGGGATGTGCTCACCCAATCTCCCAGAACAGAGACATTGAACAATTTTGTTGTTTATATGATGTATTTATTTTTACTTGTGTTTCATGTCATTTTTTTAAAAAAAACAATAAATTGTAAGTTGGTATAATGCCTATCAGTTCTCTCTCCTTTTTAAAAAAATAAACTTCAAATGTTACAAATAGTTCAGTGATTTTTTTATTTTTATTTTTTGTCTAAAATGAATTTGGCATTTTTTTGCTCCCAAGCTGCCAGGTTCCTTCTAGAGATAATGAACTCTAGCTCCAGTCTAGCTAAAATTCATGTGACTAAGCCCCTTGGAAAGAGTGTGACCTGTTTCGTACAACTTGTTCTGATAGTGTTAGTGGTATTTAAGTTGCAGCTTATTGGCTGGATCAAGTTTTGGGGACCCATCTTGGGAAGAAGGTGGGTTATACATCAAAGAAATAGGTAAGTTCTTCAGAATGTAACCTGACTTTAATATCTGGAAAAGACATCAGCCAGCCGCTTAAGAGTCTGAGTGATGTGACAGCCTGCCTGCCAAGGGGTAGATGCTCAGTTTCAGCCCACTTTACTGATTAACAAGTTTTTCTGTTATGTGCCCCCAGAGCACTTGTTGAAATAGGTTTAAGTCTTAAGGCAGCTCAGGTTGCTAAAACAGGCCTAAAGCCTGTAGGAGTGCACCATCCTCAAATAGGACTCACAGCATATAACAGATATGCATTTGTTTTCTTTTTAGTGAGGCAGCATTCCTGTTTTTCCAAACTAGTAAGTTGGAGGTCCTAGTCTGCCCTTACTTTCCAGCACAAACATTGGCCATTTAATGATTCTCCTTTGCTTTCTTAGATAACAGAGATCTGATGAACATACTGGTAGAATGGCTTGTTGGTAAGGGTTCTTGATAGCCAGTGGGTCCTAGCATGACACTGGGAGAAAAGCTGTTTTCTCTTTCTGCATGACTCTCAATACTCTTAGGAAGTTATAACTGGTTTCCAAGATGGCAGCTACAGGATGCAGCTAATAAGATTTCTGGGATGGAGTGGAACAAATCTGAAACCTGATCAGTTCAGTGGCAGCCAAATTTGCAAGGGCTTCAAGGGCTTCTGGTTAGAAGCTGTACGAAGCAGTTCCTGATACAAATTTGTGGTGTGTTCCTTTGATTCTTAATGGCAAAAGCAAATCCAGTTCTCAAAAGGAAGTTGATGCCATTTATAGCATTTCCTTTACTGCTTTTATCCACAATCACATCATGTCCACGGAGGTGTAAACCTTTCTGTGCGTAAACCCCTCCCTCAGCATCATCTCAAGCAAGATGTAGACTTGTGACAACACAGTCACTTCTTCCCTTGCATGATTTGTTACCATATTTCCCTGATGAAGAAGCCAGTGGCTGTCCAAAGCTTTTGTGATGAATTTTACACTTTTTGGTTGGATGAAAAAGGTATTGCCATTTTTGTACTCGGGATAATTTTTATGGTCAACACTGCTATTGCATAAATGACAGCACATCTGTGATCTAGGACTGGTTGCCTCTGCTAGGTACACTTCCACTGGAAATAAAATCCTTTACATAAGCTGTGAAGCCACCCCAAATATTTAGAAAATACAATTCTCTAATTTGTGTTAGATTGGCTTAAGCAGGTCTAGCTTGTAAGGAACTCAGATCCCACAGTGTTGTATTCACTTACAACGTTGCTCCCCTTCTTCCAATTTGGCCAACTCAGTTCCATTTTGCAAATGCTAGACTAATAAAAGAAGTCCACAAGAAGCACAATTAATGAGTACTGTTTATTAGGAAATGAAAGTGGAAGGAACTGTATAAAGTGTGTACTTTTATGGTGCGGAGAGACCTGAAATCTCTTTTCCATTCTGTTCTGGGGAGGATCCTCACCATTAGTTCAACAGGCTAATGAGTTTCTCAAGCTGAGGAGAAAATCTCTGCATTACTCAAGCAGACATACTTGACTCTTTACATTTTGCCTTGTCTTCCTTGAGTGCAGAAAAAAACAGTTTCAGTTTGAAGCAGGATAGACCTTGGCCTTTGTAGTGGGAGGAATCTGGAGAGAATATGTGCCCTTCCTGTGTCCACTTGTACTTTTTGTACACATCTGCATCTAGAGGAAGGTAGTCCAACACATGGCTATAAGGATCCAGGTTGCCGGCGTACTCGGCCTTTCTTGCTTTCTAGGGGATGCTGCTGCCAGTTATGGTTCCAGATCTTTTGCCTCTGCCTTTTCCTCTGCTGGAGAGCATTACAAAACTCATCCAAATTGCTGCCAGGTGCTCCTAAGGCCCATGAGTAGCCTTTGTAAGGAAGCTGATACTCTGACCGGTGGTTGGGGCTGGGTGTGATTCCTGTTTCCTTTGTACTCTTGCTGAGCCTGGAGGTTAATACCTCCATGGCCTCGTGCCTGATGATACGGAGGTTGTAGTAGCTAAGTGTTTGGGAGAAGAAGTGCTCCATCCCTTGGCAATGGTAGGTACCAGCATCCTCTTGAGTTAGCTGACTAATCAGCAGTCCTTGCTCTAGCACTGAGAAATGGCCAGTGCTCCCAACCTGCAACACAGAAACCTTTCGTTTAGCATTCTCCCTGTTTATACCTGCAATGCCAATCTGCTGTTCAGATTTTGTTCCCAACATAACCTGCTCAGCCATTTCCTCCTCCTTTGCACAGAAACAGATGCCCATGTTTCCCATGACTCCCTAAGGGCCCAAGGGAACTTCCCTACACCTTCATTGGTTTTTCGTTTTTGACCAAGTACCTCCTTTAGAACTGCTGTATTGCTGTGCTGCACAAACCATCGAATAGTGGTCTGGGGAGAATGTGGAAGGCATTCAAGAAAGGTTGAGTTGTTCTGCACACCAAAAATCACCTTTTCTTCCATCAGGGGGGTTCCTGCACAGAAAGAAATGGGGGAATAGTGCATGACCAGTGGGAAAGAAATGTTTTCCAGTTATCCTTCAAAGCTTCTACAGCAACTGTGAAACAAAACAAAAAAATCCCTCTTTTTAGAAGAGCAAGGAAAAAAGGTTTGCACCTTTTTCTATTACACAAAACCTAGCATCTTATTTCTGGCACATCACATCACTCCGCGGTGGTCACTCTTACAATGGACATTTCATAGTGCCAATGTGGATTCCATAGAACACACCACTCCTTCCTTACCATTCCTATTGTTTGCCTTGTTTAAAGAATATCAAAGCTCATAGGTGCTTTGCTTTCTAGGGGATGCTGCTGCCAGTTCACATGTGGAATGGAACCAAGACAATTGAGTAGATTAGCCAGCATGGCATAGTCATTTGAGTCTAGGACTATGACTCTGGAGACCAGGGTTTGATTCCCAGCTGAGCCATGAAACCTACTGGGTAACCTTGGGGAAGTCACACGCTCTTGGTCTCAGAGGAAGCCATGGCAAACCTCCTCTGAACAAATCTTGCCAAGAAAACCCATGATAGGGTTGCCATAAGTCAGAAATTACTTGAAGGCACACAACACACATACAGAATTTGACCAAGTTTCTTCCAGTCCTCTCCAAACTGAATCTGGCTCTTTCCAGAGTTTTTGAGATTTAGAGGGATATAGACACATCTTCAGTGTTTATTAACACATGGTACATATACCTCAAGGTCCTGCTATAAGGAAAATGCCAAGGTGGGGGGTGTAATTTTATGACAGTTCTGACTTCCATCTGGCAAATCACTTCATCAGGGCACTCCTTTGTAGTACCAATTTTGATATATCATTGAATGTAATGGTAATAGTTGGGACATAAGCAACTAGCAAAATTAAAACTATACCTTTAAATTACAATATTGTATGCAGAACCCAAATGTATTTACATGTACATAATGTCATGTAGTTAAATTAAAAAGAATTAAAAAAAATTAAATTTAAAAGTAAAATGTACTTTTAAAAAAAACCTTGGGCCTCTCCTTTCTTCTCCTGCTGAGCCTTACCCCCCTCACACCATCTCCTCAGTGTTTTAAAAGGATGCAGGGAAACACCACAGCCTGCTTCTGTCCAAAGGCAGATGTTTGGGGAGCAGTGGTCTCACACACCTCTGTAGTGACACCCCTGCAAGGAGGCATTTTCTTGGGCTGCCACTTTTTTCTTTATCAGAAGTTCTACTCATTTTACACTAGCTGAAATAAGCTGAGGACAAAGGGATACGTGGAGTAGGAGAGAGAAACTGGGACATTTTAAAAGCAACTTTAAAAATGGGGAAACAAAGGTATGCAACCTAACATGACCTCCACAGTCTGGGACTTGATTTAAAACTTTCTATATATTTGTTGTTGCTGTTGTTAACTGCCGTTGAGTCAATCTTGACTCATGGCAACCCTATGGATGAGCCATCTCCAAGCCCCTCTGTCCTTCACTGCTCTGCTTAATTCCTACAACCCCTTAATACCCGTGACCTCCTTAATAGAGTCCATCCATCTAGCATGTGGCCTTCCTCTCTTTCTACTTCCCTCCACCTTCCCCAGCATTATAGTTTTTTCCAATGAGTCCTCTCTTCTCATGATGTATCCAAATACAACAGTTTCAGTTTGGTCATCTTGGCTTCCAAGGAGGTTTGGGGTTTGATCTGTTCTTGGACCCACTTGTTTGTCCTTTTGGCTGTCCAAGGGGTCCGCAGCACTCTTCTCCAGAACCACATTATCACAAATGAATTGATTTTCTTCCTATCATCTTTCTTCACTGCCCAACTCTCACATCCATATGTGATAATAGGGAACACAGTGTCTTGTATGATTCTAACTTTTGTGCTGAGTTGTATATCTTTGCATTTTAGAATCTTTTCTAGTTCTTTCATAGCCACCTTTCCCATTCTTAGTCTTCTTCTGATTTCCTGTCTCCAGTCCCCATTTCTATCAATGTTTGATCCCAGGTACAGGAATTTTTTTACTATTTCTAACTCAATGTCATTATATTCCCTTGTTTGGAAAACTACACCTTGTGACTTTATGCCTGTCATGCAACTGCTGGTGCAGAAAAGTAGTGTACAACCCTAATGTTTCAGTGTACCCAAAAACACAACTTTCATTGGGGAATGCTGTGTTGCAATGAGCCGACACAAATAATCCATCTCACATATCACAGTATCTTTGTTTTCTCATATTAAATATATAACAGAATTGAACTAGGTAATGGAATTAATTATTAAAAATAATTCAGAATAAAAATTAAACTCAGATTATTTCAAATATGAAATAAAGCCAAGGTAAGCAACTTAGAGAGGGTTTTTCACCTCTGATATTACCAGACTCTGGCATGTTAAATAAACCAACTCTGCAGTAGGCTTCCCTGCATCAGTTAAAGGAAGGTGACAACAAAGAGCATGACCCCCTGTGTTACCGTGTTGCTGTCATTTCCAACCTATGGCTTAGCATAGAGTTTTCTTGACAAGTTTATTTAGAGGGGTTTTGCCATTGCCTCCTTCTGAGGCTAAGAGTGTGTGACTTGCCCAAGGTCACCCAGTGGGTTCTCATGGCTGAGCTGGGATTCGAACCCTGGTCTCAGCACTCAAACCACTACACCACACAGGTTCTCCTGTGTTACTTTAATATTATCTTTTCAGCTAAGCAGATTGAACACTAATTGGTCCAAAGTGAGGCTCTCTGGCTGAGTAGTGGGGACCCACCTAACTGTTCAGCAGTCCTTTGCTTATTCCCACAAAATGTGTTGCGAGCTATACAGACATATTTCTTCCTGCCCCCTACTATTGGAATTGGCTGTTTGAGCTTAATTAGCTCTGGCAATCATTGGATATTTCTCCAAAAGAAAGATAAAGACACCGATTACCGTATGAAAGAGCTGGCTATTGCTGGCCTTCCCTTCTCTTCAAAGGTGAGAAGGTTATGAGAGAGACTGAGAGTGGGGCGTGAAGTGCCTTCCTCCATTTTAGAAAGGCACACATGTCCTTTCCTAAGATCACCATCTGTGCAAACACCAAGGGCTGTGTGCTTCTCTTATGCAATTAACATTTATTCGTTTTGTTAGATCTTAAGGCCTGCCAGCATAATTCAATGCAGAGAATGGGACTTTCCCACCTCCCTCCTGCCCCAAAATATGTTTTTGAGGGCCAGGAGGCACTCAAAAGAGAGCCAGTATGGTGTAGTGGTTTGAGTGTTGGACTAGGACACTAGGAGACCAGGGTTTGGATATCTGCAAAGTCATGGAAACCCACTGGGTGACCTTGGACACTGTCAGAGGATTGCAAGGCAAACCCTCCTTTGAACAAATATGGCCAAGAAACCAGGTAAGTTCACCTTAGATTCTTCATAAGTTGGAAACAACTTGAAGGGACACAACAACAACATAACACTTAAAGGATCTTTACTTAACATGAGGGCAGCAGTTGGGTGGGAATTAAAATAGATCCACCTTCAATGTTCAGTGGGACTTTTCAGGCCAAGCAGTTGCTCTTAACTACAAGGAAGGACCTAGTCACCATGGTCACATGCATGTATCTCTGACCAAGCACTTATTTTGCCCATTTTCCATAGTCTTTCTTTAAAAAGAAAGATGATACCAAACAGTGCAAGAACAATTATTCTCAGACAAGTTTGTGTCTTTCAGGTACAAGGTGCAATTTTGAATTGAAACATGTATATATTTAACTATTCTCTGATTGGAGAAATCTCAGCAAGAGGGGAAAAATATGTCTGAAGTGGGTGTGAATTTAGTGATGATGCTTACATTCAGAAGTGAAAGAAGCAACATTGGACGTTATCACACGCGGGTCTCAAAGCGGCAAGAAAGCGGTATAAAATCAATCCAGAACTATACCGGTATAGACCCCACAAGATGGAAATTGCTATCAGACGCAACTAGCATCATTGCGCAATGAACGAAAGCAGCATCATTCCGGTATCATTCTGGTCGCGCAAATGTAATTCCCCAGGAAACCGGCATTCAAAAGAACGGGAATGATGCCGCATTGGGACAGGGATGGGACGGGGTTCTCTGCGAAGTCGTGTGAACACACGGGAAAAGGAACCGCAATGGGACGGGGATGGGATGGGGATGGGACGGGGTTCTGTGCGACGTCATGTGAACACACGGGGAAAAAAACGCAATGGGACAGGGATGGGGCGGGGTTCTGTCTGCTTTAGACCCCGTGTGATAAGGTCCATTGAGAGAATGGTGCTTTTCTGCAGTTGAAGAGTAAAAGGAAAGAGTAAAAGTTCCCTTATGCTGTTGATGGTCCAAAAACTTTATTATTTTAAAAAGCCCAACACATTTTGGACTTGTCATCAACTAGCCTTCTTCTGGAGTTGCAGTCTGCACTCCCAACAAAATGGACACTAAGTATCAGAATGGACCTTATCACACGGGGGAAATCCTGTGCAGAAACGGGGTTTTAAATAGGAAAAAAACCTGCAAAAGCAGATATATTTTTAGACAGAGTCGCTGTTAAAGTGTGGTTAACTTGAATGGAAAGTAGTCAAATGCCACTTCTTTTTACTTTTGGAAAATCCCGAAAGTAAAAAGGAGCAGC
>CM034703.1:261729917-261740770 GCA_020142125.1 Phrynosoma platyrhinos
TCGGCCCTTAAAGGGGAAAGGTTGCCTACCCCTGCTTTAGAGTTAGGGGCAGGGGAAGAGGGAGGCCTCTGCGCCGGGTGACACCATAGCTAGTGACATCACTGTCTCTGGTCACAGCACTCAAAAAGGATGTTGGAAAATCTGCAGAAAAGGGCAACTCAAAGGCTCAAAAGGACTGGAGCAATTCAACACTGAGGACAGATTGGGGCTGTTTTGCTTAGGAAAAAAAGCAGGTCAGGGGAGACATAATAAGAGCCGTATAAAACTCTGTATCTCTCATAATTGTAGAAGCTAAAGTCATCCACTGAAACTGACTGATGGAAGATTCAGGACAGATAAAAGTACATAGGAAACAGTTAAAGTGTGGAATTCACTGCCACAGGATGTATCCAACCTGGATAGATTTAAAAGAGGCCTGGAAAAAATTATGGAGCATGGGCTCATCAATGGCTACTAGTCAGGGTCTGTCACCTACTGTATATCAGTTTCTGGAGAGCACAAGATGGATTGTGCAGTTGCATTCATGTTCTGTTAGTGGGCACCCTAAAGACAAATGGATGGGCAAATGTAGACAAATGTGGGCTTTGTGTAGACAAATGACTGTATGATTATATGAACACAATGCTGGACTAGATAGTTCCTCTACTTAATCCGGATTTGCTCTTCTCATGTTCTTAAATCAGCACAATCAAGAAAATTTCTGTGATGTTCTTAAACAACTCTTAAAACTAAATAAAAAAATCTGACACATGCAGAAGCAAAGCTTTGGGACTCTTCATGATCAATACATTGAGCAGCAAAGGATGACTTCCTTCTTCTGTCTGGGAGAAGTCTCATACATCTTAACTAAAAACAAAATAAATGGTATAAACAGGTCTCTGGCGCAAAGTAAAAATGGCTGCTGCAATCTCTCCCACTTCATTCTCTTATTATAAAAGGTAAGTGTCACAGTGAAACTATGAAAGAGTATAGATGCTTTCAAGGGTCGCTAAGGGCAGGACAGTATATCCTGTTGTGTTTTGGGATCTTTAGTAAGGGCATCACAATAGCTATCATAGTGCCTGAGGGTACAGTCAGCAGGAGAGCAAATTACTTCTCACATCCTTTATCATTCATTCATTCAGTCATCCCTAAATATGAAGACTCTTACAAGCACAATGTTTACTCAGAAGGCTGCTTCATGTGTTTGATATAGCTTACTCCCAAGTAAGTGAGCACAGGACAGATTGCAGGTGGCCTCTGTTCTTCCTAGGAGCACTCAGCTACAAAAGCTGTCTTTATATATGTGAAGTCATAGGCTTTCATGGCCGGCATCCATAGTTTTTTTGTGGGTTTTTCGGGCTGTGTGGCCATGTTCTAGAAGAGTTTCTTTCTGATGTTTCGCCAGCATCTGTGGCTGGCATCTTCTCTGGCCACACAGCCCGAAAAACCCACAAAAAACTATGTCTATATATTTTGTGCTTTATCATTTAATTCACTTCTAATTGATCATTCCTGAGAGGGTTCAGCTACACAGGAGTCTTGGTGGTCCAATTTCTCCTGATCATTTCAACAGGCGGCTCAACCTGGTCTAAGGGTGGGTCAACACCATTCCAGGGATCACAAGAAAGGAAAGGAAAGGGCTTTCAAAGGGAAAGTGGAAAAAGCAGGGGCCTCACCTTTTTTTAGTGAGCGAATATGGCTTGCAGGACTTGCCATCCCAGGTACAGTAGGGATCTTGAGCGAAGCAGCAGTCGGCACAAGTTTTGCCATAAAGATCACAACGGTACAAGGACAGCTGGACCACACCATTGGTGCTGCTCACAAACACTTCCTGCTGCTCACCAAAGCAAGAATACCAAGAGAGAGAGATCAAGTTTTGTTTCCTCTTTCACTACATCAAGAGGCTCACAGCTTCTCATGGGAGAACAGACACTTCTCCCATGGAATGGGGAGCGGGTAGAGAGGAGGCTGAAACCATAATTCAGTTTTATTTCACCATGTTTAGAAAAAACTGTCCCTCCCTCATTCAGAAATAAATACTATAAAGAAATAGGTTGCTCATTGACAGCTAAACACTTACCCTCTTTCGAGAAAGCTGCATGTCTAGAATGGCTGAAGGCTTCTATAAATAAATAAATGGATAGCAGCAATTTAAATAGACACAGAAAACCCTTCCTGAATTCAGTATGTGCATTCCTAAAGTGTTGCCCCATGTATAGGTTTGTGTGTTCATAAACCTAGCCTGGGCCCTTTCTGAAATCCTGCCTTCCTATTTTTATCTGGAATGGCTTATAAATTAGCCTGAAATGTCACTCCCTCGCTAATTCCTCTCAGTTTCCATAGCCATCCTGAGTAAACAGGCTAGCATGAAAAAAAGATGTGTGTGGCTAGTTTAAAGTCCCAAACCTATTCATGCCATCTTGGTAATACAGAATACACAACATCATGAAAGAGAATTAAAATCAAATGGGTTCCCAGTACAGAACACAGAACTCTTGGTTTGGCTATGCCTTCTTTTGTTTCAAATCTTTTCTTAACTTTAATTTCTTGGGGATTGTAGATAACATCTATTTTACATCTTACATTGATCTGAAATTTAGCTCTGGAATATAAATAAAATTAACAATAAAATCATCATCATCTACATCTTATTTTAATCTGAAGTTTAGCTCTGGCACACAAATGAAAATAATATCATCATCATCATCATGTTTAAAATTATCCTTTTATATTCATTTCAAACCTGGTATTTGTCAAGGTTTAACTGTAGTTAATCAGGTGTGAGTTACTTCCTCCTGCAGCAATGCTGAGAAGTAGTAAGCGTCTATAGACCTACATCCTCAAGAAATAACATTAAACACTCTTGGCTTTGGGTTCCTCTGTCACCACTAGTAGCGTGAAGCTGGGGCAAACGAACACTGCCTCATGATGTCAACAAACAGGTATGTTATAGTCATGTTAGAAGAAGGGAAAATTAGATCCAGCTTACTATTACACCCCTGTAGTGTGTATTATTATCATTTTTTACTTTTTAATCATTTATATGCCATATTCAGTCATTTATATGTGTGATAGGGTCTACTCAGTGACTGCCCCCTGACTCTGGAACTGCCTTCTTAAGGAGGCTAGAATGGTACTCTCCTTGCTGTCTTTCCATTGGTAGGCAAAGACTTGTTTATTCCAACAGGCTTTTGAAAACAAGAGTTTGAATGGAAGGGTTTTATAGGCATGATGTCTCATTTCAGTTGTACAGAGTTTATACATTTTAATTGTATACTTTAAATTGTTTTTAGTGTTCTTAATAAGACAATTCTATTTTAATGTTGTTCTTTTGTATTTTTAATTATGTTGTATTTGTTTTATTCATTCTGGATATGGGTCAACTGCAAAATTGTTGTTGTTGCGTGCCTTCCAGTTATTTTCGACTTACGGTAACCCTAAGGCAACCCTATCATGTTTTTTTTGTGTGCAAGATTTGTCCTAATTGTGTCATTTTACCACCAGGGATGCCTATGAGTTAACTTCTCAGAGAGAACTGAAGTCCAAATCTTTTTGAAGTTAACTGGGGTTTCCATTTATTTAATAAATCAATGCAACTTGCAAAGCAGGTGGGCTTCTATCCACACAGACAGCAATTTGTGTAAAGAAGTAGTCAGTGGATGACATGCAGAAACTCACCTGTAACAATAAGAAGAAAGGAATGAACCTGGGAACTAAGGATTCATCAAATAAACTGAGCATGTATTTTGTGATGAATTTGTAGAAAAGCCTCTGATTTCATATGATGTATGGGGGTATTTTAAAATGTTCTTTTTTACAGTCGTTCTATTTCTATGCTTTCTCGCTTTAGTCTGACTGGAGCATAGGCATTTTTAACATTGATGAATCTAATTGTGGGGGAAATGCTTTCAGGGAAGGCTGTTGGAGCAGCTGCATTGGCCGCACAACAGCTGAATGGCACACACACACACACACACACACCCCAGCAGCCTCTTTTGAAAAGCTGAATAGCTAAATCCAAAGTTAGTCCCACCTTGAGATGTGCTTCTAAAATCTATAATTTGTTACTAACAAGTTCCATTCTTTTCATCTCATCTACTTCAAATTTAATTTAGTCCAAAGCACCCATTTGCAGTCAACACAAATGTGTCATAATGGACTTCTGCATGAGGCTTCCTAGATACCCACAAAGGCATCAAAGGGTGAAGGAGCACTCCATGTACCTTTGAAATAATGATCTCTTCCAGACTAATCTCCTGAAAGTCTTGGCCTCCTGTTCCAGCAATTCCCACCTTCAGCACTTTGCCTTCATCTGTGAGGAGTTAACACAAAGATACATCAGAAGAAAGGAGGCTGCATCCATTCGTCCTACAGAGATTATCTTGATCATAACTGTCAAGGTGACAGTTCTACTTCAACAAGTTCAGTAGACCATCTCTGAGAGATGCCTGCATCACACAATGAATAAACAGTGCTAAAGAAAGGTTGCAAAAACCTGATATATCCACCTGTGTATCACTCTCAATGTTTGAGAGAAACTTTGCAAGTTTCTAAACACAGAGCTACATCTGATTTTCCTGTCTAATAGCTTCCAAAGCCTTTTAGCCATGGCTATGTCTCATCCAATTAAAAAAAAACAGAAAAGCAAGACCCCCCAATAATAAGGTTTGTTGTCATTTTCTTAAATTCAGGCAAAAACAGCATGGAGCCCTAAGTTAGAATAATGTTGCTTTCTCTCCCTCCCTCCCCCCCTTTTTTTTCCTTAGAGGCTAGGAAGTGGTGGAGGGTCAGAAAGCAAGAGTTTCATCATAGTATTTTAAAGTTTTCTCCCCCTAGTGAGATCAAACAATGCTAAAAAAAAAAATCTCCAAAATCAACTCTGAATCTTTGGAGCAGCCAGAGTTCCTTCCTGTTTCCAGAGTCTTAAGTAAATTGAAGCAGCCATATCATTTTCATCTAGTCCAAACACTGGAAACATACAATCCATATGTGTTCAAAAGAGCAAGTTTAGCTCAATATTTATCAAGTTATCCATACATGCAAGTACATCTTTCTAATCACCTTTTGGAGGCCTGTGAGGTGATTTTGCACATATATATTTGTTAGAGTTTGGGCAACTGCAAAGGGAGTGGTGGCCACACATGCCTCATTTTCCAGTGATTTGGATCCCACTGGCTATACTTTCCCTTTTTGTCAAAAGAAAAAGTTACCCTGGAGCAGCACTGCCACTAGGAGAATGGTGAAGGGATGCTGGATAAACACAGATGTTTGGTGTTAGATTGCTGTTGCATGTCTACAGTAAACAATGTATTTTACAATGACTGAACTGAGGTACTGGTCTAGCTGATCCTAATGTAGCCATGTGTGCTCATCTACAATAGGCAGGGTAAACTGCAGATGCTTCCAGAATCCGTTACTGAAACATGTGTGAACAGCAAAACAAGTGAGAAAAGAAAACAGTGGATAAGCCTGCCTCACCAGCTACCCATAGCATGTTAAGCATGGATCTATAAGTCTGGCCACCAAATGAAAATCATAAGAAAAGAGGAGGTCGTGAAAGAAAAATGTTATCCCTGGATGCATTTTGGAAGAAGGGTCGAAGTGGTCTCTAAAAGGCTCTTTTAATGTATGTAAGGCTTCATTTCATGTGTGCATATTGTCAGTATTGAGTAAAAATGTTTGCTGAAACATACTGAACCGCTCCCTTTTATTTGTGGTGTAGGAACCTATCCATATTCCTTCCATATTATTACTGCCTCTGGTACCAACTTTTCTGTTGAAGAAGTAATGCCCAGGAACATGACAACTTGATTAACTAAGATATATCTATAATAGTTTATGTGGCTCAACATTCCTTCCACATTCCCCAGAGTGAGATCTAGGTTATTCAATAACCACAATGCATGCTTTGCCCCTTTCCATATTTTTTTTCTCAGCTGGGATTTCTTCTGGGATGTAACTATCAGAAAAATTGCATGTTGTGCTCAGGATGTGAACTCATTGAGAATATTTATACAGCACTGTTATGATATTTGTTTTGTTATATTTCCCCCTTTTGCTATGAGTTTCTAAATTTGTTTTTATAGCTGCAGTAGCCTAAGGTTGATGTTTTCAATGGTCCCTATCCAAAAAGATGGCCTGTCATTTCAAGAACCCTGCTATTGTATTTAAATATATATTTTAAATTGGTATCTTTCTATTTGACTATGGGCCTTTGCAGACTACCAGAAATAGTGCACATTAAATTGAGGCACTGCCCTGGCTCAGTGCTAGGGAATCATGAGAATTGTATTTTTTTCTGAAACATTGAGCCTTCTCTGTCAGAGAGCTCTGGTGCCACAATAAATTACAGTTCCCATGATTCCCTAGCACTGAGCCAGGGCAGTGCCTCAATTTAATGTGCACTATTTCTGGCAGTCTGCAAAGGCCTTGTGACCGACACGATAAATGAAAGGTCACCTTTTAATTCCAGTTACATGGAGTCACCATAAGCCGACAAACAACTTGAAACACATACAGTGGTACCTCTGCTTACGAATGCTTCTTCTAATGAAAAATTTGACTTACGAAACGCACCTCCAGAAAAAATTTGCTTTGACTTACGAAAGCGTTCCAACTTACGAAATTCCAGCCAAGGCCGCGGCTGGAAGGAGGTGCCACGGCCTCGGCTGTTCTATGGGCTGGCCCTGGAAGCAGAGGACTTCTCCGCTTCCAGGGCCAGCCTAAGGAACGGCCGAGGCTGGTTTTCTACAGAGCTACCAAATGAGGTGACGGGGAGAGAGCTAGATTCATCCCTCTGTAATTGTTTCTCCTCATGGTCCCTGCAACAGGAGGCGGGATGGGCCCAACACACTCTGAGATTAGGCTAGGGAGGGCTCAGCCCCCACAAAACAATCTGGGAAAATTGGACCATCTAGATGTAATCAAGCCTCCTTGGGAATTATCAGAAGTATACTAAATGACGAAGCACCAAGAACTATTAAGAAAGTGATTGTCGTTGAGCCCTCCCAGGAATAATAAAGGCTGCCTACAATCTATTCTGCCTGTGAACATTTAGGTGGAAGTAAGCTACACTGAGCACAGGGAGGAAACCTCTAAGCAGACATTCCACTTGTAAGAGTCTTCATATTTAAGGATGTTTCAATGATAATGGATGGGAAAGGAATCACTCCCAACAGGCACCTTCCAATGGGCAAAATGAATAACAACCTACCTGCTGATATTGAGCCATTGCCCTTTGAAAACAATTCTGGAGTCTGTTTGTCCTCAACTGGTTTTCTTTTTATTGGGACTTCTAAATGGTAGAAGCTCCCAATAGGAATAAAATAGCTGATGAGGATAACTTTTTTTTTGGGGGGGGGGAGCATGCTGTCCTTTAAAAAAAATTAGTTGTGCTAATTTTGTATGACCCATGTTGGCTCATGTCACCATCACATCTGTCTTTACAATTAGTAAATTTCAACAACGTTGTTCTCAGTGCTGTAGTTATTTTGAAGAACAAGAGTCATCATAGCCAAGAACAAGAGCCTCCTAAGGGAAATCTCCTAAGGGAAATCTCCTAAGGGAAATCTAAGGGATGTGGGGAAGAATCTAGCCATACTTTTGAGACTAATTGGTACATTTCAGCATAAGGTTTTGTGAACTCCAGTTCACTCCACTAGATGCAAAAACAGCTTATAGTTATTCCTCTCAGCCTACAGTCTCACTCTCAGGTTTCCCTGAGCAACTTTCTCATATTTATTTTAATGTTTAAGCCACTACTAATGTTGAGAATATGTGCTGGGGACAAACAATCCCTAGTCTAACAACTTACTATATAGGTGGTTACCAGGGCCCCTTTCACACTACACAGTTACAGCCCCGTGGTTCCATTTTAGCAGCCATGGCTGCATCCCATGGAATCCTGGGATTTGGATTTTCAGGAGAGGTATTTGTAATTCTCAGCAAGAGTACTCCTATGTCTAGCCAAACTACATGCCCCAAGATTTCATAGTGCCACCACAGCTATTAAACTGGAACCAAAGAGCTATACAATGGACAGTGTAAAAGAGCTCCTGATAATTTTAGAGCATTTTGATTGGAAATCTTTTAACTTTACTACTACAGGCTACTGTTTTTACTTTTCCATGCAGCCTACTTTGGCACTCTACCAACCCTCACTTAACCTTTCCCTCTTAGCTGGAAAAGCCAGGTGAAGGGAGCATGAGAAGAGGAGTCTTCTAATACCACATGGGGCACCTTTGCTTAGGACCGTCTACCTGTTCCAAGGAAGAGGACATCCACATGTCCAGCCTCTGTCTCCACTCTGTCCACCAACAGCTGATGGATCTGGAAGGGCACATTAGCTCTCATCAGAATGGGTTTCCCCTGGAGAGGATATATGGGATCCCACATCAGGTGATGGGTGCGCATGAAGCTGATAACATCATCAGGAAAGTCCTTGGTTGACTGGAGGAGTGGGTCATATGTTTCACTGGGACACTGATAGAGAGAATGGAGAGAGTGAAAACAGGAGCAGCAGAAGAGGATCAATATCCAAATTCCCCTAGAAGAAGTAGTGTTGTTTATAGTAGTGAGATGACCAAAAAGATAGGATCCCAGGGGAAAGTATGCATTGGTCCCAACCATATTTTGTGGTTTACCTTCCCCCAAGTTATCCTCAAAATCCTTTCCCTTTCTCCCCATTTGTCGTGGGACAAAAAAAAAATAGTGCTAGAAATAATGACTGCAGAGCAACTTAAAAATAAGGGAATTTGTTTTAAGGAGAAAACAAGGAGAAAATCTTCTGATTTTCCAAGAGTCCCAATCCAAACAAACCCAAATAGCTAATTTTGGACTGAAAGTTAAACTGGGAGAAGCATGATGTTATTTCTGCATTACTGGGAATGCACTGTTACAACCCACTATGGCTGGCACAATGTGAAAATTGGCCCCTGATGCAGTTGCTCAGCCTGCCTTGGAAAGTACTACTTTGTGGCATATGCTTTTGTATACTATCATCTCTGAAAGTGCATGACACAGTAAATCAACTCTTGCCCTTTTCATTCCTCAGTGTGATTGTCTCACCATTTCCTGGTAATGGGTTGGCAGCATTTGCTTTGGGACAAGTGCTTAGGAGCCTCCTGTTTAATTTTATACAGCTTCATTATGAAAGAAGTTATTTGCTTGACATGCACAGAGCACTAAACATGTAAGACAGCCACTCCACAATGGAAGAAGGCAGGAAAAAATCTTTCACAGAAGCTCTTGCTCTCCATGGGAAAATATTGCTCTTAAACATCTAGCAGGTCTCCCTAGCATACCCATCTTTGCTGATGACAGAGTAGCTGAGAAGTTTACCTGCCTCTTCCAGCAGTGTGGGGTACATTCAGATTCTCCTAAAAGAAATGGAGACTTATTGGCACACACACTGTTCTAAGGGTGGTGATGCACAAGCCAAGAGCTACAACCCAGAATGTCCACCAAAGTGAAGGGATCCTGGAGTGTGCTGTTGAGCTAGTGCACTGTTCCAGTCTTACTTTTATTCATTTTTAGAGCTAACTGTTAAGCAGAGCCACCTATTATTACGGCAGACTCATGGGTTGCATTCACCAAACTGTGTTGTATAAATGTCTATGCAATGACCAGGGAGATATGAATTGTGAATGATTTATATACATACTGTTCCAGGACGAGGGTAGGGGATCCGTCCCTTGTATTCCACCCACTGGTATTCCAAGCCTTCCTTGTGAGCAAAGGGCCCATTAAAAGCAGCTCGGATGGCTGCCAGGGAGTAAACGCATACTGCAGAACCATTAAAAATGCCACTGAGAAAGAAGAGAATTGGGTAAAGGACAAGAACCTGTTAGAAACTTTGTTTTAGAGACCAAGAAAATTGATATTGTGAATCTCTTGAGTGAGTACAACAGATAGAGGCAAAAGTCTTGTTGGTGCACTCTGCTGGCATGACCACACTGGGAAAGGCAGTGATGGCAGAAAGAAACAGGTTGTGAGTGATGCAGGTGTGAAGAACAGAAGGCACTGCAAAAACACACAGCTCAGAGATAACAGATTTTGCCTGGAGGTGCAGATTTTGGCCTTATATTGCTTGTGTCTATTTAAGAAAAAAGAAGACACTGATCGATTTCTACCTTAAACAAAATGCCTGTTGTACACCAGATTGTCTGAATGCAGTTTCATTCAAAGAGACTGACTGCAAAAGATTAATGACTTGGATACTCATATAGAGCAGATAATGACAGCGATCCGACAATGTCCAGCATAGCATTAGAATTCCACAAGTACAACTCTGGTACAGCCCCCTGCTCAGCACTCTCAGGGGTCATTGTTTGCTGTGATAGTCCCCCTGAATGGCCACTCTGTGAGTGATAGAGAGTGTATGGGGGATTGCAGAATCATCTGACAATATCCCATAGTACTGGTGTCTTCCACTGAAATCCACTGGGCTTCGCCAAAAGTCTCAGCAGATAATGTAATTTGTGTCTGGCTATGGGGACATAGCCAGATGATTCTCCAATCCTTTATTCTCTTTACAAGTCACAGAATGGCCATCCAGGGGGGTTATCACAGCAAAATCTTGGAAGGGCTTTGGTTATTGTGGGGATGGAAGATAATACCAACCTCCACAGCAGCAGCAGCAGCAGCAACAACAACAACAAAAGGCCTATATTGAACTTACACTTACATATGTCACTAACAGAATGTAGACCAAAGTCTACAATGCTCATCTTTACCACTTTTACCATTACAGCTGGAGTGGCATAGCACAGAATGGACTTCCCCAACTCCTATCCTCCTCCCCCAGCACAACCACCCTTTCAGGAACTGAACTGGAGTTCTGTTTCCATAATCGAGGTCACAGGGTGCTTCCC
>CM034703.1:261745390-261760233 GCA_020142125.1 Phrynosoma platyrhinos
TATTACTACTCTTGCTGCCTTTAAAAAAGCAGTAAAGACGGACCTCTTGCGGCAGGCCTTCCCGGAATAACCTTCCGACCTGAGGGGAGATGGTTTCAACTGTCCCTTGTCTGTAGCTCGCTTCATTTTTTGATTTTATTGTTTTATTGTAATGTATTGTTTGTTTGGTTTTAGACTGTATTATGTTTTAATCTCTTAAAGTTTAATCTTGATTTAGGGGGTGGGAGGGGGGTTATGGGGATAAGGCTTGTTTTAACTTTGTATGTTTTAAAATGTTGTAACCTGCCCCGATTGCAGAGCAGAGGGTCGGGCTAGAAATAAAAATTTATTATTATTATTGTATTTATTTATGTTGCTTCCTGCCTTCTCTGACTTTAAGTAGATAAGGCCTTTCCTGCCATGGAGATGCAGTAATACGAAAGGGGATTAGTATAGCAGAAACTACAGCTAAATGGATGTACTGTAGCAGGCTCTGCTGGAAATGACCCACTTATTACATACAATGACTTGGTTTTAAACTATTTAGGGATGGGCAGAAGCTTAGCTCAAGAATCAATGTGATGGGAGATCTCTGGTTGGTTAACACAGGGGTGGGAAAATTTAAGGAACCCAGACTGGCAATTTTTTCCTCCATCATGGGATGTGTTCCCTGAAATGTGATTTTTGGGGGCATTTTTTTGTGACTAGAAGTTCACTTCTGGTTTTAAAAGTAAATATCATCTCCCAAACTTACACAGTCCTGTTCCTTGATGCTTCCAGGAACAACAAATATTTTGACCAAATATTGGGGTTGGTAGGGACTCGGGGAGGGGTTCTTATAGGATCTGGGAACAACAAAACTGGTATTGCTGCTACATTCCAATAGCAACAGTGAAAGCCCTTCTTTCCATCCCTTCCCAAATGAGGTTGCTGATCAAGAAAGCTTTGTGCAGGAAAGGATTTGGGCACATGGGAATTCTGGTGCTGAAAGCAAAGGTCAGAAAGTGACCATAAGGCCAAAGTAAGGGAGAGCCATGTGAAAGAGAAAAGCATTCTCAACCAATGAAAATTTTTAGAAGCTGCAAAGTTATTAAGCTCTTGGGAATTGCAAGGAAAAGCAAATGAACAATTTAAAGTGCATTCTAACTTTAAACCATTGGCTAATAACACTTTCTGCTAATAACAATAATAATCTGAAATGTAAGAGAAAGGGTCAACCGAAATAGTTTTCACTTGGTGTTTCCTTCTGTGATTGGCTATATGATTGGCTGTTCCTGGATAAACTTTCAAAATCTACTCTAAATGGTAAAGTGTATGTTTGCTTCACTGACAGATTGCACATCTTAAGTACTGACAGCATGTTGTGAAATAACATATCTTTAAATAAAATACAGTCTTCAGTCTCCCATCATAGGAACCACTTACTAACCATAAAAAGGCAAAAGTTCCCCTCTTTGTTGTTGTTGTTAATTGCCCTCAAGTCGATCTCAACTCATGGCAGCCTATGGATGAGACATCTCCAAGACCCTCTGTCCTCCACTGTTTTGCTTAATTCCTGCAACCCCTTGATACCTGTGATCTCCTTAATAGAGTCCATCCATCTGGCATGTGGCTTTCCTCTCTTCCTACTGCCCTCCACCTTTCCCAGCATTATTGTTTTCCCCTCTCTTCTCATGATGTGTCCAAAGTACGACAGCCTCAGTTTGGTCATCTTGGCTTCCAGAGAGTTTTCTGGCTTGATCTGCTCTAGGACCCACTTGTTTGTCCTTTTGGCTGTCCATGGGATCCAAAGTTCGTACTCAAAACATATTCTTGTTTTGAGCTTGAGGGGCCCTTGTTCTGTGGTCCCATGTCCACCTTTGTGAGCCACTATTTTGTACTTGCATCTACTTGGTGGAAGTCAGAGTTCCAGTGGAAACAAAAGCATACCCCTTGGACTAGGCTGTGCTCATTAATTTCGCTCTTACCTGCAAGCAGCCCTGTAAAAGGCTCATGAGGGCTGTAGGGACACTTGCCTCTCCCAGATTCTACTGAGTATGTCACCAGCTGCATAGCCGGTGTCCCCGGTCCCTACAGAGGGACAAGAAGACATTTCAAGCAAAAGCTATGCTGGAACCAAATTTTTATTTTATTTTTCTCATACATGGAAGTAAAATGTCCTGAACTGTAAGAAAGGAGGGCCCATTGTAAACTGAGTGACTGATACAGAACAGTGGCCAAAATTACTTTGTCTCCTCTAACTAAATTGTCAAGCAGATACAAAGCACTACCGTAATTCCTATAAAAATAAAGGAGAAAAGGAAACCAAGACTTATCTGATACTGTACATAGTTTTACACAAAGTTCTACCTGCTACATAATATTAGTGCAAAAAAGCATTACTAAGGATTCTGAATGGTGTGAAATGGGAGGATGTCAATGGGGGGGATTACACCATGAGTGTCTGCACCAGTGACACCAACCGTAGGGATGCCACTGGCCATCAATCTTCATTGTTTGAGGAAAAAAGTTTACCACAAATTGAATAGATGGAATGGAATGGAAACATCCCACAGCTGTTCAGGTTTGTATGTAGCAACAATTGCTAGTACATAGAACTTTTCAAAGAAATAGCTATGTTAGGGTCTTTACAGACTGCCAGAAACAGTGCAAAGTGAGGCCATTTTAACTGTCCTGGCTGAGTGCTAGGGAATCATGGGAATTGTATTTTTTTGGGGACATTGAGCCTTCTCTGCCAGAGAGCTCTGATGCCACAATAAACTACAGTTCCCATAATTCCTTAGCACTGAGCCAGGACAGTTAAAGTGGCCTCAATTTGCACTATTTCTAGCAGTCTGCAAAGGCCCTTAGTCTGTTGTAGTATAAACAGGAAAAATGGAGGGGGAAAGAAACTTATTAGCACCTTTAAGATAAACTGATTTAAACTTTAGCATGAGCTAAACTTGCTCAGCTGTGCTAATAGAGCAATGTTAAAGCCACAGGGTTTTAAAGAGATGTACAAGTTCCCTTGGACAGTTTCTATGAAAGAGGATAAATGGGCACAAATATGACATTAGAAATTAGAATAGGTCAAAACCAGTTGCAGAGTATATTAACCTTCCTTGATATACAATATGGGACTTACGAGTTGTTCTAAAAATCAATCAATCAATCGAAGATGAGAAAGAGAATTCAGTCACATTCACAAATTCCAGTCTGCCATCAATGGTTTGATGGCATGCAACACATTATTCATAAGCAATCACAACTACACAAGTGACAAAAGGAATCTCCTCAGAGAAAGTTTTGACCCCAAGGAAAATGACTTTTGGCGAGGGAGCCCTGGTGGCGCAGCAGTTAAATACCAGTACTGCAGCCACAAAGTTGTGAGTTTGATCCCAGGGGCTCCAAGGTAGACTCAGCCTTCCATCCTTTCATAGGTCAGTAAAATGAGTGCCCAGCTTGTTGGGAACAACTGGCTGTAAACTGCTTAGAGAGTGCTAAGTTCACTGATAAGTAGTGTAGACATGTAAATGCTATTGCTACTATTGTTATTGCTTTCACACATGACTAAAAGACCACTATCAGCCACTTGAAAACTTGTGTCACAGCTCTTTCAAGATTGATGATCACTGTCACAATTTGCATCATTCTCTATCCTATTACATCCTATCCTACTCTTACAACTGTGTAACCTTCCTTAAAAATCTGTGAATGTAACATCACTCTATCAGTGCAGCTGAGAAAGTGGATTTATATCCACAAAAGCTCATGCTAAAATATAAATTAGTTAGTCTTATTTTTTTTTTCCAAGCAAGCTTTTTAAAATCATGCAAGCCTGGTTTTATTTTTTGGGGGTTGGTTGATTTAGATTTTATTTTTAACTTTTGTATGTTTTAAATTTTAACCTTCCAGTATTTTAATGAAGTTATTTTAACTGATTTTTAAAATGTTGTTTTAATGTGTTTTATATTGTGAGCCACCTTGGGTCCCTTTTCAGGAGAAAGGCAGCATAGAAATAAAATAAAATTAGAGGTGCTGCTAGATTTCTCTCTTCTCACTTTTCCTTTTTACACTATGTGGCAGATAGCTGAAACTCAGGGACATTGTTTACAACTTTCAGGTGACAGTGTTGTAATTATCCAACCTTGTAGGTCTACCTCTGTATGACTTCTATAGCAAAATGTGAGTCTGAACGACCGATGTGTCCTGTCTGTCTGGATTAGGGTTAATGGAACAGACTCAAGCAAAAGAATTACAGAATTGAATCCAATGGTAGAAAATTTATAATAGAGTTACTAGCAATGGCAGAATGCTATTGAGGGAGTAAAGAATACCAAAAGAATATAAATACTGTCTCCTAAATTGCCTATTGATACCAGATATCTTCACAGAGTGTTTTTGCAATATCAGCAGAAAGTGCAAAAACATAGAGCACTTTCTGACTGGGGCTGAACCGTGGATGAACGTCCTACTTATTTATTATGGAAAACTGCCTAGTCTGGTGTTCCTGTAAAGAAATGGGTGACATTTTTCCTCTGATTTTTATTCATTGCTCATCTTTTCATTTGATAGGAAAATGCAACAATATTCTCACTGTTCTTATATACACACAGAAAGGACAACCCATCTAGAATCTGGTGCTCGAAACAATTGCTTCATGTTCCTTCACAACAATGGAACCCCTCTGGGTGCAACTCACCTCAGCTCCAGCTTTGATTCGTATGAAGGCACACATGGGCTGGTAGGAGCCTGTTCCACAGGCAAAGACATGACTGCTGTTAAAATGCTGGAGAAAGCGGATGAAATTGGAACATTCTGTCTAGAAAGGAGTCAAAGAGGCCACAATTACTCGGACACTCCGCTTTGCCCCATGTCTCCCACCACGAGAGAAAGTCTCTGGTCCTTGGGTTGTCATTATGATCTGCCTCTAATGAAGGTCTGTGGACCATGTGGTTCCTCAGATGTCATTGAACTTCAACTTCCATGAATGCTGGCATCCCTGAGGTTGGGGGCAAATACAAAGTTCCCATTCCATTTATGGTGGAATGACCTTTATTTTGAGACTAACCCCACTAGTGAAATGGCTTGAAGTAGCACACCCATTCACCCACCTCTGAAAATTTATTTATCTAGTTGCTGCTGCTGCTGCTGCTGCTGAGTTAGGCATAGGGCCACACAAGCTGCGAAAAAGAGGCCCCACCTGTTGTTTTACAGAAATAAATATCTGTACACATCAAATGTTTTTCATAGGGATCACTGAACTTTTGGAAATCCCTCCAGCCTAAACTGTGAAGACCAGGTTTGTCAGGTATCCCTTATTATGAGGGATATCCCTTGTTGAGGGCCAAAAAGTTTGTAGTAGTAGTAGTAGTAGTAGTAATGAATTTATTTCTTACTCATCTCCCCCCCACGTATCAAGGTGGGGAACAACAACAGTTAATAAATACAATAAGTTAAAAACACAAAAGTGAAAACACTAAAACATTTAAATAGGGCTGGGTGGTGTCCCTGATTATAAGAGATGTCCTTTATTTGAAGGTTAGACAGCTTTTCCTTGAATATAGACTAAACAAGATGAGAAAGAACCCCACATTTGGGGTCTGGGCCCTTCATAAAGACTGAAATGGGCACATTGTGTAATTTTTTAATATGGACAACATATTCATTTTACAGAGAAATACATGATTAGATTAACTGAAACCAGTACTTTTATTTGTTACTAAGACAGAACACAAAATTCCTCACGGCTGCTTCCCAATTGTCACACCTGCATGTCATGAATTTTGACTGCTTTTTGCTTATTGCTATTCCCTAATTGCTACTTTGAACACCTGGCAACACTAGTGGAGACTAGCCAAACTTGCATACTTCAGGATTCTTCCCAGCCAGTCTGCAGTGTTCTCTCTGCTCTCTAGGAGCTGGCCAGAAAATCTGGGAAAAAGAAAAGAAAAAGCACATAATCAAGGCTTTTACTTTTATGGTAATGGATTTAGGCTTGACTGTGAACATGAGTTGGACACAGGGATTTTGGCTACTTCAGCATTAGTTCTGCTATAGTCTCTCTTCCCACATTTCACATCTTTGTGCTTGCATTGCCTGTGGACTAATAATTTGTGGCCCCAGCCTCACTTGCTTTGCTGTGCACAGTCCTGCTCTGAAAAGAGGAGAAGGTAGCTTTGTGACTGTCATGAAGTCTTGACCAACCAGTGATCTGCCATTTTGACTTCTGTTGAAAACTAGGAGACATTTCTGCTGATCCCAGACCAGGGGTGTATCCACACTGCAGAAGTATATGTTGTTGTTGTTGTATGCCTTCAAGTCATTTCTGACTTATGCTACCCCAAGGCAAACCTATTATGGGGTTTTCTTGGCAAGATTTGTCCAGAGGGAGTTTGACCTTCCTTGCCTTCCTCTGAGGCTGAGAAAGTGTGACTTGCCTATGGTCATCCAGCTGGTTTCCATGGCTGACCAGGGATTCCAACCCTAGTCTCCAGAGTCTTGGTCCAATACCCAAACAACTGCACCATGCTGGCACTTTAAAATACCTTTAAATGCAATTGTTCCATCCTATGGAATCCAGGATTTTATAGTTTTGTGAGGGAGTGGGAGTACTCTGGAGAAGTAGCTCAGCAGACTACGCAACCAGGACTCCATAGGATGGCCCATAATAGTTAAAGTGGTAAGGTGTGAACTAACTGAGGGGTGACCTAGTGCTATAATTAAGCAGTGTGGACATACCCTTGATCATGTGTGTGGGAATGCAGCGAGTGCATTTTGAAAGCAACCTTATTGTTAAAACTGTGTATGGCTGTCCCCCACTGACCTCTATTGTACGTAGCTTTTCAGGCTTCTCTATGCATGAGCCAGGTAGTGCAAAGGAAGCAGGTATACAGCCATTCAGGAAGCTGTTTCTGATTGGACTTTTACATCTTTCCATGTTACTTAGGGATGCTGCATAGAGAGTTCACACCTGACCTGAGTTTTCCACAGAGTTTTGCAACATAGGCAAGCACTAGCACTTGTTAACTGACTATTTTGAATATGTGTTTAAGTACCTGAAACCTGGCTGAGGTTACATATGTTGTAGCCCTAGGATGAGTGACAGATATTTTACACAAGTATTTTAAGTCATTTTGTCTAGACTGCTATAGCAGCCCTTCATAAGTATGCAGACCTTTTCATCACCCAAAGAAGAACACTCTCAGTATTTAATGTAGCCAAGAATCTATGCTGAAAAAGGAACAGAACAGAGAAAAAAGAAAGACCAGATGTCTTCCAGAATTTGATAAATCCCATTTTCTGCCCTTAAATTGGAGGAATTGCTGTTTGAACTCCAGTTCAAATTTTGAGTTGTAGTCCAGCAAAGTAACTTCTCCAGGCTTCTTTCCCATCCCACAGTGCTTTTCATATGTTATTGCAATAATTAGCTAATATTCAAAAATCAAGCCCTTCTAGCTTTTCTGTAATATATTGATAT
Source organism: Phrynosoma platyrhinos (assembly GCA_020142125.1). Taxonomy (NCBI): domain Eukaryota; kingdom Metazoa; phylum Chordata; class Lepidosauria; order Squamata; family Phrynosomatidae; genus Phrynosoma; species Phrynosoma platyrhinos. The sequence continues at coordinate 261,752,829 of CM034703.1, forward strand.
ATCAACTATCTCTTCTGGCTGGCTGACCTTCTGAGGCTCTGTGTTGGGGTTGTCTAGGTGGAACAAAAACACATGATCCTTGGCGCCTGCCATCAGCCATGACCTCTTTTCATCCAGAAGAAGTGACTGTAGTGCCAGGGCATCCTCTGAGTCCAGTAACAGCCAGGAGTTATTTGATCTCAGCAGATCTGAGAGGTGAAGCATGGAAAGAGAAAAATAGAGACTTCGTACTGGAGAGGATCTGGGACAAAACCTGACCATTTTCAAATCTACAAGAATGATCACGCACAAGAGAATCCTCCTTCCTCGATGAACACAGTAAGTAAAAACAAGCAGTAGGCTGAAATCCTGTACAAATTTACCAGGAGTAAGGGTATGTACTTCTGAGCCAACATGCATATAACTATCATACTTCTTAGAAATAACACAAGTCCTTCCAGCCCAAATGCAGGTTCTCCATCTTGCCAGTATCCATTAAATCCAATTCAATCTTTGATTAATTGACTCACAGATTGATTCATTCAATTTTTAATATTGCCTCCATAATTAATTTGTTTTCTTTTATGTTAACATGTTGTTGATGAAGGCTGTTTTATCAGGAATTTTGGAGACTCATCTCTCAAAAGTGTAAAAGATCTGGTCTATTCAGCTTTTCTGCCTGATTCATTAGATCAGGGGGTAGGCAACCTTTCCCCTTTAAGGGCCGAGGGACTTCAGCTCCCAGAAGCCTCAGCCATGTTGGCCAATAGTTAGATACTACATTTTAGACCTGTATTTATCAAAAGAATGCATAATAAAAAAACAGAAAATCTGATCAAGCCAGCTTGATCCCCTGCCTCTGCTTCCTCACAGGTCATCTCTGCAGTTTTTCCCCCCTTAAAGGAATGATGTTAACAGACATAATACAAATGTAGATTAAACCAAGGCAACTCTTTATGTGGATGGCACATCTGTTGTAAGAGTCCCTTCCCTTCATCTTGTGTAATCAACCAGATTAAAGCAATAATATTTCCTAGGCTTCAGGTGTCATTATCATATTTAAGAAACTCTTGTGTATTAAACAGTTCCTCCCTCCCTCCTTCTTGATATGGAGCCTGATATGGGGGAAAGGCAAGTCCTGACTGAGCAGTAACTTTTCAATATTTTCCTCAAAGGAGATTCTCTGTTTTCCTTCCTGGGTTAATTTTCAGCATGGTATCTCCAAGTTCACAGTCATTTCCCTAGTGATAAGAGCATCATACTTGGAGTCTGCCATTTGCCTCGTCTGAGCAAGCAGAGCTGAGTGTATGTCCAGGCCAGCAGTTCACTTACATCTATTCTCACTGAACCTTTGTTCTGATCCTAAAGTCTACATATTCTTCACTTCTATGGGCTTCTTCCTACTGGGTTATGTTTTTAAAACTGTCTTTAAAAAATAATAATTCTGAATTAGCACAAAGTCATCCTTAAATTAGATGCGCCAGAAAGGGTTCTAAAATGAGACGTTCAAGGAGCGTAGATAGAATAAGAAAAGTTTTTTTTAACAAAATGAATTAGGAAGATGCATAGCTGTATAATGTCTACAAACTACACCCCCCACATACACAGATGTAGCATAACACACTCAAAGATAAGGCTCTGAGAATGGTGGACTAGTGTGGCAATGGCTAGGAAGAGGAAGATCTGGGAAGTAATATGCACCAAAGTTGTTTATTATGTATTACTTATTCTTTTGTAATGACACTGTAACAAAGTAATATCTCACAGGGAATGCAATGAGTCAGGGTAATGCTCCTGTGCTTTGGGTGTGGGGTGTGCATACTGAGTACGTTTTCCTAGTTAGTTGTAAAGGAGATTTTCAGATCTTTTAGACTTTTTCTGTGTAAGACATTTTTCAAAGTCTATGCCATTATGTAATCACTCCTAAGATTAAAAAGAAAAAGTGAACATGAGAGTCATGAAAAGTAATGAGTGATGCTATGGCCTAGAATCCTGTTTGTAACATATGCAGGAATAAACCCCAGTTATGCCAGTTTATGTACTTTGGGAGGCACTGTGCAAGGAGTTATCTGGTATCTCCTTGCACAACGCCCCTTACCCCTGTGCAGACATAGGGCAGCTCCCAGGATCAGCTCTATCCTCCCCTGGCTAATGACAAGCTGCAGGAGCACATTCCCAAGGAGCATCTGTTCAGCTTATTCCTAATCACATGCATCTATGAAAGATGAGCTCTGGGCTGCAGCAGGAGGCAACAGTCCCTTTGTGTCCTTTTTTCTTGGCTTCTTCCACTGTTTCTGTTTCTACGGGGAAAGGTAGTAGAGCCATAAAACATATGATGTAATAGACTCACCACCACACCTATGTTCCTGTCCTACAGAAAGATGAGCTAGGGCTATTGGGACATGAATATCCTTCTAGATGGGGATAAGTTGTGTGTGTGTGTGTGTGTACAGCATATCAGAGCATTATTTGAACCAATTTATATATAAAACCTTTGCTTTGGTTTCTGAACTACTCTGTAGAGACCTCTTTTACAAAGTACACAGAACTCCCATGACAAGAAGCAACCCCATCTGAGAAACTTTTATAGTCATGCTTGATTCTGAGCTATAGCTATTGTCTTTCAAAACACAGAAAGAAAGTCATCCTTCCTCCTCTTTCTGTTATGTGAATTTCTGCACGTGTGCCCTGTAGCTCTGACGCTCCAAAATGACTCCCACAATCGCTCCGTTGCAGTGACATACTATTGTTCTTGCTCTTAGTCTCTCAAGCACATCTTTCCTTTGCAATCCCCATCTTAGGTTTTATCATTTCCTTTTGGCAGGCCCATCTGCCCCTTTCTTTCTCCTCCTTCTATTCTATTCCCAGGGTGGAGGGCGTCTCTAAAGGCTGGTTTAATGTAAACCTCTGTCATCCCTTGTGTCCTTGAACTTGGCTTGATATTTGTGAGTCACACCTCCTGCCATTGTCTGTCTTGGCCTTTGGCCCTCCAGAGGCTGGGAACTTCCTTTCTTTGGAGACCTAAGATGAAGAAGGTTTTTCAAAAGCATGCCTGGTCCTAGCAAACACTTTGAAAGGGGGGGGGGGGGGGGGGGGGGGAGGAAGGCTCCTGCTTTGTTTTTGTCTTGTGACAGAGTCTCAATTGCTTTCCTTTCAAAAGGAAAGCCAAATTAGTTTAGTTTCTCCTCCTTTTCTTCTTCTCCTTCTTCTTGATAAGCCATTGTCATGGCTGGCAATTTATCTGTTTGAAATATCTGCTGCTGTTGCAGACAACATTAATCACTCTGTCTTCTTGGTTTCTTCCTGTCCCCCTCCTCCATTGCCACGAAAAATTAGATTGTAATACACAGATTATATTACTTAAACCAGGCAGTTGTGAAATGCAAAGTTGAATGGGTTAGTTGGTAACTTGGTATCTTCCTCTCCTGTGTTTGATTCAAACTTGCCCACAGCCACTTCACTCTAACCTGTTTCTCCAGCTCCTTTTACCTCTCTAAAATAAGTACCTGCTTGCTTCCAGCCTCTCTTTGCCCAATTACTAAACTTTAGCAAAAGTTACAGTGAGAATCCATGGGCATCCACTAAAGTGCCTAGAACTCAGTGCCTCAACCATCTACCCTGGTCCTCAGGGAGGTGACAGGAATCTCAGGGCTAGAGCACTGCTTTTAAAAGTTGTAGGTATGGATATTTTCCAAATTTGTTACACTTTGCTTTTTAAAAAATTGAACATCTGTTCAGCTGTAATTGAGACTTAATGTATCAGGGTTGAAGACATTACCAGCGGCTGCCCCTTGCAATGTCACCTTTGTAACCCACCAGGCTCTGTCTCCTGCAATATCACAAGAGATCATCCCTAAGTCTCAGTTTTTGTGTCTGATCTCTCAGGGCCTGGTTTAATTCTGTGTTTTCCTGTGTGGCAGGAGACTAGACTAGATGGCCCTTGTGGCCTGTTCCAACTATGATTCTATGGCACTAGGGATGGAGATTACACACAGCCAAATTTTACATAAGTCACTACCATAATCAACATGCCATTTGCATGGTGGTGTAAGTGGTATTTTCTTCCAGGGATGAAAGATGCAATTTGAAGCAGGGGGAAATAAAGGAAGGTGTCCAGAGATCAGATCAGAATGATGAAGGGTATGGAAACCATGCCTTATGAGGAGAGACTTGGGGAACTGGGTATGTTTAGCCTGGAAAAGAGATGGTTAAGAGGTGATAGGATAGCCCTGTATAGGTATATGAAGGGAGGGGGAGTCATATTGAGGATAGAGCAAGTTTGTTTTCTGCTGCTCCAGAGAATAGGACCCAGAGAAATGGATTCAAACTAGAGGAAAAGAGATTCTACCTCAATATTCGGAGGAATTTCCTGACAGCAAGAGCTGTTTGGCAGTGGAACATGCTGCCTTGGAGAGTGGTGGTGTCTCCTTCTTTGGTGGCCTTTAAACAAAGGTTGGATGGCCATCTATTAGTGGTGCTTTGATTGTGAGTTCCTGCATGGCAGGGGGTTGGACTGGATGGCCCTTGTGGTCTCTTCCAACTCTATGATTCTACAATTCTATAATTCCAAACAAAACTACAGTAACAGAAGTATTTGAAAACATCTGGATCACAACAAAATGCATAACCCTTGTGCATCTGTTGTGCCTAGCTGTAAGGTCCCAAATGGTTCACCTGCAAGTCAGTTCAGAATGGGCAGTACAAAAGAGCAGACCAAAAGGACTCAGATGTACTGCTCAACCTCCATAAACCCAACCTGAATGAACCACAGATTTTCAAATGCCTGAGATATATTGAGAGGCTGACCTTTCAGTGTTGGGGGATTTCAGGATGAAGGCTTGAGATTAGTGGATGTCACAATCAGGAAGGTGTGGGTTGGGGATGTGGGGGGAACTCTCAGGATGGAGAAAGTGCCTACATCTGCCTTATTTTTATTCTTCAGTGGCGATTAAAATCAAACACTATAGCTGTGGGCTTCCATCCTAAAAACCAACCCCCAAACCCAACAGTACCTTGGTATGATAGGCGGAGACGGGGGGCCCATTGCTTCCATGAAGTACTGTTCTCAACCATCAGTAAAACAAACCAAGCCACAAGGGCTATGTTGGTGGTGAAGCAGCAGCACACGGACAAAGTCAAGCGGATCATCACTTCTCTGTTGCCAAAGGTGTCAGTGTCCAAAAACCTTGAAGTCACAGTTGCATTTTCTCAGGGAAAGTCACCTGCCACTTAAAACAGAAATGGAGAATAATCTTTAAGAGGTGCAGTAGCAGTCAATCAGTCATGCATTGTTCCTTTTCTCATGTATCCTTCCCTAAGTGATCTCTGAACTATAATTATATTGGCAGAGCTGACATATAAGAAATGGAATATTCAGGAAGTAGAGGTTAAAACTATTTACTATCCAAAGTTCTTTTGAGCATGGACCAATTTATTTGGAAATAAGAGTCTATCCCGGGGATGGGAATAATGTGGCCTTCCACATGTTACTGAACAGAAAGTGTCAGCAGTCTGAACTGTTAATGCAGAAGGAAAACTGAGTCCTATACAGACACCTCTGTCAAGTCTGGAAAGTCACTCATGACTGCTGGGTTCTTCTGAAGAGGCTTTTTAATCTTAGTTGCAGCAAAGTATTTACAAGCAGGATACAGCAATATTTACACAAACTGACACAATGCTCCACCACCATTCAACATCCACACCAACACACTGTATACTGGAGCATTTATACTTATGTACAAAAAGACAGTTAGGATTCTAATCCAACCCCTTGCTAGTGTTTCATTAGCTTCCTGTCATGTGTCCACAGTGATAGTGCAGTTTGGACCTGCTATGACTCATCCCCATGCTCAAGTTGCATCAGCTTCCTCTGAGTCAGTATTTCCTCTTTAACCCATTGCATGCACAGCCTGAGGCAAATTCTTACTGCCAATCTCTGCCAAAATGTCTTAGTTGCCATGCATGATAAACAAACTACATCAGAGTACATTTTTACTCATACAGGTCCAAGTGTTTTTATTGAGTACAATTCTTTATCCCTAGGCCTACTCTACCTGTTAGTCTCTCATGACTTTCTGCAGGTAATGCCTTTGTGAGTCTTCATTGATCACTATTGGTGTATGGCATAATTCACCAAGATCCCCCAATAGCTGCCTGATCCACTGAACTTTGCTAGCTACTTCTGATAGTGCAGCAAATTCAGCTTCTATGGTACTTAAAGCTACACAACTTTGCTTTCTAGATCTCAACACAACAGGATTGTCAGCAAATCTGATGGCTAAACCAGAAACTGACACTTTGTCTGTAACCTCAGATGCAAAGGATCTGTCTGCATAGCACTCTAGCTGAGACACACCACACGCTTCAAAGCAGTCCAATCCACTAACCTGGGTTTTGAAGTTCTTCTACTCAACAACCCCACTGTAAAGCTTATGTCAGGCCTAGTGTTATTGGCAATGTACAAAAGACTTCCAAGCACTGAATGGAACAATTAAGGATGCTCAAACACTTTTTTCTGATCTAAACTAGCAAACTCAGATGTCATGGGGTTTCTGACTACCTAACCATTGATCAATCCACATTTCTCCACAATCCTGACAATCTTTTTCCTCTAACACAACAGAATTTCCCCATCCTGGGTTCTCTCTACTTCAGTTCCTAAATAATTCTTCAAACTGCCCACATCCTTGAATTTGAATTTTCTTGCTAACTCCTGTACATGCTTCACATTATCCAAACTACTTGCAGCCACACAAAGATCATCAACATAGATCACTAGAATAACATTACCCTTGGTATACACACACGTATCAGCCGCACTGCGTTGATATCCAAGTTTGACAAGCTCATCATGTATACACCCATTCCAGCATCTAGCACTCTGCTTCAGTCCATACAGGGCCTTTTTCAACCTGTATACTTTGTTGCCACCAGCACAGACATACCTTGGAGGTTGCTTCAATGTACTCAGTCTCCTCCAAACATGCATTCAGGTATGTTGTTTCAAAATCAAAGTGCCTTATCCCCAGGTTCCTTTTTGCTGCTACTGCCAACACTATCCTTAAACTCTCAGGCTTGGCTGTTGGAGAAAAGGTCATATCATAACTCTCCTACCTTTCTTGTGAAAAAAAAACTTTTGCAAAAAGCCTGGCTTTGTACTTCTGACTTCCATCTGGCATTTCTTTCTTTCTGTACACCCACTTGCACCCTACAGTCTTGTGATCTTCTGGCCTATCCACTACTTCAAAAACTTTCCTTTCCACAAGTGATTCATACTCAGAGTCCATGGCCTGATTCCACTTTTCATGTTCCTCTTGAGGCATTCTTAACATGTCAGGTTCTTCAGCTATCACAGTGCCAATCCTTGCCTCTTGGATGACAAATCTATCTGGTTCCCTTCTGTCTCTGTGAGTTCTTCTGGGAATGA
>CM034703.1:261766832-261779268 GCA_020142125.1 Phrynosoma platyrhinos
ACTCCAGGAGGACATGATCACTCCCGCCTAAGGATCCAACCATTTGCATATCAGGTGTACCGGTGTACTGGCTCACCCCTTTCTTGTTCACCCAGCAGCTACTCCAGTCCCATCGAGTGTATCGGTCTGATCTGCAGCCACATGCCCCCTAGTGTAAGCGTAAATAATGGTCAGGATTTGGAGAGTTGGTTGTTACATTTACTAAGCTCAGCTTAAAAATAGGTTGAACATGTGTATGTTAGAAAAAGGATTTGATTCTAACTTGGTACTTAAATTTAATAATAATAATAATAATAATAATAATAATAAAATTTATTTATACTCTGCCCATTTGAGATCAATCTCATTACAGTGCTGCACTAAAACAAAAACAAAAAAGCTAAACAAAAAACCCATCCTAACAGAATACAAGTGAAAAATACCATCCATAATTTTCCTCGCCTCCCTCCACCCCTGTTTGGAGCTTGTGGGAGAAGGAAACAGCTAGATGAGCTTAAAAAACAAAACAAAAACCCAATTCTCACCCATCCACCCGCTGAAAATGAGTGAGGTTAAAAAAGAAACACATGTATAGGAAGATTGAAGGAACTCAAAACTTTTATGTACAGCTATGAACTGTAAGTCAGGCCCACCCCTCAGTACAGTCAATAATAGTTGTACCACTCCATCTCCAGTAACAATACTCCACAAGAACAATTCTCTGAAATCTTTTAAAGAAACAGACACATCAATAATAGTTAAAGCCTTCATCAAATTCATCTTAATTTCCACTAATTCCCTCATTGTCAATATGTCTCCTTGAATGTGTCTATATCTCACCACTATAGCAGTTTGATTTTACTTTAAGTGCCATGGCTCCATTCTATGTAGTTAGATAAGACTTAGACTTCTCTACTAACCTCTCAGTGGAGGTGTAGTCTGCCAAGCTGAACTAAAATTCTCAAAGTAACCATCTAAAACAGATCAAAGCATGCAAGATACCTTGGGAATTGTGGCTCAGTACATGATATCTTTCCAGCAGAGAACTCTAAGTAGCTCTCCAAACTGCAGATTCCAGAATTCCCTAGCATGGGGTCAGAACATTTGCATGGGATCAAACATTTGTTACTGAAGATAGTGGGCCCTTGGTATCCACTGGGGTTTGGTTCCAGGACACACACACACACCTCATGAATATCAACATCTGTAGATACTCAAGGCCTATTAAATACAATGGGATAGTAAAATAGTGTCCCTTTTATAAAAAGGCAAAATCAAGGTTTGCTTTTTGGAATATACATACTGAATATTTTCAACTATGGATGGTTGAATCTGTGGATACGGAAGGCCAACTGTAGTGCAAATACACTCAGTATCACTGTTTTTGTCTCGTATTCTGTGCCCTCTTCACTCTTCACTTATCTTCCTTTTAGGTTCTCATTGTCTCACTTCTCAGCATGTATCTCTGTCTATCCATTCTTTTTTGTCTTTTCCATCTTCCATGGTTCCTCTTCACTCCTCCATGATCTCTAGTCTGATCAGATTCTCTGTATTATTTATCTGTTCTTCACTATTCTGTGTGCCTCTAACCTCATGTTATACCCTTCACTCTTCCTTTGTGTGTGCTTTTTCCTCCACTCTTCTCTCAAATGTTTGCTCTCCTCCATTGTGTGTATGTGGGGATTCTGCAACTTATGCATGCTGAATCTTTCTAGGAAGACAGATGCATGTCTATGATAGTTTATTGTTTTATGACCCCTTCATTTCCTCCTTTTCTAAGAGCACACTTTTCTTTATCTCTGGAGAGATCACCACCATCTTTCTCCTTCTCCTTTGTCCTCTGACTGGAGCACCATGACTTTCTAGCACGCTGATAAGAAACTTTCTCTGGCAGCATGTAGACTATTTTTCTACCTCATTTTCTTTGCAACATGAAGCTTTACCTGTGTATGAATATGCACATGATTTTGTAAGTAAATTTATCTTTACTTGCCTAGGTTTGAATCAGCATGTACTTCTCCTCCAATTGTTAATGGGCTAGTATCTAATTTATATAAAGATATAATTGAAGAAACATATGGAAGAGGGGAAGGGTCAAAAATTTTATAGGAATCTGACCTTTAAATTTCTATTTCAGAAGCACAGTGGAATAAAATATAGACCATGTTCCCTTACAAATAAGTATCAGCTTTCTTTAGGGAATGTACTTTGAAGACAATACATAGATAGCACTTATCACTGCTTAAACTTCTTAGGGTAAGTACCGGTAGTAATATTTCACAGTGTAGCTATTGGAAGAATAGACCATATCTGGTTACAGTACTCAAACATGGTTTATTTTTGGAATAAGGTAACTGATTTTCTAAAGAAAATAATTAATCACAAATTATATCCCAGAGAGGCTGTATTATTAATTTTTGAAGGTGATAATAATACAAATGCACTGCATGAAGACTTTATTGCTATGTTGTTGAGATTTACATGATTAAAAATTACAAGACATGGAAAAACCTGGAAGATCTTTCATTTCAATGTTGGTTAGATCATGTTTTGGGAACTGAACTTTCAGAATAACTGACCTGTAGAATTAGAATGAAAATGGGAACTTTAAAAAGACGCATTTGCTACAGTTTGGACTCCTTTCATTTTGAGTAGATATTTTGTGTAATCATTATGTGTACAACTGATTATGGAATTAATGTTTGTATTACTTGCCTGAATATGTGGTTTGTCATTTAGTCTGCTTTTTTTATTTGCTTTAAAAAATTAAAAAGAAAAGCTTTTCACAAAGCAATTACTTCGATATGATATTTTTTACTATAAAGCGACATGCCAGTAAACAACAGTAGTAAGTAACAGAACATCACCACAACCAGAAGATACTGCTGTGGCTCTAAGATAAGAGAATCTTGTTTCTACATATCAGTTTTGTGATTCAATAGAATTGTTCCCATAAAATACTGGAGATTTGAGTGCAAGTGAACTGGAAGAGAAGGTGCAACAGTAGGATGGATTGAATTGTTATCTCTTCACTTCCATCTCCTTCTCTTTCCAACTTGGACCTTTCACTTCACATCTATTAAGAAAGCATTTTTCCTGGCACCAAAGTTTGTTGCAGGATCTAGTTCTTAACTATTGTATTTATTTCCACTTGCAGCCCACTGTTATTGGTGAGTGCCTTCTCCAGATTGGGAGGACTGAGTATACACAAAGGCATCATTCTGCCTTATGAATGAAAAGGATAATTTCTGAATGTTGTACAACCACTATGAAGTCTTGGAAAGGTTCTAGTTAAGAGTTACAAGAGACAAAAAGTGGCATTCTGTTACTCTTTCTGCTGGAGCTGTCCTACAGTACTGTAGGAAACAATAGCAAAAAGAAGAGCTGCATCATCTCATTCACAGAAAAAGATGTATTTTGAAAGTGGTTAATTTTCATCAGTAAAATCAGTTTACTTAGCAGGAAACCATGGTGCAAAGCAAACAATGGTAAGAAGCACACAGTTACACAATTGTTAAAAGATGAGACGACTTGCCTGATAAATGAGTCTTTTTCTATTATTGGACAGAAAATAGAAAAAGGCTTATTAGTGGCTCACAGAACCCTTGGTGGAGGATTGTTGGAGCAAGAACTGCACAATGTAAGAGACCAATATGAGTTCACACCCAGATCTTATGAATTTCTAGATTGGCACAATTAGTTTAGCAGATCCATTTGTCAAAATAACTAGCTTGCAGACTTCACTGGAAAGGCAGCGGGGCATCTGTGCTTTTCATGTCAGTATTGATCCAATTTAGAATTGCATTGAGAATGTTAATGTATTAATAATAATAATAATAATAATAATAATAATAATAATAATAATAATAATAATAATTTATTTATACCCCGCCTTTAGCCAAAGCTATCAAGGTGGCTTACATGTAAAATCAATCACAAAACCCAAACAATACAACAAGCATATAACCCCCCTTAAAAATAGATTAAATCAAATCAGCATTAAAATATAATTTAAAACAATAAACATTGAAGCATCTAACACAGATTAAAACAAGCGGCACTCCAGGTATGAGCACTGATAATCCCAAAGGGAAAGTACAAAAGATATATGTGTGTACAGACTGAATAACATATCAAAAGTTACATAGGGCCTTTGCAGACTGCCAGAAATAGTGCACATTAAATTGAGGCACTGCCCTGGCTCAGTGCTAGGGAGTCATGGGAATTGTATTTTTTTTCTGACACATTGAGTCTTCTCTGTCAGAGAGCTCTGGTGCCACAATAAATTACAGTTCCCATGGTTCCCTAGCACTGAGCCAGGGCAGTGCCTCAATTTAATGTGCACTATTTCTGGCAGTCTGCAAAGGCCCTTAGTCTTCAAAAGACCTACATTCTTCAGTGCTCTTTGCATAGGGATTCCTTCATGTGGGATGAAACTGACACTTATCACCTGTCTAACACGTGGCTTGTCATTTAGCGCAACAATTCAAATTCCTGGTGGCACTTGAAATTGCCAGCTGAGAAAGCTTCTTGCTGTTTCCTTTGTCACACACCACAGTATGTTCCTGTAAATTGGTGGATCTTATTTACAGTAAACTGGGTACAAGACTGATGTTTTGTTGTGGTGGTGGTGCGGTGTGCCTTCAAGTCATTTGTTGAAATGATAGGACAATACAAAGCTCAACCAAATAGTGTCAGCTCTGTTGGGAGTTCAAAGTGTATATTTCCAGCCATCTGGTATTGTCTATCAAATGTGCCTTTTATGATAGTAGAGAGACAATCACAATGACAAGAAAAGCGATCACAAGAAGAGTACTAAATGTGGATGTTAGAATAGGCTGGAAGGGAAATGGAAAAATGTTGGCGATTGAAAAGTCTATGAGGGGTAGGATTGGAATGATATAAAGTTTCTAGGTTGTTGTTGTTGTTGTTGTTGTTCTGTTTATTTATATCCCACCTTCTTCCCAGTACAAAGACTCAAGGCGGCTAACAAATCTAAAACAGTCACAAGTTAAAATAGTATAAAACATTAAAAATACAAAGTTTAAAAACATACAATTCAAACAATTAAAAACATTACATTACTAAAATTTAAAGTTTAAAACTTTTTAAAACAAAAACAAAAACAAAACAGCATCCATGTCATGCGAAGGCCTGGCAGCATAAAAAAGTATTTACCTGCCGCCGGAAGGACAGCAGGGATGGAGCCATCCTGGCCTCCCTAGGGAGGGAGTTCCAGAGCTTGGGAGGTTAGGTCCAAGGAACATTGTGTGTGGCCTTATGTATACAATTGGAGTCTAATGCAGGCAAGCATTTTCTGCCTGTCACTGTCATGAGGGAAATGCCTTGAAAGGGCAGGCTAGAAAGGGAGCATAGGATTTGAATACAGAGGATTTTCACCTCAAGGTCATCAGCTCAAATCTGGAGCAGGTCAACACATGCAAGGAGTCATTGTGGCTGCTGGCTGTTCAATGGTTTCACAGGAAGAAGTGGGTGGTCTCTGCCACATTCCTAAGCGAGCCATTGTCAGCATCAATCTTGCTCCACCCTGCCCACATTAGGACTCTAAGCAGAGGATGCCTGAAGATGACATCAGCTCCAGAAGTGTCTGCCTGGATGGATATACTAATGGGGGAAAAGGAGCAGGTGGAATGAGCTGGAGGCAAGCCTTATTGTCCTCCACCTGTTTAAGGAATCCTGCAGCTGACTTTGTGAGCACTTCCCTAAGAGAGTGCCAATGCCCAACACCATTTTCAAAATGGAAAGCTTATGAAGATAAAACAAAAATAAAGTCACATTTAAGGACCATGTGTCTGTAGATTGGGAGCCTCTAATCCCCATCCTTTCAGGCTGTAGATGACCAGTGCATTTTGGAGCCCCATGTAAGCACTCAGCCTGCAGTTTGTTTTGAAATCCTACTTCTGAACTTTCTCTCATAAGCCAGCCTCCTTCCCTGGTTTGAAACATGAAAGCTCTACAGTGTTCTCCTTCCATCAAAACGCTTCCCCCTCCTTCAAATGTACTCTCTCTTGCATCATTCTGTAATTGGAAGAGCAGAGGGTAGGTGTAGGAGGGATTGTCAGGGTCTGGGGAAAGTATTTTAATAAGCCCTGGGGGGAGATAGTGCGAGTGATCTTTCTTTGTTAGCTGCTTCTTGTCAATTTTTTCCACCAGCTGAAATTTCTCTAAAATAATGGTCTGGATTTGGAGATGGGTTTTTTGAGCATTCTGTGCTCCTTTGGGGTCTCAGAAGCAGTGCTCATTTCCTTGGCACACATTATCCTTGTCTGACCTTTGCCATTCCTGGAATGCCTTCTTCCTCAGAGCCCCTCTCTGTCATCTCTGAAAGATTGCAGGAACAATGTCTCATGTTGGTTGCTCTGGGCTTTTTTTGAACAACATTGTCAGGCTTGCTTCCTATAAAATCTGGGGTGCTGGCCTGAGGGAAGTTGGTTAAGGTCAAGCCTTACACTGACCTCCTATGGTGATCTGCTTTTCAAATCAGACAGCAAGTTTAACCAGGAACCCTTTCACACCACAGAATGATTACATTATGGGGATTAGCACACTCTTTTTAAAGTGCCTTATCCCTGATGGGATAGAGGCATGTTTAAATCTACAAACGTGTCTTATTGCATTCACCCACGGCTGGGAAAATGCACCCGGTGCACAGCCTGGATGCCAGCGAATGTGGCCCGTATACAGTCCAGATGCCAGCTGGGCTTATTCTGTGGATCTTTAAAAATGGGATTTTCCCATTCCTGAAATGCCACGAAATAAGTCCGGCTGGCATCTGGGTTATATACGGACTGCATTCGTCTGGCCCCAGTGAATACAGTAAAACCCATTTGTAAATATAAACGTGCCTCTATCCTGTTGGGAATAAGATGCTTTGAAAAGAGTGTGCTAATCTTCTATGATTCCATTGTAAAAGCCAAGGCAACCTCCTATGGAATCCTGGGATTTTTAGTTTGGTGAGGCACTAGCGTGCTCTGGTTGAGAATTCTAAACTCCCATCTCTAAATGCCAAATCCCAGGATGCCACAGGCTGTTGCCATGCCTCTGGCATTTGGGTAGTGTGGAAGGACCCCTCCAAGCATTTATGGGAATCCAACCATTGTACCTACCTACAGACTACCCTGCCTGTTGCATTATTATGAGTCTCTCTCAAATTTGGTAGTGGCCCGAGAACTGAAGCCCCATATGCCCAAGGCAGTAATGCAGTGATCCCATTTCCCGGGTTTTAGATCCCGAGATCCTGAGTTTTAGACTCTAGACTTCAAGGAAATATTAAAGGTGTTGGAGCTTATTCCCAAAACAGATTCAACACCTTGAACAACTCCTTGGAAGTTCAGGCCAAATCCTGGAGTGGAGTTATCATGCCAGTGACAAGGGAGCCATCAGCTGCCACTGGTGTGTAGCCTTAAATTCCAAGAAAAGTTGAAAATTGTGTCATGTATAATGCCACGTGGGATTTGATAGTTCTGATGTGTAATCTGTACTCAGGATAAGAGGCTACTCTTAGGAGAGACTATGGCAAAACAGAATGGTTTCTAATTGGAAAGGAGGTCAGGCAAGGATGTATTTTATCACTCTGTTTAATTTGTATGCTGAGAACATCACATGAAAAACAGAATTGGGCTTGGAGGTGTGAAAATTGGAGGAAGGAACATCAGTAATCTAAAATATGAAATGACACCATAATATTAGAGATATGGAAAAATTATTGAAGAAGGTCAAGGCAGAAAGTGCAAAGGCAGGTTTACAGCTGAACATCAGTAAACAAAAATTATGACCACAGACAATCTACATAATTTTAAAGCAAATGATGAAGAGATTAAAATAGTTCAAGATTTTCCATACTTGGGCTCAATAATCAATCAGAGCAGACTGCAGTCAGGAAATCAGATGACTAGGATTTGGAAGGGCAGCTATGAAGGAACTATACAAAATCCTAAGGGTAAAGGTATCTCATTAAATACTAAAGTTAGGTTTGTCCATGCCATTGTATTTCCAATTTGTATGTATGGTTGTTAATGATGGACAGTGAAGAAAGCTGTCAGGGGAAAAAAATCAACTCATTTGATATGTGGTGCTGGAAAACAGTTCTGTGAATACTGTGGATCACTAAAAAGATCAGTGGATGAGTCTAGAGCAGATTAGGCCCAATCTCTACCTAGAAATAAAGATGATTAAACTGAGGTTATTGCATTTTGGCCATATCATGAGAAGAAAGGACTAAAGTGGAGGGCAATAGGAAAAGCGGGAGACTGCATTCCAGATGGATAGATTCAATTAGAGAAGCCACAGCCATGAATCTGCAAGAGCTGAGCAGAGCAGTTGAAGACCGGGTGACTTGGAGGTCTTTCATAGATAGGGTTGCCATGGATTGAAGTTGACAGTCTGTTTCCCTTTCCATATACACACTGGGAATGAGGCACATATATGGTTAATTCCTGAGCAGAACTGGTTTTAGTTTTGCACTTAGGATTCAGAAGAAATAAGTATAAGGGGCTTAGTGGCTAAGTGGCTTAGTGGAAGATCAGAAAGTTGGCAGTTCGAGGCCTGAGTGCCACATGATGGGGTGAGCTCCCATCACTAGTCCCAGCTTCTGCCAACCTAGAAGTTCAAAAGCATGCAAATGAAAGTAGATAAATAGGTATCACTTTGGTGGGAAGGTAATAGTGTTTGGTGCAGTCATGCTGGCCACATGATCACAGAGTAGTCTCTGACAACGCTGGCTCTTCGGCTTAGTAACGGAGATGAGCATCAGCCGCTAGTTGGTTATGACCAGACATTCATGTCAAGGCACTACCTTTACCTTTACCTTTACCTTTACATTTAGTGGCTTGCTTCTGCTGTTGCCTCTCTATTGGATGGAAATGCACCCTGTGTTTATAAAGCCGTGATGGCGAACCTATGGCATGAATCCCAGAGATGGTACGCGAAGTCATTTTTCCTGGCATGCAGAGGGTGGGGGAGGAGGAGGAAGAGGCATGCGCCTGTTCCTCCCTGGCTGTCCCAGGCCTTCAGCTGCCTCTTTGGAAGCAGCTGAAGGCCAGGGACAGTGCAGGAGAGGGAGGAAAAGGAGGCGTGCACCTGTTCCTCCTCCTTCCCAACCTTCCCTGGCCTTCAGTTGCCTCTCTGGAGGCAGTTGAAGACTGAGAACAGCGTTGGGGAGGAGGAGGAGCATGCCTGTTCCTCTTCCTTCCAGACCCTACCAGGCTTTCAGCTGCCTCTGTGGAGGCAGCTGAAGGCTGGGAATAGCATGGGGGGAAGAAGAGGAAGAGGAGTGCAGCTGTTCATCTTCTTCTCCCCCCCCTCACCCCCTGGGCCTTCAGCTGTCTCTGGAGAGGCAGGTGAAGGCCCAGGAGGGCGGGGAGAAGAAGTCCCACCCTTGGAGGGTAGAAGTCCTGCCGGAGGGTAGAAGTCCTGCCCCTAGCATTGGATAACACCCGGTGCTGGAAAGCTTTTTAGTTTGGGAACTTGGCCCCTAAAAGGTTCACCATCACTGTTATAAAGTCTGTTTCTTGAATGAATAATAATCATTATTAGGAGGAGGAATTATTTCAATCCTCTGCACACTTATCCAGGAGTACTAATAGTAATAGTTATGTGCCTTCAGGTTGTTTCCAACTTATGGCAACTCTAAGGTGACCCTATCAAAGGGTTTTCTTGCCAAGAGTTTTTCAGAATAGGGTTGCTCTTGGCTTCCTCTGAAGTTGAGAGAGTGCTACTTCTTCAAGGTCCTGCACTGCGTTTCCATGACCAAGTGGGGATTCAAACTCTGGTCTACAGAGTTGTAGCCCCACATTCAAACTACTACACAGTGCTGGCTCTAACCAAGAGTAAGTACTATTAAATACAGTGGCTGCTACTTCTAAGTAAATGTGCATGGTTTGATCACACTGCACTTGTTTTTTCACGTGGGATTGCTATTTTCAGCCTCCCTTTGTAGTTTCTCCATCTCTACCTTGAAAGTTGTGCTGATGTCTTTTCTAGGACAGATGTGAGTCATGTGACTGGAATAGCTTGGCTTCACACATTAATTTGGTCTTGCAAATACAAGAACATGGAACATACATACATTGCACTGGGCTGCCAACCCCCAAAAGGGCCCACTCATTAATCCCCTCCAGGGGCTGTATTTA
The DNA here is from genome assembly GCA_020142125.1 of Phrynosoma platyrhinos. Classification (NCBI taxonomy): domain Eukaryota; kingdom Metazoa; phylum Chordata; class Lepidosauria; order Squamata; family Phrynosomatidae; genus Phrynosoma; species Phrynosoma platyrhinos. The sequence continues at coordinate 261,776,963 of CM034703.1, forward strand.
GAGGTGGATGCAGTTCAAAGAATCCAGGAGCCAAGATTTGCCATAAATCTTTCTTCCTGCTGTAAACAGTCTCCAAGAAGATGTCACCAGAAACATGGATGAGAAAGAGGCCGGTGTTGGGGGAAAGAAAGCAGATGATGAGAGATTTCTGGTTTGGACAGAAACTTGAATTGAAAGAGAAAAATAGCCTCCTGGAGGAATAAGGGAGGCAAAACATATTGAAATGAATGATACACATTTTTAGGGTTGTCTGAGGGTTAATGGAGTTTAGTGCAGCACTCCAAATACTCTTTATTTAATATCACTTTGTGGTGTGTGGCCAAAACGTACAGGTGAAGTGCTCTCCACAAGATCAGAGCCACCAAGCAGCAAATGTCGTCCTGTATTAAGATGGATGATTCCACCCAAAAAGTTCTGAGCTTGGACTCTTGAATTTCACCACTCAGCCACTCATATATGTAAGTGGAATCAAAATGGAGTTTTCTACTGTAGTTGATGTATCACTTTCTTAACCAGTGTAGCCACATTCACAACCAAGATAATTCTACAACAATTGCCCAATACTTAGACTTATTCAGCAGAAGTCCCTGTTAATGGAAATTAAAAACTGCCCATTTGTACATTTTGCTCTTGTTTCTTCTTTTTAATCACAGCTTGGGATAACTAATGAGAAGACATGACTCATTAGAAAAGACAAAGTTTGCTAAGCTAGAAGGCAGTAAGAAAAGAGGAAGACTGCCATGGCCCTGCAAGACCTGAGCAGGACTGATGATGATAGGGTGACTTTGTTGGAGGTCTCTCTTAAATTCCCTTTCTCTTTGAACAGTATCTCTGAATTTTGCCAGTGTCAGTTTCTGTTCCCAGAGTGATTTGTTGAGAGGGTCAGGAGCTTTTAAAAATAAATTCCCTTTCATTAAAAAATAAATAGCACATATTGGATTAAAATAGGGGAGGGGGGAGAGAAAGAAATTGATCCTTATAGTATTTCCAATCCCTGGAAACAATATGCAACAATGGGGTAATTAAATAGGGCAATTAAATGGGAAAGTAGGATGAAAACTTAGCTAGTTACAACAGGAAGCAATAAAATGTGCAGGATTTGCAAAGAGGAAATTTAACTAAAAGGATCAAAATGGCAATATTTAAGCTTGTATATATATTTATTTGACATATATCCCACTTTTCTCCCAGGAGCTGGATTTAAGGAAGTTCACAACAAAATTAATGGAAGTGCAGGTAAAAACAGACAAAAACAAGGTCAAAAATGAACAGCAAATATTTAAATGAATGCAATATTAAACACTAATAAGCCAGCCCTTAAAACCACATTTTTTTCTGAAAAAGGTAAGGCACCAGTCTATGAAAAGTCTCTTTCTCAATAGCCAGAAAGCCTTTCAAAACAAAACAAAAAAAAAAAAGATTCTCCTTGCCACCTGAAGGGCAACAGGAAGGGGACCAGCCTGCCTAACTCTTCTTGGTAGGGAGTTCCACAGCAGGGGAGTTTCTACCAAGAAGGCTTTTCTTGGATCTTCCATTGGTGCCAGCACGTTTGATGGGGATTCAAGAATGTGCTTCTGACAGTGGAAAATTGAAGAAAAGAGAACACGCATCGTCTGAATTACACCAGTGTCAGAGGCTGGGTGGTTTCATATGAGAGAATATAATCCTTTAGATAGCTAGGACCCAAGCGGCACAGAGCTTTATATTTGTAACTAGAACTTAGAATTGTGCCTAGAAACAGACAAACAGCCAGTGAAGCTGTCATAAATTGGAGATCCACATGCTCCCTTTAATTGGCTCTGGTCAGCAGGCTAGTTGCAACCTATTGGACCAGCTGAAATATATGAGTGCTTTTTAAAAGGCAACATCATTACAGACCAGGCCACCCTAGGAAAAAAAGGTATACTAGCAAAAACTTTGCAAATGCATTTCCTTACTACCTCAGAAACCTGAACTCCCCCCAGCACAACTGAGCCCTCTTCGCTAACCTGCCCTTCTTCTAACCACCTCTGTCTTGTCTAGATTTAAGAATAAATTTGTTCACCATCCAAAGAGGGCTTGCTGATACTGGACACTGCTTTGCAACCCAAGCAGGGTTTTCTTTTTAATTAAATGGAAAGGATGAATAAAGTTGTTGAGTATTATCAGCACACTAGTGGCAATTTCCAGAAAAAAATTCCCCAGTGTTTTTCTGCAAATGTTGAATAGTATGGTGGACAAGACAGAACCCCAGGAGATCCCATAGGCCAGTGATGGTGAACCTTTTAGGGGTTGAGTGCCCAAACTAATGGGACTTCTGCTCTCTG
>CM034703.1:261807767-261823353 GCA_020142125.1 Phrynosoma platyrhinos
TATTATTATTATCTGCCAGAATTTCTATTGTTAAAATAAAGAGTAAGGGGGACAGGGGACAGCCTTGCCTTGTACCCTTCTGTATCAATAAAGATTTAGTTTTTTCTCTACTAATAATAATTTGGGCATCTTGCTCTGCATATAAGCTTTCAATCGCTTTTAGAAATTGTTCACCTAGTTGCATTCTCCTTAAAGAGGCCAGCATAAAGTTTCAGTTTAAATTATCAAATGCCTTTTTTGCATCAAGAAATATTATGGCTCGTTTTTTGTCAATTTTCTTCTCATAGTATTCTATAATGTCAATTAGATTTCTGATGTTGTTTTTCATGTACCTTTTTGGCAAAAAGCCAGCTTGGTCTTCATGAATATACATAGTCAATATTTTCTTTAGCCTCTCTGCCAAAATTCTTGTATAAATCGACATTTAATAGAGAGATTGGTCTGAATTTCTTTAAGTCGATAATGTCTTCTTGTTCTTTTGGAATTAATGTGATGTTTGCTGATTTCCAAGATGTCGAAATCACACCTTTCATTGGTTTATTCAATATAATTTTCATAAATGCTAAAAGTTATTCTTTAAATTCTTTGTAATATCTTACAGAGAAGCCATTTGGGCTGGGTGCTTTTGCTGATTGGAGTGTGGTGATAGCATCTGATATTTCCTTAACTGTTATTTCTTTGTTCAGTTCTATTTGTTGATCTGAGATCTTCTGTATCTTTGCCTGGTCTAGGTAATTCTGTATCATATTTGACAGGACATCTTTATGTTGAAATAATTCTTAAAATATTTATAAAATTTGCCCTTGATTTGCTTGGAATTACTATATATTTTTTCACCATCTTTAACTTTTGATATCCACCTCTTTTGTTTTTTTTCCCTGAGCTTCCAGGCCATCCATTTGCCAGGTTTATTTGCAAATTCAAAATGATGTTGCTTTAAATATTTCAACGTCTTCTCCATCTCCTCTACTAACATAAAGGAGATTTCTTTTTGTATTCTTTTGATTTCTCATGTTATCTTTTTTTTTCTGTTGGGATTTCTTCCAGCTTCCTTTCTTCCTTTTTTAAACATTCCTAGAGCTCATTCATTTTCCTTTCTCTCTTTTTCTTTTTTTCATTTGCCAGTTGTATTAGCACCCCATGAATCACTGCCTTAGAGGCATCCCAAACCATCTTCTCTTTCACCTCTCCATTCGTATTCTCTTTGAATTTTTTTAAATTGCACTGCAGATTTTTTCTTGGTTTCCTTTTTCTCTTAAAATTAAGTTGTCTCATCTCCAATTGAATTCCCTTCTTTTCCCCCTCAAAGACATTAGCAGAGGACTCTGGTCAGATATTACCTTCGGTAATACATCAGTTTTGGTGACTCTTGAATTTATGGATGCTGAGTTGATAAATATATTGAGTCTAGACCAGGCCTTATGCCTATTGGGGAAAAAAAATGTAAATTCTCTCTCTGAACTGTATTTTGGTCTCCAGGCATTCTCAATGGACATTAATTCTATCAAATTAAAAAAAAAAAAAGATTTGGGTTGCTTCCCTGGTTTCAGGTAGATCTTTTTATCTGCTTTTTTGTCAACAGAGGGATTAATCACACCATTAAAATTGCTCACCATGATTATGGGCTGATGCAGATGGGCAGGAAAAGGTGACCTGAAGCTGCCTTTTCCCTAAGCTGCAGCAACCGCACCGCCTGCCCTGAAGATGCCCTAAATGGAGATGGAGCAACTACATTGGGGGGAGTCAAAGCAGCTTTTCAGAGGTATTGAAGCTTCACCAACCACACCGCCGGCCCTGAGGATGCCTCAAAGGGAGAGGAGCAACTTCACGGGCCAGCAGCAGTTGCTTTAATTTTATTTTTGTTCTTTCAGACGTATGTGCACGTGCGCAGGAACACATCTCTGCGTACCTGCGCACCTGCACAGAACACGTCATAGGCTGGTATACAGTCTGTCACTCTCTGTGTACAAAGGTGACTTCCTGACAGTAAGGGCTGTTCGACAGTGGAACACACTCCCTTGGAGTGTGGTGGAATCTCCTTCCTTGGAGGTCTTTAAGCAGAGGCTGGATAGCCATCTGTTGGGGATGCTTTGATGGGAGTTCCTGCATGGCAGGGGGGTTGGACTGGATGGCCCTTGTGGTCTCTTCCATCTATGATTCTATGAAGTTCGGCATTTCTGCGCACCTGCACAGGACCTGTCATACACCTACATATCATGCAAGGATTCACTGACCTTGGCTTCCCCCAAGGAGTGGGTGCTGTAGACAGGTTCCACTGTCTAATTGTGCCACCATTGGGGCGAAGGAATGAGTTTGTCAACTGAAAAGACACCTATTCCATTGTCCTCCACAAAACATGTCTTACAGAGATCAGTGGGGAGGGGAGATGTACATGCAAGGGAGGTTTGTGTGGACAGACTTGATACATGTAGCTGGTGGTCACGCAAGGAACATGGTCAACAGGACACATGGACAAAGGTCACTCCAGGAGCCCCCCCCCCCCAAGCATGCCAGGAAGTGTTGTGCAGGTCTTATGCACACCTGCACAGAAGAGGTCACAAAAGCCTTTTTCATACAAACTACTGTGCATGCTGACAGCAAGCATACATGTGACAGAATGCATTTATTGTCATAATAGAGAACAGTTTCTAGGGTGCATGCGTAGGGTTACAATTAGGGTTAGGGTTAGGGTTCTAATATTCAAGCAAACCTGTGCTGGTGCATCCACATCTGGAAGCATAGGGCGCTTTAAATTAAATCCTGTATCGTAGGGTGCATGCTCTGGATTGCCAACTCATTTTCCATCGCACATGCAGCGGTACATTTACATGGCCATTTTAGATCTCCAGCACCCTTTTTCTGGTGCATACATACACACATGCAAAGGTACGCATCTTTGCTGAAGAAGCGGAAAAAAGCTGCTCCTTTTAGGAGCAACTTTTCCCAGCATACAATGCCTAGAGGCCACTTTCCTACTGGCTTTTAGGCGTGCATCGTCTAAACACCACACCTTCAAGTCAGCCTCAAAGCACCTCTTTTGTCCGTCTGCATAGCCCCTATATCTTCCTAGGTGTGTTCAGACATCTTTTCCATCAGTTTCGTATAATACTGGCTCTTATTTTCTAGTGGGGCATAGACTCCAATGACCATGATTTTTGAATCAAAGCAAGTTGCCTATAATCCTATGTAATGTCCTTTACAGTCAGCAAACAGTTCTCTTTCTTCTCTTTCTTTTTTCACATAAATTACAACCTCTTTTCTTTTTTTTTTGTCAGCCACTGCAACAAATTTATTTCCTAAATTTGCACATTTCAATAATTTCACACCTTTCTTCTTAATCTGCATCTCCTGGAGGCAAATTATATCACAGTTTTGTTTTTTATCCATTGAAATACGTTTTTGTGTGCTATTCAGCTCTTTCACATTCCATGTTAGAATTCTAATTCCCTTCATCGTCATATCACTCATTTGTAAAACTTCACCCTCTTCGGCCTCCTCTAATAAATCTCTACTGGCTGCTCCCAAACAGCTGCCCTCTGTCTCATCTTTGTCTTCTTTATCTTTTAAATCCTCTAAATCCAAATGTGGCGATAATTAGGTGTCCTGCCTTCCATCCGATTTTTCCTCATCTGGTCCTTCCCGTCTCGTTTTCTTTTACTCATTATCGTCTGAATCTTTTCCATTGTCTGATCTTGCTTCCTTCTAAAATTCTTTCTCAAGCTGTTCTTTAAACATTCTTGCCTTTTGTATCATATTTAAAAGTAGTCTTTTTTGATTATAGATAAATGATAATCCTACTCGATTTTCCCATCTATAGGTTATCTTGTGATCTTTCAGCATTTTTGTAAGGAAAAAGAAATAGTTCCTCCTTCTCAAGACTTCTCCTAGGATCCTCTTAAATAAAAGGATTTCCAAATTTTCTATTTTTAGTTTTGTGTGAAAACTTTTATGCAGGATTCCATCTCTCATTTGCATTCACATGAAATAAATCACTGTGGGCTGATGTACATGGCCTGTAAGGGGCAGCTCTGGGCTGCCCCTGGGAGTGGCAGATCAAGGCTGTGGCAGCCACATGCCGGGGCCCTGATCCTCCTTTTTGCCACCCCCAAAAGAGTACCCTGTGCCAAGAACGCTGTGCCAAGAGGGCATTTTGATGCCGCACCCTGTGCAGACAGGTGTGCAGTGTTGGGGCGGAGTCAGTGTAGCCGACGTGTGGTTGCCCCGCCCCAATTCCACTCCCAGGCCGACTCTTTAGATCTGTATCGGCCCTATGTCTCTGGCTAAATTCTTTTGTCTTGCTGTTCTTGAATTTATTCTATAAATTTTTATCAATCTCCAATTTAATTTTTTCTTGATCCAGATCTAAAAATTTGGCTATATATGGCAATATTCGATCATATACATTTTTTCTTTTTTTTGTTTTTTGTTCTTTAAGTCCTCTAATCTTTAAACATCTGCCACATAGTTTCTGTTCTAACCTTAATCTTCCTTCTCCTTCTTGTTCTTGTTTGGTTGTTAGTTTCTGTATTGTCCCTTCCAAATTCTTATTCTGTTCTTCTAACTGGTGTATTCCTTTCTTCACCTGTGTTAGTTTTGTAGACATATTTTCCATTTTTTGGTGTATAATTTTCAGTTCTGCCTTAATATCTTGTTTTATTTCACTTCTAGTTTGTTTCAGTTCTTGTTTCCTCTCCTGTTTATCCTGCTGCATCTCCTGTCACATTTTCTTTATTTCTTCCAAAATTGCACCAATAGAATCAGTTGATTTAATCTGTTCTAATGATGGTCTTCTTTATACTGCTGCTTGTGCTTTAACTTGTTGTAATCTTGTTCGGTTCACCATTGTAATATAATGAATTTCTTGCCTTTGTTTAAATTTGAAGCTACCACAGTCTAACAGTTGAATATCAATGTCAGTATCAAAATGTATCAGAAAATATATCAGTTTTCTTCAAAATTAGTTTAGACAGACGTTTTGCAGCCTATAATGATTCTAATAAATTAGAATTCAGTACCTATACTTAATTACATCTATAATCAAATTTTACAAAATGTAAGTTGGCTCTTATAATATCAATTAAAGCTTCCTTCCCCTTATCAAATATGAAATTATATATGTTAAATATGATTGTTAGATGAGTTGAGTTCTAATATAGGTGAAATGAATTCATGAAAAGAAAATCAGATCTTTAAGCAGAATACAATCAAATAAATGAATCCAATGGCTGAATTCTGTGAACTGATAAACAGTCAGATAGCTTCAATCGATTCAGTCAGTTCGGTCAATAAATTCAATCAGTTCAATCAGTAATCCCTAAAACTAAGTTCATAAAGTAAATCGTGCCTTATAAACTATAAACAGTCAGGCACATATCAAATATTCAATCCCCTCTATTATATTAAGACAAATAGTTATATTTCAAAGTTTGCTACCAGCTTTTGCACAGTTAATATATTTTTATCTTTAATACTGAGTCTTTATTCTTACTTCCTTTATTACCTTTTTCCTTCTTTTGTTCACAATCCTCTCCAAATCAGCTGCTTCTTCCTCTCTTTTTCTATGGCCTGCTGCTTTACCCTATTTCTTGTTATAGTGTTTTTAGTGTCAAATTAATTTCATCTCAGTTCTTTCAGTCCTCCTAATCCCTTTCTTCTTCGCTATATTCTGATTCCTGTCTCATTGGTCTCGCTGTCCCACACTAGTCCCTTTGTCTATGATAGTCACTTCCTTCTGTTTGGAGCCACTCTTTCTTTCTCTTGGACTACAGTTCTCTATGCTCACTTGTACTTCCTCTTCCTCCCTTACTTGTATCAAGTCTCTCAGATCTTCCTCTCAATGGTATCACATATTCCGACCTCACTGTCCGGAAGTGGTGCTCTCGCTGCTCTCCTTGATGGTTTTGTATTCCTTTTCTTTGTTCCATTCCCCCGTGGCCTTGAAGATGCGGACCTTGGAGTCTCCCAAAAAACAGTACATATATTTTTAACTATTAACTGTTTAGTTGCCACTCTTGTGTCATCATATCTGAGACGCCAAAAAGAAAAAAAGTAAAGATAAAGATATTCCCCATTGACAAGGTTGTCAAGTTGTGTCCAACTATAGGGGTGGTGCTCATCTCCGTTACTAAGCTGAAGAGCCAGCATTGTCATAGACTACTCTGTGATTGTGTAGCCTGCATGATTGTACAGAATTCTGTTTACCTTCCCACTGAAGTGGTACCTATTTATCTACTCGCATTTGCATGCCTTTGAACTGCTAGGAAGTTCTTTTCTGCCAGTTTCTTTTCTGCCAAAAAGAAAGCAGTCCTCAGAAATGAAATAAACAGGAACGAAATAGAAATCCAAAAAAAGAAAACAGAGAGCAAAGCAAAAAACAGGCGGAAGCTTAAATTACAAACTAAAGACTATAGATGGCTAAAAGGACTAAGAAAAAAGAATTATAATTCTCGGGATTGTAATGAGATCCCAGAGAGTTTTAATTCTTTTTTCTTAGTCCTTTTAGCCAGCTATAGTCTTTAATTTGTAATTTAAGTTTCCACCTGTTTTGGGTCACGTCCCTTATCAATAAACAATAAGTTCGGACCTTTGGGAATCCACCATAACTCATTGTTCCAATAAATTGATTATAAAGCTTATTAGGTTTTAACAGTTTCTGAAAGTGTTGGCTTTTATATTAGAATCCGAATTAATCTGTTAAGTTCCAGATGCTTCTGCCACCAGTCCTCTTACCAATTGGCAGGGTCCTTTCTGTTAAAAGGCTGGTCGCGATTGCTAGAAATCAGGTTTTAGAAGATATATTATTCACTGTATTAAACAAAATCTTTAAAAGTTAGTTGGCAGTCATCCGTCTTCTGTTGGGATGGTGTCTGAGAGTGGCTGGGTCTGGTTCCCCCCTTGGCTCCTCCGTGAGTGGAATCTGGCGAGCCTCAGACACTCAAGCTGAAAATGGGTCTTCATGGAACACCTCCGAACCCCTTTTACCAAGAGGATCTTTTGACTGCATGGATGTCCCCCAACAGCCTCCAAAACCCTGTCCAGGAGAGGAGTGTTAGCAAGCCGCTACTAATATTCCTCCTGGCTGGGAGCCATTGCCAACCGTAATTTTGAAATTGCTTTTCTGTTAGTTTGTTATATGCTTCCTAGTTAAATTTGTTATTGTTATGAAATACTAATGTTAAATGTACAAATGAATGCATACTCTGAATTGGTAATAAAGTCAATTGTGGTGGTGGGTCTACTGGTGGAGTGAGGAAAACAGATTACTTTAACAAGACCTTAATATCTACTTTTTCAGAGAAACAAATCCTGGATCAAAGCTCCTTGGGAGAGACAATGAGCTACTGGTAGGCAGTCCATTCTGCTATTTTTTCCAGGTAAATACAAAAGTGTGCTTGAAAGGAGGTAGTGTAAGTGTAAGACTAGGATTCAGATTTATTTATTTAGTAGGGGTGTCTCTTTGTGTGTTAATATCCTTTTTTCAATTAGAACTCTCAAAGTGTCTTATTACATATATAAACTGTAATGGAGAGAAAATCATATATCCAAAAAAACTAAACTGAACTCAACTAGCTCCATTGGAGCAAGAGTTGGAATTTCATATTTCTTCCTGTAAGGCAGCAAGGTGCCAAAGTGAAATTTTAATGTAAAGCCAAGCTGTAACAGAAAAACAGCTCCCCCAAAGCCAAACAAATTTTAGTATATTTTTCATACTCTGTTGCTAATAAACTATTTATAAAGATAGGCAAATGTTTCACAGTTTCACTACAAAATATTATTTCTTTACAGTAGATTAGTGTGTTTATAACTCACATCCAACTCATCCCTTGGCAGCCTGAGACAAACTGAATGGAAAGCATGTGCGTGCCTCTGGCGTGCTTGCCCAGACTCTTGGGCAGCAGAAATTCAGGGCGAGGCTCAGAGAAAATGGAAGGAGAGCGAATGTGCATGGCCCCATGGCCCCAGGCTCATCCTGTATGTGTCACGTGTCCACCATATTCAGCCTGCAGCTTTGTGGTGCACTTGCCCAGACCTTTTTTAGTGGCAGATATTCAAATATTGCCAAATGTAATAAGCATTTGACATTTTTCTTAAAGGAATTTATTTAGAAAAAGGATGGTATGTAATGTTCATGTTCATTTTACTTTTTAGCATGTAAAAAAGCCAGGAAAAATTTAAAAAATCCAAATGAATTTTCTGATGCCAACCACATTTTTAAAAAGCCAGATTTCTGGAATTTGGCTTTAAAAAGCCAACCTAACAATCCTGTAAGGCAGTTGGATCTTTCCCACAAGGCAGCTGGGTGCAGAAGGGGTTAGGAACTGTCCACTTGGAGAAGAGCCTGATACTGCCTTTGCCTGTGCTTCTCTCTTTCACTCCTCCCACTGCACAGTTTATGCTGGTCCTGTGCTGCAAGGGGGGAAGTCCAACTGGAGTAGGCCCTTATGTATAGAAGATTGTATAGATGAGTATATTAATGTAGTAATAATATATAACTTTAATGGTTATGTAACACAATTTAATCATTAACTTTAATGTAATTAAGTAATATAACCAGTTTAATTTACACAACCAGAAATTATATAGTTCATGAAATAAATGAAAAGATGTGTAGACATTTTTGGCTTCAAGCACTAACATGAAATAGTTAACTAATATTTTCTCACATGTGATAGTTTTGAGGTTTTAGCAGGTTACTGTTGTACTTTGAGTTAAAGGGATATAATGGACAATCAATCTTACTGATGCTGAACTTTTGTAGAAAAGATGACACACATACTCATATAGATATGTGTTGGCTCTCCCTTTTGGCAAGGCAATTATGTTTGTTGCCAGTACAGAAGGGATCAGCTTCATGTTAGGAAATGGCTGGTTCACCATGGGCCTCCACATGCAGGCTTTATAATAAGTATTTCCTCATGTGTTCAACATAGATATGAATAAGTCCTGTGTCCCACATAATCATTTCAATCCAGTAGTTTGAAGGCTTGGATGTAGACATGAAGACTTCACTGATCAGAATCAATTGGTCAGATTCACTGATTGTTGACTGCACAGTGGGCCCATGGTTTCTACTGGTTTCTACTGGTTCCAGGACCTCTCATGGGTACCAAAATCCATGGATGCTCAAGTCCCATTAAATGACAGTAAAATGACATCCTTATATAAAATGGCAAAATCAAGGTTTGGTTTGTGGAATTTATATATTTTAAAAATATTTTCAAGCTGTGGATAGTTGAATCCGTGGATAAAAACTCCATGGATATGGAGGGCCTACTGTACTTAAATTGATATATAGAAAGAAGAGGGAGAGGGGAAAACATAGACTTATTGCACCTATGAGACCAAAAGATTTATTTTAGAATGAGTTTTTGTGAAGCACAATTATCTTCATCAAATGCATGCTAAAATAATATCTGTTAGCCTTAATGTACCCCACAAGACTCACCCTCCCCCTTCCTTTGTGTCTTTTTCTACTGAAACAGACAAACACAACTGTCTTTCAGAAAATAGCTGAGGGGCTAGGAAGCAGCTTGCTCAACACTGTGGTCAGTGTTGAATCAGAGAACTTCAACTGATATGATTAATTAATATTTTTATTTAGATACTTTCTACATGCTCCAGTTGGTGGCTGGATCATTAAAGATAAATACAATTAAATCACATTAATTAATATTTGAAAACTGTGGCCTTAACTGTGCCTCATGTGCAAATGTGTATATCTGACCCCCACCCATTTCAGGAAAAGGTGTTCTGGGAGCAGAGAGTTTAGACTGGAGAAGCAAAATTATGCATGTAAGTGTAACCCTTTCCCTGTTCACCACTTCTCCAGCCCAAATCTGGCTAGTTGCATTTATACAGAATACCAAGCATATATTTCTGTAGCAGACACACATATGGAACCTTGGAGGGGTAAAACAGCTGCAGAGAGGGCATGATTTGTAGTAGAAATTTGAGTGGATGGGGGAAGGATTAAGCAAAGAAGGCTTCACCGCTGTAGTTGTCCATCCAGATTGCCACATAACGAAGCAGCATTTCTTTGCCAGAGGTGGGGTGGTAGCATTACTGGTGAGTTACATGCACTTGCATCTAATCTGTGGTTATATTCTTACAAAAGGAAATGTTACAGTAATTAAAAAGACTGAATTTAGTAGTTTCAGTTTCTGGAGAATTAATCTATAGTTATTTTAATATGGGAATAGGTGCAACAAGGAAGTGACTGGGAGGGCGAAAGAATTTCACACTCTTAATACTCGCTACACTAAATCATAATTTTAATTTACTTACTTGATGTAATTATAATAGTTTTGATAATCATCAGATTGGTTGAGGATGGGAAACATATTGTTTTAAAATACAAAGGCAAAGTACGTTCAGTACAGGAGCTGTAAAAAGGATCTCAGGCTACTTGTGTTCATGTTTGGGGAAATACCCTTGGAGCAGCATGTATTTTTCCTGTAAGATATGATACACTCTATTCCAAAATTAAGTGATATTTTTCAAGGGCAGATTTCCTTTTCTCAATTGCTTTTGCTCTCTGTTTATCTCACCAGTGTGGTTAGTAGCAGGGCTTATCTCTGCACTGTGAACTAGGATGTGGCTTTTATTCCTTGTCAGTCTCAACAAACAGTTGCTGAAGTGGAATATTTTTCAGAGTGTTTTCATTTGTATGTCTGAATTTAGTTTAAAGATCGATGTGACTTCATAAAAGCTTTTATAAATATCTGCTGGCGAGGGTGCGGTGTGGACCTAAGCTAAACTTCTATGTAGCTGTAGGAGAAAGCAGTTTGTGTTGGCAGTGTCTAATCTTTGTCCTTCTTTCTTATCAGTTGATACCTGCAGTTTGAGGCACCAGGAGACATGTCGGACTGGCTGTTCATTGGATTGTTCATGGCACTGGTTGTGCTTCTGCTGCTGACACTCTTTGGTTTTGCTGTGTATTCGGGACTCTTTTCAGAAGTGATTGTCAGTGCTGGTTTGCCCCCAGTTGGCAACATCACTGTAGCATACAAATTTCAGGTGGGACCTTACGGTGATAGTGGAAGGCTGTTTACGGAGAGCTGCAGCATCTCTCCAAAGCTGTGCTCCATCGCTGTGTACTATGACAATCCTCACACGGTAAGTCACAGTGAGAGATCCATCTATTTTTAATGTTCATAATACAATACAATAACTTTCTGAAAGGATATTCATTTTTTGTTTTGCTAATTTCAACTTTCATGTTATTTAATATTTTCTTCAGATCCCACCCCCACCCCTTTATACCTTTCTTTTTGAGCTGATATTAAATGCTGGAGGCTTCAATTGAACATGTTCTGTTATTTCCCAAGGTTTTCTGTCACCATCTATTTTGTGTGCATATTTCTTCAAAGTTCTCAGTATAATAATTTCTTTTCTTCTGTGCATATTCAGAAGTGTGGACATTCACACTCACAGTTTTCTCAGTATTACTGGTTTTATTTCTCCTTTCTCACTAAATCAGCAAAGCATTTAGGAAATAGTAGCCATTTGATCTTTAGTATGGTTCTTGGAGGCCAGTTGAACAGAAGCCTTTCCACTTTTCCCATTCTGCATCTGCACTCCATTCTGTGCTCTCAACTATGGTTGCTTGTCCTTCCAAATCTCCACGTTATGTGTGGACTGAATTTGTTGGGGATTGGAAGTGGCACATTACAAGTAATAACATTGCCTGTATGATATTACTTTTGATGTAATGACAGGATAGTGCTACTTTTAAAAGGTAAGGTAATTTAAAATAATGACAGGTATATAATGATGGTTTTTAGTGTAATGAATAATATTTAATTAGTACTACTACAACATTACCTTTGGGGGATCATTTTATGGTTCGTTCCCCCCTATTTTGTATTTTTAAAAGTGCATAAAGAAAACAGAAAAAAGTCACTTAAAAAATGACATCCTAATGACATGTTAGTAACATGTTAAGCAGGTTACAAAGGATATTTTAAAAATAATGTTTCAAGGCAAGTGAATACATCACTCATAGCACAACTGTTGTTCTTGGGCACAGATTGTTTTTTTGATCAATTTGATATTTATTTATTTATTACCTTGACAGCCAACACTTCTTATAAACTGCTGAAGGTAATTTACATGGTTCTCCTGTTTTATGCTCTCTAAATGGGTTAGGCTGAGAGAGAAGGACTGACCCAGGGCTATCCAGTGAGCATCACCACTGAATGAGGATTTGAACTTTGATCTCCCCAGTCTTAATCTGACATTTTGAGCACTAGGTCATCATGGTGCCCTAGTACATTTTGAAATGTATATGATGAGGTTTCCAAGCTGGTTCCATAACTGGAAGCCATTTGTATTTGTCACATATTGTTAGAATATGGCTTTAAGCTTTCAGAAAATATAGCTTTCTCAGAATTACATTGTTTGTGTTACGAAAAGCAAGATCCTGGCCATCAAAAAATTGCATATGAGAGGATGAAAATATTTGGACTGGAGTCTTCATTATGAGAGTACATAGTCAAAGAGCAGTTTTTGCACCTGTGATGTCTTTGCTTTTTACCAAGCCTGCACTTTCAGAACTGACCTGCATCTCCCAAGTGATTTGTGTCTCCATTCTCTGATATGCCAGCACCAGCTTTGTCAAATAATTTGATTTTGTGTCTCCATTCATATAAATTGTGAATTTTAAACTAGGATATTTAATTTATGCTTCAAGATTTTAATGTGTCCTAGGTTTATATGGTTTAATAATGTTTTTACAGTGTTTTTACAGAGGTGGGTAACAACAACAACAACATGTGAAAAGCCAGGTATTTCATTCAGTACCAGCTCTGTACATGGAGGGAATTTTAGCAAACTTCAGGGTTTCTATACTTAATGCTGAGGTCACGGACTAGTTTTTTCTGGTTCAAGATTTGGATGGCCTTGATAAATCCTTTTCCTTGTTCAGAGACAGGATACCTTTGAATACCATATGCTGGGCATAACCAATGGACTGGTATTGCCTTCATGCTGTGCTTATAAGTCTCCACAGGCACCTGGAGGGCCCCTGTTGATCATCAGATGAAGGACAAAATAGGCCTGTGACTCAATCAAGCAGTACTATTCTTATAAACAACTCTATGCTCTATGGCTAGGCAAAAGCAGAACTTGGACACTTTTTGCATGACAGCTCCTCAAATCCTCTAGGTAACATTACTAATGGCTGTGCTGAGTGGGAGATTCTGGGACTTGTAGTCCAAAAATGTAACTTTTCCAGTATCTCAAGTGAGGGAAGCCAGGCCAGGGAACTTGTGTCTTAAGCTCCTGAGAGGACCATCAGTTGACTTCCATTTTTGTCACATTTGTTTTAGTATTTTAAAATGGGTGGTCATGGTGGTAGAATAGCAGTAAATGAATGTATTGCTGTGGGTTAATAGTTAATCATTTTCTGTTGCGCTGAGAAATTGTGATTGAATTGCTCTTTAGGTTTCTTGATCCTCTTTGTTGTTTGATGCTTACTGCCCACAAGTTGAATATATAACATGCTGTTGGCAAAGAGTATGGCATTAAAGACAAGAGTAACAAATAGGTTGCCAGACCTCCCATTAGTCTGAAAGACAGCCTTTCCACTCCAGTAATCTCTATGGGTAATAGCTTTATCTCTTCTCTTACATTTTCTCAAACCTTTCCAAATTTGTAAGCACCAAGCATATGAGAGTTGCATGGCATATTTTATCACCTTCATTTTCTGTGGAATTGTGAGGTCCCAAGGAAATGGCAAGACACTTCTGTAAAGCATACTGGTGACTCACCACACCAGTGAGTGAGAGCTAAGCTAAAGGTCTGCTAAGTGCCTCCTTAGATTCAGGAATGGATTAAGCCTGAAAAAACTAATCAGACTTGGTGGTCATTTCCATCAATTTGGCTTATTTCTTTGGAGAAGATACTCCCAAGGATGTTTTTGAATGTTATCACTTGCCAACTTGAGGCTGGGCTTCTCCCCAGTCTTTTGGACACCAAGAGGTGGAAGTGTCATGAAATAGTGTTACAAGTTGTGACAGTAAATTATGAAACTTGCACCTCACAGTTCAGATGCCTTTCCCTTCCCTCCCAAGACTATTTCTTTTGGTTGTCTGCCTTATGAAATCTCTCCTTATTTGAGGCAAAGATCTTTTGACAGTGACCACAGTTCAAGGAATTGTACAGCTAACTATGGATCACATGAGGAAAACTGGACATTTAAACTTCCAATTTTACAATATGGTATAAGTTTAAACTTCACAGGTGATTATCCTGTGAAAATCGCCATTTGCGACTAAGATTTCACATGATGTTGTGATTAAAGCGCCATTATCCCAGAAATATCTCATGAAAATCAAGCATTCATGATAAGGATCTTCACACGACATTGCGATTAAAGTGCCATTATCCTGGGAATAACCAGGCAATAGACAGCAACAAATCATTCATGCGGAAATCCCATGAATGTTTTGTTGCTGTTTATTGCCTGGTTATTCCCTGGTTATTCCTGGGATAATGACTCTTTAGTTGTGCTGTGTGTGAAAATCTTAATCACGATCTTAATCACGATTGTGTGATTTTCACGGGATAATCACCATTTAAATTCTCTATTTCCCCCCATGTGATAAAGTCTTTTGTGTCAGACAGTCCCTTGACTGAAAACAAAAACAGTCTTCTGTGACCTGAGTGAAATATTTACAGCTATTTGTGATGCAGCATTGGAGTTGCCATTCCGGAAAGAGAGTCAGAGTTCCCATTCATCATTTTTGTATCTGTGCACCTCCACTTTGGTACATTTTTGACTATAGATATTTTCTTTAGTGTGGAAATGTTCAGCTAGATTTGGAGCTGTCATTCTAAAAAAGTCACTTGCAGGTTGATTGCTGACAGCCTGATTCCCAACAAAGCTGGGAGGTGTGCTCGTTTGAAATCTGGACGTTAGCATTACAGAGACCTTCCCTGTTTCAGTGGCTTGAATTTTTATGCTCATGCACAGAGTTGAGGGGACAGAGCACCTCAATGAGTTAATAGAAGACCAAGCAGTTAATGAGATAACTCAAGATTGGCTTTTCTGAATATGACCATTATGTCCTTAGTTTTGAAATCATTGTGGGATGCCTGCTTACTGGCCCCTCTTCTCACCTTTTTGGTGAATTTCAGATATATAAGTCTAGATTTTAGAATTTATTTTATGAATTGGAAGAAGAAGATGTGGCACCTCTGGCATTTTCATTGATTCTGCACAGCAGGTGAATATAGATACTGTCTCCTGAATCTAAAGGCAGAACAGAATTAGTCAAGTCTGTTTTACACACATTTGTTCATAGGTAAGGCTGCAATCCCATATTTACATATGGATGCTCAATGCGATTTATGTTTGATTAGACTTGTATGGGATTGCATTGTAAATTTATTTATATATTCATACTTGTACTTTTTTTTTGCATAAGGAAACTAAATAGGACAGATAGTCCTGACAAAGCTACCACTAATTGATCCAGTAATGTCCTGTTTAATCTTTCTAATACTCCTTCATAAGAACTGCTGGAATAGCCTTTGGAGGGCACTATAGGTACAGTGGTACCTCTACTTACGAATGCTTCATCTT
>CM034703.1:261827314-261842890 GCA_020142125.1 Phrynosoma platyrhinos
AAAGGACAAACAAATGGGTCCTAGAGCAGATCAAGCCAGAAATATTCCCAGGTGACAAGATGACAAGACTTAGACTGTCATACTTTGGACACATCATGAGAAGATACGAATCGTTGGAAAACACAATAATGTTAGGAAGAGTGGAGGGAAGTAGAAAGAGAGGAAGGACCCATGCTAGATGGATGGACTTTATTAAAGAGACCACAAATATAAGTTTGCAGGAGCTGGGCAGAGCAGTAGAGGATGGGGGGGGGGCTGGAGATGTTTCATCCATAGGGTCGCCATAGGTCGAAATCAATGCGAGGGCAGTTAACAAAAATCTAAATTGTGGGTAGATGACATTTGATCCTCCAGCTGCAAAGATTGGAAAAGTTATTTTGGAGGTCCTCTGACCCCCTGAATTTCCCAGCCAGAATGGCTAGTGGCTGGAGGATTCTGGGGATCATAGTCCAGAAATAACACTTCCAACCTCTATCAGGTGGTGTTGACTTCCCTCATCGCTGTTTATGCTGGCTAGGTCTGACTAGTGTCTGTTTTGGCTAGTGGAATTGTAGTCCAACAATATTTGGAAAGCAACACATTATCCATCCTTGATGTACACAAACATGATGTCCTGTTGCTAGGTGAACATCGTTTCAAAGACCGGCAGGTACCATCATTAAGAGTGGGGCCAATTTTTACCCCTGTAGTAGTAGTAGTAGTAGTAGTAGTAATAATAATAATAATAATAATAATAATAAAATTTATTTATATCCCGCCCCTTTGAGATAAATCGGAGCAGCTGTAGACCCATAGTTGGTTGTACCACCTTATTTTCAGTCAATGTAGGCCAAAAAAGCTCTCAGAAGTGACCAGAGACCTGCTATTTAAATCAGTTTAGGGGCTGGTTTGGGGCTGTTAGGTGTTTGTAGCATTTGTAGAACCTTCAACATTATTTATACTATAGATAGGTCCTCCAGTTTTCATCCTACCATGTGTATGTTGATAGCACATGTCCCTTGATGTCTGGAAGAGTGTCCTTCACTGGGAAAATAGTTGGGTTCACAAAATGGTTTCAACTCTGTAGTGTAAAGAGCAGCTGTGCTCAGCTGTTCCTATTTTTGTAGAGTTGCAAAGCAAATGGGAGAGCATCCCCAGGGATGAGGCCATGCCAAGTCCTTTGAGCTGCATACAAAGGTCTTCTTTGGCATTCTACTGCAGAGGGCAACAAAACTGCATTGTGGGGATAATTTTTTAAGGTGGCTCACCCTATCCCCAAGGCTTAGTTGGGGTGCCAGCATTTCCATATCATCTTTCTGAGTCCAAACTTGAGGTGAAAGTGGCAGTAATTTCCATTTTACAGTTTGGGCGGTGACCTGCACAGAATTAGCCATAGTTTGGAGCTAGGTGCAATTCTAGCATTCAGGGATGGTACCAGTGTGGTATAGTGGTTTGAGTTGTGGACTAGGACTCTTTTAGATGTGGACGTGAGTCTCCACTCACACATAGAAATCACTGGATGAACTTAGGCCGGTCACACTCTCTTAGCCTTAGAGGACCAATGGCAAATTTCCTCTGAATAATCTTGCCTAGAAAACCATGTGATACAGTCACTATACATCACTGTTGACTTGATGGCCCATAACAACAACAGTTTGTTGATAAGACTTACTTCCTTTGACTGAAAGAAAGCATTCAGGAGGTGGTTTTACTATTTCAAATACACACCACACACACACACACACACACACACACAATATATATGGCATTTCACAAAATCTAATTTATAAGATTGAGAGCCAGCTTGACATGGTGGTTTGAGCATGGGACTGTGACTCTGCTGGAGATCAGGGTTCAGTTTCCTGCTTGGCCATGGAAGCCCACTGGGTAACCAAAGGCTGCACTCTCAGCCTTAGGGTCATCATAAGGCAGAAATGATGTGAAGGTGTACAACAACTATAGTATTGTGATTAAAGTCCTTTGGGATATCAATGGAAAGTACGTACTCTCAGTTTCTTTCAGTAGTATACAAAGGGATCTTGTAGCACCTTTGAGACTAACTGAAAGAAAGGGGTTGGTAGCATGAGCTTTTGTAGACTTGCGCCTACTTCCTCAGATGCAGGAATTCTATCATTCAGTAGGATGAGTATCTGTGTCAGCCAGTGTAGAAACCATCTGTAATGCAGTTCCTTTTCATGATTTGGGCAAAAAGACTAAAAGATTTTAACGATGTTCACAATAAGTGAAAACTAGTAGTGGGGCTTTTGTGCAACCAGTTCCTGAACATTTTGTCTTGTTCATTTAAAATGGGTGTTTCCTCCTTTTTCCCCTCTCATGGAAAAGTCACATCACAGGGCAGTATTGGAGTGTGGCTATTGCTACCACACTGAGCTAATGGAACCAAGAAAAACAGCCTACCTCCAAGACATCCATTGTAGCTGCTAGACAGAAAACCTCAAAGACTTGGCAGAGTCATCTTCCAGTAGGCTTTGGCTCTTATGCAGTCACCATGGAATGTATTAACTGGAGCCCAGCACCAGAGCCAATGGATATGGAAAGGCCAGCCAGACTGAGCTGCTCCATCAGGTTCTGTCTCTACGGCACTGGAAATGTGGATTCAGAAGGCTTTTTGTATGTTTTTGCTAAAGCTGTTGTTCAGTTCTCCAGCTCAGTAATTTACTGATATCATGTCTTGTCTGGTGTGAATGAGGAAAATAGTTTGCCCAGAAAGCTAAAGAAATAGTAGAAAGCACTGACTCTGTGCAGGAATGTTCCAATATATTTAGAAGATGCCTCTCCCCAGAATAACTTGAGTTGCAAATCACATGAGGAGCGGTGTGGAAAGAAAGAGATGGCTTCTGCACTCTGTTTATAAATGTGTGCCGGTGCCTGTAAAGGGTTGCTAGGAAAAGTGAATAAGCATTCTGCCTGGACTGATTCAGGAGGACACAGTAAAGAGAGCTCATTCTGAGCTCACCACATGGAAACCATCTTGTCATTAGCCATCTGCCTTCCATTTTGTTATAGATATATTTCTAAAGATGAGTGGTCACATTCCCAGTGACTTCTGAATGCGAGTGGAGCTGCTTTTCTAGAAAGTAAGGGTCTAATAATTTTCTAACCCATTTATTAAGACACTTGAGCCTAAAATTTGCAGTTGGAGAAGCTAGTTTCTGAATAGTTTCTGAATGTCAGGATGATAATGATGATGATGATGATGATGATGATGATGATAATAATAATAATAATAATAATAATAATAATAATAATAATAATAATAATAATAATTTATTTTTACCCCGCCCCTCTGTTGAGCAATCATGATGGCTTACAAGAATTAAAATCCATACACATCTAAAAATAAATATCCCCCACCCCTCCCCCCAATGCAGAAATGGGATTTAAAAGCTGGGGAAAAACCCACAAAAGTGGGTTGATTTTCACACACATCACTTTTGGGATTTTCCAAAAGTAAAAAGAAGCAGCTTTTGACTACTTTCCGTTCGGGTTAACAACAGTTTAACAACGATGTCGTGTGAAAATCTATCTGCTTTTACATTTCCCCCCGATTTAAATCCCCATTTGTGCATGGGATTTCCCCCGTGTGATAAAGTCTCAGTTGAATTTGCGTAAGCCTTGGACTGCTTCACTAGATAGTGAGGAGAGTTTTTGTTTTGTTTTGTTTTGAAGAAAAGGCTGACTGATCCTGGCCAAAGCTAGAAATTTTTAGATTTTTTTTTTTAAAAAAACAATCTAACGTAATCATCCTTTACAGACTGAAAGTGATATTACTTCAGGAACGTAAAAGGCACTGTGTCTAACTTGGCTTGGCTTACACCTTGGCTTGCAATATATAATACTTGGTATATTAAAGGCATAGATTATTGAAAAAAATAATTGCAAAATTGAGATTAAAAAATATTATTGTTAGTAATAGAGCTATACAGTATCCAGAACGGTAAGGAACACTTGAATTGTAAGGGAACTCTTTGCTTTTGCCAGTTTATGTAGAACAAATGAAACAACAACATTAAAAATAGAAGAAACCATCAACTTTAGTAATATAAAGAAGATGATTTTGTCTGCTCTAGTCCTCCATAGCATTAAGCAAGCTTAAAGCATTCTTTCCCAGAAAAAGAATCAAGAAAAGGAAATCAAGAACAGGAACTGCAATGGTGTTAAATACTGTGTGTGGTCATTCATAAATGCCTGCTCAGCTGCTACGTAGTTTTTAGAAATAATGTAGGGGAGTAAATATATGAACACATTGTCTTAAATATTTAATTCATTCCATAATTCAGATTTTAAACATTTTTTTCTGGGGGGAAATATTATAAAAAATAGGGGGAAATTGCTTGTTTTCTGATTTTAACTCAAGCCTTCACATCTTTGTCTGACAGATACAGTGAAATTGAAGTATGTAGAGAAATCTTGTATCACCTTTGAGACTAACTGAAATTAAGTTGGCAGCATGAGCTTTTGTCTGCTTCCTGAGTTAGGTTTTAATTGCTCACTTCTTACTGATAATTCTTTAGTAAGTTATACTGTGAACTCAGTGTAAGAATATGAAGATTTACATGCGGCTGAGCAATTTGACTTCAAGCAGAATGGATGGAACAGATTTCAACACATGTCAGGAACCATATCTATGGGCTGTAATTCCCTGCTTGGGGTATGATGCAACGATTTGGGCTGGTTCTGTGCATTTGCAGTTTCTGTGTGAGCTAAAGGGATTAGATAGTTGCTGATTCATGTAGGCTCAAACAGGGATAAAGAGCTGAGGGGGCATTCCATGTGAGCAGCAAACAACAAGGCAGGTAGACGTTACCAAACTGAAGACAGGGCAAGAGATTCAGGCATGTCTGGGTGGAAAATCTGAGCTGCTAGTACAGAAATTGCAGAGAGAATGACCTAGGTGTGATTTGGTTCAGATCCAGGGAAGATTTAGTATAGGTTTCTCAAATATTAGTAGCCTGGGCTGGGAGCTTGTTCAGAATCTGCAGTACTTCTGTATCAGAATGCTCTTTCTGCTGCCTTGTTTACTAACTGAATTTCTGCTGCTTCGGCCACTTGATCCAGTAGATGTATGAAAGCTCATTGTGAATTGTCAGACGGAGGAGGCAACAGCAGACTCCTTATTTGTGCACAAAGTAAGCCATGTACTTTGCTGTGGACTAGCAACTGTTCTGGGTGGGAACACAGATGTCATCCTCCCTTTTTCTTACTGCTGCTACTCCCATTCTTTTTCATTGCCATACTCACTTCTCAGTAGTGTAAACTGAACAGACATCATATGGATCTTGTGACATCCATTTAAAATTGCAGGAGATGCTTGTTGAATTGCAAGGAATTTAGTATAATATACTCCCTAAAGAAAAGAAGTCAAAATAGGCCACTTGCCTTAAATAATAGTAAGATGTAAATTAGAAATTGTCTGTTAGTGTTAATCTTTGCCAAAAAGATAAATACATTCACCCCTCCGTTTTCGTGGGGGGTCCAGAATGGAAAATTGCAAATATTCAAGCCCATTAGCTTGAATGGCAGTGCACACCTGCGAGTGCGTGCCACAGGCGTGCACCCCATCTTATCTTCCTCCGTTTGCCATCCACTAATAGGTGAAACTGGAGGGGCAGCTGTACTGTACAAGTATTTTTCCATTTAATGAGCTCATGCCAGCATCCACCACTCCAGAAGTGCAAGTACTTTACCATAATAAGTAAATTATCCGGTGTCAGTTTTGTTGGCCTCAGCTGTTTGAGGGAAATACACTTTAGTTTACAGTATTGCTTTAAAACATTTGCAAAAGGGTTGCCAGGAGTCAGAAATGACTTGATGGCACATAACAACAGCAACATAATCAAGTATCACCCAATACATCTAGTGTGTGTTCATAATGGTGATTTTTTTTCATCTTTTAAAATGCATTTGATTACATCATGTGTGTTTGTTTATCATACTTCTGTTCTTCCTTGGAAAATTCAAACTGCTTAGACTTAAAGGGAGCTCCAAATGAGTTCCTGCTAAGAAAATGATCAAGACCATGTCTTCCTAGCTTCTGACAAGGGACACTGTCTGATTCTAGGTCAGTCTGTCTGTTTAGCCTAGGACACTGTCTTCTGTCTGGCTGCAGATCTGTGGTCTCAGGCAAAGGCCCAACCTTGATACCTCAAGATTCAACAGGTTGGTCTTTGATGCTGAGCTGTGATCTTTTTGTTCAGTTTTGTATCTTCAGCATTGCTACTGGACAACTGGGCAAGCAACAATACAGCACTTTAACTTTTATACTGATGATGCTGAGTTAAGAGTATGGCTTTCTTAGCCTCAAAACACTATTAACCTGGAGTTACTCTGGCCTTTTGATTTCATGAGCTTATCCATGTACCAGGTTACAGTTTCATTTAACAAATGACCATTTGGCTCTCAAGCTCAATCACTATTACAATCTAATTGCCAACGCAGAAATCTGAGAGCCTTTTACTGTCAACAGAGCAACCCTACTACCTTGTCTCAGATTGTGTTGTTTGATGGATTGTTACTTTTAGGTATGTTCTTCCCTCTCTCCTCATGCATGTGCCACTCTGGAAGTTCTTCAAGAAGATTTTGAGTGCAGCTATGCATCATGTGACAGAACAAGTTCCAAATCCACCAGGCTTTTTCCAGTTTGATGATCAGCTGACACTTGGCAAAGATTCTGGGAAGCTTCCTTCCAGTCTTTTTTTCCAAAGCTCCAAACAGCAACTGTGGAAAGGTTGGCAGAGCTGCCACCCACCTTCCAGTTGCCTGTTATAGGAGAAATCTGAGTAGCTGGCAGGATAATGAGAGCCCTGTTGGTATGTTAGTTCTTTTTTTGTATGATGGTAGTAAGGCATTTTGTTAAAATAAACAGGCTAGAAGTTCTAAACGTACTTATACTATGGCATCCAGAACACTGATTCCTTCAGCTTATAATATTTTTTTACAGAACAAGCTTCTCTAACTATATATTAGAAATAATAATTTTATTTAGCTTCTGTAAGTTTGAATTAAGATGCATTACAGCTAGTAGGAAGACAGGTAGTCATGTCAGTTACTGGATGTCATAACGGTCCAAATTTTCATTGGAATGTAAGGAAACAGGTATCTATATGGAAATTTAACTTGTGTGAGTTGGTGCAAAGAACGATAAATAAAAGATCAAGGAATGAATAAGTATATCATTTGATTATGTGACATCTGGATTTTTCCCCATCACTATAGATTTCCAGGAAGAATAACAATGTCAGCTTGATGTAGCAAAAGGAACAAAGAATCCTGTGGCAATTATGTCATAGGCTCCTGTGGATTTCAGCCCAGAAATATTCTGCTGATGACAACTTTAAGGTTCCACAGACTCTTTGTTGTCTTTTCACCAGTATTATGAAGATCTTCAATTGCCTTTCTGTTTGTGAATGAGGGGACATCATAATGGTACTAGATACCTGGCAGGTGTCCTCAGTGTGAGCAGATGTAGTAGAGATACATGTAATATACATTTATTGTTGTGCCTTCAAGTCATTTCCAGCTTATAGTGACCCTATCAAGGGGCTTTCTGGGGCTGAGATTGTATGACTCACCCAAAGTCACCCAGTGGGGCTCCATGGCAGAGTGGAGAATTGACCCTGATTTCCAGAGCCATAGTTCAGTGCTCAAACCACTACACCATGCTGGCTGTCACCAGAGAGTATACTGGAGAGGCTAAAAGGGAGCATACAAATCCTTGGGAGCTGTGAGAGAAGAGGACAAAATTCTTTGAGAATCAAGGGGAAAATGGCATGAACTGTAAAGCGAGCTGATGAATTTGTGATGTTCCAGGTGATTTTCGCCTAGCCATAGCCAGTATAACCTGTGGATTATGCAGATTACAGTACCAGCAACATCTGGAAAACTGCAGTAGCTCACAACTGCTGTAAAGCCAGGACGTGCCAGCACTAGCAGGCCAGGAATCTTTAGCTGGACAATGTAAAGCCCTTGACAGACACACTTTTTAAAGTTATGCTGATCAAAGTAGTAATGCAAAGATTGATGCTGGTCCCTGAGTCATCGGCTGCTTGTCTCTGGAAAGTTTCCAGGAAAGTAAGAAACAATGGCACCCACTGGATATAAATTTAGTGCCTGTCCCTGACATGATGGAAAACATTAATGGAGAGCCTTGGAGCCCTGGTGGCACAGTGGTTAAATGTCTGTACTGCAGCCACTCACTCATAAACCACAAGGTTGTGAGTTCAGTACTAGCCAGGGCTCAGGCTTGACTCAGGCCTGCATCCTTCCGAGGTCACAAAAATGAGTACCCAGCTGTTGGGGGGCAATGAGCTTACAGTTGTAAACCGCTTAGACACTGCATAGCGCAGTATGAAGCGGTATATAAATGAAGCTGCTTTTAATCTCCCATGTCAGATAGCCTGAGAAGCACTGGATTAAAGGAAGTAGGAAGCTGATCAGGTAGTAAACTCTTTTTGGGACCCCAAAGGAGTTATGCTGCATCAGATCAAGGGTTCCATTTAGCTCAGCAATCTGTTTCCATGGTGGCTAACCAAATTCTTCCAGGAAGCCTGCAGGCAGTTATGAGGACAACAGCTCTCCAATAAAACATCTGGGGCCATACTACTTTTAGCCATGGAATTTTTGCTAATCACGGACAGATGTCTAGGTAATCTGATATTGAGGTGTGATGGAAGAAAGACTAGAGTCTCTCTGGGAAGTGCTGATTGTCTTTTTCAGAGATCTAGCAGAATTGTTAGTCCTATGTCATCTAGATTGTCAGGGACAAATGGGAATGTGGATGGTAAGGCTGGATTGGGTAACATGAACATCAAACAGACAGGGAACAACTAATCAGAATGCAAAACAAATGGGAAAATAGGTATGAGGCATGTCTAAGGATCTTGCAGCAGACCTGTTGACCAGTGGTGGTTTGTTCTTCTTTCTTCCTTTTATAGGAGTTGCAGGAAGGTGGTAGTCAAAGAAAATGGGGGTCTGCTTCAGTAGCCTTAGGTGAGATTGACTTCCATGGCTGGGCAAGACAAAGGAGCTGTTCAAGAACACTAACTGTGGATTTTGTCTCTTCACAACACCATTTTATCTTAAGCCATTCATTGATCATGAAGGTCACAAGTTAAAGTGATGATGTAGCCATATTTTTCTCAGTTATATTTCTGGACAAACCTTAGGAAATGTTCAGGCTCTTGAGACCCTTGCAGTTCTCTAAACCATATAATTATTTTATTAAAAGTACTGAATTGTATCTGTTGTTTGTAAAAATTGTTATGACAAAAGCTTGTTTCATGTTGGGTATTAGGATCTAAACACTGGCATCATAACATAGGAAGATAAGGTTGATGTGCTTGTCATAGGCAACATGGCAATTGCTTTGTCCCTCATTTTGGCACTGTTCCTTCACTCCCATTGCTTCTGGTTCTTGGATTTCTCCCAAGTTCTATATTGTGCAGGCATGATTTAGTATACCGTATTTAGATAGCACACACCCCACTTGGCCATTTTTGAATTCAGCACAGGTTGCTGTTCAGGTGCTCATCTGTCTGCAGTTGTTACTTGCCCAAAGTAAGCACATATATGGCAAATTACCAGCAAAAGGCAGAAGACCAGGCTACACATGGCACACAAAGCAGGATGTGATATAGATGTAGTCTTGCCAGCTGTGGTTGAGAAGTTGACGTGGCCCTCTGATTAGTTCTGAGCATAAGTTGGATATGAACAGATCACAGTACATGTGCATTTTCTCTCCTGGTAACATTTTTTTGCATGACATGTTATAAAAAGATCTGGCCCTGTATTTTTCCTTCTGTTGTTTATAGTTTGTCATTACTGTGCCTGTGCTTTGCAGATTGCAAAACAATTTGCAAACTAAAATTGAGTAGTGGGGAAAAAGCAGAGGGATGGAAGAAAGGGGGGGGCAGTGATGTAGTTGTTTTTGGTTGCATATGCTTAGGCTTAGCTTTTAAAATTTATATTAAAATATTTCTTGTAGTCTGCCTTCAGGTCATTTCTGTCTTGTGGTGCCTATCATGGGTTTTTCTGTCTTGTGGTGCCTATCACGGCAAGGTTTGTTGAAATGGGGTTTGCCATTGCCTTCCTATGAGGCTGAAAGAGTGTGGCTTGCTCAGTAGGTATCTGTGACCAAGCGGAAATTTGGATCCTGATCTCCTGGAATCCTAGTCCAGCAACACTCAAACCACTGTGCTGCACTGGGTCTCTAAAATATTTGTATCCTACACTATATTCAAGGGTCTCAGATTGCTGTACAATAAAACCTGTGATGGTACTCCATTCCTGATTGCACATACATGTAGTTTCTGAATAATGTTCTTTTAGGTCTGTTATCTCAAGCTATGGAGCAATGTACAGTAGCCCCGGGATCTGCTGGGGTTTGGTTCCAGGACTGCCATGAATACCAAAATCCGTAGATACTCAAGTCCCATTAAATACAATGTCATAATAAAATGTTGCCCCTTACATAAAATGGCAAAATCAAGGGTTCTCCTTTCCCAGGAGCCAAAAGGGAGGATTGGGGCTGAGGTGTGGGGCCTCAATCCTCCACTTCCCAGGGCGGCCCATGGCTGCCATTCTGCATCCCCCCCTTAGTCTTTACAATGCCCTTTGGTGGCTTTGGGTATGTGTGAGAGTGAGACCTGAGCTTGCTTGCTGTCTCTGTCTTTTTCTTTCCTTTTCTTTTTATGCCACCTTTCTGCCAGATTGTGACCCATGGTGGCTCACAAATAAAATTGGTTAAAAACTTACCAAGACAGTTTGAAAAAACAATTAAAATAATTTCATTTAAGCAGTAGAAAATTATTTTAAAAATATGAAAGTTAAAATCGCAGCACACATCCCAGGATTAGAGCTGAGTCCAGGAGTACACATAAGCTAAGAACCTGAGATTTCAGGGGAAGTGTAACAACATCAGCACAGGCAAAGTCCCTATTCTCTGATCTGCCTTTCAACTGAAAGCAAACCACAACAGTCCTCATTGTTGTCTGCATTATTAGTGGTGTTTCGTATAACTAATTGGGCATTAATTCCTGTGTGAATCAGTTACATTATTTATGCCTTCCCCTGTGTTCTGATACTGCATCTGAGGAGGAGCCCAAGTGGGAGCTGTAATAACAGCATCTTGGAAATATTCTGAGCTTCCTTTTGCCCCAGATCCAGGGGAGTAGCATGACGGTTTGTTACAACAAGCATATAAAGAGTCACCTTAAGGATTTCTTGTTAGAAAATCTAGTGGAATATTATGGAAGCTTATACTACAATAATTTTTATATTACAAAAGTCTGCATTTAAGCTGCTTGCCCCTAAGTCAGGCCATCTAATGAGATGCTGAATGGGACTCTTGGAACATTAAACAAATATTAAGAATTAAACTTTGATAGAATTAAACCTCAGAGAGCTATTTTTATGTGTTACAGATCAGGCTCCTGAGTAAACTAGGTTTCCAGGGCTACTCTTGAAACTCCCTATCATTCAGGGAGGCATGTGTACCCAGGGGAATAGGTTTATTTTTAATATGGTGAAGGAAAGCAAAACAGGAATATTATGAAGAGGTAAAATAACCATCAGATGCATATTAAAAGTGTGTTAAGTTAACCTTTAGATAGTATTCCTACTCTTTGATAGAGATGCTTAGAGTTTTGTGGAGATTAGTTTCTGAAAAAAAGTCTATGATGCTGATTGTAGATCTGGCCCTCCACCTAGTGGAGAACTGAATATAATACTAAATATAATATTCTGTAGCACAGTTGAGTATACAGGATGAACATCCCTAATCTGTACATCTGAAAACCTCCAAATCCTGAAACTTTTTGCTGTCAGCTGCCTGCTTCTGCTTTTGAGGTAGTATCTGTGTTGCTCCTGCTTTTTCATCTCTCAGATCCTCAGATCCTATTTCTCCCCCCCAATATTTCCAGACCGTCCCATCGTTTTAATATAAATGTCATTTTTGTCCCATTTTCAAGGAAAATGCCCTTTTATGCTATGAAAATGGTTTGAAGATCCCTGTTTGAAATTGTGATTGTCAAAAAAAATTGTGCCATGGAATGTGACAGGTTTTATGATAAGGTGTTAAAAGACTGAAATTTGCTGCGTAAGATTACTTCTTTGGAGAAATATTTGTGATACAATAGTGGTGAAATGCAGTCTCGCTCTACGCCTATCTAAATTTTTGTATGAGTTCTGTCACCGAAGAATAATTGTTAGCCTGATGTATTAATGTAATAAAACTTTTATTATCACCTTACTTCTTCATGAATACAGACTTTTACATTTTTGCCATTCCATTGTCCTGTTTTTGTCCAAAGGAAATATGGTCAGCCCTCCAGATACTGTTCAACTGCAGCTTTGATCATCCCCCACTAATGGCTGTGCTATCTAGGGTTGATAGGAGCTGCAGTCTGAAAAATAATTTCTGTTTGAAACACTATTTTATTTTGTTCCAGTAAACATCTGGAAAGTGACCATCAAAGCCAGAACCACAGCAAAAATAAAGCAAGTTTAAAATGTATTAAAATGACAGACAAGGTGGTGAAGAGTAATAGAAGATTATAAGAAAAGTGAAAATATAGCAAATATTGTGGTGGTAGTGATGATGATAAAACATGCAGCTGTGACCATGTGACTGTTATAAAGCTTAATAACTGAATCAGTTGTAGTGTGACCAGCAGTAAAAGGCTATGATGAAATAATATAAGAAATAATAAAATTAATTGATCAAGGTGTAATAAAAGACAAGTGATATAAAAGAAAAATTAGAATAAATTTGAATAATACTAAACCTTTGTTCTAACACCAATTTTAATATAAATAATAAAAGTTTAAAGCAAGTGTTAAATGGATTTGTTACTGGTTGCTGGTATTCTCTGTGTAGAGATTGGTTCATGCATCTCTTAATTTGTCTTTGAGTTTCTGGTCTTTAAAACATCTTTCCTGTCTTTCTCTGTGTCTAACTTTGCATGCTCAGTATGGTTTCTCATT
The DNA here is from genome assembly GCA_020142125.1 of Phrynosoma platyrhinos. Classification (NCBI taxonomy): domain Eukaryota; kingdom Metazoa; phylum Chordata; class Lepidosauria; order Squamata; family Phrynosomatidae; genus Phrynosoma; species Phrynosoma platyrhinos. Next base: position 261,840,296 of record CM034703.1, read on the forward strand.
GAATGGGTTCCATCTTAATATAAGGGCAGTGTAAGATCCTTCAATATCCCATTACAACATGCCACGGTTTGTGTTGTCATTATCTTTATAAATTGGTCCTTACAGTATTGGGCAAACCCCTGTGCATGAGTGCTGGAATATGTGGAGTCCCCATTGTTGAATAAATTTTAACCATCTCTATGTGTGCACAATCAAAGAAGTTACCCTTGTAGAAGGGTGCATGCTTTCATTCTCTTTAGTGAAAACTTCTACCTGGAATAAGGATTTTAACCAGTACCAGTAACTGAGGACTAATTTTGTTCTCCAGATAATTTGGCAAATCCTTGTAACACGTTTTCTGGAGAATCTTCTTCACATAGAAATAATTTAAGCAGCTTTCACATGAGATGATAATACTTGAATTTTGGTTAGTTTGATCTATAGAGAACCATCAGTGTACATGGTCCCTTACAGACAGGATAATCCTGCCCTTCCTGAGTTTACAGTCTAAAATTAGGCAACAGGGAAAACAATAGGGAGGATAGATGAGATCAGGAAGAAAGGAAATGTCACAGTGTTGCACATATAAAATCTGGTTACACATTCAAATCAGAGGGGCGGTATCAAAGCCAAAGCCAAGGCCAACAGAAGAGGCTGCTGATAGATATGGAGAGCAATTTAGGAAATAAATAATTGGGAATTCTTACTGTCCTTCTGGGTTAAGGGTAATGTGAGTTGAACAATTCACATGTATAAAAATGGGCAATTGTGTACATTCACCACATCTCATGGAAAATGTGTGTTTCTTAAGTGGAAATATTGCACATACCTTAGTCAGTATACATATCCTCCAGTGGGCCGGGGGGGAGGTACATACATTCTTAAAATTTTATGCATTCTTGGCCAATATTATCGGATTGATTTGCACTTTTAAATTACTCATTAACCAAAATTTTCTGGACAGTGTAGTACCTGTTAAATGCAGAAAGTACAATAGTACAATAAAACAATTCTCAAGAAGTAAAATATAAAATCAAGATAAAATGAACAGCAGAAAATAAAACACTTCAACATACGAAACAAAATTTAAACAAGCAGCAAGATAAAGGCAAGGGCTTAGTTGTTTTTGTTTTTCTTGTGTGCCTCCAAGTTCTTACTGACTTACGGCAACTCTTAGGCAGACCACATTCTTAAAATATCTGGAAGACTAAACAGGTGTTTTATCTTAGTGGTGATGGAAGCCCAGGAGAACCTCTTAGGAACAGTATTCCAGATATTAAATGCCGCCACTGAAAAGGGCCTTTCTCTTGTAGTTACTTGCAAGCCACCTGCCAGGAAAGCCTTGGAGATATATAATCTCAAACACACCTGAGTGAAAGGCTTTATGTTAACATTTAAGACATTCTCTGGGAAGTATGCATGTGTTTGTGTGTGTCTCCCTCCCTCTCTCATACTTAAGTTTCATTGAGTTTTGCTCCTGAATAGGCTATTAGATGTAGAGATGGTACTAGTTGGATGGAGCCAGTGTGGTGTAGTGATTTGAGTATTGGAAGACTCTGGGATGCAAGGGTTCATATAGCATATTACTGGTCAGCCATGAAATTCACTGGCATGGCATTGTACGACAATGGTAGACCTCCTCTGGATAAATCTTGCCAAGAAAACCCTGTGATAAGGTGTCATAAACTGGAGTCAACTTGAAGGCACATAACAAACACCAGTTGGATGTAGATGGTCCTGAAGTACTGAGATTGGCAAGATTAGCCTAGGAGAGAGCATAGAAGGGAAAAAACTGAAATAAGAACACAACCCTGAGTTTACAACTGTGGAACAACAATTGATCTAGACCTCCAGGTTAGTTAAGCCATGCAGAAGAGTTTGGTTGTATAGTGGGGACATTAAATACCTTGGTTGGGTCACAGCCAAGGCATAAAAACTGGTCCTTAGCAACACAATGACAGCCATTTCCCAAGGAACTTGACAACTGACTTTCTGGAGGCAGAACACATTACCGCACTACATTCTTATGGTGCTACTATTCCGCTTTTATTACTCTGGCAGCCTCCTATTGCATTCTGAGGCTTGTAGTTCAGTGAGGCCTAACAGCTCTCTGGTTGAGTATTCTAAATGCCCTTCCCTAAACTGCAAATTCCAGAATGCAACAGGAGGCAGCCAGAGCATTTAAAGTGGAATAGCAGTACTATAAGAGTGTACTGTGGTAATCTAGATAGACAATACTGAGTTGGATAGAGGATGAAAGAATGCTTCTACCAGGGAGTCAGTTTACTTGACAGGGTTACCCTTCCTTCTTCCACATCCAAGTTAGTACCTCTTGGAGTGGAGGTCTCTGTCTGGTATGCCTGGAGGCTTCATTCATTGCAAGAATGTGCATGCAGAACAGCCAGGCAGCTCACCATACCTGGCACCATTTCTTCAGAAATGCCACTTTGGCCTGGGTGGCATAGCAAAGAGATGGATTCTTGGCAAGTTTCAAATACTTTATTTGAATATATTCAAAATAAAAATGCTCCTCAAAATGTAGAGTATTTTAAACAGTGGGAGGCAAAAAAACAGTGGGAGGCAAAAAAACATGCACAGGCAGCAAGTAAAGGGGAC
>CM034703.1:261858521-261873785 GCA_020142125.1 Phrynosoma platyrhinos
AAGGGGGAAAGAAGGGAGGGAAGGAAGCTAAGACCTTCCCCTGAGGCTGAGAGAGTGTGACTTCCCAAGGCCACCCAGTGGGTTTTTACAGGGACTTCCCTGTAGAGAGGCAGGCCAGGCAGGGCAGAGGAGGGCAGACCAGCCCAGGGCAATGAGGGAGGAAGGGGAAACACCATGCCTCGGCCTTGGCCCACTTCCTCCTCCTCTTCCCCCAGGCCAAGCCATTGCCGCCACCTCCTCCTCCCTGATCTTCCCAAGGGTCTCGCCCAACACAGTGAGTGTGTTGACAGGGAGGAGGAGGGAGACAAAATGGCAGCTGGGCTGAGGGAGGCCCTTTCTCTTCCCAGTGTATAAGATGACCCCCGACTTTTGAGAAGATTTTCCGGGATTAAAAAGTCGTCTTATATGCCGGAAAATATGGTATTCTGAGAATTCAAACCTTTGCCAATTTAGATAAAATTTAGTTCAATATAACTTTTTTATTTGTGTCAGCATTTGATCATTTATATTGCCTGTCATTTGGATATTTAGCTTATGTGATAGTTACATGTTAATCTATTTTAGCTATGTTGTAATGTTATATTGGATATTTACCATCTCCCTGACAGTAAGAGCTGTTTGACAGTGGAACACACTCCCTCAGAGTATGGTGGAGTCTCCTTCTTTGGAGGTCTTTAAACAGAGGCTGGATGGCCATCTGTTGGGAGTGATTTGGTTATATGTTCCCGCATGGCAAGGAGTTGGACTATATGGTCCTTGAGGTCTCTTCCAAATCTGTGATTCCAAGATTTATATATTTGTATTAGAATTTAATTACTGTACATGATATGCTGTATGATATGACAGGTGGTATAGAAGTGCATATAAATAAATAAAATAAAAATAAACTTCTATAACATTGCCTTTTGTTTTCGTATTGCTTAGAGAAATAATGAAAATGTAATATTTTGTGCATTTTCTATCTCTCTGAAGACCGTTATGGAGAAACACTCTACAGTCAGAATACTGGTCATCTTATCAAGTTGTTTATAGAGTAACAAGATATCATGGTTTTTTTTTTCTTCCTTCAAAAATGAGAGAATATGAGAGAGTACCCAATTGAAGAAGCACTACTGAGCTGTGAGCTTGAATAAAGCTGAATTGCTACTTGAAAGCAGTGAGAATTCTTTGAAGGCTTTGCTTCTGTTTTGATCCCTCATTACTTGACTAATCTCTCTCCAGATTAGGGTGATTTGCAGTGTTGAGAATTACTGAACTACTAGATTCAGATCCCTTTGATTTAAAAAATAATATATATTTTTAATAAAATGATTCAATTCATACATTCAACCTACCTCTATACATATATGCTTATATATTTTCACATATATTTGTCTGTAATAAACTAAGCATAAATATAAATGGGGGCATACATCTATTATATGCTGTTTTATTACATTCCTAATCTTCTGTTACACACAGATTTGTTGTGGAAACAAAGTGGTTAGAATAAATTGCCTTCTCTTTCCTACTTGACTATGTAACATTTTACTATCACTATCTCCTTTCTCTCTCCACTTTTATAGTTGAAAAACGCTAGCTTTTCCATCTTTCTTTCAGTCATTCTTCTAATGAGCTTCTCTAACTGCTATCCTAGGTCTCTTATCTAATCGTTTTCCATTGGTCTATATATAATTGAACTTATTTTATTCTCTCTCCTAATTGCAACAAAAGTATTACGTTTTGTATATTCTGATATCATTACTTTCATTTTTCCTTCTAATATTTTTCAAATCAAATGCTAATTTATACATCGTTACAGTGGAATTATGCATCATTATATTCTGTCACTTCTCTATTCATATTTCCATTCATTATTCTCCATCAATTATCAATCTATCAATGTTTGAAACCCCATCATTAGATTCAACATAGGACCTCATTTTTGTTTCAAATATATTTCTAACATTTCCCATTCTGTTTCATAGTTTCCCATATCCCCTTTAGATAGCCATCTTGTCAATTTGTCTGCTTTTGCCATTTCTAGAACTTTTAGATACAATTCTTCTATTTCTGGGATTCTGTCTTCTTTCCACACCTGCACATAAATGATTCTTGCCACTGAAATCAAGTAAAAGAGAATCCTTCCATATTTTACCTCTATATCTTTTTCCCATGATATTTAGTAAAAGAAAAATCAGGTTTTAATTCTATTCTTATTGAAAGCATCTTCTCTAATTCCGTATGAATAGTTATCCAGTATTTCTTTGTCTTTTTGCATTACCACCACATATGGAAAAAAGTGCCTTTCTCGCTTAAACATTTTTAACATTTATTTTCCTTGTTTTTGTACATCTTAGATAATTTGTTGGGTGTTAGGTACCACCGATAGAATATTTTATAGTAATTTTCTTTGATGTCTTGATTTTTTGTGTATTTCAATCTCTTTCACCAGGTATATTCCTTTTTGGATAAGTCAATTGCATAACCTACATTCTGTGCCCAAGCTGTCATATTTGGTTTCACTATCTCGTTTTCTTGGTCTATTTTCAATAGAAATTTATAAATTTTTGACAATAAGCCTTTATTTTTGGATTGTAACAATTTCTCTAATTCAATTTGTCTAGCATCTATGCTATTTATCTTATTATCTATCAGGAACCTTTCTCTTATTTGTCTGTACAAATACCAATGAATTTTTATTCCCTCTATGTTCATTTCCTCTTGAGTTTTTATTCTCAATTTATTCTCTTGAGTTTCCAAAATGTCTCTATATCTTATCCATTTTTTAACATTGCCAATCTCCCTCTCAAAGGTGTCAGGGGGAGATGTTTCTAGTGAAATTTTCCATCTCAATTTATAATTATATTTTATCCATGTGTTTAAAAGAGGTCTTTTAAAGATATGGTTTTTGAAATCTTTATTTACTTTTTCTTTATTATAATATAAATATGCATGCCATCCATAGATTTTCTGTGAGCCTTCTAAATATAAGAGTCTTTTATCCTCTAGTTGGAGCCAATCTCTTATCCATATTAAACAGCTTGCTTCATTATATGGTTGTAAATTTGGAAATGCTGAACCTCCTCTCTCATGTGAGTCTTGCAGGGTTTTAAATCTTACTCTTGGTTTTTTCCCTGCCGATATAAAATTAGAGGTGTCCTTATTCAATTTCTTGAATGTCAATTCATTTTCAGTTATAGGTAATGTTTGAATTAGGAATAGTATCTTTGGTAGTACCATCATTTTTGTAGTTGCGATTCTGCCCATCAATGTGAGTTTCAAATTCTCCCAATTTTTAAAATCCTTCTTAATTTTCATTCAAGTTTTCAAATAATTGTTTTTGAAGAGATCTGCATTCTTCTTGGTTAACTCTATCTCCAGATATTTTACTTTTTCGCTTATTATAAAGCCAGATTGTATACCTAATCTCCTTTCCTCCTCTTTTGTCATATTTTGGTTAATACTTTTGTTTTGTCTTTATTCACTTTTAGTCCAGATACTTCCTGAAATTCTTGTAAGGTCATATTAAGAGTGTTTATACTACTCAAAGGATCGTCAAGGAATACAACCACATCATCAGCGAATGCTTTCAATTTACATTCACATCCCTTATATTTAATTCCTTTTATATCTTGATTTGATTGGATTTTCCTGATTAATGTTTCCATAGCCAAAAGAAAAAGGAGAGGTGAGAGGGGGCAACCCTGACGTGTACTTTTCTCTATCTTTATTGGGCAAGTTTTTGTTCCATTTATTTTAATACATGCTTCTTGTGTGAATGGCTGGAAAATTGGTTTCACTATTGAGGAGACTGTTGTCAGTTCCAGTTCTACACAGCTCTTGTTGGTGGGGCCAAAATCATATGATGAATTATGATGAATCTTAGGAAGAAACACAAGAGGAAACCAGGCACAAGTGTTTTGTGTCTGCTGTAAGGTCTAGCTTTTTATGGAAATGGGAAGAAATGTTTACCCAGGATCCTGATTTAATTGCTCCTTGCTGAGCTCAGTGGGAAAGTTTAATGGAAAAGCTTTAAGAGAAGCGTGATACACCAAATTTCTAACTTCTTAGATTGGGACACATAATGTTTGATTATGGTTCCATTGCAAGATTGAAGGGAATAAGGATAAAAGTGATTCTTGTGTATTCTCCTTTTTTTGAGCCCAGGTACAGGGTTGTAATAATAGCTTCCCACCTGCCTGCAGTGTTGAGCAAAAAAGTTTACTTGCTGCATCTGCACTGAAGAAATAATTAGCACCATTTTAACTGTCATGGCCCAGTGTAATGAAATTCTGGGAATTGTAGTTTTATTGAGATATTTACCCTTCTCTGTCAGAGAGCTCTGGTGCTACAATAAATTACAATTCCCAGAATTCCATAGTATTGAGCCATGACAGTTAAAGTGGTGTCAGATTGGTGCAGTGCAGATGCAGCCTTAGTAGAGAAACATTTGAATCTATAGTGGTTGCAGACTGAGTTATTGCTAGAGCAAATCCTGTTGCTCTCATTACTTTGCTGTGAAGTCCTCCATGGCCCTATGTGCTTGCCTACAATTCCCATGGCTCATGAGGGTTAGATTGAATTGCATTTCTTGGCAGGAGTGATTTGAAGTCTGCTTCTGCTAAAAAGTTCGGGGGGGGGGGCTATAGAAGGATTACAGAAGCAAACGCATGGTTTGTTTTGTCTGGTTTCCTGAAGCATGACTCCTTGGTGATTATGCTTGGTGTACACTTTTCACATATATGCTCTGACAAATTGCCAAAGAGGATATTACTACACGATAAGAGTTGGGTGGATCTTTTTATTGGGTGACAGATTAACTGAATGTCATTTTTGCCATTACTGCTTCCATCTTGCCTGATTAAATACCCTGTTCTCTCATCTATAAACAGTGGGCTTTTATGGATGACATTTCACTTCTTAATGTATCAGTTCTTAAAAACTGAACAGTAGTAATATGGCAGAGAACCTTAAAAGCTGTGTTTATCTTCAAGTGCCTTACCTCTGAATAGCTGAAATGGTTCATTTCCTTTTTTCATTATCTAAGCTGTTGAGTGCTATTTTGTTTTGCCTTGCTCTAAACTGTGATGTAGTTCATTGTTCATATTTTTGGAAAGTCAAACCTGACTCAGTTAACAGAGTTAGTCAGAGCGTTTATATGTAGACCAGATTAAGGAAATGTGCATAAGTTTTGTTTTGATGTCTGATACATTGGAGTGTTGCTTATCGGCTTTTGGTGGTATGCCCACTGCATGCTTAGCCCTAACCCTGGTAACATGTGTTTAATAAGTTCCAGATTTACTAAATATTGAATGCTTACAAAATGTACTGGAAGGGAGAATTAGTTAGCTGTTTAAACTAGCATATCAGTTTCTTGATGCAGTATAACAAAATACTGAAACCACTGTAGTTTTCTTGGCAGATTGCAAAAATGATGGCAACAGCACAAGAGTTCCTCAGTCCATAATGGGAAAAGATGCACAAAAATGACTCAATATGTTCTTCTTTTGAATGCAGCTTCCTGTGCTGCTGGTTTAGTGCTAAAGTGTCCAACAGTGAACTTATGAACCTTCTAGGCAGACATTTCCTAACTGAACAATTCCCCACTGTTCCCCACTGAATAATATCACGGTGTGTCTGAGTGATGTTGCCATATGTTAGGAGATGCTGATCATAATGGGAAAGACAAAAAACAGCATCTCTTTCAGATATTCTAGAATTAAGCTCTCTGGACCATTTGAAGAAGCAAAATGATGTCTTTCGTTCCTCCCCCTGCTTTTAAAGGGGAGCTATAGTCAAGGATTCACCACTTTAATTGTAACTCTGCTCACATTATAGTGTGATGCAACAGATGAGACCTAGTGCTAGTTTTATTGTTTGCTCAGACTGGGCACTGATCCCCCTGGATCATGGGGCATGTGAGCAAATATGCAGAGCACCCAGGTAATTTTTGAGATCCCTCTTGTAGAAAACAGCAATCTGTGTGACAAAGCTAAACCTGTCTGAGTGGCTGTTTGGAAAGAAGAAATTTTAAAAAAATAAATTTTGTTAAACAAAAATATTTCGAATTTGGCAATAAACCAGGTAGAATGTTAGCATATAAAATCAGGAAAGAAAGAAAGAGATGATTGATTACAAAAATAAAAGAAGGAGAGAATATTTACACAATGCAAAAGCAAATTAAACAATTTTTTTGGAATTATTATTCCAAACTATATAAAACGAAGCAGATAGAAGAAAAACTAATAAATAAATATTTGACTGAGGTCGACATGCAGGTTTTTTCGGAAGAACAAAGAGTAGATCTGAATAAAAAATATAACTATTCAAGAGGTGAAGGAGGCGATAGGAAAGAGTAATCTGGGGAAGGCTCCCGGCCCAGATGGATTGGAGCAGAATATTATAAAACATTGAATCAAGAACTTCTGATCCCTATTACTAAGACAATGAATGCAATCTTGAATGGGAAAATTCCCAAAATGTGGAATCAGGCCAATATTGCTCTTATCCCCAAAGAGGAAAAAGACATCTTAGAGGCAAATAACTGTACGCTGATTTCTTTATTGAACTCAGACTATAAGTTATTTGCTTCTATATTAACAACACACCTTAAAAAAATTCTTATCTATTGGATACGTGAAAATCAATCTGGGTTTCTGCCCTCCAGAACAATTAAAGATAACATAAGACACATTGTGAAGCCGTAGGCTTTCATGGCCAGCATCCATAGTGTTTTTGTGGGTTTTTTGGGCTGTGTGGCCATGTTCTAGAAGAGTTTCTTTCTGATGTTTCGCCAGAATCTGTGGCTGGCATCTTCAGAGATGTCATTCTCAGAGATCTTCATTCTCTGAAGATGCCAGCCACAGATGCTGGTGAAATATCAGAAAGAAACTCTTCTAGAACATGGCCACACAGCCCGAAAACCCACAAAAAACTATGACACATTATTAATTTGGTTGAATTTCATGAAAAAAGAATGAACAAAAAAGTAGCCTTTATTTTTTTAATTGCCGAGAAGGCCTTTGATGTCAACTGGACATTTATGTTGACATTAGAAAATTGAAGCGGGTATAAACTTGATAAAATAGATAGAGGCAATTTATTTTGAGCAAGAAGCAAACATCTTAGTAAATGGAGAAAAAACTAAAAATTGTGAAATTAGGAAGGGCACCTGACAAGGTTGTCCCCTCTCCCTTCTTTTGTTTATAACATCACTGGAAGTACTGTTAAAGATTTGAGAGAAGATGGAATGGTGGAGTTAAAGTAGAAGGTTATGAATGTAACATTAAAGCATATGCTGATGACATCATGATTTCACTAGCAAAGCTGGTTAAGAACATTATTGAAAGTTTTAAATGGATATTGTAAGATCTCAGGTCTTGGTATAAATAAAACAAAGATAACAGTATTAACAATGAATTTAACAAAATAAAAGAAATCACCATTTAAAATACAAAAAATGGTAAAATACCTAGGAATCAGTGTAACCACGGGAAATACCAAATTGTTTAAAAGCAAGTATGGAATGAAATTAGGAAAGATATGAAGATCTGGGAGAAGATAGGCCTATCATGGATGGGCAAAATTTCATCTATAAAAATGAACTTACTCCTTAAAATTCTCTTTCTCTTCCAAAACTTGCAAATTATTTCTCATGATAAACCATTTCTGGGAAAACCCTGGGTGAGAATGAAAGTAATACAGAATGAGGTCGAAAGAGGTGGTATGGCCTTACCCAGCTTAAGGTTATATTACTACACTTGTAGCTTAAGTTGAATCGTGGAGTGGATAAAATTAAATAAAAAGAGCCAGCTCAAGCTGGAAGGTTTTGAAAACATTTGGGTGGCATGCCTATGTCCTTTATGACAAGGATAAGTGCATAAGGAGTTTATTAACCATGTAACAAAACACTTATTCATAAGAGTATGGAAGAAGGTAAAGATAAGGTGAAAAGGTTCAATACCGGGGTGGGCATCTACTAATGAGGCCTTCTTTAGAAATGAGCAATTAAGTAAAGATGGGTTACTTATAATGAAATCTTAAGTAAGGACCAAACAGTTAAGAGATTGAAAACTGAAATAGAGCTAAAAGAAGCTGGCTATAACTGCACTTGGTTTTTATATAGGCAGATAAAAGAAGGCAATGGATGCTGTTGCTCACTTGTTGCTTCTCTCACAATAGAGAGATAATTGGCACTGGATATAATTGGTATCTCTACTGGAACTGCCATTGTTGAATAACAAATTGATCTAGAGCTACAGAAGTCAATGAAGTCTGAACAGAACGTCAACAATCATTTTTATTCCCCTCATAGTTCAGATGTGGAAATGAGCTTTGTCAAATAGTAAACACTGACCCTCAAGGTTTGGTCTGGCTCCTTTGTCAAAACAGTATCTATTGTCAGGTTTTGGATCGAGAGACCAGAGATCTGGATTATTCATTAAGCCTATACAGAACACTAGATGCTTTTTCAAAGAGAAGGTTACAAAGAAACTCCTACAATGCATATGAAATCTAAGCAGTGGCTAGGTGTAATTGCCAAGATGTATAAATGAGCATATATATAACTAGGCAGTAGAAAACAGACTTTCATACAGGTTTGGGAACAAATGTCAGCTGCCCTGGGACAAAGCTATCCATTGGTAAAAGCCACAGGATCATTTTGACAGGCAAATGTTTCATGAAATTCATTGCTGAACTTCTAAAATAGAGGTTGGCAACTATGGAAGGCTAGGGTCCACATACCCCCCCCAGCACACCACACCACACCCACCTGCAAAAAAATTGCTCCCAAATGCCCCAAAATACCTTCTAGGGCAGGGGTAGGCAACCTTTTTGAGCTGGGTGCCGGGTTGCTGTCCCTCAGACAATTGGGGAGGCTGAAGTACCAAAAATAAATAAATAAATAAATAAATAAATAAATAAATAAATAAATATTTTTTTAAAAATAAAAAAATAAAAATATATATATATGCATTCACACTCTCTCAGCCCCAGCAAAGCCATGGCAAAACCCCTGTGGAGATTTTGCCAAGAAAACCCCAAGAACAAGTAATAACAACAATAAACAATATCATCATGGCGGGCAGCGGCGGCAGCAGGACAGGCCCGGGGCCGGTCCAAAGGCCTTGGGGGGCCGCATTCGGCCCCCAGGCCTTGGGTTGCCTACCCCTGCTCTAGGGTTTTGTTTTTAGGTCTCTCTATGCTGTTTTAGGCCCAGAAGAAGTCTTTTTAACAGTAGGATTTAATGTCAGTGAAGTATTTTTGTGTAGCAGGAATAGTAAATTCCAAATAAAATATTTTCTTCCAAAATTGTAGAATAAATATAATACTATTTGTAATTTGTATAGTTTCATGGGATGCTTCAGTGAGTGTGACACTGGCATTGTATAAATAGGTGATATACATTTAACTTTATAAATAATGCTCCTGTCTTATTTTCTGAAGGGTCTTCAGAGCCAAGGCACTATGGGAGGGTGGTTTAGGAAATTGCCTTTGCTTTTTCAACAAATTTCCAAGCACTCCTACATTTTGCATTGGCTTTAGATTGAGTGTGCGTCTTGTGGGAGATATACACAGGATACCTTTCTTCTGGTGGCAGTGTGTAATGCAGGTTATGGCTGGGGCCACTTACTACCTCCATTGTTGCAGCTGCTCTTCTGCTTATGAAATGAGATCTTGGTCACCTTTCTGCATAAGTGCTGGGGGGTGTCAAGCTGCTTGTGTAATGGGCTGCTGCACAAATGGTTTGACACATTCTTAAACAGAATGCCTATATCAGAGAACCTTGAGAGAACATCTCACAGGGTTCTCTCAATGGAGGGAAAGGAAAGACTATTTTAGGAGTTGTGCTTTAGGAGCCACATGTAATGGTTTGAGCATTGGACTATAACTTTGGAGACCAGGGCTCCATTCACACTACGAAAATAATCTGGGATGAATCCGGGTTGAATCCCCCACCCCCCACTTAACCTGGGATATTCCTGAAAGATCCACATTGATTCGCATTGTGGGCAGTATGAATAAGCTTCTAAATCGATTTGGATCACTCTATCATTCAAAGGAAGGGAGGTGGCTTTGTTTTATCCCAAAATGATGGCATGTGTGAATAACACAATGGTCAAAATGACTTGGAGAGATTCGGAGACCGAAAACATAATGGGAACAACAATCTCAATATGCTTCAGCGCAATGATTCACATCTCCTTGGGACAGAAAAATGAGTGTGAATGCCCCCCAGGATTTGAATTCCTGCTCACCCATGGAAGCCCAATAGGTGACCTTGGGCAAGTCACACACTTTCACTCTCAGAAATCCCTGTGATAGATTTGCCTTAGGGTTGCCATAAGATAGAAATGGCTTGAAGGCACACAACAACAGCAGCAACAATAACAACAGTTACTTGTTGTGGCAATCACACTCTTCCTGGTGTGGATTGTAGTGTCTAATTCTGTTCTGATGCTAGGCCACAAAGAGAGGCAGGAATTTTAACAATGCTATCTTTCAGATGAACTTTTACCCTGATTGTTTCATTAAAAACCCCAGGGTATGTGCTTTGGAATTCCTGAACATTTCAGAAGAATCTGTGAAGCATTCTGTGAAAGCATCTCACTTCACATAGGGTGTCACCCAGGTTTATTATGCATCACAAAAATGCTGCACTAAATGAGAGCCAAACCTATACATGAATGTCAGTAAAGACAGCTCAATTGAAAATATTTGTGGAAAATGTTTACTACAACTGGTCTTCTCATGAAAGAGTTTCTGAAAGCCTTTTTGGGAACCCTGGGATTCTCTAGAACACAACTGCCTTAAAGTGTTTGCAGCACCGCTGGTATTGCCCCTTTGCTTTAAACACTGCATCATGCATCCTTTGAAACTTTTTATCATCTAAATCCATCCATTGTGTCTTTTCCTAGGTGGATCCGGAGAAATGCCGCTATGCTGTGGGTCGTATTCTGAGTGAAGGAGAAGAGAAGCCATCTGAGGAAGTGATGCGCATGTTCTTGAAGTATGGTTTCAAGATTTTCAGCTTTCCAGCTCCTAGCCATGTAGTAATGGCAACCTTCCCCTACACAACTCCTCTGTCCATCCATCTGGCTGTGAACCGTGTCCACCCGTGCCTGGACACATATATCAAGGTGAGTCCAGTTGGTCATGTAAACTGATTTTAATGTTGTTCTTTGAGAAGTAAATGGTTTCCTCTTTGAGGATATGATTGTAGTGCCTCATTCCATTAAGAGAGGGAAAAGGAAAGGGAAAGTGTGGCCCTAGGCCACATGAATCACCCCAGGCTGTTTTGGCCTTTCCTACTTGCTCCCCAACTCCACTGGGATATTGGCGCGAGTAGTGTTTCATCTTCTAAATAGTCTGTAGCAGATTTCTGTGCTGTTTAATTAAAAAAACCACACACAACGGTTTTCAAAACTGTAAGTGTTTCTCTGCCTACTTCCAATTGTTTTTTTCAATTTTTTTACATGTTCCCTGTAGGGTTCAAGGGTAGGAAATTGTCCGCTATATGTTGCATATATAATATTTTTTCCTGGGATTAACTGAGCAAAGGTAATAGATTTTGTAAAGACCCTGCACTAGTGTTTGATTTATTTGTTGTTAACTTAGTATGACATAAGCTTGTATTTTTTGCTTGTAATCTTCATCTCTTACAGTGGAAGATTTTTTAAAACCATTCCTCTAGGTATCTCAAGAAATCAGGAATGACTTCTTGCTAAATATGTTTGAAATGGAAAGTTGTTTAGATTCATAATATTAGATCTTTCTTCAGAGATTTCCCAGTGTGAGATTGAAAGGGATGTGTGTGAGGGAGAACCAGACCTATGTATTCTTGTTTTAAACGAGTATATTCAGTCTCCCACATACCTTCTGGACATTGCAGACATTTTCATTCATATCTTTTCCCAGACACAATAGAGAATAGCTGATTCTTATCTCCTGTCAAACCAATTCCCTATCGCAAACTTTTAACATTAAAAAGCACATCACTAAAATCTTATTGACCTTCACCAAAACATTTGCCCCTATTCCCTTGTAACCTACGATAGTGTATTGAGGTCTTCAGATGTTTGTGCCACTCTTTGCAAAAAGTTGCAATTCAGTTATCTGATTTATTTCCTATCTTAGATAGGAGTGTAGTTGAATGGAAATATTCTGGAATTAAGTTATTTCATTTGGAAGGGGAAAGGCTAAGATCTTACATATGCACATGGCTCTGCAGCGGAGTTCTATGTCCTCCTGCCACCTAGCAGCTGTCAAAGTTTAAAATATGCCCCTTCTACTGTCACTTACCTGTGGGGAGGGTGGTGTAATGGTTTGGATGCTGGACCTGGATTCCCTGCTCAGTTGTGGAAACCCACTGGGTGGCCTTGGACAAGTTATACTCTCTCAGCCTCAGAGGAAGGCAAAGGCAAACTTCTTATGAATAAATCTTGTCATGAAAACCTAGTGATAGATTTGCTGTAGGGTGACCATAAGTTGGAAATTACTTGAAGGTATACAGCATGGTTCCTTTTTAAAAAAAAGTACAGTATTTACATTGATCCATGGATAAGTCGACCCAAGTTTTGGGGGGTCATTTTTTGACTGAAATTTCTAGACTTATACATGACTATATATAGTATACACATTTTTGAAATGGTGGTAAAAACTCTTCATAGTCACTGCAGTTTTGGTAAAATGCTAATCATGGTGACATGGTTGTCTCTCTCTCTCTCTCTCTCTCTTTTAAATAGTACTATATCCCTAAACTGTTACTTTAAAATGGTATTATAGCATTGTAAGAGTGTATTATACTGTGTAGGAGATCCAGTGTGGCATAGTTGCTTGAGTTTTGGACTAGGAGACAACAGTATTTGAATTCCCCTCCTCGACATGGAAACCCACTGGGCGATCTTGGACAAGTCACAATCTCAGCCTCAAAGGAAGGCAAAGGCAACCCCTCCTCTGAACAAATCTTGCCAGAAAACCACATAAGATTGCATTAGGTTTACCATAAGTCAGAAACATCTGGAAGGAACACAACAACAAAACAATGGGTAGATGAAAAATCAGAGTTCCAATAAACAGATCAGTCTGGACAGCATCTAACCTAGGAACAAGAAACCCACAGCAGACACTGTACTTCTGTAGAGGAAGCTTGTAGTCAAAAAGTATGGAACAGAGAAGGGATATCATTTGTCTGTTGCATATCTCTAATGCAATAAAAAGAAAGATTGATTCTATCTGTGGGGAACACTTGCACTGACCATCCTGCCACTGAAACTCTGCATTAGTGATGGGAAGATTTCATGCTACTGAGAATTCTAGGATAAGTTCTGGAATACCCATAATTATTTTGCAGAAGATTACAGGGACTCGCCTTTACCTGGATGTTACAACTCTGTAGCTGTATACTGCACCAGAGATGACAAGGCTTGGGGAAAAATGGGAGGAAATGCGGAGGAAGGAAATAGGATTTCTCCCCATTTTTTTTTTCTGGAAAAAACTGAAAATTAAAAAAATAACACCTTCGATTATGGAATATATTTCTTTTAAAATGATGAATAAAATGTTTAAAACAAGATGCCCACATATTTATTCACTCAAAATTATTTCTAAAAGCTATCTACCAGGAAGACTTAGATAAGGCAATAGTTCTCAAAAGTGAGACAAGACCTTCCTCTTCTCCCTCCTTTTCCCACACTGTTTTATTTATAAAATGTATACATGTGTTGAGTTGAATATTGAATTAATTTAAATAAAATTGTTCTAATTTGAATGATGCTATTTCTTATAAAATGTTAAAATATGAATATACACGAATTAAAATATGCACACTAAATAACAAAGTATTTTTATTCATATATTATGTTGAGTAGGGAGGGGTGCAACATCTGCATGTAAATGTAAAGGGAGGTCTCAAGGGTAAAAATCTGAGTACTACTGATGTAAGGCATTGTATCCCTTCTCAATCATTTAAATCCATAGGGTGATCCTGGACAAATTATACTTTCTCCTTTGAATAAATCTTGCCAAAAAGACTCTGAAGGGCTGAGCAGATGATGGGCAGGAAAAATACTGGTTTTTACAAAAGTGAGGAGAATGTCTGCATGGCCAGCTCTGAAAGCAGACCAAACACCCATGGGCTGTCCACACCACACAGCTTCAAGCCAGACCACCCAGTTATTTTTTTCCCTTCCATGCTTGTGCAGCATCGCATGAACATCTATGTGATGTGACTGCCAGTTACCTCCCTCCTTTCACCCAGCTGCCATCCCATCGGACACTCTGTGTGACTGACCACACAGTCGCATGTGCAATACATCGCCTGTTCAGTGCATTGGTGCACCCAGTGACACACTAGCAAAGTAGACTCTTAGAGGCCCCCCATACATGCCCTCTTCACCCCACTTCCCCCATGTTTGTTCTGTTGGACTGTCTGGTTTGTGTATGTTGTAATTATATCCATTGCATTATTGGCAACCTGCCATGTTTGTCATACTTTGCATTTTTGCTTTTCTGCCTTCCTGCACTCATGCCATGTTGTTTATATGCACATGTGATGATACATATTTTCCTATTGAGGCGGAGTATCAGAGCTTCTTTTTGCTCTAGTTTTCACCCTGGAGTGTGGTTTTGTGTCAGTTTCTACCCAGTTTTGCATTGTACGACGTCTAAACAGCTTGACTTCAAGTTGTTTTGATGCTGCTTTATTTTGCCAGTGCAAACCACCCCCAGTTGAGGCTTGCCATGGTGGAGTTAATCTGAAGGCACAGAACAGCAACAATCACACAATATATTGCAATTATACAAATAAAAAAACTTATTAAAAATTCTTTTAGGTCACTGCCATCAGCAATTTAGCTAGGTTTTGGTGTTTAGCTTTATTTATTTCATTGTTAAAATTACATCCCTCCCTTTATCTTGGGCCTATGTAAAAACCTCACCTTTGAGAACAGCAGTAAGGGTACTGAAGTGAACAAAATGTAGTGGTATGTATACAGAAAATGCATAATATCCTCTGACAATGTGGAAATTAATTTATTAATTCTCCTGTCACTGATTGTCTTAAGGCGGTAATGGACTGGATGAGGAAAAACAGATTGAGACTGAATCCAGACAAAACAAAGGTGTTAACAGTCAACTCCCAGCCCTGGATGGAGTCACACTCTCCTCCAAGGACTGTGTTCGCAGCCTGGGGGTACTCCTAGATTCGTCGCTTCACATGACAAATCACAAATCACTGAATGAAGATTTTTATTTTTTTATTTTAGCTGAAACTTCCCTCTT
>CM034703.1:261884100-261894724 GCA_020142125.1 Phrynosoma platyrhinos
GTTTGCCTCTTTCTTGCTCCTTGCACCCTGCCACTACCCATCTAACATTCCCATCTTGCTAACCCCCGCCGCCGCCACGTGTGCATCGTGGCGCGACTCGTTTGTGCATGCGCAGTACTCCTGCATATGCGCAAACGAGTTTGAGGCCACCATTTTGTTTTCCAAAATGGTAGCCGCAGCTCGTTCACGCATGCGCAGGAGTACTGTAAATGTGCAAACGAGTTGCGGCCACCATTTTGGAAAACAATGGCGGCTGCGCCACGCGCAGCGGCGAAATCAACAGGGACCAGTTGGCAGGGGTCGGCGGACTGGGTGCGGCCCACAGGCTGTAGGTTGCTGACCCCTGCCGTAGACTATTAGCTTTGGAGATTGTATCTTCCTTTGTGTCCCTTTAAAATTTAAAGTACAAATGGCATCAATTTCCACTTCCTCTCTTTGCGTGTCCTTTGAGATTCATTAAAACCCAGCACAGAGTATCTTTCGAACAAATGCTAAAACAATTCTATTTTTGTTGGCTTTTATAAACTGTGTATGATGAGATTGCTATGGAAAGTGGGGGAACAGGTTGAAGTTTTAACAAGGTTTGGCTTCTGAATGACTTGATACTTACAGTTTATGATTTTTTTATTCTGTTTTTATTTCTTTGATCATAAACAAGGTAAAAATCAAATAAACACATTTTGTCAAATAGGAAGCGGATCTGCTGCAAAAGTCTTGACCAATCTGCAGCCACACACTGCAGCCAAGTGACAGAACAAGGACTGAACCTATGAATACTGATGTCCAGTTTCCTTTGATAATGTTAGCATTACTTATTTACTAGTTTAAAGCCCAACAAATATTGTGAAATAGGTGTGGAAAAACTCTGTACTGCTCACTTTCATTTGACTGCTTTTTAAAATAAAATCTTGCCACATCTATTTTGAGACTGTCAGTTCTCTTGTTGCTCAGTTTAATTGGCTTGCTTTTTAAGATATCTGGCAACTTCGTCAGTGAACCTCTGGGTTTTGCTCTTACTCCTTTTAGTATGGGTATCCACAATTATGCTTGGCAAGTATTTCACCTGTACACTTGAACCCGTACAAGTGTGAATGCTGTCTAGGGCAAGTGGATCCTCAAATGATGCAAAACTTACCTTAGGTCATGAGGAGATAAGTAGCTTAAACTGAAGTAGGGGCTGACTGGTTGCTTGGCAACTCTTTTGTATTAGCAGTAAGGTATGTCTTTTCCCTTTTCCCTTTTACCTAAGCATCACATCCATCTGTGAGTTAGAATTCAGGGTTTGGAACCAGATAGAAAGGCACAGGAAGAGAGTTTTGCAACCATCTGACTAAAAGTACTAATGTCTAGATCAGAGGTCGAAAACCTATGGCCTGTGGGCCGCACCCGGCCCGTCGCCACAGCCGCCATTTTGGCAAACAAAATGGTGGCCGTGCTGCGCGTGCCGGTGCGACTGGCGGCGGCTGGCGTTTGGCGGCGTTTGGTGGTGGCAGCAGGGGCGCAGGCACACATGAGCGCGCACACCGCCATTCCCCCCCCCGGCCTGCCGGAAGACTTGGGGACCAGTGACTGGCCTCAGGTAGGTTAACATTGCCGACTTCTGGTCTAGATACTAAGAAAACCTTGCTATAGTTTTCCTGTCACAGTTACTAAGGGGAGGGGGCATTTTAATGTTTTTTCCTCAGGTGAAAGGGTCCCAAACATACCGTAGTCTGTTAGCTTGCCTTCAATTCCAACTACTTGTCAATAGCTCACTTGCTGAGAATAGTCAAAGGGCTTCAGTACCAGAGCGCAGACTTATGGGTGGAGCAAGACATAGGGATTGTAGAAAGACACTTCTGTGTATCTGTTTTCTTAGCACGCAGACACCGGATATATTATGTGATTCTTCCAGTCACAATTTCTGTAGTTGTTGAAACAAAGCAGTGGCTCAGAAACTCCAGTCTTTTTATAGCTGGAATGAAGATGAGAGAATGTGTGCAGTCTGCTTGGATTCTGTCAGTTCTAGAAGCCAACTCTCTCTTCCGAGCTGCCAATATCAGACAGAATATCAGGTCATGGAATGCAAATGAAAGCTTCTCCAAAGATGTTCTCCCTGGGTGAGCATTTTAATGATGTTAGGATCAGGTTATTAAACTGTAACCTGCCATTTCAGGGAGCATTTAGTTATGTTCTCAATTTAATTATCCCTCAGTGGCAGTCTCAGTGTGAGTACCTGGGCACACCTGAACAGAATATGTGAAAGTCTCCATAAAGCAAAACAAACAAAGTATTGCTATTCATTGACACTCCTTTAGGGCTTTGCAGTTTATGTCCAATGGCCCGCTGGACAGCTTGAGAGGTGTTTTAATTACTTTCTAGCTGAGAAGTCCATCTGTCATTGCTTTTGTTGAGGCTGCCATGATTTCAAGCCACATCTTGCTGGTCAGTTTTTTTTAAAAAATAATTTTCCACATCAGAAATCATTCTAGGTTGGTTTTAGAAAAATGTCCAGTTTGTGGGAACCATGCTGTGTTATTCCTCATGCTATGGACGGGAAGGGCTTGATTCATTTCTGCTGAAGGGACCCATTCCATTTTAAGTGGAATTTGGTACCCATATTGAAGTTTCTCCTAGGTCATTGATATTATCCAGTTCTTCACCTTACATTTAACTCCCATCAGTACTAGGGATGCATGTCAGTATGTTTTCACTTTCTGAGCCAAAATATAAAACCTATTTAATCCTTGAAATCTTTGTCTTTTTGAAGGCTGTAATACAGTTCACACAAAAAGCATGCAAAAATATGTACACTTGAAACAGAGCATACAAAAATGTATACAGAAAGACTTTATTAAGTGAAAAAGTCAACTTGAAAATGCATATGTTCAAACTTTTGAACACAAAAATGCATAGATTTAAACCAGGGCTGGGTAACATTTTTCATTTTTAAAAAATGGATTAAAAAATTTAAAGTCTGAAAAGAAGGAGGTACATGATCATATATCCCATGGGAAGTGTTATTTTAGAAGAATCATGGTTACAAGTTGCAGATTCTGGTGCAATGCATTCAGTGATGTAATGTAAATACAATAGAATCCATTGGGAGCCCTTTCTTAACATGGTATCTTCATAAACATTGGTCATACTGGCTAGAACTGGGATGATAGGATTTGTAATTCAAAACATCTGGGAAGCACCAGGCTGGTAATGGCTGTCTTGGTTGTGCCATTTCACTCTGCAGTAAATTTCATGACTGAGGTTCAATTTTATCATTAATCTCATGCCCCTGACACACATATAGATTCCTTATTGAATGCTAATATTCTTGCAAGACTTGCTCCTTTTCTGAAATAGCTGTTGGAAATTTATAAGGGTGACTGTGTTCCACAGATGACACTGATTTTATGCTGGGGAGCTGCATTCCAAAAATTGAACAATGGGCTTGTTTTCTTTTATCTCAGAACAAAGATCAAGTGCATAGTCTGGGGAAGCACTGTCTATGAACCATCTTGCCATTTTAACTGACGTATACATTTCTACAGACGATTACTGACAGCCAGTTCTCAGTGGCTTTTAACCAACAGACTGTACAGTGGTTGGCAGCCCCCAGCTACATGCCAGTTCACATCAGTCTCCAGATTCTCAATATCTGTTGTGGTATTTTTAACAATAGCAGTAAAAACGCTAAAGGAAGTCTGGGATATGGTGCAAGATTCAACACCTTACTGACAGATTTAGTAAGGGATGCTTTTTCTTACATATGTGATTACTGAAATATCTGATGTCATTTGTATTGTGTTACTATTTGAGACAACCTGAAAGTTAAATAGTAATATGGGATGGATCTGAGCTAAGATATTCCTATTAGATGCCATTAAGTTGGTTTTGGCTTATGGCAATTCTACAAATGAGTGGCCTCAAGCTGCATTATTTCTGGCAGTCTGTAAAGGCCCTTAATTAGTGTTGACTCCTGTGTTTGGTCCAGTTTCATCTATGAAGCTCTGGATAGCAAAGCAACCTGTGTAGCTGGAGTTTTGGAGCCACCATTCTTCCCTCCCCAGTACAGGATGAGCACTGATTTGAGTTATACAGTTGCCCCTCCCCTCCCAGTTCATAAGGGATCCATTCTGGACACACACACACACACACACACACACACACACACACGAAAATGGCGGCTCACTAATATTGGAGCCCGATTGGAAATAATAGCGCGTGCGAATGTGTATGGCCATTATAGATGTCCCTCCCTGCGAAGAGTGGGACTGCGGACCTCAAGTCCATGAATGGGGAGGGACAACTGTAGTTTGTAAAATTTAAGAACCCCAAAATGTAAATAGTGTATTTATAAAGCATAAAATATAAAGCAGACAATTCTCTATGTTGTAGAATGTAGTTAAGAACTAAGCTATACTAAATTTCCCGTTCTGATTGTAATGGGTGTGGCCATGTAAATTGCGGTGCCCAGGAATATTAACCCTGGAAGCCTGCATGTTTTCCACAAATTGCTGTTTAGCAATGGATAGTTCCTTAACTGATGAGATTGTATTTTTAGTGGATAAATAGCTGAGTTACATTGTTTAAGGTGGTAATGTTCCTCTATGATTAGCTGTAGAGATGCCTGCTAAGGAAACACAGAAGATATAATGGTTTTCTGTCTTTATAAAAGTATAACACCTCACCTGCCATATACTCTAATGCAGGGGTAGGCAACCTTTCCCCTTTAAGGGCCGAGGGACTTCAGCTCCCAGAATCCCAGGAGCTATTGGCCAACATGGGACTATTGGCCAACATGGCTGAGGCTTCTGGGAGCTGAAGTCCCTTGGCCCTTAAAGGGGAAAGGTTGCCTACCCCTGCTCTAATGTAATGAATGTATGACGCCATACATGTTATGTAATGTCCCTAGATAATTTAAATCTTGTGTTGTAAATCTATGACTGTGTATAATAAATAGCCTAAAAGACTAACAGAGAGTCTGCTCATTCTTCCATATAAATATCCTGAGATTTCAGTACTTAACAGTGCTTAAGTGGCATGGTTATGCTGTTTGGATTTTACCACTGGTCACAGGTTAAACACCCAGACAAGCAGAAAGTGATCAAGGGGACCTCTAAACAAATACAGATTGGCTAACAATTGACAAAAGAACCCCAATCACTCAATCTAAAGAGATAGACCATAGCTGTTTCACCCTCATTCACTGTTCTTGGAAAAATTTGCTGCAACTTCCTTGAATCAGTGTCTCTTGAGTTTTTTTTCCAGTTTGATCAGTTTGTGCACAGACAGTCTGTAACAGAAGCTGAAATCAATCACCTTATCCCCAAACCATAAAGTTTAGAAAGTACAGGACTTTTATAATTTGAATCCATTGATTATAAAGATAACATTTTGGTCATTTCTTAGTCTTGCCAGGTATGACATGGGAGGGGGAACAGCCTGATGAAATCACTTACAATGTTAGGGTCTGTGTGGATTAGCAGCCACTGTCAAATTTTTACATACATGATAGTTTGAATTAGCGTAAAGGTCTCTTCAAGGGAATAATTTTTTTCAAAAGTGGTCTCCGTGGTCAACCCTTCTTATGCAAAGACCTCTGCAGTTGTATATTTAATTAATATTCTTAGAATACAGCGTGATTATCTGTGGTTTTCTGTTTTTTGAATATATTTCCTACAACTAGACTCTTGGAGGTTTGGTGACTGTTAATGTTTATTTACCATCTGTCAATTTTTCCATGATTCTTAGAGCCAAGTAAGTGACCTCTAACTTGTCTGTGACTAAAGTCTGGAAAGTCTGTCAAAATAGTGCATAGTAAATGTCTCATGTCAGATATAGTGGGTTAATGGCTGTACCCAGTACAGCTGCCAAGGTCTCAGGTCACTAACCTGAAATGACCTTTGTATCTTCTGCACTGGGTTCTGACTGTCTTGCTTGTCACAATATAAACTAGCCTTAAAGACTTCACGAAGAAGTATATTCTGAATGTGGGTACTGCAGCAACTGGGAAGAGAAATGGAAGCTTTCCAAAGTATAATTCTTACTTGCCTTGACATTTTCCCTCAGGTATTCTATATTTTCAAAAACCATATCCACGTTTTCAAATGATTTCATGCTTATAAGGCAACTTGCTACATGTTAACAGAGGCTCTGATTCTTTTAAAACAGTTTAATCAGCTTAGACATAGTTCTAGTCAGGTTAGAAAAAGCCGTATTTAAATTTCAGCATGTATTTACATTTAGTTTTATTCAATAGATCTTTCCTAAGACAGGGAAGAGGGAGAAATTTTAATTAAGGCAGACTCAGGGAGCTTTTGGCCCTCCAGATGATTTGAACTATAACTCCCACAATCCTTTACCATAGGCCATATTGGTTGTGACTTCTGAGAGTTTTGAAATCTAGAACTTCCGAAGACCAATATGCAAAGGGATTCTATAGCATCTTTGAGTCTCACTGTGGGGAGGGGAAGTGTGGCATTGGTTTTCGTGGACATGGTCAACTTGCTCAGATGCCTCCATGCATCTGAAGAAGCAGACCATTTCCGTGACAGCTGTTGGTAAAGCATCTTTAGTCTCAAAAGTGCTAAAGGATCCCTTTGCATACTGATATCCCAGACAAACATGGCTATGTCTCTGAATTCTACACCCACTTGGAGACCAAAAGACCAATGTGATACTGTCAGTTAGAATGAAGCTCTGGTCCACTTGGGAGATGGGAAAGTGGAACAGGAAAAGTTACTGGAACAGTGACCCAGAGCTGTAGTCTTAATTCCTCCTGGTTAAAGAAACAGGTCACAAAATGCACTGATCCTGTGTATGCATAGCACTCTCCTAAACAAGTGAGCACAAAAGTTAGAATCGTACAAGCCATCGTATTCCCTATTACCATGTATAGATGTGAGAGCTGGAGAGTCAATAAAGCAGAGAGGAAGAAAATCAATTCATTTGAAATATGGTGCTGGAGAAGAGTGCTAAGAGTTCCATGGACAGCCAAAAGGACAAACAGAACAGATAAAACTAGAACAGATAAAGCCAAAAATCTCCCTAGAATCATGAGAAGGCATGACTCATTGGGGAAAAAAAAAACCAATAATGGTAGTAAAGGTGGAGGAAAATAGAAAGAGAGGAAGGCATCATGCTAAACGGATGGGCTCTATTAAGCAGGTCATGGGTATGAATTTGCAGGAACTAAGCAGAACAGTGGAGAACAGGGAGTCTTGGAGATGTCTCATCCACAGGATAGCCATGAATCGAGATCAACTTGAGGGTGGTTAACAACACCCTTGAGTTGCCACCCTGGTGGTGCAGTGGTTAAATAAGTTTGATCCCAGGGCTCCAAGTTTGACTCAGCCTTCTATCCTTTCAAAGGTCGGTAAAATGAGTGCCCAGCTTGTTGGGGGCAATTGGTTTACAGATTGTAAACCAGTTAAGGAGTCCTGAGCTCACTGATAAGTGGTATAGAAATGTAAATGCTAAATGCTAAACAACAACAAACTCATACACTTGGGGGAAATGGTATATATTTACCAGAAGTTGCCAGGATTCTTCTTCAAATGTTGCCATCTTGAATCCCATGGTGGGAGAAAGTGAAATATGAATGAATGAATGTTTATATACTGGCTTTAAAAACAATGAAGTCTTTGTCTGCTAGCTTCTCTTTTTCCACACAGTAATTGGCCTTGAGATATTTTAAGTACCATCTGCCATGGTGAGGGGAAGAACAGTATTACATCCTGGATCAGAAGGAGCTCCCAGATGTCAATGAGAAAACTGACCTTGCAGCTTCTTCACTGACTGCTCCTCTTGGTTGGGGATCTTTCTGGGATCCCCTACTGTTTCTTCTCTTCTGATAGTAATGGGGGAAGGACTGGTTCCTCTTCTCCATTTGAGCTATCCAACCAAGCTCTGAGCTTCAAAGGGGAGTGGAGGGCTTTCTCCCTTTTGATAGGATTCTATTCTGGAGGGACTATCAGTGAATTTGGAAACTCACTATCAGCGTGGTCTAGAAGTCAATATCCTCCTTTGACAGTGGATCAAACAACTCGGTGACTGGACCCCTGTAAATTCTCTCTGTCACTTTATTAGTTTGTTACAAAACAAAAAAAGATAGCTTTTGTGCAGCTACCAGTGGCCCAGAATAGAATGTTTATGCTAGTCATTTTTGTGAATTTAGAAATAATTGAAATACCATAGTAATCAGTTTTCCCATGCAAGTCTGATTTACCATAGCACTTTGTAATAGGAAGAAGATATGATAAAAGAAAATCCTCATTGGTCTGTATTTATTTGTTTACTTATCAGGTTTCATTAACACAAATAGTTGGTGTTTATGGTGTTGACACTATCAGAGACTAGTCATTAACTGCTAGTAAGGATTAGTCTCTATAATGCTCATGTCCATGTTTTAATAATACTTAAGGCCTGCAGCCATATAACCGGTCGCCCACTCTTGGCTCTTTAGTTAGTCATCCCATCCAATACCTAGTCATAGAGAAATATTTTAATCTGGTGTAGAAAGATAATGTTATGACCAGGTTGGCCTCACTGGAGTGAGAATTCATAGATGGATGAGCCACAACTGAAGAGACCCTCTGTTATCACCACCCTCCAAGCCTTTTATGAAAGAAGTACTTAGCTATTGAAATTAGGATACAAGGAGTTTCACAGTGGGAGAGTGAGTACAGATAATCTGGTTGTGTTGAAAACAGGTTGAACACAAGTCATCTGGTCAGAAAAAATAAACACCCAAAAGCGCCTCCTTTTTGTCTGGATTAAGCCTTGGTATTATTGGCCTTCACCCAATTCACAGCTGTTTGTCATTCACATACTGATGACTAAAATTCTAGACAACTCCCCTCAGTGCTATTATGTATAGGTTAGTTAGCATGGAATATAAGAACCCATGAGAAGATCCAAACTGGAGAGTCCATGGACTCATACATTCTGCAGACACCCGCTTCAGTAAACTGATCATCCCAGTTGGAATGGAAGTAATGAAAAGCAGTTCCCCTACAGTCCTGATTTAGGCAGTCTCTCCAAATGGAGGCCATAATAAATGGTATCAAAAGTACTGAGATCAGGAGAGCCAACAAGGTCATACTCCCCTGCCTTTCCCCAGGCCCAGATCATTGTACCAAAATTGGGCTGAACTCTATTTGAAATGAATCCAGGAAATCAGTTTCTGTGATTGGGTCAGTAATAATTCCTTATGGAAGAAGGGTAATTCCTCCCTCTGAAAAAAAGTATTTCTCACAGCCCAGGGTCAGGAGGTTTCCTTAAGAGTAGTTTTACTGCAGTTGGCCCTCCTTATCTATGGATACTTTATCCATGGATTTAAGCATCCACGGCTTGAAAATATTGGAAAAAAGTATAAATTCCGAATAACAAACCTTGATTTTGCCATTTTATAAAAGGGAAACCATTGTATTTAATGATACTTGAGCATCCACAGATTTTGCTATCCACGGGGGTGGGGGGTCCTGGAACCAAACCCCACCAGATAACAAGACCCCCCTGTGTTTTGTTAAGAAAGCCTGGGACAGCTCTATCTCACGTTACCTTTTACTATTTCTTTAAGGTAGCCTGGGACTATCTCAGTAGTCACCTTCATGGTCCAGCTAGCTGTTTCCTTTTTACTAATTTTAGTGAGCCATGAGGGGAAAGATGCAGTATACAAATAACCACACAAACTTGATCTAGCAGTTGAAGAAACCCTGTCCCCAGGTCCCATCATATGAAACTCATGCAACAAGACTAGATAAGAGAACACTTTGGATACCTTACTGGAGTTACCTGTTGAAATGGCAGAGCACAAATCTGTGTGGCTGCAGGTGACTGTATCCTCACAGGATGCAGTAAATAAGTTACAATGGGAAATAGATGGTCTTCCTTGCCTCAGTTGGCACAGCGCATACAAGAAAGCCTCAAAGCAGTGTGTAACAGTCCTTTTGCTAATATGGCTTTGGAACAGAGCTTGGAACATTACATTTTAAAAGTAGTTTGCTCTTGTTCATAAAGTAATTTGCCCCTTTTTAAAACAGTTTGTTCCTGTTTATTCCTACCTGATGCTTGTTAAAGTGTTAGAAAAAGTGGCACACTGTTACTTGTTGGACTGCTCATTGGTTTTATATTATTGTCCATTGCATCTTTGAAATTGGGAAAAAACTCCTTAGGATTGAAGAGAAACTTACATACAGGTTGAAAAATTCCTGTCAACATTCCTCTGAAGATGCCCCATAAAATTAACTTTTGGAAGTAACTAGAAATTGTTATTCATTACATTGCTAAAGTAATGTTGCCCTTGCTCATTAAAGTGGGTCCTTGGTATTCGCTGGGGTTTGGTTCCAGCCCTCCTATACTATAATCCATAGATGTTTAAGTCGCATTATATGCAATGGCATAATAAAATGGTGTCTGTTATATAATGGTGAAATCAAGGTTGATTTTGGGATTTTTTGTGGGGCAGGGGAACGTTTTAAAGATGGTTGAATCCAGTGAAATCCCTAGGGTTGGTGTCACCTGGGAATCATGGACTAATTCTGGAATTAGAGGGGCCCTGTATGACCCCTGCCTTTAAACAGAGACCATGAAGAAGAAAGGGGGATGACACCACTGCTCCTCAAACACCTACCTTTGGGCAGAAACA
>CM034703.1:261911284-261927212 GCA_020142125.1 Phrynosoma platyrhinos
AATTCATGATTAAAAATTCCATAATTTAAAAATCATATAGATAGGCCTCCTGGACAAGACTGGTCTTTAATACTGTTTTAAATTCAGACACCATGTTCAGGTGTCAAATCTCTTCTGACAGGTTGTTCCACAGTCGAGGAGCAGTTGAAGAAAGAGTCCTCTGGGTGACAGTTGCCAACCTAAATAACGACAGAAATGCAGAACCTAATAAAATTCCAACAATTCCTGCCATAGGCCATAAACACTCATGGAGAACATCTATATCTAGTCATAGCACAATGAAAAGAGACACAGAAAGAAGTCAGGTCTGTGTGTCTGCACTCTTTCTATGATGACTGATGACAAATGACTGCTCCTGGA
Source organism: Phrynosoma platyrhinos (assembly GCA_020142125.1). Lineage (NCBI taxonomy): Eukaryota > Metazoa > Chordata > Lepidosauria > Squamata > Phrynosomatidae > Phrynosoma > Phrynosoma platyrhinos. The sequence goes on from CM034703.1 coordinate 261,911,645, forward strand.
AAGTTTTGCTGGTCTTCCTCAATAGAATGATTTTCACTATTCAAGATGTCAGTTTTCAATGGCTAGAAATAATGCAAAAAATAGAAACATTGCAAAGATAATAATAAACTTGAAAAATCTAATACACTCAACCCTCCACACTTGTGGTTTTGACTTTGATAGATTTCATTGTTCACGGATTTGGGTAACATGTTCTCTCCATAAATCTCCAAGTCCTCCAGTGCAACTCTGCTCGAAGTTGACCAAAGAGTTGCAATGAAGAACCTAGAAATTCCTAGAGAAAACACTTTGAGTGTGAAGTCCTCTAGTGTGATTCTGTGGTCAGTTCTGGTGGATCTTGACCATAGAGTTGCACTGGAGGACCTAGAGATTTTTAGAAAGGTGTTCTCTTAGGTTAAAAAAATAGTGTTTTTTAAAATTTGTGGTTTTCCCACTTTCATGGGGATCCTGCATCCCTAATCCCAGCAAATGTGGAGGGCCCACTGTATAAATCATAACTACTGTTCAGCTTGAGGGGTAGCATAGTGTTGTGGTTTTACCATTGGACTATGACTCTGGAGACCAGGCTTCAGATCCCTACTGAGTGACAAGTCACACTCTCTCAACCTCAGAGGAAAACCAGGGCAAATGAACAAATCTTGCCAAGAAAACATTAATAACAGGTTTGTCTTAGGGTCACCTAAGAATCATAGAGTTGGAAGAGACCACAAGGGCCATCCAGTCCAACCCCCTTCTGCCATGTAGGAATACAGTATCAAAGTACTCCCAACAGATGGCCATCCAGCCTCTGTTTAAAAACGTCCAGAGAAGGAGACTGACTCCACCACTCTCCGAGGGAGTGTGTTCCACTGTTGAACAGCTCTTATTGCCAGGGGGTTCTTTCTAATGTTGAGCTGAAATATGAGTCTTTAACTTGGATATGTCTGACACAAGAACTAGGGGATATGTATTGTCCATTTGGGTTGAAAATGCCTTAGGGTGTATCCATACTGCTGAATTAAAGCAGTTTGACACCACTTTAACTGCCATGAATCTGTCCTACAGTATGCTGGGATTTGTAGTTTGCTGAGGTATTCATCCCAGTTTATCAGAGAGCTCTGGTGCCTCACCAAACTAGAAGTCCCAAGATCCTGTAGGATAGAGTCATGACAGTTAAAGTGGTGTCAATCTGCTTTAATTCTGCAGTGTGGATACACCCTAAGGTATACAACAATAAATGATATAAAGTTCCATAACTTTCCTTTGAATAAGTTATGGGACAAAGAACTTGCACCATACTATTATAAATGACTAGCTATAGCACCTAGCTTTCTCAGGAGAATCAGTAGTCATTTTTAATTTTTGCTTAGATCTAACTATCACAATTATCTTTGGGAAGATCTGGTTGATGAATTTTCTCTGTCTCTAAGATTAGATTGGCTAGCATGTGGCTTTGGGAAATAAATTTCCCAGAGATGAAGTTGGCTAGTGACCCATTGTGGATTTGTTGTTGTTGCCTTCTCAGCTTGCATGGACAACACATCTATCTTGCTTGAGCAATTCATCTGAGGATAATGTTCTGCACCTTCTTTAGTGAAGCTGTTCTGTGCCTTTGGCACATTAGCCCATGTTGCATGATTGACTTGTGTGTGAATTGGGGTCTGTGATTCACTTAGGGTAATTGGACTCGATGATTTTATGAGTCCCTTTCTGCTCATTTAACATTAGGCAGTTTAATTGTAGTTGCAATGGATGAGATGGGATGATAATGGTTGAAAAAGCAAATAATAATCAGACATCTAAAGGAGAAAACGAAAGGGGATGTCTGGATTAGATTCAGGGACTGAGCTAATAGGGATATTTAATTCTAGATATGTTGGCCTTTCTTGGTGAGTAAAGTGCCTTCCACAACAGGGAATCTACCTATTGATGAGGAAAAACTGGCTTATTCCTTGCCTTGTAGCCTACAGTTTGATTTTCTGATTGATCTGTATGGTTAAAAACGTGATCTTGAGCTTGTTAATAGAAAACACAGTGGCTGCAAAGGTCATAGGAATCAGTTTCTAACCTTTCCTTACCCCCGCTGCCTGTGTTTAGCTTTCAGGGAGGGGGAGGCATTTACAGGAAGCTTGTTTTCTGTCTCTGCATCTCTTCTATCTGACAGCACAGGCTGGTAATTGGCTTGCCATCCATTCTAGCACCACAGTGGAGAGCTCTCTGCTAGTTCACTGTCTTTGGGTTGAGGTAATGAGACCTCCTGGGATAGTTCATAGGAGCCCCCAGCTGTGCTGATTTGGTATTTGGGAGGAGGCTGATTGCAAAAGGAAAGCAGGACCACACACCCAGCTCTTTCCCTCACCTCTTGGTATGCTCCCTTCCACGCCTTTTGACTCCTTCCCAACTGGACCTGAAATCTACTGCCACAAAGTATTTATTTATACTAACCCTAACTTATTGCACATTCAGACTTCCAATAACAAAGGTGAGACCAGATCTAAATAAGGAATTAAGTGCAAAGTGAGAAACTTGCTTAATCCCTGCTCTTCCCTGTAGTGGAAAACTTCTCTGATGCTTCCTTGTATTGTCTTCTGGCCAGAATTATCTTAATTTACCATCACATTTTTCTTAAAGTGGCATTATTCTTGTAATAAATTTGGATTTCAGTGTCTAAATTATAAGCAAAAGATAGAACATTTCCCTCTATTAAATTAGGCCACTGGCTAGAGTAGTTTTGCTTGCCTTTCTAGATACAAGTGTGTCATTATAATTTAAAACATTTCTGATAAATCCCTTAATGATTCTTCCATCCACCCATCTTTCACACTTCCATGAACTATTTTCCACAAACTATTTTCCAACCCAAATGTTTCCATTAAAAGGTGTACTCAAATCTTTTATTGTCTCCCACTGCTTTTTTTGGGGGGGGGGGTAAGGTTTGTTCTACTGAAATGTTTTGCAATGTCCTAATTCTGGAGAATGCTGTAAGATTTTTAAAATTCTGGGATAAAACTCAGCTTCTCAGTCTCAATGTACTAGCATGCATGGACACACACACACAAAGATTTTCCCCTTTATGTCTTTTCTTCAGCATTATTCCATCTCTTGCATATGATGTTTCAGCATGTATGCACATCATTTATGTGTGTTGCTGCTTATTCTGATCAACAAAAAAATCAGTCTAATGTTCAAAGAAGTTATGTCTCACTTGCATATCTGCCTGTTTCTACTTAGCACCATGTCTTATCCTGTCACTGTTTGCTGTTTTGTTTACAACAGGAACATAATATCTGGAAAGTGGTGGACTCTAGAGACGTCATTAGCTCTGTTAGCTTTATGTAAGAGCTTCTCCACAGTCTCCGTTCTCTGTTCTCCATGTTGCTGCTTGTGTCCTTTCCTGATCACAAAATTGTTTACAAGTTGAGCCATCCATGCTCATGTTTGGGACAATAAACACTCCTTTCCTGAAATGAAAGGAAATGGTCTTCATTGTTTCCTTACATAGATTTTGAAGGTCTAGAGGTCTGTTGCCAGTGCTTTGGAGGATAAATTCCAGTTGGCAGAAGCACCAACACTGGACTATCAAAGGTGGAGTTCTGAAAAAATCTCTTTTGTTTTCCTCTCTTCTCCCAGTGAAGTCGTGCATCTTTTTCCCATTCCAGAGAAAACCAGGATATAAATCAAATAAATAAATAAACATTTCTCTCTCTGATTGTCTTTCCTGTCTATCTTGATCTTCTGCACATTGTTCATTTGTTACTTTTTGTATCTACACCATCCATTTGCTTTTTTTGGTCTACTCTTTCTCTGTGTGCCTTAATTCCTGAACTTTCTTCTGTTTGCATGTCTGTCCCCTCCCCTCTACATCAGCATCACCCAACTTCTGTAAGTAGTGCATTTTGTTGTTGTAACTATCCTCGAGTTGACCTCAACTCATGGTAACCCTATGGATGAGACATCTCCCCAAACCCTCTGTCCTCCACTGTTCTGCTTAATTCCTGCAACCCCTTAATACCCGTGACCTCCTTAATAGAGTCCATCCATCTGGCATGTGACCTTCCTCTCTTCCCATTTCCCTCCATCTTTCCCAGCATTATTGTCTTTTCTAATGAGTCCTTCCTTATCACAATATGTCCAAAGTACAACAGCCTCAATTTGGTCATCTTGGCTTCCAGGGAGGTTTCTGGCTTGATCTGCTCTAGGACTCACTTGTTTGTCCTTTTGGCTGTCCATAGGATCCTCAGAATTCTTCTCCAGCACCACATTATCTCAAATGAATTGATTTTTTCCCCCCTATCATCTTTCGTAACTGTCCAGCTCTCACATCCATACTTGGTAATAGGGAATACGATGGCTTGTATGATTCTAACTTTTCTGCTGAGTTGTATATCTTTGCTAGTTCTTTCATAGCCACCCTCCCCATTCTTAGTCTTCTTCTGATTTCCTGACTGCAATCCCCATTTCTATCAATGTTTGATCCCAGGTATGGGAATTCTTTTACTCTTTCTATTTCTTCATTGTATAGGTTGAACTTTTGAAGGTTCTCACTGGTCATTATTTGTGTTTTCTTTATGTTCAGCATTAAGCCTGCCTTAGTACTTTCTTCTTTGATGTTCCTTAGTAGGTGTTCCAGGTCTGTGAGGTTTTCTTCTAGTACTATGGTGTCATCTGCATATCTTAGATTGTTGATATTCCTTCCTCCTATTTTCACTCCTCCTCCTTCTGTGTCCAAGCCTGTTTTTCTTATAATATTTTCTGCATGCAAGTTGAACAGATAGAGTGAAAGGATGCAGCCTTGTCTGACCCCTTTGCCAATTGGGAACCATTTTGTTTATCCATGTTCTGTTCTGACAGTAGCCTCTTGCCCTGAGTACAGATTCCTCATCAGAACTATCAGATGTGTTGGCACTCCCATGTCTTTAAGGGCATTCCATAGGTTTTCATGATCTATGCAGTCAAAGGTTTTGGTATAGTCTATAAAGCACATGCTGATTTTCTTTTGGAATTCCCTTGAGTGCTCCATTAGCCATCATTTGTTTGCAGTGTGGTCCCTAGTGCCTTTCTCTTTCTTGTATGGTTGGAGTCTGTGTTGCAAAATTTTGAGCAATTTAGAGTTACCATAAATCAGAAATGACTTGAAGGCACACAACAGTAAAAACAAAATGTGATATAAATAAAATATACTAATAGGGGTAGTCAGTATTACTGATCATATAAAAAAAATAGTCTTGTCAGTCTGCTTGGGTCTGGTTATTTGGCTTTTCTTTTGTGTTCTTCATAACAAACATTTAAAACAAAACCAATGGACACATACAAATAGCACAAAGAAGAAAGGAATGAACTTTAGATGCTTCAATTTGTTACAGTGAAGTAGTGAGATGAGATGAAATGAGGGTTTCTAATCTCACAAGGGACAAGTATCTGGAGCTTCAAGTGACCCTGTTCCCAAGGGAAAGAGATTTGCATTATTAAATTTGAATGTGCCCTTTTAAATTTGCCCTTTTCATTCAATGCAGTGGGAGGAGGTACATGATGAACAAATCCAACCCTGAGGTTTGAATAGATCTCCAAGATAGATTAATAAGAAGGGAGACCCCCAGGGAATGCTTTTTTTGCATCCATTGAGCAGTCTAGTTGCAAAGAGTTCTCTCCTTGGCTTGGAGGACATCCAGTATAATTTATTAGGTTAAGCAGACAGAGACAGAGAGATAGACAGAGAGAGAGAGAGAGAGAGAGAGATCTATCTGTGTGATCTGAGCAAGTGGCAGGCACTGCAGGTTTGATGGTTTGGATTAAGGGGCAATCATACTGCAGGGTTCACACTTGTACGTTGTTGCAGTTAAAGATTTTATCAAGTCTGACAGCTGTCACTTTCCAGTTCATCTGGCTGTGCACTTGTATGTGTCTGTGTCTGGGATATGTTTGTGTGTGTGTAAGCTCCAGGAAGTGTGAGGGAGACATACGAGGTGTAAATTGCATGGTGGGCTATCTTAGTTTAGGTGCAAATGAAAAACTTTTGCCTCTTGTGCCAGAGTTTCCAGCTGCCTGCAGGCTTTAAATGTTTTCCTCTCCTTCTACTCCAGAGGAAATCTTGTGAACTGATTTCCCCCTGGTTTCCAACCATGAGGCTTGTTATTGATTCCCAAGATGATGCTCGCCTTGTATTTATCCTCACAGTAAGATTATGTCTTAAATTTAAATTGAAGCCTCTGGCAAAACCTGAGGGGTAATGAAATGTGTCCAATAGTGGATGCAGACATTTGTCCAACTTCAGGATAGGGGCTGGGAACTGTTAATTGCCAAGTGATGTACTTTTTTACTTGGATCATCCTGATATCCTGCCTCGATTTTTAATTTGCATTTTTTCTATATATTCTGACCCATCTGGCATATAATTATTTTGAGCCATTTGTCATCTGGGTGAAAGAAATGTGCCTATAGGTGTTCGGTATTCCATCATACCTTTATATATAGCACCTTCTATAATGTTTGTGTTCAAAAGTATCTCAGAAGCTCATTGTCCTCTCTGGGAATTTTTGCAGCACCTTTTTGATGGCATGATAGCACCATATTGCTGTCTTCCCCCATATTTTGTAAGTTGAACATCATATTCTCTTTTCATAAGCATACAGATAATATCCAGGTCTTGAGCTTCAGCCAAGTATTTTCCACTGTAACTGTTATACTTAGTATTTCTTCCTTTGAATCCTGTGACTGTCTTTCATAAATCTCACAGCAGCAAACTGATAATCTCAGACCCTATTTAACATATCAAGATGATTTGATGAAATCATAGGTCACAGTGATAGGAATACTTTAATCCTTTGTGGCTTAAAAATGGTTCTACAAATTGCCCTTGACTCCTTCAGTTAAGGACCTGTCAAAACGCATGTACTGTGTATGACCTTTGGTCTCAGAATTAATACTGGAAGCAGTTGCTTCTAAAGAAAAGGTTTAAAATGTTACTTATGACATTGGCCATTGTCTACCCAGCTAGCTGAGCCTTTTCTCATAATTGCACTAGTCCATTACTGTTAACAGGTGGCTTGAGATAGCCAGTGCAACTTTTACAAATGCGGGACCATCTGCTATCTTGTCATGGTGGTGATTTGCTTTCAGGATCAATCATCCTGTGGGTGATCCAAGTAACATTGTGCATAAGTTTCCCCTCAGCATCATTTACCTCAGCTTTATACATTACCCTGAATTTGGTTTCCTGGAACATTGATCTCATGCTCATTGTAGAAATGGTCCAAGACTGATGTATAAAAATAACAAGAACTATTATGAACTCTTAGCCCATTAGGGAGACTGAACTAGAAGCATGCAAATGGTTAAGATATTGTATGTTGGGTGATAGTCACCATAGCAAGAACATCTATACATGGTCACACACCTATAAGATCAGCTCAGCCAGAATTCCTAACTATGACTGTATTTACACTATAGAAATAATCCAGTTTCATACCATTTTAACGACTATGGCTCAATGCTATAGGATTCTAGGAATTGTTGTTTGTTGTGGTGCTAGAGCTCTCTGATTGAGAAGGCTAAATGTCTCACAAAACTACAAATTCCAGAATTCCATAGCATTGGGCCATGGCAGTTAAAGTGGTGTCAAACTGGATTATTTTTGCAGTGCAGATGCAGCCTATGTTTGTTAGGTAGACTCTACGGAACAGACTATGCATTAACTAACTAAAGCAGATTTTTTCCCTATAATATAGGATCTCTTAACCATTTCCTTCTCTAACAGGAATAAGGACTGATAATCCACAAAGATATCCCAGTTAGAAATCCCTCCTTCCTCCCTTTTTAAAAAGTTGATCTATGTGCAGTTTAGTTATAAATCTAGAGTGTTAAATTCCTGGTTTACAACATCTTTCCCACTATTTTTAATCCGAAAGTTTTCTCTTCCCCTGCTATTCTGTTCTGTTCTTGTTATTTTGTTTCCAGAGAATAACCTCACTGGAATCTGCTATTCTGTAAACTCTGTCCTTGCCATTGGCGGAGCTGCTGTTATGCCACAACAGAGAAAAGAGGATTGCTGAGGAAAGAAAGAATGCAGAGTTTAATTTTAGCATTGGCTTGCCCAGACGTGGACTGAGGTTCTGCTTTTTAGTTCCACTTTTATTTGAATTAATGGAGTATAAAAAAAAAAGGGGGGGGGAAGAGAAAGACTCTCAAAGTACTTTTGAGACTGACTGATTAACTTTAGCATGAAGCTTCAGGGATTTAAATCCACTTCTTCAGATGAAGTGTTGGAGCACAGATTAATGCTGTTGGTATTTAAGCAGTTACATTGTTTGGAGGGTGTAATGGGATACCGAATGATGCAAATAGTGAAACCTTAAGAGTTGCAAATATGATACAAGTCTACCAAGTGGCTGTTCTGTTCTTGCCAAATCACCCATTTAATCTTCCTTTGAAAAGTTTTTGTTCTGAACAGCTGCTTGTAATTTTTTGTTCTTATTGTTATTTTGTTTACTTATATCTCACCTTTGTCCCCATATAGCGACTCAAGGCAATGCACAAAATTTTTTAAACAATACAGTTAAAAACAATATAAAAGCAGTAAAATGTCTCAATATAAAATTTTTAAAAAACAATTAAGTAGTTTTAAAAATTTAAAACAACTGTGCATTAAAATTTAAAATGTATTAAAAACTCATTTAAAAGTTAAAGATTGAATGTCCAGGAAGGTTGAAATGCTCTGAGACTGGTTTAGGTGTATTGCCCTTTCTAATGTAAGTCTTGTGTCCATTTAATTTCTTGCACATAGACTGACTTGTTTGTCCAGTGTAGAGTGGCATTTCAGACAGAAGATGGAATCTTTCACACTGGAGGATGAGCAAGTAAAAGCACCTTTGATGTTGTGATGGATGGCATTATTAATAACGTGGGTGCTATTATTAGATTATGTAATGTTGCCAGAGAAGATGTGGACATCTGGCTTTGTAACAGGATGTTATCCCAGAATTTTTGTCCACATTATGTTCCCATGCTTAGCTCATCCTAAAATAAATCAGTCTCAGAGGTGCTTTTAGATCACCTCAGATTAAGCTGTCTCCTTGTAAACAAAGTACAGTGTGTATCAAAAGATGTAGGGGAGCACTTTCTCTCACCTCTGAGTGCTTATAGCAGAGGTCGGCAAGTTCCCCTTACCTGGGGCTGGTCCGGGGATCCTCTGGTCTTCCGCAGGCTGATGGTGGTGGTGGGGAATGGCGGAGTACTGCGCATGTGCGAGGAGTACTGCGCATGCGCAAATAAGTCACAGACGCCATTTTGGAAAACAAAATGGCAGCGGTGCGGTGGCAGCATGCGGGCCGTAGGTTGCCAATCCCTGGCTTATAGCCATAAGTTTGTAAAACTGGCTTACAGGTGAGTGGAGTATGGTTTCAGCTGGAATGTCATGGGCATTGAGGATAGTAAATTAATGCAGGAAACATGAGATAGGTGGAAGCAGATGCTCAAAGAAAAGGAACCTATGATATTGTGGATGGGTTAAGACTAGATGCTGTGAAGTAATGTTGGAACTGAGCAGTCATAATACTCCAAAAATGGGTTGAGAGGAAATTTGATACAGAACTTGGAAGGAGTGGACTGCTGTTTTTTTAGGAAAGGGGACAGGTAAATGGTGCCTAAATATACTAAAGGCACCAGATCCTGTCCAATCTAAGTTAAGCAGTACTTGGATGGGGGACCATCAACAAATACTAGGTTTTGTAGGCTATATTTCAAAGGAAGGAACTGGTAAAATCATCTCTTGAGTACAGTCAGCCCTTCATGTCTACAGCGGATCCATTCTGGACCCGCCCATAGATAAGAAAAAATGCAGGACCTCAAATCCCATTGTCCCCAACGGTGGTGCAATATGTGCACAGTTGTTAGCATGGCCACATGCACATGCTGTCATTGAGTATGGTGGGGGCTTGCCATCTGTGGATGCCTAAGAAAACCCTATGAAATTCATGGGTTGCCATAAGTTGCTACGTGACTTGAAGGCATGCACACGCACATGTGATAGGAACTGGTTCTCAGATGGACCCCTTTGCTTCCTTTCTTGAGGACAGTCACACCTCTGGATGGCTAATGTCATTAGACAAAATAGAACAATATTCTGTCTGGAAGAGAGCTACAATTTCTGTGTTTTTAATAGAATGGGGGTCAGAAAATATGAGGAGGGAAGCATTTCTTTTTTTGCAAATGATGTGTATTCCACAGAGCCTTGTTACAAATAATGAAAACGGAATGACTAGTTTTAATGGGGCAGAGAATTGTCTCTAGGCAAAAGAGTTGTCATTTAATCAGCTGTTCCTATTATGTATTTTGAATTGTGTCTAGTGATCCAGGAGTTGTAACATGGAGAAGGGCTTTATATAAAGTCAGAGTCAGAAGGCATCTTTCTGTCCATTCATTTTTCTCTTTCCCCCCCCCCCTCCACTTTTCTGGGTAGTTCTGAATAAAGAAACAAGAAGCATGAAGAATACATTAGTTTTCTGTATCTGTATCTGTATTTTGATAATGTTAAATACCTGGAATGAATTACTGATGGTAAAATTTCAAGAATTAGCGCAGTGTAGTGGTTGGAGCATTGGATTACAATCCTGGAGGCCAGGGCTTAGATCTGTGCTCAGCAGTGGAAACTCACTGGGTGGCCTTGGGCAAGTCACACTCTCTCAGCCTCAGAAAAGGCAAAGGGAAACCCCTTCTGAATAAATCTTGCCAAGAAAACCCATGAAAACCCACCTTAGCATCACCATAAATCAAAAAAGACTTGAAGGCACACAACAACAACAACAAAAATGACAAGGTTGAATAGCATACCTACAATATAGCTATTTAGGTATCTGTGGGGTTAATGTATCAGCTTAAGCATAAATGTAATTTTACAACTGGCTGGTACAGATAGATAAAAGTTACTAATCCCAATAAGGATATTTACCCCAAACTGGCCAATTAATGTTTCTCCAAAGTATAATAAAAATGTGTCTATTGATCTAGAAAGTTAACTCATTCCAGTGGCAGATGGACAGACCATTCAATAGTGTAAGAGAAAATTAATCTAATCAAAACAAAGCACATAGTAAAGTTGGCCCATTGGGGAGTTAAACTGGTATAGCTTTATACCCCTGTGTCTTTGCATTCAGCTCTGTTTTTTATGTCTGTGTGCTGATGGAGTGAATAGAAGGAATTTATTTTAAGTGTCAAATCCTGTTTTGTTTAAAGGTTAAATAATAAAAATGAAATCTCTATGCACTTTGGCTGTCCTTAATTCCTTTTTATTACTTTCATTCAAAGAGCTGTCACTCAGGAGTCCCAGAAGGGAGGAGTACTCTATTTCCCTCACACCCTTTCTGTGGTTTATTTCCAAATGAGAATCCTAACTCTTAAAACCAAATCATTCAGAGTAGGTAGCAATGTCTTCGTGGGTTTGGCTTATAATGAGATGGGAGCTTAAATAAGAAATAAATCCAGCTTTACAAATAAAAATACAAGCCTTCTGTTGTAGTTAATATACTACACAGATTGCCTTATGCTGTGTAGGACCATCTAAATAAGTCTCATGTGTGTTTGAGAGTGCAACAAATGTAAATACAGTCTGCCCACCCCATACACGGGTTTGCCATGCATAGACTTGAGGTCACATGGCCAAAGTGACGCATGCGCACTGCTACATGCAGGAGTGTGCCGCCATTAAAATCAGTGGGACTTGAGGTCCCACATTTTTTTCCATACGTGGGGTGGGGGTAGGGGTCCGAAAATGATCCCCTGCATATACAAAGGGCCTACTGTATCTTATATATTGCAAGGGTGAGAGTGGGAGTGTGTGGGAAAGTGTTTTTCATTTAGTGCTGCAGATAAATATAAAAATATCAAAAAATATATTTAAAATTTGACTTTTCAATAATATATATATCTCCAATTCAAATTAATCTGATGATGGTTTGCCATGCCCAAAACTATTCTAGCATTTGTTGTAAATTTAGAACATTCCTCAAATGTCATCGGACTTCAGTCAAGAGATACCAATTTAAAACTGTTTAAACATAGTGGGATGTGTGTGAGTTCAGATCCAGAATTGGCATGGTATTTACAGGACTAGTTTTCACCTTCTTGGGGAGAAGACACTCTCATCCTGGGAAAAGCTAATTCGTCTTATTTTAAAATTTTAATATTGTCATTTATTTTATCATTATCACAATTGTTTCCTTGTACAGAATTTTAATGGATTGAACAACATTATTTTCTATTTAATTTTGTACTCCGGACACATCATGAAAAGGGAGGACTCTGGGGAAAAAAACAATAATGCAGGGAGGTGGAGGGGAGTAGGAAGAGAGGAAGGCCACACGCCAGATGGATGGATTCTCTTAAGGCAGTCACGGGTATTAAGGAGTTGCAGGAATTAAGCAAAACAGTGGAGGACAGAGGGTCTTGGAGATGCCTCATCCATAGGGTCGCCATGAGTTGAGATTGACTGGAGGACAGTTAACAACAATAACAAAAGAGAAAGAGAGGGAGAGGATCACCTAGTAAAATCTGTGGATTTATAATAGTATTAATATTCATAGTACCATATTTGCTTCATGTTTTCTTTTTAAATGCCCTCACACTTTTTGGTTTGCCTGATGCAGAGGACAGGATCAAATATGCTATTGTCCAGGAACAGGTGAACTAGAATGCAGTCCAGACTGTCACATCTGCTGGTCCCACATAGCATTACAGGTTCTTCTCTTTGTTCTGCCCTTTGCCATCATGATGTTTCTTGTGCCTTCCTAGAATTTCCTCATCTGTGCAAAAATAGCTTACGGATATACACCTCTGCTTTTTGGCTCTTTGAGTCTGACCTATCCTGCTGCCTATTTTCTCTTAAAACATCATGATCTACATGGCTTTGTAATGAAGAACATAGAAGGCTGAGGATAGACCACTGGTCCATTTATTCCAGCACTGTTTATCCAAACAGGCAGCAGCTCTCCATAGTTTCAGGCAAAACAGGATCTTTTATATTAAAGAGAACACTTTGGACTTTTCATATATAATTTTTATTAATATTCGACATACAATAGTAATTGACTTTTTGCATTCAGAGCATATCCTCTACCACTGAGTTGTGGTTTATATATTAGTGCATACATTTCTTCTGCCCTTGGATAAGAGAGTTGAGCATGGCAAATGCAAGATCAGTGATTTAACAAACGAATACAATGGTGTACAATTGTTTTAACCAGGGGTAGGCAACCTAAGGCCCGGGGGCCAGATGCGACCCCCTGAGGCCTTTGGACCGGCCCTAGGCTGGTCGTGCTGCCACCACCACTGCCCCCCGCCACCGCCGCTGCTCACCATGATGATATTGATTATTGTTGTTATTACTTGTTGTTGGGGTTTTCTTGGCAAAATCTCCACAGGGATTTTGCCATGGCTTTTCTGGGGTTGAGAAAGTGTCCATGCATATTTTTTTAATTTTTAATTTTTTAAAAAATATATATTTTTATTTATATTTATTTATTTATTTATTTTTGGTGCTTTGGCCCCCCAATTGTCTGAGGAACAGCAACCCAGCCCCAGGCTCAAAAAGGTTGCCTACCCCTGGTTTTAACCTTCCTTTGCATTGTTGTTCAGCTGAATAACACTGATCCTGGGCAGAAAGAGATTTTATCCCATCTCACCTAACCTCACATCCTTCCAACATTCTCCATTCTCTTGTATGCCACATGCCTTTTTGCTTTAGAAGATTATACGTGCTTAGGGGGAAAAAAAGAGAGAGGTTTGTTATTGACTTGCCCTTTACAGATACAAGGATGCCAAATAAGATAATTTGTGATAGCTAAAACTATATTCTTATGCATGCATTTGAAAACAAGTCCTCACTGAGTAAATTAAGTGAATATAGGACCAATCATAGCAAGTATTATATGGATCAAAAATACAGTAGTTACTTGGCAAAATCATGTGTCACTCTGAGATGGAAACACATTGTTTAATTGAGCCATACATAATTGAGGGTTGGATTGGATGGCCCTTGTGGTCTCTTCCAACTGTATGATTCTATGATAATTGTGAAAATTGTGAAAATTGAATACATTGTAGAGCTCAGATTGTTGGAGGGCATACAACACAAGTACAAGATCAACCACATAGACTCTAGGGTTGATTCTAGTAAGATACAGGATGCCCCCCCCCCCCCCGATGTTAGTGATTATTCTAGTCTCCGGGTGATGAAATTGATTAATCCCAGGGGCTAGATTGCTGGCATGGCAGGCTGTATAACATCACAGGGCAGGGTTGTATCACAAGTTCTGTCTTTTTGTTGATGTCATTCTTCCTTACTTTCTCATATGTATTTCCCCCTTCTCTCTGGAGGTATGTGGAGTCCACACTTTTCTGTACAAAGGATATCCTTGTTGTCTCCCTTCTTAGATTGGAGATAGCAGGGACACTCCTCCCCTTTTCATGCCCATGGTGTGCATATGGGGTCTCACTGCTGTAGCCAATCTGAGATAGCAGTTGTATTTTGAACTGCCTTGCTTGTGTTACCCATGCAGATAGGGCAGAGGAGGAGAAACTGCCTCCAGCCCACTGACATTCCCAAAAGGGCGAGTTTAGGCATCCTGCGTACATTTTCAAAGGAGATCATAGGTAAGGTGGAGAATCCCATTATTATCATGATTTCTATGCCTGAAGCTCAACATCCCCCAGACCTCTTACTGGCCAGTTCAGCCTGTAGCCAGAGCCTCCCCTTGCATATGCTAATCCCTAGGTCTGTAGAAACTCAGAATGAAAAGCTGACACCTTTCTTACTGTATTCTTTGTCATATTTAATGTCAGAATTAGAATATTTCTCACACCAAAACCAGTATTGAGATTTTTGATTTTTAAAATCTTTTTAATGAGTCCAGTGAATATCTGAGAACATCAAGCTGATTTTTTCCAGATAATGGGGAGAAAGAAAATGATTGTAGATAAATGTAGTCTAAATTTCATTCTTAAATTATTTGATAGGATAGTATGTGCATATGAAATATTGCTTTATTTATCACTTTAAAAATTCTGTCACTTTATAGTTATTATGTTTGAGGCATAATTTTGAAGATTGGAGCTGAGATATTTGCAGCACTTGAATTCTAGGACCCATTAGGCTTTTTTTTTTTTAAAAAAAAAAAAAGCAGTTCTTTGTCATAGAAGATGTTCCTTGCTGACTAGATAATAAAGTACTTTGAATACTGCAGTCTGATGTGATCGATAACATTATCACTGAATTTTATACGTGTGCCTCTATGTAAGAAAGGGAAAGTTTTAAAATAGTATTTGGCAGTAAGCACATCCTCTTCCCTGGAAGCTCATCAAAATCCATGGCTATGCGTCTTCTGGAAATGGTGGTCTGCTTCAGTATAAGCATTTAGGTATGTGCAAAATAGTCTGACTCACCAACTCTTCAGGCAGCAAAGTGATCCTGTATAGTAGTCCTTGTTAGGAAGGATCTAATTAGGGGAATTTATAATTAGCTTAAATATGCAAGAGTGGGGCCCTAACAACATCCCGCGAGACCGGAGTACCGATGTGTATACCAGAGGACTAAGAGATCCCA
>CM034703.1:261993655-262011146 GCA_020142125.1 Phrynosoma platyrhinos
GATGCCTCCGACCCCAGCATCGCCCCAAGGAAAGCAGCGTTGGGGTGATAACAAACAGACAAACAGAAGCTTAATTTTATTAATATAAATGTGTCCTCATATATACAGTGGTCCTGCCACATTTACTGGAGTTAGGGGTGAAAGATTCCCATGAATATGGAAAGACCACAAATAAAAAAACACTATTCACTTGAGAGATTGCCTCTTTGGGAATTTCCAGGTCCTCCAGTGCAACTCTGTGGTCAGCATCTGCCAGAAGTTGACCATAGAATCATGCTATAGAAGCGTTTTCTCTAGGAAGGTCTAGGTTCTCCAGCATTACTCTATGGTCAATCTCTGGCAGAGTTGCATTGGAGGACCTAGAGATTCCTAGGGTGAACATATTAATCAAAATCACAGTTAATCAAATAAAAAAATCAAAGCCGTAAATGTGGAAGGCCAGCTGCACTGCCATACTGCCAGTTTCCACATTGTACTGTATTTAGTAACATATTGTACTGTATTTAGTAACATTTGTCAGCCACACAAAGTCCTCATTCCAAAGTCAGGTAAGAAAATTACCTCGCCAATAGAGTTACTTGATGTTGCCTCACAATAGATCCCAAAGCAGTGCCTCAATCTCATTATATAGTGGAAGCTGTCTCTACTAGTTCTCCTTTATTGTAACCACTGGAGTTTTCAGTTTCTTTGGTCCTTTGTATCTGAATGTACATGCTATTAGTCCTATGCCAGGCTCTCAAGAGCAAAATATGGAGAATTTTTAACTAAAATCTTCATGGTACTCTTGGGTCACAAATCATTTTAAGGCACTGGGTTTGGCTTCAGAGTAGTACTTAATGAAATTCCTTTCATCCTGGTGGAAGAGAGTGGTAAACTTCTTTAAAGTTTCTCCCAAAGATACTGTGCTGGACTGATGGATCTATTAGAACATCACTTTTTTCCCCCAGTTGGTCCTGCAGAGAGCCCTTTATTTACAAAGTGGCCAGTCCTGACCCACCTAAGTACTGACTAAACTGTTGACTATTTCAAGAGTTATCTTGGAGTGCCACCTTATGCTTGTCTGAGAAGTGGCCCAACCTGTGATTAGAACATATTTATCTAATAAATTAAGAGTTAGATAGAGCAAATCAGCTTAGCTTTGTTGTCTCAGAAAGAAAAGTAGTAAGTGTATGCATTTAGTTATGCTGTTTGTGCATATCTGCTGCTCCTTGCGTTCTGCAACCTTCATAGTAGTTAGTCATCTATCTGAAGACTTCACAGGTGACAGACAAAACTCTGGAGACCATGTCTAAAATGCTTGTGGACTTATACACAGGAGGTCACTGCTCAAATCTCTTTGAAAATTTAGGGAGTGTTTGAGTTGCAGACGACAGAATATTTGTCATTGTATCTATATAAAATTCTGGGACCCAACATAGACCCAACATTGTAAGAATAAATAATGGAACAGCTAAGAAAATATAACTGATCAGAAAATATGACCATCTGGTTTTACCACTAACACTAGGTATATAAAAACAAAGCATTTGTACTCTGCTCTCCACATGTTGTTTTCTCCAAGATACAGGATCTCCTGTTCAGCCATGCAAAAGCATGTAGAACTTACGGTACATACAAAGAGTGGGAGGAGTGGGCATGAATATGCTAACTCTGCTGGCTTACCATCATGGTTTTATTGCCCTCCATATTTAAAAAGTGGTTGACTGTAGACGAGAACCTCCTGTATCAGTTCAGGGTTTCCATGTAAAATAGAGCCCTAGAAAGTCAATGTTCCAATATGGAGTAAAAGGCTTATATGGATGCAGGATGCTTTCTCTCTTTCAGTAACTCTCTACATGGTAAGGATAACAAAAATGAGGAGGGATGTGAGCAAAGCTAGTATGCTTATGTCCCCTCCCTTCCTTGCATGTAGACTCTCTTAAATGCCTGGAAAGGACTAGAGAAAACTATCAGATCAACTCAGCCCACGGACTCAGAGAAGGGTCTTTTCCAACTCTGCTGCCAAAGAGGCATTTAACCTAAGACACCATGGACTGAACTTGAGATGTTATGCAGAAGAAGGATGTATTCTGTCTCTGAGTTGTGGGCTCTCCCCTCTATCAGGTGGTTGCTGTACTAAAAGGATCCTTTAGTAGAGATTGAATAGCATGTGTGCATGCTTCTCTGTTTTGTTTTTTAAAAAAAGATATACTGGGACTTCCCTTCTGTACTTTGCCCTTGTCTGACCCCACAGATCCCAGCAGGAAGGAAGCAGAAGCTGATGATCATTTTATAACAGTACTTTTGAAGTGCTTGCTCGCTCTCAGGTGCTTCACAGAATTCAGCAAGCAGCCCTGTCATCAAGAAGGCTTGCACTTAAAGAACTGCAGTGAAAGAAGAGGGCAACTTTTCAGCAAACCTTTAATGTCCCATTTGGACTTTGATTTGGACCTCTTGATGGGGGAAAAAAGGGAAGGCTTCAGGCACACCATGTTCCTAAAAATACAAACTTTGTTGGTGTTCATGCATCACTCCTGATTGGGGACAGAAGTGCTGGAGGGGGCCTGGCTGGTTGGCTTTAGTACTTTAGTCTTTGTGGAAGTGCAGGGAGCTGGACCTAATGCCCAAAAAGCATCAGAACAAATGGGGCCTCCTCTGAAAGCACTTAAGTCTCCAGGCCAGTTGTTTGCTTTCTGGCAGTAAAGGGGCTTTTGTCTGCAAACCAGGAGAAAATGAAGGGAGCAGCTAACAAGGGTAGATCAGAAGTACCAATATTTTTGCAGAAATCTCTGTCTTCTGCAACTGTATATTGAAAGACTAGAGGAACGTCCATTATTTGGTGATGTGGAGGTTATGATCAAATGTTATGGAGGACCTTGAATGAAATTGTATTAAGAATATAATGACTTCCTACATTATCCCTCCTTAGGGAAATGATTAAAAAGCATTTCCTCTGAGCATATGTTCAAACCATTTTTTTCCCAGAAGAACACTTTGATTTCTAGTGAACTACTCTTGGCCCCTTTCTTTCTAGTCTACCCTGAACAAAACATCAGTGCTGCTGAGCTTCCATATGGAATCTGTCAAGATTCACATAACAACCAAAAAACAGAACCATCTACCTTTAGTAAAAATTGAGAACAATTCTAAAGTTTCATCAAGCAAGCACTAAAATATATATGCATGGGGATATAGGGGAATATATTCATGTCCCTGATGAGTGAGGCAGTGACAGAAAATGTATGCAATACAAATGGACATTGCTTGTGTTGTGCAAGCATAGATGCATTCTTGGCTGCCACAAGAAACCCTCCCAACTACAATCCATAGATCACTGAAGTACAGTGGGCCCTTGGGATCTGCTTTGGTTTGGTTGTAGGATCCCCGGTGGGTACCAAAATCCACAGATGTTCAAGTCCCATTAAATACAATAGATAGTAAAATGGTGTTCCGTATATAAAATTGCAAAATCAAGGTTTGCTTTTTGTAATTTATATATATATATATTAACATATTTTCAAGCTGTGGATGCTTGAGTCTGTAAATAAAGGATTGTAGGCATGGTGAGCTGCTGTTTGTAAAGGGAGAGTGTTTACCCATCTCTTTGTTTAGTCAGATGTATGCCATGATTTGTTTCTTGCTGTACTGGTGACTGCTGTTATGAAATCAAAACTGCATCACATTTTTGACCATGTTTTTACATGTTGATAGTAAGTATACTTGTGCTATATGTTGCCCAAATTTTAGTTGTGTACCTAAGAGAGAACTCTGTTTTTCCCCTCCCCTCTGATTCCTGTTTAATTACCTACCAAATCTTTTAGCAAGAAATTAAGGAAGCCCTTTGAAAGTGAAAAATGTTAGCAGCATTCTGTTTTATGATGCAGCATTTCTATTTTAACTTTTGCATCCAATTGGGGGATGAAACCCTGCAGCACTTAGAAAAGAAATACGATCGTGAAAGAGATATGATCAGAAACAAAGAATAGCTTGGGGGGAAATTGTCCAGTAGAGGGCAATCAGAATGCACTTTCCTCACCTCAGCATCTTCTCTAAAGCTGTAACTGTTTGGTTAGCCAAGAGAGAGGGAAATGGAAGAACTTCTGGGGCTACATCACAGTCTTCAATATTTCTTGACAAAGGGAGGTTGTAATATTTTGTAAGTATATTGCCTTTAAAAATATATGAACAAGTCAATCATCACTATTTTATGGGTGATTCATATATTGCTGAATGGAAGAATACATGCTTTGCACCTAAAAATTTCCAGGTTCAATCTCTTCTGTCTTTGCATCTCTGGAAAGCTTATAAAGAATCCTGCCTGAAATATTCTTGGAGAGCCATTACAAATCAGTGCTTCCGATATGGAGCTAAAGATCTAACTCAGTATAAGCCAGCATCTGTGTTCCTGTGTTAACAAGATTTGATTGGGCAGGTTTTTTTGGTCCTGAGAAGACTTAAGCATATTAACCTTGAGGAGGAATGAATCCAGTTTGATATAGAGAGATGAGTTCACTGATTCCATTAGGGATATCCTTCCCTTATGAATATCTCTGCCAAATTGGAGACAAAATTTCTCACTCTCTAGGGTAGTCCAGGGAACTGTAGATTCAGTAAACATGGGACAGGAAGCTTAATGCCAATTTATTATCAGTGCAGAACTGGAACAACACTGATTTAGAGTGATGTTTCTTTTGATATTGCTTAAATTATATTTTGCTTTAATTATGTCTTTCTTTTATTTGGCAGTTTTTAATTTGCCAGTTTTGTGGTGGTTAGATTTGGGGAACTAGAGCATCTTGTTAATGTTGCATCTAGCCTGGAAGTAGAATACTTTTTGCTTTGTCATCTTTAATGGAATTGGTATGATATGGTGATGGTTTTAGTTCAAAGATGGGTGCCTATAAGTCAGATGAGAAGCCCCAAATCCCAAGAGTCTGAAATCAGTAAGCTATGTTACATGGGTCCCTTATACAGTCAGTGATGGTTTTATATGAAACTTGTTAAATCCTTTTTTCTTGGAGTGGGTTTTTGTTATCAATCTCACCTTATAATAAAGATTGAAAATTCTGGTACTTCTTGGTAGAATGGATTTCTCTGTTTTATAAATTTTGTATTGATGAGAGACTTATAAGTATGTTCAATGAAATGAAAGGTTGGGGATGTATTGGTGATACTTCTTAATTGTTCTAATTTCATCATCTTTGTCCAGTACTAATTCTCTGTTCTTATTTCTAAACAAGGAACCGACACTTTGAGCGAGACCAGCTCTATCAGCATGGAAGCCACAACTGACAGTAGAGAGACTTCAGTGGCTACCTCTATCTTATCCCCCTTCATGTCTGGCCACAGCCGTGAAGAAGTAGACAATCGGAGTGAGCATAGCTACAGTGAGTCTGGAGCTAGTGGCTCCTCCTTTGAGGAACTGGACTTGGAAGGCAATGGTGATGGAGCAGAAGGTTTGTCATCTGACCTTGGTTCTGCTGAGGACCAGGATGCTGCTAAGGGCAAGTGGACCAAGGAGCCTATTGCCTTGGAGAAAGAAAAGGGTGAAGAATAAAGCCATCTCTTTACTTATGTTTCTTAGGGATTGGAAAGAGAAACTGATAATCTCTCTTGCTTCTTTTTTGTCTGATCAACACATTTTGGTCACTGATTCATATTGAGACCTGTCCTACTTTTTGTCTGCAGCCAAGTATTTTGAGGTGTGATAAAGGAGGAAGGATGACATCTGAGGTAACTGGTTGGTTGCTACTGTCCTGTGACCAGGCTTAAGGAAATGTGTGGTAACAGGGAACTGGGAGTGGGATGGCATAAAATGGTGGTGGGGAGCCCTTGCATTGAACATCATATTGTATTGAACTTGATGGGTGTAAGAGAATGTGAGAGAGTAAGTGAATGGCTAAGCAGGGAACACCATAGATAGACTGGTAGATGCATTTGTGTATAGACTGACTTCTCTTCTCTCTTTATGGCTGCTAGTACTCTATCCTATATGCCCCATAATTGTCCCCTTTTTTGTAACTTGCACACATTGATTGACACCACCTCCATGAATATCAAAGAGATGTAGTTGTATTTGATTCTGAAAAATGTGGTGCAAACCACTAATCCTTAAACTGACATCTGAGCTTTCCTAATCAGTAATACAATTAACAGCTTCCCTTTGAAATCTGAAGGTTTATGAGCAGGGCTGCTGTGATCCCAACCACTTACATGTTGCTTCTGCTGCCTTTTCCACTCTTCCTCACTTAACCCTGTAATCACCATCACTGGCTGTCTTTTGGATTGTATGTTCATGGAATAAACCAAGTTCATTGTAGTTATATTGTTGCACACATTCACATCTGTTGGTCTGTCCCTGGGTACTGAGCTTGAGGAACTAAGATGTTTCCAGGCTAGCTTCTATGTGAAACAAACCATCCGAAACAAACCAACACTGCTGAAGTTCTTTTTCAATAGTCTCAACAAAAAAATTAAAAAAAAGCTGTGCAAAATAGCAAAACAGGAGACAATTTGTAGCAAAACAGGAACAATGGAAATTATACAGCCAGGTCTCTCCACTCTTAGACCTCAGAAGTTGTAGAGATTCATGTATTCAGTGCTGTGGTGTAACAGAAGACTTGCCATGATAATTTAAACATAGTAGTAACCAAAATGGATTTGATTTGGGGCCAATGCAGACGGCCCATTTGGGGTGGCAGACAGCCACCCTGGGAAGCGGTGGATCGGGGCTGTGGCAACCCTACGCCACCGCCCCAATACTTCCTTTTGCTGCCCCTAAAAGAGTATCCCTTAGTGGAGTTCTGAAAAATCATTTGATGAGAAATGTATCAAACCACTGGAATCTTCCAAGTGCAATTACTGTGACATCAAGGCAGCAACAAGAAGATTTTGATACATATTTAGTGGGATTTGAAGTACTGAAATACAGTCACCCTTCCTTTCTCGCAGTTTTGCATATTCATGGAAGGGTGACCTCCATGAAAATCAATGGGGGGGCACACGGGGGCACACCCCATTCAGGCCTATGGGACTTGAATATTGCTGAATCTCAATTTTCACTGGGGAGGGGTCCAGAACAGATCCCCAATGAAACCAGAGGGCCAGCCGTATTGTGATCTTCCCACCTTCCATGAACCTGTACACATTCTTGCTTCTCTTGCTTATATGCTCTGTATCCTCTGCCTTGATAAATGACTCCCTTTGTTTCTTAATGGACTTGGATCCATATAGTGGGCAAAGGAGTTCGATGTTCAGCCACCTTCAGATATACCTTATTTCTGAGCATTGGTTCATCTGGGAAGGAAATTAATGGGATGCTGTGTTAGAACATCCGTCATTGGAGTGTGTAGTCCACAAAACTATTCAGCTCCCTTCCCCAAACAATCAACATTGATTCCGTACTTTCTTACTTGTGCCTTTGTTGTTGAGGGCTATAAGGGCTCTCTTTTTCCTTTGACACTTTCTATTTCCTGACATTTAAAACTATATTCATATTCCCCTAATTCTGATTGACTGTGACATTCACATGAGCAACTCCACTTAGTTGCAATGCCCTTGAAATTAGAGGCTCAGTTGAAACAGACACAATCCATATAGGCTCCATCATTATTATACCTGGATTCTGTATAACATCCCCAGGCTTTGGGGTGAGCTGTCTCATCTATGCTGGCTATTATTTCATCAACTGGTACTGGAGGTCTTTTTTTAAAAAAAGTGTATTGAAGAGAATTATTTGAATGCATATCATTCCAGCTGCCCCATTTTGTTACAACAGTAGCTTTTCATATGACTAAGGCTTCCTTACTGCCATACATTGCCAGTTTACAGTGGGTCTTTGTGTTTGTGTATGTTCTCTGTTCAAATAGTTGGACGTGTCTGTATTTCCCTTTGGGCATATCCAATTGCCTGTTCATTGTGTGCATAGATTCATATTCATATGTTTGTGCACTTGTGTGCTCAGGCTTAAGGCCAGACTAGACATTACACCATTTATGCAGGATCCAAATATGTGGATGGTGGTTCATCTAGTTTGGTCCCTGTAGTCTGTGATTGTCTGTACTGTAAGATATCAGACTCCTTCTTTCTAAACAGCAGGAGCACTAGAATAAAGGCAATAAAGATAGGAGCAGCGGGAAGCATATATTTAAAATGGTAGTATGCTTTTCTTGAGATTTCATTTGACAGATAACAAAAATATGATTTTTCTCCCTGTTGTGCTGGATTTCTTAAAGGGGGTTGTTTTTTTTACAGAATGCTGGGTTGGAGGAAATATTTCTCCATCTCACAGTAGCTGCCACTTTGTGAATTCTGTAGTAATGGAGGCAAGGATATTGGTATTAAAGACTTATGAAAAGCTTATGTGTGGCATTAGTGTGCACATGCTTATGTTTGCCTCTCATTGTATACAGATATGTGTACAGGCACATACTCATTTTGTAAGAATATGCATACATGTACACAATTGAATCTGTCATTATTTCCTGCTTATATGCATGATGTGTGTTGGCATATAAATTGGCCATTCATCATGAGCCCATATTCATGTGGCTCCTTCAGATGCACACAAATGAATGTACTGAATATTTGTAAATCAAATTATACAGACATTATGCAGATATGCATGAAACTAACAAAGGAGGTACAAGGTATAGCCCCTATCAGACTATGGGCCTTTGCAGACTGCCAGAAATAGTGCACATTAAATTGAGGCACTGCCCTGGCTCAGTGATAGGGAATCATGGGAACTGTAATTTATTGTGGCACCAGAGCTCTCTGGCAGAGAAGGCTCAGTGTCTCAGAAAAAAATACAATTCCCATGACTCCCTAGCACTGAGCCAGAGCAGTGCCTCAATTTAATGTGCACTATTTCTGGCAGTCTGCAAAGGCCCTATATCTCATGATTCTAAGAGAAATTGCTCCCACATGCAAATCTTGTACACTTGGATGAATACTTCAAAGAAATAATTTGTCCCATATTTGGAAATATGTAAGGGAGAAGACCATGTTGGAAGGCTTAACCTAGTGGGTTTTTTTTGGGGGGGGGGCATACAAACTTTCTGCATGCAGGAAGATTTTGACAAGAAGGAAGTTCCTCAAACAAAGAATCTCTCATATGCATTTTGATCTACTCTGTTCATGTGGAGATATGTTCTCCTTCCCATCCTGAACAGTACAGTGGCTCAAAGAAGAACCTTTTGGGGATTTGTAAAGATGTCCCCTTGCTGACAGAATGCAAGCTCTCCTTGCCCATTTCTGAATATGAGTACAGAATACTGTTAAAATTTCCCCTTTTTGCATTCTTCTCCCCAAAGATTTAGCCTGAAGAACATTTTATTAAGAGATGGAAAAATAGGTAAGCAGCACTGAGATGAGGAAATAGCCCTCCCAAGATTTGTACAGGCAATGGCAACAATCCACAAGCCATTTACTCCGCCATGGTTATAGCGGTTTAATAAAAGCCACTGTAAATTCTAATAATTGGCTGCTTAGAGCATGGAATAATGATGCCTTCTCATCATTAGTGGTTTTAATATTCCAGTTAGACGTTTGAATTAATGAATAGACTCTCCTATCTGTAACTTGCCATGACATAGAGCAAGAGAAGCTATCCATACAGCTTTGAGATGTATTTTCTTTTTGCCAGTATCCTGGAGAGATTTGCTTTATGTAAACCAAGGATGGGAATTGTGGAGCCCTCTAGATATAATAGAATTATATCTCCCAGCAACCTTTTGTACTGGGTCTGTCAGAGAGGGCTGCTGGGAGTTACAGTCGAACAACATCTGGAGAGCCACACTATTCCCAGCCCATTGGAAGAAGTTTCCTAAATCAATCCCACAGCCTCTCTAGAAGCAGTGTTTAGACCTAGAATCTGCTTCTTTGGAAACCTCTTTTTTCTTCCTGGATAATGTGGATCCTAAATGCAGAATGTAGCAATATTTGTTAGTTGACAGTTTTGTGAACATCCAACATTTTGCAGACAAATGATGTGAAATCTGAGCCCAGGCTCATAAAAGATCTGGTGTTGTATGTCACAGTCCCTTGGGACAAATGATAAAGGGATCTTCATAGTGTTTGAAAGAAGAAGAGGGAGAGGCCTGCCCGCAAATGTTTCCTGATTTGCTTCAGGCATTCTTTCACATGGCCATCTTTTCCCAAAGAATTGAATTGCTAGGGGCATAACTGAAGCCTGCTCTTATTAAGCAGCTGGCTGGCAATCTGCTCTAAGATGCTCTGCTTGTTCAGTGGCTGGCCTGGCATCTTTCTCACTGTCTTTTGGCACTTGCTGTGATTGTAGAGGGACAGGGTGATGGGGTGATGAATAAAATTAACATCCATCTGTGGTGAGAACAGATCAGAGCATCCTGAGAACGACAAATGTTTCATCTCTTCCATTCTGACCACATCTGACAATGTTCACTGTGACAGTAGTTACAAATGCTTTGTTGCTCATACCTAGAATAGAATGCAGTTCTACACAATTAGCATACAAGGGCAGAACTAAATAAAGAGGACCTGCTCTTCTAACTTCATTTCTGCCTCTTGGGACATTTTAGAGCTGAAGCCGTGCAGCTTTCCTGACATCTCCCTTTATTAAAGCTCAGTGTCCTTTGGTGTCAATGTCTCATTTTCATTAACATCATATCCTGTGTCATTACTAAGATTCTCATTCTGTTTTAAACAATCAGTGGTGATTGATCAGAAGCCCACTGAAACTTGCAAGAGCCTGTTAGTCACATGAAATTGCAGTGTTGCATAAGAACAGTCTGGGAATCCAGAAATCTAAACACCGAATGGACAGTGCAGCAGAGTTTTTAATACAGTATCAAATATAACCCATGGACTTGTTTTCTTTGTTAGTGTCCATGAAATTGAAAGTTACAGCAGTGAAGGTTTTGATTCATTATAAAAGTTGTTCTGAACATTTTAAGATTTGTGGGTTTATTCTCCCCCCCCCCCTTTCCTTTTGTTTCAGTTCTCCATTCACCAATGTGTCACAACACAACACAGAAGTCTGGACAAAATCATCCTTTGCGGGAAAAGAAAAGTAGAGTACTCCTTATATAGTTGAAGTGGTCTCCAACAGTGCTAGTCCTAGACTTAAATCTAAATGGGTTTCAGATTGATACCTATCAGTCTTATGTTCCAGTCTTGTGCAGAAAGGATGAATCAGAACTTCCATTTCCTTTTCTTGATTGTTTAATTCAAGTGCATCTCCTAGGTACATAAATGTTCTAACATATAAGTATTTAGGGTTCTGCATCCAGCCTTTAAAATCTCATGGGTTACATATTAATAATTTAGGGATGACATTTTGGACTGTATTCAACTTTGGTTGGCCATATTCTGTAAAACTCAAATAGTAAAATTATTTTGCAATTTATTTGCAGAAATGCAATTTAAAGATGATTTGAATATCAAAGAGAATACTTGCAAAATTGAAAATGCCTGTCTGTGTGGGGGGGGGGGTATTCAAAAGAGATACTATATTTTAATCTGAAATCTTCAAATTGTTATTGAGTGAGAGTATGCCTTAAGGAGTGAAAGGCAAGGACAGCTTAATACTTGTTATATGTTAAGATAATGGTAAAGCTGTTAGAAAAGTTTGCTTTTTAGTTTGGTCCTGAAATGAAAATCCTTATTCAGTTATGTATTTAATCAATATTTTGGTACAATGTATAAAAAGTAAATGATCTATGTGCCAGAATGGTTTAGATATAGGTGTTTGGAGTGGGATGGGGTAGAGTAAAATCCTTCTTGAAATTAAAATGGCTAACAAAAAGCTTGTCCTTTGCCTTCAATGTCTGTGACTTGTCCAATCCAGAAAACAGAAATAAATCATGTCCTACCATTAACACTTAGACCACTTTGCAAAATTAGGAGTCTTTAAGGTTCTTAAGCAGCAATTTAATCATGTATAATTGTGTTTTATATCAGAGATTTGCCTTGTAATAGTGTGTTTACATAGTGTGCCTTGTAATAGAGGGGTTACAACCTCCTGGTATTTCAAGATGTATCAAACTCAACGTTTTTGTTCTCCAGAACATAGGAGCCCTGCTTGATTAGACTAAAGGCCTATCTCATTTAACATCCTCTTCTCTCAGTATCCAAACAGCAGGCATTGTAAGAAGCCCAGAACCAGGACAAGAATGAAAAGCAGCCTTTAGGTCATGTTTTCCAGGGACTGGTATTGAGAGGCAAATGATTCATTTGTGATGCCAGAAGCAATATACAGCCATCTTACTAGTAGCAACCGATACACTCATGAGGCTGCTTTATACTCCCGAATGAGACTACTGGTTGGTCTGTCCCAGTATTGTCTATTCTACTGTAGCTGCTCTCCCAAAATCTCCAGGGTAGTGACTCTGTCAATATCTTAGATATCTTTTCCAACTTTATTACCTGTGGTCATTTAACTCAAGATCTTGGAGACTAAACCTCCACCATTCCACTGCTGAGTTATAGTTTCGCCTCTTCTTGGAGTTTGATAGGAGTGTCTAAGCCACCCATCCCCTAATTTATTTATTTTAATTCATTTTAATTTTAATTTATATAATTTTAATTTATTGATAATGAAAATTCCTGAAGCTCAGTGAGGTGATAGGTTCCTCCAAGTGTGATTACACTGGTAGAAAAGGAGGATGGTTTTCTATAAATATTAGACAATACTTAGGGATTTTCCAGCTACCCTTCTTAGTTCTCAAGGAAGAGTGAACAAATGCCAGAGAATGGTGTTTGCTATTCCCCTCCCCCAATGATCACTTGAAAGAATTTTTAATATGTCATACTTCCTCCCCTCAAAACAACAACAACAAACTATTGTATGTGATATGGAAGACTGAGAAGGGTGTAGTAACAACCCACTGGAACAGAGGAATTTGCTACCAAGTTGAGCTGGAGGTTAAAGTCAATGGGTGGCAAAAGCTACCATGTGATACAGTTTAAGACTAAAATAGCCGTAGCATTATTTAACATGGAGCACTTTACTGCAGTGTTTCATGAGAGGACTTATCAAGGGTTCTAATAACTCTGTACAATATATTATGATCTTTCTTGTAACTAAACCCAAGTAAAATAGATCTTGGCTCTGGGAAGTGTTTTACAGCTTTCCTTTCAACATCCTCGATACAAAACTTCTTCAGGACTTCACACAAAACTACCTGGATTAACATGTTGTCCAAAACACAGTTGTATAACAACAACAACAAACAAACAAACAAACAGTGATTATTATTTCTATTCCACCTTTGTCCCAGTTTGGAACTAAACACAT
Organism: Phrynosoma platyrhinos; assembly: GCA_020142125.1. Taxonomy (NCBI): domain Eukaryota; kingdom Metazoa; phylum Chordata; class Lepidosauria; order Squamata; family Phrynosomatidae; genus Phrynosoma; species Phrynosoma platyrhinos. The sequence goes on from CM034703.1 coordinate 262,006,911, forward strand.
TTTAATTAAAAAAAACAAACATAAGCAGGATTTAGATCATAGGCTATGCCAAGTACTTCATGCTGTGATCTATACACTGAAGAATATATTACTGAGGTTTGGATCTGTGCAGGAGTTAAGAGTAGAAGAAAGATGTGACTTTCTTAAGCCAACTAATTGGATTATGGTAGAATGGGCATGTGGCAGGAGTTCAGAATATGCCTGACATTTTGTACTAAACTAGCTGGTTGCACTAGCCTTATTCTATGTAAAAAATCTACACAAAGATCTAGTTGATCCTTTTTTTGTACATTAGTATGTGGGTTAGCATGTACAAAATAGGCCTTAAAACACTTTGTATTCAACAAGAAAGGACTTGCCTATATACTGAGCTCCAGTTCTATTTAACTCATAAACTATTCAGGGTCTAAAATGAGCAGTGAGATAGACAAGTTTAGGAATAACACCAAACATTCAGTATGGTGAAAGCCCAAACAAGTTTCAAAAAATTACAACCCCTCCCCTCCAAGCCAAATAACATAACAAATTACCCCTGGATTTTGGAGTTGTTATTTTGTGCCTCCAAGTCATTGTTTACTTATGGCAACCCTAAAGCCAGCCTATTATGGGGTTTTCTTGGCAGGTTTCTTCAGAGGGGGTTTGCCATTACCATCCTCTGAAGCTGAAAGAGTGTGACTTTCCCGAGGTCACCCAGTGCATTTTTAAGCTCAAGTGGGGAGTCGGACCCTGATCTCCAGAGTCATTGTCCAGTGCTCAAACCCTGGCTCTCAATGCACCTTGAGTTCTTGTATATGCTGACAGGATTCCCTATTGGGAGGAGGGGGAATGATCAGAATTAGGGTGAAGAAAACAAAAAGCTTGTGTGCTACAGCAGGAGGAGAAGCAAATATTAGTTTGTGTTTGGAATGCTTATGGAACTAACTGTTTTAAAAAAACTAGAGACATACTAATGTCATATATGGTACTGTTACATTTAGAAGGATTATATAAATTTGCCACTACAACTTTAAAACTATAAAGGGCAATTATAATGATCAAAGTATCATTTTTCCTATGAGTGAGGACTAAGTAACGTGGGCTTGTGTTAGTTTTGAGAGTGAATGACTGAGAAGACATGAAAGAGTTTTATAAAACTGAACATTATGGATTGAGAGATTCCCTCCCCCTTCCCCACATGCCTCCTCCTCCTCCATCACCTCTTCCCTCTTTCATTTCATGGAAACCAAGTTCTTCTATTGCAGTGGAGCAAAATGAATGAAAAAATAAAGCTGGTGTGAAAACATGTATGAAATATGAATGGAGTTGTATCCATAAGGTTTATGACATGGTTACTGTCATTAGTCAAGAAGGGAGATAATGGAACCTGGTTTCCTGGGAGGGATGGGGAAAATACAACACAGAAAACATGAAAACAATACCGGAGAAAAGAATTGAAACAAACACTCCACCAGTGTCCCTGGCAACTGTGCCAAATTCTGCCCATCAAGAGCCAGCTGGCAAGGATGCCCATATGCAAAGCAGGTATGGAAGGAACCAGTCTATTTTGGCCAAGCTGGCCAATGGAAGGGATTTCACAACATCCACAAAACAACAGTCACTACCAGGATCGCTCTAAGGTATGTCTGTTGGAGCAGGTACAAACAAGTTCAGGAGAGAACTGTTTTGAATAGGGCAAACTGTTGTATCTGCCCCACCACCCCAGTGTGGATAATAGATATGAAACAAGGCAGCAACAGCAGTCTGGTCCAGTCTAGAAGGTAGGCATAAACATAATCTTAGGGATTACAGGTTGAAATCCACATGGAAATATTGTGCCCCTTTCCACTTGGGCTAGGCAACTTGGGGACCTCCAAATGTTGGACTGCAAGTCCCATCATCCCTCACTATTGGTTTAGGCAGATGAGAATTTCAATCCAATACCTGAAGGCCCACAGGTTGTTGCCCACCCCTGCTTTATTGTGGATACTACAGCTTCTGAAAAAGAAATGAGTGCACACATGCTTGCAGAAGTGTTGTTGAGGATCCAAACCCTTCCATTCTCTGACAAGCCCCTGATACTGCCCAGAAACAGTGCTAGCAGTGAAGCTGGTGTATTTAATTTCCTTTGCCTTTAAGGTCAATGGGATTAAAATAAATAAAAGGACCCATGTGGCAAAAGGAGCTGCCCTTCCATGCCCTGCCCAGAAAAAATGATCTGGCAAGACATACATAGGTGGCAACAACAGATTCTTCCGCTTATCAAAGGATTTCTCTGTTTATTTCATCTGAGCCACTGATGCAAGTGAGTGATGGTTGTACTGAATATATGGGAGGTGAAAACAAGGGGGATGGTGAGCCTTTTTAAAATTCCAAAGGCAACTGAAGGACCCTTTTATGTACATAATGCTGGACTAGTTAATCTGTCTAGTTAGGCAATCATGTCATTACCTGGTGTGCCCAACATCTGGCTAACTGCACTACTGTTCAACCAGCTTGTGCAGTTTCTATAAAAGCTGAATTGTCCTATATTCCTCCTGAAGTGTGATGTGTTATATTCTAAAGGGCAGTGTGACCTCTGATATCTAACAGTGATGTTACATACCATGATTTGAACTACCTCTGAAGGCTCTTTGCCTAATGGGGAGAAGCAGCTGTCTTTTTAGGCCTCCTGAATTGCTAAATAGAGCAAATTCAGGCACAAAGGGGGAAAGTTACACAAAAGTTTTAGCCAGACGAAGATGCTGAGAGCATGAGAGGTGAGACAGGCAGGGACATGAAAGGGCAGCATTTGAAATCAAGGAGTTATGGAAAGAGCCATAGGAAGTACAAAGTGTGGCAGAATTAATGGGGACAGGAAACTAGTAGAAAGCGTTAGTATCAACTGAAAAATATGCAGTTAGGGATGTGTTCAGCACAGGCAAAATTTAGAAGAATTTGATCATTGCCTTTTTTCATCTGTTGAATAAATTGATTGGTTGGGACATTGGGATCCTGGTTAGTTCTAGTACCACAGTTGTCCTAGATGAGTTTTCAGGCCCAACATTTTAATGCAGTTCCCTGGGATGGCACTGAAAATTGGGAGCCAATGCTGCAGTTCCCTGGGATGGCACTGAAAATTGGGAGCCCAGTAGCCTTTCAATGTTAATATAAAGGTCAAATATAATAAATTACAATGACAGGGAAGAATTCCTGGATATTTTAGGGCAGGGGTGAACAAAGTGTGTAGCACTCCAGATTGCAGCTCCCAGCAACCCAAGCAAGTGTAGCCAGTAATGAAAAGTGATGGGCGCTGAAGTACTACAACATACAGAGGGACACATTTTACACTATAGGAAAAACAAGGCTGAGACGAGTAAATTGTGGCCTGTGGCCTAGGGAGAGGGTGTGAAATAGGATATGAAAGGGCTGAAAAAGACACAAGAGAAGAAAAGCTTGCAACCATGAATTATGGTAAGAAAGCACAGAAATAAGAAGAGCTGCTCAAAAATTATCCCCATTGCTTCACCCAAAATATCCAATAGTTCTGAACTATAGCTCTGGAATACTTTGGCAGAGAATTTTAAGTACCTCAAATGACAACTCCCAGTATTCTGTAGGATGGAATCATGGCAGTTAAAGTGGTACCAAATTGATATAATGATGTAGTGTAGATGCCATTCCAGTCTGAAGCTGGAAAAGCTGCATCAGGACTGGCATTTAGAAAATATCACAAATATGTTATAGGCTGTCCATCCAATATGTCTAGGCAATGACAGTAAAACACAAGAATTGCAACTCCCCACAGGAGTGTCACTAAGGGGTGCAGGGGGTGGGACCACAATGGGTGACACCTCAGAGGAGGGTGTCACCTGGTGCAGCCACATGAGGAAATGAGAGGCAACGGAAGCAGCAGGAACATGGAGACTCAGGCCTCCACCCCCTCCACGACCACCACTGGTCAACTCTTCGGGCCACCACAGCTCCCTAAGGAGATTGGTGGTGGTGGTGGTGGTAGTGGCAGTGGCCAGAACAGATTCATCATTTTTGACACCACCCCCATTTTTCTCAGAGCATATTAAAAAAATGCACCAGGTGTAAAACATGCCTGGTACACCACCCCATACTTTGTTCTAAGCAGTGACATTCAAGAAGTCATATAGAGTTACTCCTTGAGGAATAAGAATCATGTGGGTAAATGCCCAAATTACTGAGGAGGGTTCTGGCACACTTGTGATGCTGCTTCAACTACTCTTAGAAAGGCACAGAAGCAGCATCATT
>CM034703.1:262011246-262024915 GCA_020142125.1 Phrynosoma platyrhinos
TTATTATTATTATTATTATTATAAAAGTGGAGGGAGTTGGGGCTTGTGGATTTCATAAAAATGTCCTTGACACACATAATGTATGTTTTTAATCTGTATTTGTACTTGTAAGCTGCCTTGATTGCCAATTAATAATAAATAATAATAACAATAATTTATTTATATCCCACCCCTCTGAGAGCAATCGGGGCAGCTAACAACAATAAAATACATCATATAAAATCCATCATATAAAAAGCAGCTGCCTTCTTTATAGGCCTCCTGAATTGCTAAATAGAGCAAATTCAAGCACAAAGGGGGAAAGTTACACAAAAGTTTTAGCCAGACAAAGATGCTGAGAGCATGAGAGGTGAGACAGGCAAGGCAAAAGGCGGGGTATAAGAAATAATAATAATAATAATAATAATAATAATAATAATAATAATAACACCCTCTTCAGTAATTCAGACAATTAGATATATATTTGAATTTGCACCAATCAGTGCAAGCATATTCAAGTGTGCATTGTACAATTGATTTCCCATCCTCTCAACCAAACCAAAGAAGCAGGCATGAAAAATGTATTCCTTACCCTGGAAAAACAGGTTGTCTAGCTCAGTTTTGCAACTGATAATGTCTTCTAAATTTTCCTATGATCTTTCATCATCTGTCAATTTCTAGCTAGGCAGGAAGTCTTTGAGAAAAAGTAGATACCATGGCAGGAAAAACAAGCGTTGCTCTTCCATGTCAGTAAGAAGAGCTCCTTCTGTGATAGATGTCATGCTCCTGAATCCAGGTGACACTGAAATTGTTTGAAGCAAGTAGGGGAATTGAGCCCTAACATTGCAAGGTGACAGTCATCATGGTGTTTGTTTCTTCTAATTAACAAGGCTTCAGTGCCTGGGGTTTTTTGAGTGTGACTCATCTTAGGGAAAAGTAGTCATTCCAGGTGCACTCTTTTGAAAAAGTCAAGCTTAATTCTCCAATAGCCATTGACATGTGATAATTCCAGGAGTACTTTGTGCTTTGGCTGATAAAATATTAAAATCCTTTAGCCTGGGTGGAAAAAAATTTATCTCTCCCCATGTGTTTATCTTTGTTCCTTCTTATTACAAAACAACAACAACAACAAAAAGCCTGAAATATTTATGCGAAGCTGCATCTGTACTCTGCTCTGCTACCTGACTGAGATTCCAAGAAGTGATAGATTTGTTCACCTTGTCAACTGGTGAAGAATCTTGTGGAATAATCCATGGTGCCACCAGAGAAGAAAATTGTGAAAGAGAAGAAGATTGGAAGATGCAAAGACAGATTTCTCTCTCAGGCTCATTTCGTGACATGCAAAAGTCACCCTTAGATGACTTTTTCCCTGTCATTATTCTTACTTACTGCTGATACACCAGAACATTAGTTCTCAGGGCTATGGAGTATGGTAAATATCAACAGGTAAGTTTACGTATGGCCAGAAACACTGTTGTATACAGGACATGATGCACACATTAGGTGTGTATGTGGGGGTGGGAGTGCATGGATATGGTCCATGATCATCATTCACTGGATGACAAACTGTTACCACGGTTCTCTTTGTCTAATGCAGCACTGAGTACTAAGCAATGTATGGTGTAAGTGGAATGCATTGTATCATATTTTATTAAAGGGGAGTTAGGAGCCTGGGAATCAAAGTGCATAGGAGTCTGCTGTGCTCAGTCAGAGTGTATGCATGCATGCACACACAAACATGTGTGCGTCCCCTCATAATGGATATCTGGTCCAGTGCTTTGAGCCTCCAAATTTTTTATCACACAGAGTGTCTTATTGACACCAGAAGGCTGTGTACAAATATTTCTCTGAGCAGCAACTCTCTGTATGCCAGAAGAGATACCATATGTAGATACAGCAGAGGGAGAACAAAAGAGGCCAGTATTCAACAACTGTGCAACACACGCATGTCTGACCGCCAGCTGCCGAAAACTTCTCCCAGTACCCGTCTCTAGCTGAAGTCAGTTTCAAAAGCAAATGAAAATACCAGGCTAGTCTAACATTCACAAGAGGAGTCACCTTTAGGAAAACATTTCTTGCAAGAAAATAGCTCTAAGATGATGTCTTATCTCACTTGGCAGTTTTGTGATTTGCAGGGAGCAGGGAGAGAGCAGCAGCAGTAGCTCTGCTCTGTTTGCTTTACTTTTTCATTTGCCCAATAGGTCCTCATCTTGGAAGCACAAGAAGAAAGCTGGCAGATCTTGAAAGGACCAGTGCAGAACACCCTATAAGCACCAGAAACATAGCCTGACAAGCTCCAAGTGAATTTCTGTTCAACCTTCTTATTCACTCAGATATTTTCCCCCACCCAACCCCCCCAGCTGATTCTGACATGAGCTATTGCTTCTCCACACCATCTTATCTCTGTGAAGAATTAAATAGCTGTGTCATCTTAAGTACCTCCTCAGATTATCTCCCCCACCCCACCTCTTGCTCCCTGCCTTGGACCCTGCCCATATCTTCCTTTCTGAATGACACTCCCCAGGGGTGTAGATGGCTTTTCCCTGTCATCTCTGTGTGTGCAAAATGTCCCTGTCCCTGTGTGTGTGCGAAATTAAGGTGTTGAACCTGGGGGAAAAAAACCAATTCTCATCCAATGAAATTTTTCTTCAATCCCCAAATTTTTAGCATTTCAATTGAGTGTTAAGAATAGAATTTCTCAGTCTGGGTTCCCTGGAACTCTAGGGAGAGATTGCTAAGGATTCCATGAGACACCACCATTAAAACAAACAAGCAAACTTATTTTGAGCTGTAGATACTATAATTTTAATTCAGGGGTTCCCTGAGAACTGAAAAATATTTCAAGAGTTTCTCCAGGATAAGAAGGTTGAGAAATTAGAGATGCAGATCAGAATCTTGTTGGGGAGTTACGAATGCATAAACTGGAGTTTGGTATTCACCATCCCTACACAGCCCCTACTTTAGGGGGCATGTAGAGACTGTGGAAGTCCCCCAGTCTCCACTTACTGGGTAGCAGCCACTGCATTCAGTGGGGGTCCATTCCCTTCTTGCTTTGAAAACAGTTGACTGATGGTCCCACCCACCCCTTGCACAAGCAATCGCCAGTGCAAAGGGGAATTGCAACAGGGATCCTGCTTCTGTCTGTCATAATGGAGATCACTCATGGAAAGTGGTGGCAATGTCAGTCAGCCATTTTCTGAGTGATGGGGACAAACCCCCATTGATCACAATGGCTGTTTCTCAGTAAAAGGGAATGGGGGAATTGGGCCTGAAGTCACTGCATAGCTCCGTAACTATAGTAGTTATGCATGTGTAACAGCCCAATAGGATTCCAGGCACGGTTTAGGCATCCAAAGAAAAGGGACAGGCAAAGTTATTAAAGGAATGCGCATATAATAATTGTAAGAGTTCTAGATGTGAATGATTTTCAACGTGTCAGTCTCTGCAATGCTAGAGGTTTGAGGACTAAAGGGAAATTTCATCTGATGGTCAGAGTTATTAATTGGGGAGGGGGATCCTCTCATTTTGTCCACCACCCAATAACTACACCCTCACCTCATAATTTCCCATCATCATGTCAGCTCCCCACCCGACTCCAGTGGTCATTGCTTCCCTCTCCACATTGTCCATCAACTTTACCATTTTTTCATAGTCTCTTGTTCCTTTCCCTTCCTTTAGCTCTTCTGCCAAGTCTTAAGTAGTGCCTTGTTATAAATGTACTAGAGCCAGTTCTTGCTTCTCTCTTCAACTCAAGTTAGCCTCACACCTCTCGTGTAAGCCCTGTCATTGTATGACCAGAGAAAAGCAAGTAAAGAGATGTCATGGCTGAACCCAATATCTCTCCAAAGATAGAAGGTGTTGAGAATAAAAAGCCAAATCTTTTGTTTTAGCCATTTTGATTTATCATCCTTCACCCACCCTCCTCTCTTGAATTAGGAGACACTACACCTACCAACTCAGACTAACATGGGAACCTTGACACTGTTTTTCTATAAGAGCGAGCATTTGTACATGGAGCTAACATTTTCAGGATTCCCTCCAGGAAAGCCTAAGAACAACCCAGTTTGAATGCAATTTAGTTGCACATTTTGTACTGTTTTAGAGGCCTCACCCCATGCTGTATATGGAATTCATTCTTGTATTAATATGATTCACATCCCACGATCCATATCTTCTTTGGAGGAGGGGAAGGTTCAATTCTCCATCCCAAAGCAGAGACGTAGACAGACATGTCTGCATACATGGCTTATAGGCTTGTGCTTAATGAATTCTGGGGGGAGTTTGATCTAGAAAGCACTTTCATACTAGGTTGAGTGGGTGGGTAGTATAAGCAGGAATCCCTAGCAGGGAAGGCTGACTGGCTGCCTGCATTGTGCTAAAGTGGCAGTAGTGCACACACACGCATGCTGGGTTTCCTTTTAATCTAATTTTACAGTGGATTAGTCACCACCAGAGTCAAAGAGGCAGCAATATTGCCTATGCGTTGTGCACACTGGTGGTTCACATGAGTTCATGTCCCCAGCAAACTGGTTGGGAATGAATACAGTGCTTCTGTTGCAGAGGTTAGGGCAAAAAGTCACTGCAGAAATAGACTAATGCAATGCAGAAGAGAGAGTATGACTGTGTAGCTCATTATTAGGCAGCTAAAATTTTCCGGCTGTTGCTCAGCATAGAAAACGGGGGCCAGAGAAGGTAGCCAGTTTTCTGATGGAAAACAGAAACAGGCTTTCAGACTGGATATATTGCTTTATATATTGTATGTAAACAAAGTGTGTTTAACTTAGTTATTGCATTTTTATCCCATCCTTCTTTCACTGCACAGGATGATGGACCTTCACAACAATCCTGTGGGGTAGTTTAGGCTGAGATGGGATGATTTGCCCAAGATTACTCAATGAGCTTCATGAGCTTCCAACTTTCCAAGCACTAGATCAAGGATCGGGAATTTGTGAACCTCCAAGGGATGCTGGACTCCAACCCCAACACTTCTCACCATTAGCCTGCTAGGGCTGATGGGAATTATAGCCCAACAATATCTGAAAGACCACAAGTTGCCTATATTATGCCCCACCATACTGCCTGTCTATGCTGTCTGCTACATGCCTTTCCTTAATATTGTATCTTAGTGGTCAGAGATGGAGCTCAGTTGGAAACCTGCCACTGTGACACTGTTAAAAGGGAGCTTGGAGTCATGGGTGGATTGGGGAGGTGGGACTGCCATCCATAGGAAGAGATATGGAGTTGTGAGGAATTCAAGGTTTCTTTCACTGTGCAAGAATCCCTTCTACCTTCAGGAGTATCACTGTGCTCCTAGATCCTCTGTAGAGTTGGTTGTCCCTCCTTAAGTTGTGGAAATGTATACATGGCAATATCTCTGCCTTTGTTTAGGATCCCCATGTCCTTCAGGGCTAGAAATATGCTATTTCCTGGCTGCATGCATTCTTAGGGATGCTGTGAATGTGACAATAGAGGTTAGATTCCATTATTTATAGTTCAGCTTTAGCCACACATTGAATGAATACAGTCACATCTAAACAGGACACTGTGGATTAAAATAGGATAAAATGCACTATTTCCTTTTTATTTATTCATTTGATCTGATTTATAGCCGCCACCCCCACCCCCCAACCAATGAGGCCAGGGTAGCTGGCAGCTTAGAGACAACACAATTAAACCCATAATTCTAAAATCACAAATATATAATAAAATACAGTAAAACCATAAGCTCTATCTGCAGGAAAACAAACAAAAGTAACTGCCTCTGTTCCAGAAATCTGTAAATGACAGCTGCATGGGGTAAAGACAAATTTCTACCAAAAATAAGTTATATAGCTGGGTACATGGTGCATGTATGTGATGTCCTCACTGACCAAAGAAACCACAAATAAAAACTTCACAGTCAATCTTAAATCTTGGATTGGTCAATATTCAGGAAGGTGGGCCCTCCTATACCTGGATCCTGTACCATTAGGTCTTTGTATGCTAGCACAAAGTCATAGTACTTCAGCATGCCCCCAGCACAGACATTTCAAAACTTCTGTGATAATATTCACATCTTATCGCTTCTCAGACTTTTGGCTAAGATCAAGTGTGATAATGTTCACATCTTGCACCATGTAGTGCTTGTGCACCACCAGTATAGAAATACTAAACCCATAAAACTACTGGGTCTACCTAGCCTCCAACAATAACTTGAAATCAAGGTGAAGAATTCAAAGATATAGCCATGTTAGTCTGTTGAATCAGTATGTAGAGAGCTTTTGTAGCACCTTTGAGACTAACTGAAATAAAGAAGTTGGCAGCATAAGCTTTCATAGACTTTAGTCTACTTCCTCAGATGCATATACAGTGTTCCTGTGCCAACCGCGGGCTTGCCATCTGTGGTTTGAGCTTCCTCAGATGGAAAGCCCCTGGCTTTTTCAATGGGCACACGTGCCCGTGACAATGCAAGTGGGAACACATGCCCATTGAAAAGAATGGGACTTAAGGTCCCATATTTTTTGCTATCCATGGGGGAGGGGTCTGGAACGGATACTCTGAGGATAGCAAGGTGCACTGTATATGTATCTGAGGAAGTAAGTCTACAAAAGTTCATGCTGCCAACTTCTTTATTTCAGTTAGTCTCAAAGGTGCTACAAAATCTCTTTCCATATTGAAATCAAGGGAGTAACCCCAGACCATCCATGCACTTGCTCCATCATAGTCACTATCCAAATCATGCCCTGACTTGGAAATCACCTAGGCATAAAGCTATCATATTATCATTATTTAACTGTAAAATGCAAAGATATACAACTCAGCACAAAAGTTAGAATCATACAAGCCATTTTATTCCCTATTACCATATATGGATGTGAGAGCTGGACAATTAAGAAAGATGATAGGAAAAAAATCAACTCATTTGAGATGTAGTGCTGGAGAAGAGCACTGTGGATCCCATAGACAGCCAAAAGGACAAACAAGTGGGTCCTAGAGCAGATCAAGCCAGAAACCTTCCTGGAAGCCAAGATGACCAAACGGAGACTACATACATCATGAGAAAAGAAGACTCATTGGAAAAAACAATAATGCTGGGAAAGGTGGAGGGAAGTAGGAAGAGAGGAAGGCCACATGCTAGATCAGGGGTTGGCAACCTTTTTGGGGGTGGGCCCGGCCCCCCTGTCCCCCGATGCCCCCCGGGCTGCGGTGGTGCGCGTGTGCACGCGTGCGCACTACCACCGCTGTGGTGCACTCCCAGGAGGGCTCCCTTGGCCGCATCAGACCTCGGAGAGGCCCAGCGTGGCCACGGGAGTCCCCCAGGAGGGCTCCCTTGACCGTGCCAGGCCTTGGAGAGGCCCGCTGCGGCAGTGGGTGTCCTCCAGGGCACAGCAGCCGTGGGGATCCTCCAGGGCGCCGTTTTGTGTTCCAAAATGGTGCCCGGAGTCTTGCGTGAACTTTCCCGTCGTGGGGCAGGATGGGAAAGGTCGCACGAGACTCTGGGCGCCATTTTGGAACACAAAATGGCACCCCAGAGGACCCCCGTGGCTGCGAAAGGCGGCGGTGGTGGTGGCAGCGGCAGTGGCAGGACCAGGCAGGGTGCGATTGGCAGGCCTCGGTGGGATGGGTGTAGCCCGTGGGCCATAGGTTGCCGACTCCTGTGCTAGATGAATGGACTCTATTAAGGAGGTCATGGGTATTAAGGGGTTGCAGGAATTAAGCAGAGCAGTGGAGGAATGAGGGGCTTGGAGATGTCTCATCCATAGGACTGCCATGAGTCGAGATCAACTGGAAGGCAGTTAACAAGAAAACAACAAGGTCACCAGTGTCTTTGGGCACCAATCCAGCACTTTCGCACTATGTCTTGATTCAGGTGGAATGAAGACTTAGGACCTATACAGACTGCCAGAGATAATCAAGTTTGAGACCACTTTAACTGTCCTGGCTCAGTGCTAGGGAATCATGGGAATTGTATTTTTTCTGAGTCATTGAGCCTTCTCTGTCAGAGACCTCGGTGCCACAATAAATTACAGTTCCCATGATTCCCTAGCATTGAGCCAGGGCAGTTAAACTGGTCTCAAGCTGGATTATTTCTGGCAGTCTGTATAGGCCCATAGTCTTCATTCCAGTGCAGATCTCCAGATGGCACCCCCAGTGATTTCATCTAGATGCTAAATAGCATGAGAGGCAAGATGGGACCTTGCAGGATCTTATACCATAACTACCATACAGCCAAGTAGAAGTGTCCCAATGATGCTCTCATGATCCTGAAGATGGGAGCAGAACCAGTGTCACCAAAAGCCTTATACCTGGAACCCACAGAACCCATGCGGAAGGATATTCTGGTGAACAGTATCAAAATATGTCAAGAGTTTTCAAGAATCAACAAAGTAGCACCCTCCAGTCTCTCTCTCTCTCTCTCAAAGAAAGTCTTTAGTAAGAATGACTAGATTGTTTCAGTGTATGTTTAGGTATGAGGCTATCTACTTCTTAAATAACATCTGTAACAGGACAACCACTATCCTGTCAATCACCTTGCTCAGGAATTGGACATTTGAGTGGTAATGGTCTAAATCTCTACATCCAGGTAAGGCCTCTTCAATAGGGGATGTACCACCAATGCATTCAAGACGATAGCCATAGCACACACTGATATTTCAAAACACAGACTGATATATCAACCCCCCCGTCAAACCATCCCTCTAGTTTTCACAAGCCATAAAGAGAAGATATCAAGAATGCATGTGGTTTCATTTACATAATGAAGGTTGGCAACCTTTTAGGATTCTTGCATTATGTAAATGGAAATTGAGATATACAATTGTAATACTCCTCTTAAGTTAAATAACTGGGAACTCCTTCTGAGAAGTAATGAATTTATGTTGTGTTTCTTTTTAACATTGTATAAAAATTCAATTAAATAAAATATGAAAAAAAAAGAATGCATGTGGTTTCCTTAACCCTAAGAACCATCTTGTCTTATCTTCAGGTTAAGAACTCAAATTGACCCCAAAGCTCATGACCAGGTGGTGCTCTGAATATTTCAGTAAGACAAGCAACACTTGTGGAGTCAGTTTTGGTGTGTCTGTGCATGGCTTTGCCTTCAAAAGGCTTTACATAATCAGCACATAGCTCCTCCAAGAGCCCATCTGGTGCCATGACTGGAACCCTGTATGGGAACTGTTGTTGTTGTGTGCCTTCCATTTGTTTCCAATTTATGGTGATCCTCAGGCAAAACCATCATGGGGTTTTCTTGGCACTTTTTTTCATGAGGGTTTGTCACTGTCATCCTCTGAGGCTGAGAGAGTGTGACTTGCCCAAAGTCACCCAATGGGTTTTCATGGCCAAGCTGGGATTCAAACCCTGGTCTCCAGAGTCCTAATCTAATGTTCAAACCACTATGTCACACTGGCTCTTGTATGGGAGTTACATCTTTGTAAGTAGATGTAAGTATGAAGGAATTGGGCAGTTTTGGAACATCTACATCTAGTAGAGAACTGCTGTTACATTGTTATGTAGCAGAGCCAGCAAAGTGCCCACTGTACATTGCACACCGATGTAATTTACCAAAGGCATGATGGTGGCAAAGGAGTGGGCTTTCTTTGTTGCCACCACTGCCCCACAGTAGGCACAATGGTGTATGCTCTTCCCTCACTTTGGTCATATTCAGATTGAGATTTACAGCACCTCTTCCATAACTGATATCTAGAAAGTTTCATTGCTCAGGGGTCCTCAGAAAACCAGGTAGTTAAAAGCAATACCTAGTTCTGCATTCGGTCACATCTACGGCCTCCTTCTCTGAGTGAGGCAGATAAATGACAGTGGGGATATGATGACTCTCAACCAAAGCACTTCTGAAACCTGCCCTCAAACAGCATTGTGTGACACTGGCAGAACTCTAACCTTGATCACATTAGTTTCTTTTTTAAAGAAAAAAATTCTGCTACTCCTTGATCCAGTTATTCATAAAGGACTCAGACTTACCCAATGAATAATTAGCCCTAATTTTTAGGTTTCAGAGTCCTCCAATGATTTAATGGAATTTTTTTTTTAGCAAATTGGCTACAGTCCTTGGCTGGTGCTAAATAGCCCAGGTTTGAAAGCATAGCTAGGTCCAACGAACATTATTCCTGTCAGCTCCACTAGAGCTGCCAAAAAGTAATTTGGATTGAGAGGATCTTAATTGTTTGATTGCCAATAATTGGTATTCTATGCTTCAGGAAATAGAGTGGAATTATTACAGTTTAACTGTTGATTGAATGAGTATTGACTAGTAAGATAGTTACTGATGGGAAATGGCTGCTCACATTTGATAAGAACAGGTCATAATATAGTGTTGGTAATTAGGATTCTTGCATTATGTTCTCCTATAGCATGGGTGGGAATCATGTGGCCCTCTGGAAAGCATGGGACTGCAACTCTCACCAGCCCTAGCTAGCATAGGCTGGGGATGCTGGGAATTCCAGTTCCATGACATCTGGAGGGTTGCATGATTCCCCCTCCCTCTGGTTTATAGCAAGACAGTTTTTCTCATCACATTTTAGTAGGCTTTGGGTTCTGTGTGGGCAAATCGGAAAACAATAAGCAAGTGAGTGAGAAGAGTAGGCATAGGAAGTAACTGTGATGTTGTAGGCCCACTCAGTTCTGTCTAGGAATGCCATATACTGGTATAACTCCTCAAAGATGGTAAAGATTTTGTACAACAGCACTATGTGGATTTGACAAATGCAGTACTGTATTGGCAAGAATAAGAGATAATTTTAATACTCTTCCTTTTGGATGTACTTGAGTCTAGAATGGTCAGGGTGAGCGGGTATAAATTCAGCAAGATCTTTTAATCACCAGATTTGGTTTTTTGCCATTATATACACTATCTATATATTAGTGTTACCTGGGTTCCATTGCTAAGTGCCTTGTAAAAGACCTCCATCTATCTGCCACTGCAGAAAAATATGTAAAAAGAGATATTTTATTGCTGATCAGTGAACTCTCGCGGGGGGGGGGGGGGGGGATGGCTTTCTTTCTAAAATGTATTCTGGGGGATTGATTGAATATTTGTTGTTTCTATGCAGTCACCAAGGGAGTGGTAGAAAGTGAAATGTAAAAGAGGACAGTAGGAAAACAAGGAAATTTCTTTTCCACCACAGCAATTGCAACTGTGAAAATACATTTCCTCAGTTTGCATGTATCCTAGTGTTACAAGCTTACTTGATTAGATAGTGCATAGCTTTGTGGAATGTGCCTTGTGGTGTATGGGCAAGTCACATTTTTGCATCCTCAGAAGAAGGTAAGGGCAAACTCCTTCTGAACAAATTCTAACAAGAAAACACCATGGTAGGTTTGCCTTAGAGTTGCCATAAGCCAGAAATGAATTGAAGGTACACAACAATAACAAAGGTATATACTGGCACATATACTGTTTCTGTGTCTTGGTATATATAAGGAGATTTTATATAGCTTTGCTTGTCATGGTTACTCTTCCAATAAAGAAGAAGCATCCTGTATTTGAGTGTCGACAGGTTGGATAGATTCATGTATGTATGTTTAGAAAATGTATCTATGTATAGGATTAAATATTTTGTCCAAAAATTTCCCAGAGACATAGATCTGATTTTAAAGTATTATTAGTGAAGAGCACTTTTAGCCATAACTTTCATTGCAGTGAGTTTGTCAGATTTCTGTAGACCATTAAATCCTAGGATCTCAAGACTGAAGTTCCTAATCATAGTGGGCTAAAGCAATGACAGTTCTTTTCCCTTTGCATGAAGATAGTTTACAAGATAGCATTGAAGCACAAACGTTTGCCACCAGCACTAAATTATTCAGGATGAAGACAACCTAAATAGACTACAGAGAGCTCCAAGAGAATCTGTTCTAACTGGTTTAATGGGAAACCCAATGGCAAAATGGAGTTCAGGGTAAGTAACTGGAATGTGATGCAAGTTCAATCAGAAAGCCCACATTATACATTAACAGGTTCTGAATTGGCAATGACATTCCCCTTGAAGTGATAGTGGGTAGACTCACCGCAAAGATGTAACTCAACCTGTGCTGTGAAAGGACAACTTCTCTGCCAGGTGCTTTAGAAAAATGCTTGAGGAAAAAGCTGCTGATTTTAATGCATTTCTACAGTGGGCCCTTGGTATCCACTGGGGTTTGGTTCCAGGACCCCCTGTGGATAGCAAAATCTGTGGATGCTCAAGCCCCATTATATACAGTGGGGTGGTGAAATGGTGTCCCTTGTATAAAATGGCAATATCAAGGTATATATATTTTCAAGGTGGGATAACCTCATTTGTGAAGTGTTCCAGTTCCTTTACCTCAAAAAGGGAATATTGGAAATTGCCTTATGCTAAGTCAAACCACTAGTTAATTTAGTTCAGTCTTCTCTACTCTGATGGCCATAACCTCTCCAGGTTTTCAGACAGGTATCTTTCACAGCTCTAAATGGAGATACCAGGAATTCTCTGCAATGAAAACACATGGGCCAGAATCCTGTATGGGGGATATATGTATGCCTAAGCACTGTAGTTCCAGTGATATACAACCTGACCTCCCCCTCCCCTCATCCCCACTTACTGGGAAACAGCCACCTTGATTGATCTTGGGGGTCTGTTTCCCTGTCACTCAGGAAGCAGCTGACTGCCATTTCTACTCACTGTGAGTGATTTCCATTGGAACAGTGTCCCTGTCACAATTCCCTTCATGCTGAAGATTACTTGCTCAGAGGTGGGGGGACTGTCAGCCAGCTGTTTCCCAAACAGCAGGGGAACAGATCCCCTGTTGATCCCAGCTTCTGCTGCCTGGTAAGTGGGGAGTCAGGGATTTTCACAGTACAGTACCTACATAGCCCCTAAACTGGGGGCTATGTAGGGATCATGAACACATAGCAGTCACAGGTGTGTAACTCTAGGTTACGCATTCATAACAGCCATAGAGGATTCCAGCTGCATACTGCTACTTCATTACTACCCTTTCCCATCAAAAGATCAAAAGGAGGCTGGGAAAGGGGCAAAACTCCAGAATGGAACTTGCCTTCTTGAAACACTTGATCACACTGTGCCCTGTTTGCAATTGGGGGTTTCTGTGCTGTTCATCATAGAGATTCCAGGGTGGTTTGCAAAATTAGAAATAAAATACAGTCACAGTAGTTCAACAAGAAACAGCAGTAAGGCAGAAATTTAAAGCAGCAGGGTTGAATTGGACAGGACAGGACAGGGAGTACAGAAAGATTTTTATTTTGTACTAGGGATAGAAAAGAAATTCATATGAACCATTTTGTAAAAAAGGGAATTTATCCAATTTGGAAACTGCGAAACTATTAGCAAAAGTGTGCACATACCCAATTTGCCTTCACTAAAATGCAGTCACAAGGAGCAGACTCCTCCCTACTCCTGATTATATGTAACAGGCAAAATGTATATGTGAACACATTCAGAGGAATTGGTTTGGAAGTGGATACGTTAGTAAAAAGTGTATACCAAAACAAGCACAGCTAAACAAACACAAAGTCTCATAACCCAATAGGAAAGCAGGATGGGGGGAAATACAGATAGGATGAGGAGAAGTTCTAGGAAACATATGTCTCCATCCTATCCTGGCATAGTCATGGGTGGAAATCCTGCATGGCAGTTGCAAATGTGTAACCTAGAGAGACACACTCATGACTGCAACATATCCACAATCCCTAGTGTTGAAGCTAGGACATTATCAC
>CM034703.1:262060899-262086828 GCA_020142125.1 Phrynosoma platyrhinos
GACAGACCAAGGACTCCTTCCACTAAGATTTACCAGAGGCCTCCTGAGGTCTCAGCAGATGATATCATCAGTCTGCAGGTCAATATGAGGACATAGACAGATGCATCTCTGATCCCCAGCACACTCTACAGATTGACCTTCATGGGATTATCAGAGCAAAACTGTGAGTCCTAGGAGGGAGGCCCTTAGTCATGGTGGACAGAAGAAGGGAACATCAGTTTCTGTAACAACCAAAATAAAACATATAGAGGTGTAAAGTGGACTTGCATATGTCATTAACAGGTACTATTGCACCCTGTGTATTATTTTGAACAAAAATATGGGCTGGCATCCTACACTGCGGTTATGGATTCATAATCTAGAGCAGGGGTAGGCAACCTGTCCCCTTTAAGGGCTGAGGGACTTCAGCTCCCAGAAGCCTCAGCCACGTTGGCCAATAGTCCCATGTTGGCCAATAGCTCCTGGGATTCTGGGAGCTGAAGTCCCTTGGTCCTTAAAGGGGAAAGGTTACCAGCCCTGATCTAGAGTTACAGATCCTAAACCTCTCCATATTTAGCCTTGCTCCATTTTCACAATTATGACACTATTGCCACAATCTCAAGTGTCCCTCCAAATCTATCTTAACAGCCAGAAGGTACATTAAACTATAGAGGTCTGTTCTGCTGGGGATCAAGGTGTAGCAGTATGACATAACCACCCTTTCCAACCAGTAATCTCTGGTGCAACAATCAGAACCAGGACCCCTCTTCAGCAGGACAACGGTTCATCACAGTGGAGATGTCTGACAGGAGGGAGTTCATACATCATAATGACTCTCAAGTGGTCTGGGCAATAGAGACAATGGACTGCATATGCAAGACAAAAACCAATCAAATATAGATATTTACCCTCTTTCAAATTCAGATAGGTTTCTCAACCTTTCTGGAGGCTGCGCAATACTTACCAGTCTGAGCTAGTTTGGCAGATCCTCATTCAGTGGTGGTAATCAAGACAGTTAAGCCTTGATTGCTCTTATCAATGGAGCCATTTCTTTTTCAGCTGGAGGGTGGGGGAGTTTGGAGTACAATTTCCTGTTTGCACTTTAGAATAGGACTTGGCTCCCCTCTTCTCCACCCAAGATGGACAGGCTGCAGCAGGAAAGTGTGCTTTCTTAATAATTTGTGCAGACTCTGGCAAGAGGCAGCTTTCCTGCCTTATGTGGCAAAATTTAGTATTCATATTTATTGAGCATAATTGTTAACAATAGCTCCTCCACAGAAATGTAAAGTGGTGCCCTCACTTTACATTAGGCCTCATATTTTCTCTTTCTGCACCTTCTTATGTTGTGTATGTGTGTGTGATAGCAAATATGTAGGACTGTGAACATTTAAGTGTTGTCAACTGCTAGCCCAAAAGCAACTTTGTTTCAAAATGTGAGGCTGAGTAAGAGCCTCAAGGTCAGTCCCTTCCCCTTCCCCCAAAAAAGATGGATGGGTTTTGCAAATTAGAGCAAAATCAAACCTAATTATTACATATTTCTGGAGTGGTTTCAGTTGAATCCTGATTACTGAATTTGGGCTACACTGATAGGAATATAAATAAATAAACAAATCTAAAGGCTAGGCTGTACTTAAGAGGATGCTGCAGTTGCCTCATTAGCTGAGCACCACATACTATTCATACATTACAAGACAGCCATTGAGATTTGAGGTTAACTAAAGGAAGCAAGCAATTCAAAACTCATATAAAAGTCACAAACTCTTCCATCAGATTGGACAATAGCTTTGAGATAATCCCAAAATATTAAGCCTGTGCTTGTATGATGAGCACTGTGTAACATATTCATGGCAATATCCCAGCTACAGTTTGGGGGCCTAGTTAACTCACTGTTGTGCATGGGCAGGGGAAAGGCTGAAGGTCCCCTTCTTCAGCTTCATCAATGGACTGAGCAGAGTAGACTAAAGAAGATTTGTGAGTGGAAGCAGTGAGAGGAAGTGAGAGTCAAGATGCTTAGAATTCAAACTGCTGCATAAGCATTCCCAGTTGGTGTTTTAAAATAAATATATAAATAAATACATGAAAGACTTTAAGTAGCAACACTGAAGTTTGATTTGTGAATATGGGGTATCAATGAAGCTTCAGCACTCATACATTTTTGTGTTGAACTGAATGAGTTACTATTCTTGCAAAGTTGTTTCTAGCGCTGTCATTTCCCTGATATATCTGGTGCGGTGATGCTGCTGGGTGACTGTATAAGGAGCACCTGCTAGAAACTAGTCACATCTTTGTGCTTCAGCTTGTGCTTTGTGATTCATTTCTTGCCAGGTAGTCAGTGAAAGTAATTTCCATCACTTTAATGTGGTTCAAATAAGGCAGGAGGCCCAAATGAGGGACAGGAATCCTTCTGCCTCCCTAGCCTCCCAGCAGTAATGGATTGCTGCATCCGTCCCTCTTTAAACAGGGCTGGAAGTCCCTTGCAATCCCCAGCAGATGACATTTCCTGCCCAACATTTGCAGTCAGAGAAAGACTGTGAGCAAAAAAATAAATAAATAAAAATCAGTGAATAATTTTCAGTAATGAATAAATGCAACGAACTGCTGATTTGCTCATGGGGATTCCTGGAATGGAAAAAGAGGTTAAATTCATCCAATACATAATTCATCAAGACTGTCTGCAGCACGTGCCTCCCTCCTCTCTCTTGTGTTGTATATTGGTATTCACATTACATGGAGTGCACCCAGGTCTAGTATCAGGAGCTCCAGACAAGATTTACTCATTCCATTGATCCAGACCTATGCTATGTAACAGGACTGAGATGTAATGATGAGGCACATTTTGCAAAAACATAGCTGTAGAACTCAACTCACTTCCACAGGTTGATTTATTGATTTATTGATCAGGGTAAAAGGATTCAATCATTTAGCATATGGACAAGAAGAATTAGGTTCCCCCTGAGATGACTTTCTAAGGTCACAAAGCCAAATTTGATGAAGGGCACGGTGGCATGATTTAATGCTGCTCACAACTGATGGCTTCCATAACAGTAGTTCAGTCTGAACTTTAAAGGAGCTTTCTAAGGTTGTTGCTCTGTACTTTCAAGTTGTGATGACCCTATGACATTTTCTTGGCAAGAGATGTTCAGAGGGAGGTTGACTTTGCCTTCCTCTGGAGTTGATAGTGTGTGAGTTGCCCAAGGCCATCCAATGGATTTCCATGGCCAAGTGGAAATTCAAACCCTGGTCTCCAGAGTCATAGTCCAATGCTCAGACCACTATACCATACTGGCTGTTTACAGGTTCTCTCTCTCTCTCTCTCTCTTTATATATATCTATATATACATAGAGAGAGGGGCTGGGGGTGGAGCTACATTGACAGACTCCTGGTGAAGTCCCATTTTAATTGTGATTGGAGCATCTGTCTTCCTGAAGAATCACACTTATACATTTGTTGTGCTGCTTGTTTATATGTACTCTCCATGGCAAACGCCTGCCCTGTTTCACACCCTTTCTCACATTCCTCACAGTTTACATATTTTCTTATGCTCCATGTATGAATTATAAATGCATACAACTTGTAAGTAGGCAGTTCCCTGTCTGTTGATAAACACACCACAGCTCATCTGACCTGCAGGATGAATTGTGTTAAGGAACACCAATAATGTCAGCTAATCTCCATGTTTGCATTACTAGTAGCAAACTTCTTCCAGAAAGGCTGGTTTCCTAATGGAGTGCCAGCCATGTGTCTCGTAGCAGGTAACCAAATATTTTTCTTGATCTTTGTTTCCATATTTTTCTTTAAAAAAAACATGCAAAGTGTAATACACATGATACTGGATTTTTAAATATCTAAGTGGCTGTGTTGGACGTGTTAGGAACACAGACTATGAAGCAGGGTGCTATACATGCACAATGATGCTATTGTGGGATGCATTTGACATTTTACTCAACAGCAGACTACCTAACACATGTGTCATTACATAATACATATGTTTGCAGACACATGTTTTTCACATGAGTTATACCCATTACTACAACTTCTTCTTCTTCTTCTTCTCTCACCTCTCCCCATGGATCGAGGTGGGGAACAACAACAAATCAACAATTAACAACATCAGTTAAAACAACTTAAAACATACAACAGTTTAAAAGGACAAATAAGACATACACATTTTAAAACAGTCTTCATGTAAAATATCTTAATTCACAATTTAAAATTATCTGGATAAGCTTGCCAGACAAGACTGGCTTTCAGTGCTGTTTTAAATTCAGATGAAATCCATCTTCACAATTACTCCAAAAACCCCTACAACTCCCCAAATGCATCAATTTTCTTCTGCAGTCCCTTTCAAAATGGCAACAGGAAGTGACAAATCATGGAAAATGGAGATTTGATATGGAGGAGGGGATGTAATATGGGATATGGGAGGGTAGATGGGTGGGAACTGGCCAATTGTCCACCCCTGAGTTACATATTAATTTTCAGGACCAGGAACATGGCATCAGGGATGTAGACTCATGGTACAAGCAGACTGTCAGAAATAGTGCACATTAAATTGAGGCACTGCCCTGGCTCAGTGCTAGGGAATCATGGGAACTGTATTTTTTTCTGAGACATTGAGCCTTCTCTGTCAGAGAGCTCTGATGCCACAATAAATTACAGTTCCCATGATTCCCTAGTACTGAGCCAGGGCAGTGCCTCAATTTAATGTGCACTATTTCTGGCAGTCTGCTTAGGCCCTCAAATCAACTGACTCGGACTCAAGTAAGACTCAAGGCACTTCAATGACTGGACTTGGACTCAACTTGGCAATAAATGACACATGACCTAACTTGCAACTTGTATATTTTTAACAACTGACTTGCTGAGCTAACTTCATCCAGAAACAACAAGCACATTAGGCAATGGGCTTGAGGTGGTGATTGAGGTTGCTCAGCAGCCTGTTCCCGCTGGACATTGGAGAAACCTTCTAAAGTCTTTAAAGAGCTTTAGAAGGATCCTTCCAACCCAAGCCCATTGCATAACACATTTGCTGTTCCCCTCCTTTTTTTAATCTTTGTGTATGTCTTCTTGACTTATATTTATTAAAACTCAACTGCCCCCCCTCACCTCCTTTTTTTTCTGTTAAAGTTGTCTCCCAGACTTGAGAGTTGACTTGAGACTCAACTGGAGACTTGAAGATAGAGACTTGAATCTTGACTTGAGACTTGGAGTAAAATATTTGAATAGCTCACTGCTAGGCATCACAGGGCAGTTGCCAAGGCCTACATCCCATAGTTAGAAGTGGTAGGGAAGAGTCACAACTAATCTTTGATAAATTCTGGCTTCCTGTTCTTTCTTCCCTTCCTTGCTCTTGCAGACTATGTGCCTGCTGTTTCTGAGCATGAAAACAATGGTGAGAGAGGAGAGAAGATTTCTTAGCTTGCCCAATATTCTTATTGGATTAGTTGTGTGGATCGGGTCCAGAGAGAGAAGGGAAATAGCACAGAAGGAGGACCATAGAAGGTCCTGGGAGCACCTTACCCATGGGCAGTTGGGGTTGGAACTGATGTACCTATTGCTGTTTGCCAAATTGTGGGTTGCCATCTAATTGCAGCTATTTTTTTCCCAGCAGAAATACATACTTTATAGGTCAGGGGTCGGCAACTTATGGCTCATGGGCCGGTTCCGGCCCAGGTCGCTGGACTTACCGGCCCAGGCTGACCCCTGCCACCGCCATGCGTTTTGGTTGCCGCGCGACTGCGCGTGCCATGGCCACTATTTTGTTTTCCAAAATGGCTGCCTCGGCACATTTGTGCATGTGCAGGAATACAGTGCATGCGCAAATACATCGCAACCGCCATTTTGGAAAACAAAATGGCAGCTGTGGTGTGCAGCGCGGTGGGGAGGAGGCCCGTCGCCGCAGAGGGAAGCCTCCCGGAGGAACCCTTAGTGGCGCTGGGCCTCTAGGAGGCCCGTCGCTGCCGAGGCAAGCCTCCCCAGGGGGACCCTCAGTGGCGCTGGGCCTCTAGGAGGCCCGTCGCCACTGAGGCAAGCCTCCCCGGGGAGACCTTCGGTGGTGCTGAGCCTCTAGGAGGCCTGTCACCGCCAAGGCTAGCCTCCCGGGGGGGACCCTCAGTGGCGCTGGGCCTCTAGGAGGCCCATTGCTGCCGAGACAAGCCTCCCTGGGGGGACCCTTGGTGGTGCTGGGCCTCTAGGAGAGAGCCCTACTGGGGGGGCCGTCGTTGTGCGGATGCGCCTGCGCGGGGCGCTCGACATTTTTTTCAAAATGGTGGCGCGTGTGCCCATGGGGAGGGCGCGCCCATGGGGGGGTGCGTGCATGAGCGTGTGCATGCATGAGCGTGCGTGCAGGCCCCCAACACCATCTCCCCCCTCCCCCAGGCCCGTCGGCAAAAAAGGTTGCCGACCCCTGTTATAGGTTATAGTCTTGTTGGTGCCTTATATTAGCAACCAATCATTTATGATGGCATAAGGAGGAAGGAACTGGCAAAAAAACCCTCTGAGTATTCATTGCCTGAGAAAACTTTACAAAATTCATGTTGTAAATCAACAGGTGACTTGAAGGTACATACACATAAACATGGGACATTTTGGAACAGCAGTGAGGTGTGGGTGGCAGAAAGCTTTGCCATCCATAGGAAAAAAAATGCCCTGTGGGTTCCCAAGTAGCTCAGAAGCTAGCAGGGTGGATGTCTGACTTGACAGAGGGAGCTTTTCAACCTGATTGTTACAGTGATCATGGATGTTTTACCTCTTTAGTTACACGTAATAGAATCACATGTTTGTAAGTTTGCAGGTGTGTATGGCATACAGAACAAGCTATCATTCTGATGTTTTTGTTCCAGCTGTAAAGTACAGGGAAAAATATAGCAAGGGAAGTTCTAGGTGACATTTTCCAACACCCTGTTATTAAAAGCTGGGTATGGGTGGCTGTGTGGGTGGGGAGGAAAAGTCACAGCATTTTTCTGAAATAAGAGCTTTTGGAGGAAGATGAGTGTTTGTTCTTTTATCACAAAATGCAAGCAACATAAGCAGGGTTTGGAAACCTTTAGCTCATAGCTGGGTTCAGTCCTTCAGGCTTTCAGTTCATCTACACCAGGGGTAGGCAACCTTTCCCCTTTAAGGGCCGAGCTCCCAGAATCCCAGGAGCTATTGGCCAACATGGGACTATTGGCCAACATGGCTGAGGCTTCTGGGAGCTGAAGTCCCTCAGCCCTTAAAGGGGAAAGGTTGCCTACACCTGATCTACACCCTTGTACTTACAGTATTTTGGAAGTGGTGACAACTTGTGGATTCCATGTCAGTGGAGCAGTGGATCTATTCTTCGGTTTTGCCTGAACTTTAAAAGAGCTGTCCAGCATGCTGAATCTATCTTGGATTTGAACTTTTGGATAGCTCCTTTAAAATGCAGACCAAAACCTAGGGCAGAATCACTGTCCTGGTGTCATAGACATCATCAGCCATCAGTTTTCTTACTGATATCCTGCACATAGTTCTATAAAAATCTCCCTGCCCAGCGGATGAGTTGGCCACAGCAAACATGAACAGGATGGTAGTGTAAAATAGTTGTATTCGAAATTGGTGGAGGCTCTGTCAACACTGAAGAAATCACAGATCTTCAAAGTATTCAAGCACAGTATTCACTGACTGCAGTCCGGTTGTGTAGCCTTTGCGGATTCTGATTGGACAGTGGCAGTGATATCTTGGATAGCAGAAAAACAGATTCCCCCCACCTATACCTGTATACATGTGAGTACTGTTCTCCAAGTTGTATTGCATTTTTTAAAAATAAGGAGGAGGAAATGACCCAAAGTTGAACAGTTCCCACCTATAATACAAG
Organism: Phrynosoma platyrhinos; assembly: GCA_020142125.1. Taxonomy (NCBI): domain Eukaryota; kingdom Metazoa; phylum Chordata; class Lepidosauria; order Squamata; family Phrynosomatidae; genus Phrynosoma; species Phrynosoma platyrhinos. The sequence goes on from CM034703.1 coordinate 262,068,717, forward strand.
AGCCCTTTAAAAATGTTTTTAAGTGTCTCATGACTTCTCTCCCTGTTCATAAGAGTCTGCCATTTACTAGCCATTTTCTTTTCATTTTCCTTTCAAAAGATACACTGTCCTCTTTTCCAGCACCGTAACACACATTGCTCCTCGCTCTTTAAAAAAAATATAAAAATAGGGCAAGTGACCTTTTATCCCAAAGCAAAGCCATCCTTCCTCCCACGGCTAGACAATCCTTCATTACACGTGCATACAGCTCATGCTCCAGATGCAAGTCCAGGGCTGGAGGGAACAAAGCAGGAGAAATGAAGCCGCTCTCATTACTTAAGGGGGGAAATCATTTATACAAGCCCTAATGAAACACAGATGTAGGAGTTTTTTTCTGATTATCTCTACCCAAATTATACGTTCCTCAGGGCAGTTCCATCTTCAGAAGCTTGATGCATTGGTATTAGATAATAGTAGCCAATTCTTGCTGGCAGACTTCCAGATAACATTTAACATTAACAACTGCTGGATCTATGGTGTAGGTTTTGGGCCCCTGGAGAGGAAACAATTAAAACCACTAATTGATGCTGCTTGTCACTTTTTATGTCCTCCTCCTCTTGTCTTTCTCTTCAAGGTAATAAAATCCTACACAGTTGCAATCGCTCTCTCCTCTTCCTTGCATTGACCAATGCATCTGGCTGCCTTACATGCAGCATCTTGATTATTTTTTTCAGGGAAAGGCAGATAAACATTTTACTCCCCTGCCTCCCCCCCCCAAGAAACCCTTTCCCTCAGAGAAATGCAACCACCCATGAAATCTGATTAGCAGGGAGACTCCTCATCAAGCATCTGCACTGGGCTACAGGCTGTTTTTCCACCACCTTCCAATGAGGGGAAGAGAAACTGTGTGAATACATGTTAGAACCAATTAAAAGAAATCTGCACATAATGTGACTGCATCTGACTTGGTTTGCCCCAAATGCAAGTGGTGGAGAGGTTATCACTGTAATGTTTTCACCAAAATCCTATGCATTTTTAGGCCAGTGTGAATATACACCCACTTAGTTACAGAAAACCCATAGTCGCATAACTGATTGCACAGGGCACATCACAGCCTTGAGCTCAGCCATGGCACAATGTTGAAATAGCATCCCAACCACCAAGTCAATCATGAGAGAGAAGGCCATGAGTGGCCCTGTGAAACGATTGGCTACAGCAGGGATCAGGCATGTGCAACTTTTGCGAAACTGCAGCAGCTTATGCAACTATTTTAATGCTAACCTACAGGATTCTAGCCTGAATACTTATATATTCACGCTTTACAGCTGGGGAGAACAAATTGCAGTCAACGGGCCACATGGGACCCCATGTTTGTGTTCCTTGCATCTCCCCACTAGTTCCTCCTTCCTCCCCCTCCCTCATTCAATAAAAATTGTGATTTTATTTGATTTTATTCCCCCCCCCCCCAAAAAAAACCTGTTCAGAACCTGCTCAGGCAAATCTGAAGTAGAACAAGGGATACCCCTGTTGCCAGACAGCCATCCAGCAACTAAATCTTAGTAAGACATTTATGAATGAATGATTCAATTAATCAGATAAATGCTGTGGAATCCCAGGGAATGGGATCACTCCTCTATCCTGGTGGATGGGATCACTCCTCTATCCTGGAACCCTCCTTTAGTGTCTAAGACAGGGCTGAGGAACATGTGGCTTTCCAGGTGTTGCCAAACTCCAGTTCCTAGCAGTCTTAACCAATCTGGCCAAATTGTGAGATAATGGTGTGAATAATAGTTCCTCAGCATCTGGAAAGCCACAAGCTCTTTATCCTTAGCTTAAGAGATACTATGACCCTTTGCTTTAGAGGCTCACCTGACGGCTGGGCACAGAACTGTTGGTTCTTGGTTCTAGCCCCACTTAGTTCTGATAGGTAACCACATAATGCCAAATTGTCCATGCCAAAAATGAAGTGGGGAAGCAGAGCCAATTGGCCTTTTAAAAAAAGAATAAAAATTAGGCTCAACTAGATAGCAGATGGTTGCTACCTTAAGAAGAAATAGAGAGAGACATGCTTTGCATTTTGCAAATATTGCAAACATGACATGAACATTTGCCTGGAAGGATTTTGTCACAGATCTTTTTCTTTAGCCTGATTAAACACAAGGAGGGAATCACTAATAGCAGAATTGTGCAAATACCCCCACTGAGAGGGCATCTAGAGGTCAGGAATTTACTGATGACTAGCCTTTTACCTAATGGATGATAGCCAAAGTGAAAAGAAGTCTGATGAAGACTGGATTATGGAATATATACAGAAATAAACAGACCAGTCATCAGAAGAAACAATCAGTGAATGAGTGTTGGCTATTTTTTTACTGGTTACGGTATAAAAAAGGCCTTGGCAATCTGTGTGTGTGTGTAATGTGCCACCACATAAAAATATAAACTATCACAGTTGTAAAGAGGGATTCTTGAATGGGCACCAAGGTAGAACAAATGTTTCCCAGAACTTGGGAAAACTACTTTTTGGGGCTATAACTCCCAGAATCCACTAGCCAATGGCCATGCTGGCTAGGAAAATCTGGGCACTGGAGTCCAAATAGTATTTTTCCTCCCACTCTGGTGTTTTCCCTGGGATTCCACAGCATTTATCTGATTAATTGAATCATTCATTCATAAATGTCTTACTAAGATTTAGTTGCTGGATGGCTGTCTGGCAACAGGGGTATCCCTAGAAGGGCACAGGGGGTGCGCACCACACCAGGTGACACTCTAAGTGGAGGTAACACCATTGCTTCCTGAACATCTGCGTTTGGGCAGAAATGGGTTGTGGCATTTGCCCATATCCCTTTAAAGTGCTAAAGCTCAGTGGAAGAGATGGGGTGAGTGGAGGGAGGCTTGGGGGGGGGGAGATAGAAATATCTTAAATTTTAAATTTTAAAAATAATTTACATTTTTAATTTTTAAAAATGTTTAAAATTATTTTTCTTTTTCTTTAAAGCATCACATCTTACACATCTTTTAACTTTAACCACTTGAAATTATGTACATATAAATATATTTAGGCTACTTATGATATTGTAATTTAAAGGTATAATTTTAATTTTGCTAATTGTTTATGTCACAACTGTTAACATTATATTTAGCAATATGCAGGAAATGCAATTAATGAGTAACATTAGTACGGAAACGTTACTAAGGATTCTATATGGTGTGGTATGGGAGGATGTCAATGCAGGAGTGGTACCCTGAGCTACTGCATCAGGTGATGCTAATCCTAGTGATGCCACTGTCTGGCAAAGGATGGGTTGGTTCAACTTCCAAGTCTTCAGAAGCGGAAGAATTTACATCCTCAAGTAACAGGTCATTGTTGTGTGCCTTCAAGTCATTTCAGACTTATGGTGACCTTAAGGCAATACTATCACAGGGTTTTCTTGGAAAGTTTTGTTCAGAATGGGCTTGCCTTTGCCTTCTTCTGAGGCTGAAAGGATATGACTTGCTCAAGGTCATGTATGAATAGGGATTCAAACCCTGGTCTCCAAAGTTATAATCCATTGTTCAAACAACTACACCATGCTGGCTCTTAAGTAACACCTGTACCAAGTGCATAACAGTGTCTTGTATACAAGATACCTCATAAGCACTGGAACTCTTTGAAAGGACAGGGGGAGAAATATTCAAGATAATGGGTGTTTTTCATTTAACAATGAAGGTTTATCATGGTTGTTGATGCTTTTAATCACTGAAATCAGACACAGGAACAAACATAATTGTCCATCACCTGTTTTGTTAAGTACTCTGGACCAACTTAACTGTGAGTAGCTTGATTGGAAGACTACTTTGAAGAGAGAATGAAGGAGGGAAGACCAGGCTCCTACTCCTGGTTGTAATTTCTATTACCATGGCCATGACCAGTCCTACTTTGTTAACTGCCCTTGAGTCGATCTTGACTCATGGCGACCCTATGGATGAGACATCTCCAAGACCCTATATCCTCCACTGCTCTGCTTAATTCCTGCAGCCCCTTAATACCCATGACCTCCTTAATAGAGTCCATCCATCTAGCATGTGGCCTTCCTCTCTTCCTACTTCCCTCCACCTTACCCAGCATTATTGTTTTTGCCAAAGAATCATCCCTTCTCATGATGTGTCCAAAGTATGACAGCCTCAATTTGGTCATCTTGGCTTCCAGGGAGGTTTCCGGCTTAATCTGCTCTAGGATCCACTTGCTTGACCTTTTGGCTTTCCATGGGATCCTCAGCACTTCACTCCAGCACTCTTATATGTGGCTTAGATTCTGGGATGAGATGGTACTTCTTGGAGGGCCAGACGTAACCCTGAGACTCCCAGCTGCTGATTCCTAGTTCAAACTGTATACAAGAGGTGTATACAAGAAGTGTATACTGGGGGTGAGATGCTAACATGTCCCTCAGTTTAGCAGTTAGAGAGCCAAATTTTTCCTCTCTCCACTATGGATGCTGCCACACTGCAAAATTAGAATCACAGAATCATAGAGTTGGAAGAGACCACATGGGCTATCCAGTCCAACCCCCTGACAAGCTGGAACTCCCAATTAAAGCATCCCCGAGAGATGGCCATCTAGCCTCTGTTTAAAGACCTCCAAAGAAGGAGATTCCAGCACTCTCTGAGGGAATGTGTGTTCCACTGTTGAACAGCTCTTACTCTCAGGAAGTTCCTCCTAATTTTGAGGAGGAATCTCTTTTCCTGTAATTTGAATCCATTGTTCTGGGTCCTATTCTCTGGAGCAACAGAAAACAAGCTTGCTCCATCCTCAATATGATACTCCTTCAAATATTTAAATAGGGCTATCATATCACCTCTTAACCTTCTCTTCTCCAGGCTAAACATCCCCAGCTACCGAAGTCTCTCCTGAAAAGACAAAGTTTCCAGACCCTTCACCATTTTGGTCACCTTCCTCTGGACACACTCTGTTCAGACAAAGTAATCAGTTGTAGAGCATCTTCAGGGGCATTATTCCTATGGAGTTTATCACACGGGGGAAATCTCATGCAGAAATGGGATTTAAAAGGTGGGGGAATCCCGCAAAAGCGGTTAGTTTTTCACACACATCGCTGTTAAAATGGGGTTAACCCGAACGAAAAGTAGTCAGAAACTACTTCTTTTTACTTTTGGGATTTTCTTAAAGTAAAAAGAAGCAGTTTCTGACTACTTTCCATTCAGGTTAACCCCATTTTAACAGCAACGTCGTCTGAAAAACTAACCACTTTTGCAGGTTTTTTTTCTAATTTAAAGTCCCGTTTCCGCACAGGATTTCCCCCGTGTGATAAACTCCAAAGATAGGTTCATCTTAGGATCCTCATAAGTTGGAAACAACTTGAAGGCACACAATAACAGCAACAAAGAGAGAAAAGCAAGGAAGTGGATTATACTCCTGTCTGAGATGGTCCACTTAGACATTTCTCAAGATTGTCTCATTTCCCAAACACAAAAGAGACAGAGAGATGGACAGCCAGACAGACACAAAACTTCAAGCAAGAAGGAGCACTGAGCAGCTCCACAATCACTTTTTTTGGACAATGTTCCTCTCATCACCCCATGCAGCCCACTTTAAAAAGACTAGGAAAATGAGCGTACCTATAGGATATACAGAAAAACAGGGTAAACTAGGCCAAGAGCTTTGAGTTAACAATAGCTTTTCACCATATGATTGTGACAGCCAGAGAGCACACCAGGGAGCTGTAATTAGGTAGTTTTGCCAAAGCGAAAAAAGGTCAAAGCTGAGTTGTACAAGGGTTTTTCATCTTCTTGTCTCCTACCCACCTCTTTGTGTGTTACTACATTTCATAGGCAACAAGAGAAATCAGAAATCCAGTAAAATCCAGATGCTGAAGTCAGTTCTATGACCTGGAAGTTAAGATTAGATCTTTATAAGCTTGCAAAACTTTTTTTTTAACTTTAACTAGATGCGTGATTTTGTCCTCATCATTACCTGTTGCTGTGACTCAACTCTCAGGCTTCCAGTAAGCCTCACTTGAGAGTTGTTGGCTCCCTCTGAAGACAATCCATAACTGTCTTCTGTATAAGACATCAACCCTCTGTGCGAAAATCAAACTCTACTCCTGTTTATTTTATTCTTGTTCATTAATCAGACTTTATCCCACCTATCCTCCAAGGAGCTTATGAGGATATACACAAACCCATTCCATAAGATCATCACAACAATCCTACAAATGTAGTCTAGGCTGAAAGAGAATGATGGCACCAGGCCATCCAATGTCTAAGTGGGAATTTGAACAAAGGTTTCTTAAGTCTTTCCCTAGTTTTTCACATTGGTTCTCTATATCTTCTGCAACTTGAGCCCTTCCATCTCCCCAGCAGTTTATGAGTAGCCTGATGTTTCTGGGATAGAGCACAAAGCATTTAAAAGGGTGGCACTCACATTTTAAGCCTTCCATTGCAACAGCATTAAATGACTGGCCATAAATTCAGGGGTGGGAATTGTGTGCATGAAGCCCACCAAATTCCTTTATGAGGTTCTTCCAGAGCCCACTGTCAATGGGAGGAAAATTGATCCCAAAATAGAAAATCATGCCTCTGGAGACTCACATTCTTTTGTGTGTGTGCCTTCAAGTTGCCTGTTGACTGATGGTACCCCATGGGTTTAATCAAGTTTTCTTATGCAAGGAATACTTAGAGGTGGCTTTGCCAGTTCCTTCCTCTGAAATATAGCCTACACCACCTGACATTCTTGTACCCCAAAACCCAGAAGTGACCTTCCAGTGACTTCTGCTTTGAGGTATGTAAGGATCCTGTGGATGATCCTTATGTGAGTGGAAAATAGGATGAGAGAAGATGTAAAGCCATCTGCACAGTTGCCTATTTCTGCACTAACCATTACACCAGAATGAGGAAGCAGCTCATTTTTTCTAATGAATTACTTTAGTTAATTTTCCCTGTAAAAAGTTGAAATGGAGATGGGCTGTTGTAGTTGTTGTTACTGCTGCTGCTATTTGGTTTTTACCTGAATGCCTATAATTTACTACAGTCGTCCCTCTGGATTCGCTGACTTCCAGTTTGTGGTCTTGAGTTTCCACAGATGGGAAGCCAGGAGGGACAAATTGGTGTGTGCAAGTGCACGCTGCCATTTTATTCAATGGGACTTGAATATTTGTGTTTTTCCCAATTTGCAGGGTGAGTGGGTGTTCTGGGATGGATCCTCTGCAAATTGGGAGGGACGACTGTACTTTTGAGTGCAATGGTATTGTTTGTTTTTTACTTATTGAAGTGTGTATGTTTTCTGACTCTGAGCAATCAAATGGGAGGAGAAAGAGTTTTATGCAGCAAGAATTCACTGGTTTGTAATATCATTTGCATTTTTCTCAAACTTTGCAGAGTGCAACATCTGAATTGACCACTTGAAGGATTCAGAAAGCATTTTCCCATATTTTGTAACAGGAATTGGTTAATAACAAGTGACTTGGAGGGTTACCTTTCTGGGCTGCAATAACAGCAACAAGTAATAACCTATTGGGTGATCAGAGGAAGGAACAAAGTAACTAGTTCCTTTTAAGAGTAACGTTCCAAGCTCTGCATCGCACTACACAATGCTCATTTTGTGTAACTTGAAATCCTGATAAAACAGGAGGGCTCTCTGTTTATACTGGGCCAAATACATGCATCTTTTACATGCATCATCGTTACCCAAGACTTAACAAATGCCTATAAGACTCCCTTTTGGAAACAATGTGCTTAAAACACTTTGAGGTGATGTTAATGATATGCAATAGTCCAACTGAGCACTCACCAGTGCTGAGTAGAGCAGTACTGTTGCCTTCTGTGTAGTACATCAGGGGGCTTGCAGTTTTTTCTTTGATATTTGTTTAGAGACTGGTTATTCTAGGACACCGTTTCTTAGTTTTGGAGCTCTGAGGGCTCACCAGGGAACAAATTACAAGGGACTTCCCATCCTCCCTTAGCCCAGTATTGTCAGCTTGAATGAGCTGCAACTCTCCAAGATTTCAGGCAGATTTTTTCCCTAATAATCCACCATGCTACCCTGAACATGCCCATTCACATCTGATTTCAGAAGCCAAGACTTTAAACTCCTGGAGTGACATAGAGTTGACAGTGCTGGTTAGATGGACCAATGATCTGATTTGGTATAAGACAGCTTTCTACATCTTTGTATTCCTGCCTCCCCAAACTGTCAACAGTCTTTTGTTAACACAGATCCAAAACAGCAAATGCCCCACTGTTTTGCCAAACTCTGAGGTGCAAAAGTTTGAGGAAGAATGATCAGAAACATGGAATCAATTGAAGAGGGCTACTTGTTGATAGGGCTGACCTTGCAATTCGTAGTGAGGCAGATGTTCCAGGCAGAAGATATTATATGTCATGAAAAGGTAGAAAATGGTTAGTTGGTTTAATCTGATGTTCTTATATTTCTGTCTGTGTCTGATGGGCCCAAATAATGTGAGATTTGAGTATTATAAACTTTAATTTGGGTGGGAAAAGGTGGAGAGCAACCATTTGTTGCTCTGCCTTAGACAGAAAAATGTTGGGATCACACTTGTTGGTTGAAGTTAACTAGCCCTCTCTTTCCGGATGTTCACTCTGCTGATCTAGAGAAAAAACAAAAACACATTGCATTGAGGATTTTATGACTCAAGCTAGAAGTCACATTATTACTAGTAGGACACCCAGATTATGGGAAAATCTGTTTTATTGTCATATAATAGAGTAGACCCACAGGTCTAGGTATGAGTCCATTATGCGGCCTTCAACTATAATAATGACTGAAGCCAAGATCTCTATCCTACCCAGAAGTTTGCCTGTGCCAGTCCCATAAAAGTTAAAGTAAGACCGGGCTAAGAAAAATCCTCAGTGGATTTGAGGGCTTGAATTCCTAACAACAGCAGGAGGTCATCATTACCTGCAGGTCTTACTTGTGAGAAACTGCTGGAAGCAAAAGGCTGATCCAGCAGCAGGGCAGTTCTTACCTTGATTCTTCCAAGGCCAGCCCCAGTCATGTTGGAAGAAGGAAAATTCAGCTTTTGGCAGAGTCTGACGGTTTTGTTCAGCGCTGTTCAAAAGGACAAGGTAGAATATTCTCTCTTTTTAATCTCCTTTCCCTCCATCTGTCTGTCTTTCCTTCTTATGCTAATGAGGACTAGAAACCTACAGATGATAATTTGTGTTTGAAAATATCCATAATCTTTATTCTATGGGGGAAAGAAAAGAAATAGCTCAGTGTTTTGAAAGGAAATCTTGACTTTGTTTCAAAGGCATCTTTAAATGAACAACAAAACATTGCCTTTGTTTGGAAAAGACAATTAATCTCTGTGGAAACTTTGCTGCAAAAAAAAAAAAAAAAAAAAAAGAGAGAGAGAGAAACCAAGTGTATTGCAAAGGCTTTGATTCCCCAGCTTCTGTGCTCATTTGTACAGAGACAGTGTGCTCTATGTTTAATTTAATATCATTTAATTTGGGATAAATTTGTGTTACATTTTTAAAAAAGAAATCAATACATAATCAGGGAGACCCATGGGACTGGTGATGTGAAAAGAAATGGCAAGGAATTAAAACAATGCTTTATAGGCTTTGACAAAAAGAACTATTTTGAAAAAGCCATGAGAGTCCTTCTACTTTTGTTATTGTGAAATAATTGTGCCTGAAACAAAGAATGAATTAACTGAGTAGAATGCATAAATTGTCTCATGTAAAGAGCTCACAGTAATTTACTTGGCATTTCCGTTCCACATTTGCATTCAGCCTGTAGATCACATTGTTTGGGTCTGTTTCACACATTACCTTCTTAACCACACAACTCAAAATGTCGTGTGTGAATCCAAGAAAATGGAATTGAAAACATGTGTTACAGGCACATTGGACAAGGAGCCAGCGTTGGCTGTGACTCCCTGCTGAAGAGACATCTGTTGCAAATCTGGATAGATTGTGGTGTGATGTGTGAAATGACCCTGAGAGCTCCTTTCTCTGCAGTGTTTTTAGCAAATGGTGCTATGACTCTCATAGAAATCCCCACTTTCTAACTGCTAGTTTGGGCGGCAGCAAAATAACCATCCAGATCCTCCCTGAACAGTTGGCTTTCGCATTCGGTTGACAATGGAACAGAAGGCATACTAAGCACAAGACTGTAATACTGTATAGTGCTTAGAGTAGAGGAGGATATCCTCTGTCCCTTTACCTAATCTGACCTCTAAAGGTTCTCCATCAGGCTCATGGAGGGTCCTGGGGAAACTCTTCTTCAAGCACTGCTCCTAAGAGCCATACCTTCTTGTGTAGGGAGATTCCCCAAAGTACACCTTGCCTTCAAACCTAAGAGGGCAACCATCATGAAAGGGTGACTCTCAGCTCCCTCCTCTGTTGAACACCCTTGCAGCTGGGAAGGCCAGAGATATAGACCTCCAGGTCTCCAGTGTCATCCAGCATAACAGCATTGGGCTAGGCCTCTCTGGTTCAAATCCCAGCTCTGAGGACTTGTCGTACCTCAGCTTAACCTGCCCCTGAGAATAACTGTAAGGATGAAGTGAGGGGACGACGACACCATGTTCATCTTCTTAAAGAGGCTTAGACTGTCCCCTTCCTTGCTATCCTTCCATAGGCAGATGGAGACCCCTTTCCTCCCCAGCAGATCTTTGAGAACCGATTGCTTGAGGGGAAAGCCCTTTCTTTCTCATACTGTCTATATTTGCTGTTTTTCCTTTTTTAATGGGCATGTTTTTAGTTATATTGACCATTTAGTTGTATTTTAATTTTTGAATGGTGTGTATTTTATTTTATTTTTTAGCTGTGTCTGTTTTGACTTTTGTAAGCCATCCTGAAATCTGGAAATGGGGAGAAAAGTGGGATACTTGTAAATAAATAAATAAATAAATAAATGAATAAATAGCGGAAATCTTGCATTGTCATGACATTTAGTGCTGGGGGTTCACGTTTGCAGTCATGGATGACCAAATGTAACCCTGTGGACCTTTGCACCCTGGCAGTGACCTGCTTGAAGCATTCCCATGATGCTGAGATCAGGGCACTGGGAAATGATGCTCACAGTGCCCTCCTGGTCATGGGGTGCCTGGGGACAAGCAGTTGTGTCAGGAACCCAAGGGATCTTTCCAGCTGCTTGTTCTCAATGTGCCCCGTGACTAGGAGGGCACTGCTATTTCCCATTGCCCTGATTTCCAGTGTCTTGGGAACACATCGGTTGGAGTGCTGCCTGGATGGGAAGGTAGACTTTGTTGTCACATTTGGTCATTCATGACTATAAATGTGAATCCTCAGTAGTTATGAACTTTCCAAAATCACTTATTTTCTCTAAAAAGTGGCTCGAAGCTAAATAAATGTATCATCAATGCACCATTTTCAGTTCTATAACCTCTCCATCTGTCCCCCATCATGCTTGGAAGTGTCTTTCCTGAGCTCTCCAATCTGTATGTTTTCTGTGGTGGGAAGGCTAGATTGAAAACCATATATATGTTGTAAAATATAGATACTTTTTCCATCTTGGAGAAAGTCTTAAGCAGGGGTTCCCAAACTACGGCCTGTGGGCCGAACCAGGCCCATCGAGGCCTTTCGACCAGCCCATGACCGGTCCTGCAGCTGCTGTTGCCCGTGCGCCACTTTTGGAACAGAACGCCATTTTGGAACACAAAACGGCACCAGAGTAGTGTGCATGCACATGCGAAGCATGGCACCATTTTGTGTTCCAAAATGGCGCCCGGAGTCGTGTGCATGCGCATGATTCTGGACACCATTTTGGAACACAAAATGGAGCCCTGCATCGCGCATGTATGCGCACTACTCCAGCACCCTGTGTTCCAAAATGGTGCCTAGAGTTGTGCGCATGCGTGCGCAACATAGAGAGCATGCGCATGACTCTGGATGCCATTTTGGAACACAAAATGGTGCACAGCATTGCGCGCATGCGCACGACTCGGGCACCATTTTGGAACACAAAATGACGCCTGAGTAGTGTGCATGTGTGTGCGCACCTCTGGTCGCGATTTTTTTTTTCCTTCGGCCCTCCGAAGATCTGGGGGACAACAAACAGGGCCCTGGATGAAAAAGTGTGGGGACCCCTGGTCTTAAGTATGTTATGGCACAATGCTTGTAATATTTATAAATTGTCAGTAGGTGGCACTGTTCTGTGATTTTCATTGTTAAAGGACTAGTTGGAAAAGGAATTCTCCTCCAAAAACTACCTCTATTTTCATTCTCTATGGTAGACTGGGAGAAACCACTACTGACAACAGCTTATGTGTGTATGTGCCTTCTAGTCGCTGTCGACTTATGGTAACTCCATGGATTTCATAGGGTTTTCTTAGGCAAGGAATATTCAGCGATGGTTTGGCCAGTTCCTTCCTCTAAAACATGGCCTACAACGCATGGCTTACTTCTTTATTAAGAATAAATTACTGAGAAAATAAAAATAGTACAGTTTTGTTAGAGGATATTCAGTAAAGAAAGAACAAGGACCATTTGTTTTCTCCAGGATTGTGATAATAACAATCACAGTGAGATAAGGGACACTGGAATAGACAGCCAGTGTGTTGTAGTGGTTTGAGTGCTAGACTGCAACCCTGGAAATCAGGGTTTGAATCCTCACTCACAATGGAAACTCACTGGTGATTTTGGGCAAGTCATATTCTCTCAGCTTCAGAGGAAGGTAAATGTAAACCTCCTCTGAACAAATCTTGTCAAGAAACCCTGTAATAGGTTCACTTAGGCTCATCATAAGTTAGAAACGACTTGAAGGCACACAGCAACAACAGGAAATAAGTTCATAAGTGTCTTTCATCATGTTTAAACTCACTTTCCTAAATTTCTTACTCCTAGACTTTGGACATAGGCTAGCAGTGTGAATACATATGCATTTTTCCAGTTCTGAAGCAGTTTCCTATGGATTTTTTTTTAATAAAATGCCTTCAGCTGCTGTTGGCTGCATACAGAATAAAAATGCAGCAAAGACTGTTGTTGTTTTCTCTCTCATAGATAAATCTGATTCATTTTAGTGTTCAAGGGCCATGTTATACTGTAAGTGGAAATCACAAATGCTGGCTTTCACTAAACTGATATTATAGACCTGTAATTGCAGCTGGGTCACAATGTATGGCTTTTGCCAATGGTGCAGCTTCATGTCGGAGACTTTGGGAGAGATACTGCAGGGTACATCCAGTCTGTATTGCTTTCTTTCAGTTGACATTCAGCACAGAGACAGCTACCAGCCTATTTCGTACGTAGGCCAGCATCCTATTAGTGATTTATGTAGCCATAAATTATGCTACACACATGGAGTAATATTTTGGGAACAATGCTTAACCATCTTATCCAACCACTGGCAGCATAAGAAGAGTTGCATATGCAGAACCATTGCTTATGTGGTAGTGCATGAAAGTAGGCAGAGTAGCATGTGAATGTGCATTATTTCTATGCATTGGTTTGTCAGCCATGCTCATTGACCACTGAGCATGCACATATATTGCACTACTTTGAGATTCTTTATAGGGGATGTGTAATGTAACTCTGCCTGTGGGTATTTATGCTTCACCAAAGCAATGTAGGATCTTGGCCATACATTCTTGCACCTGTATAGTTGGCTCCGAGTAGCCAAGGATGGTTAAGGATGTCAGGTGTGACTGATTATGAATCCTGTCTTCATTCTGTTCCTCCCCAACCCTCCCCACACTTGCATTTCATCCCCATATAGTGTATACAGAGAGATTTCTAAATACAGAGTAGGCCCACTGATACACTCCCTCCAACAGGACCATATTTAAAATGATAAATGAATGAATAGCAGAGAACCTATTTTCCATCCTTGATTAAAATCCCTAGCACTTTCAGTGAGAAAAGTATCAGGGGCTGGGGAAAGGATCCTGACTGACACCTTGAAAACCTGCCTCAACTGATATAGAGGCTTATCGCACATAGCTCTTCTCCCACTACAATAGCATTTGTAAAACCACAATTGAATCAGGATTACTCTCTTTCTTTATGCACCTTTGGAACCATTTGGGATTACAATGTCCATTTGCACTAAAACTGTATTGCACACAACATTTGGGACTACCCACCCACTGCCTCCTACAAGACATTATCCCTGCCCCTTTTCACTGTAACACACAGAAAGATTCCCCCCCCCCACCCCCGAATATAAGATACCATGGCATCATAGCACTGTGGCTTTGCCTTTCTTAACACCACCCTCCTCCAAACCTTAATCTGATCCCACTGAAGGAGCAATGACTGCCCAGACACACAGCCTGCAGTGCCACCTGGGCCTAACCCTCACTTGTCTGTCCGACACGCTGCTTGACTGAACTTCCCCAGAGCCTCAGTGGAACTTGCCCTGCCCCTTTGACAGTCTCTTGCTTACTCACTGGCTTACTCTGCGTGGGCAAAGATGGGTCCTGATGCTCTCGGATGAAGAAGGGAAGGGCCAGCCTTTAGAGATGAGCCTGCCATCTGAGAGCCACTGCTGGGCGATCGTTTTGAAGCTTCTGACATCCCCAAACCACCCAAAATCAGTGTAAAATTGCAATTAAACTTTTGCACAACAGAAGAAAGAAAGATCATTACTGGATTTTTTTGTGTGTGTGTCAATAAAGACAAACATCTAAAATGGTTTCCCATGGGATAATAACAGAATAGCAACACAGCATGCAATAAGCACCAAATAAATGCGTTATCCTGATGCAATTCCAATTTACTTGACTCATGTGATAAGGTTCATACTTCTCAGTTAGATGGAGTGAACTGAGCTTGGAAAAATTGCCATTTGGACTAAACTCTCCCAGATTTGGACATAATTCAGCTCCTTATGTTTCCATGTAGTACAACTGATATTTGCTTATTTTGTGTACAGAAGAGTCAGGGTCGGTCCTTTGGTTTCAGCACCTAGTAATCTATTTGTAAGATTTATGGTTAGACAGAGGCTGCAGTGATGCCACTGGGTTTGAGAGAGTACCTGTGGAAGATCTCCTCTGCCTCTGTTCCTAGTGCTGCACTCTCTCCATCCTGACTCCTTCATGCCAAGTAGTGGGGAAATGACGCTCTCTGAACCTTTGTTCCCCAGCATGTCCGCAGTACAGAGGGAGAAGAGAAGCAGGGATGAGAGTGGGGGCTGATGATGATGCAGGAGTTGCTTAGCCTGGGGCACTGTTGTATGGAGTGAGCAGGCTGAGGACCTTGCATCTTCTGCTCCAACCTTAGCAGCACCCATTGCCTTTGTTGCTGATGATTTTTGCAGTCCATTACCATCATTCCCTTTCACATTGTTCATTTTGAGTTGCTCTGCTCCAAACAGAAGCTGGTGAGCCTGGAATTTATTTCATTTTATTTTAAAAGCTGGAGTTATACTTTATTCACTGACCACATCAGCCAAGTCTTAGGACATGATGCCTTGGTGTGAAATTGATCGGAAGAAGCACTGAGAATGGAAATTGTTCTTGCAAGCTCTGCAGATGTAGCTGTTCTTGTTACCTTTATGGCATAAACACACAGAATAATGCCTCAGAACAAGCTGGGCTTTTGCTCTGTTGAAGGCAATGCCTTCCTAGCACTGAAGGATGAAAGGAACCATGCTGCAGACTGACAGGAGCCTGACAAATATAGGTAGTGGCTCTGTATTGAGGGAGCACATTAGTCTCCCTGTCTCAGTACCATAGACACTCAGCTGCTCAAGGGGATTTCCTGCCCTGTTGGGGTGGAGATTGAAGATGGAATCTGCAACATCCTCTACTGCTATCCTATGGCCCCTCTCTAAAGACTCACAGTCCTCTATTTTTACATGAATATACACTTCAGTGCCTTTCCTAACCTAGTACCCTCCAAATGTGCCAAATTAAAAACCACACAACAGATAAAGACCATGATGATTGGGAATGATATGGTTGTTACATTGTTGTTTTTGTTGTGTGCCTTCAAGTCTTTTCCAACTTATGGCAATCCTAAGGTGAAACTATCATGGGGTTTTATGGAGCAGAGTGTGTGACTCGCTCAAGGTCGCCCAATGGTTTTTTGTGCTGAGCGAGAATTCCAACCCCTGTCTCCAGGGTCATATGTAGTCCAATGCTTACACCATTTTACCATACTGGCTCTCAGTTGTCACATACCCTCCAAGTGTGGTTAAGATGGCAACATTTATTAATTGAGAAAGGACATACAAACTATGAGAGGCTGCACCTGTTTACTTTACTGGACCTACTAGAAAGGGAAGGATTCTCTCCCCACCTCCCAGTCCCACCCCTCTATTAAGTTAACTGAGTGCAAACTACTGTTGCGCTTTGAACTCAGTTTGAGCAATTGAAATAAGCTGGGGACAAAGAGGAAAATGGAGGAAAAGAGAGAACCTGGGATATTTTAAAAATAACAGGAAAAGTGGGATGGCAAAAAACTAATTATGACTGTTCCTATCAGACTGGGAAAGTTGGAGGGTATGTTGTCATTCACTATATGTTGAAGGCACCAGGTTAGGAAAGACTGCATTAATTTGTCTATTAAACATTGATCAAAAGTCTAAAGCAGAGTTGGACAACTTGTGGCCCAACAGGTGTTGATGGACTGCAGTGCCCATGAACCAAGGCCAGCATAGCCAATGATGATTGATGGAAGCTGTGATTCAACAACATCCAGAAGGCCACACATTCTCCATCTCTAGTCTAAAGTCTACAATGCCAGATCAGTTAAGAACAAGACCCATATTATCTATGACCTCCTCACAGATGAGGATACAGATCTGGCTTGCTTTACAGCAGGGGCTGGCAACCTACGGCCCGCGGGTCGGTTCCGGGCCAGGGCCCCACGCTTACTGGCCCAGGCGGACCTCTGCTGCCGCCACCGCGCGCCACCCCCGCCATATATTTTGGTTGCCGCATGCTCACGCACGCCGCAACCACCAATTTGTTCTCCAAAATGGCAGCCGCGACGCATTTGCGCATGCGCAGGAGTACTGCACATGCGCAAACATGTCATGGCTGCCATCTTGGAAATCAAAATGGCGGTCGCGAGTGGCAGACGCCATTTTGTTCTCCAAAATGGCAGCCGTGACTCGTTTGCACATGCGCAGTACTCCTGCGCATGTGCAAATGCATTGTGGCTGCCATTTTGGAGAACAAAATGGCGGCTGTGGCATGCACGGAGGTGGCTGCGGCAGCGCGTGCAGCAGCGGCGGCAGTGGCGGCGGCGGCGGCAGCAGCACGCGCGGGGGGTCGCATGCAGCGGTGGTGGTTGTGCGCATGCGCATGAGCGCGCACACCGCCATTCCCCCCCTCGGCCTGCCAGAAGGGATGACTTCGGGGGACTGGCCCCCGGCTCAAAAAGGTTGCATACCCCTGCTTTACAGAGACCTGGCCGGGAGAGGATAACGCTATGACATGGACGCAGGCCGTCCAAGCTGGATACTCTGTGAGTAAGCAGGTAATGGGAAGTGTGTGGGGTGTGTGTGGAGTGGCTCTGGTTCACAAAAACAACCTTACCTTGATCAGGATGCCTGTTCGAGTGCATGTACCTGAGCCTGAGGACCAAGGATAGTTTGGGGATTCTGCTAGTATACTGACCACCCTGTTGTCTAGCAGATTTCCTAACCAAGCTGACTCAGCTGGTCTCAGAGGTGCTGTTGGAGTCGCCCAGACTTCTAGTTTTGGGCGACTTCAACATTCTACTCGAGACCAGTTTAACAAGTCTAACAGGTGCAGCTCGGGAGTTCATGGAATTCATGACAAACATGGGCCTATCCCAATTGATCATCGGGCCCACTCATTGTGTGGGTCATACCCTCAATGAGATCTTTAGTACGGAACAGGAATATCCATGGGAGGAGATATTAAAAACCTCCGCATTGTCATGGATGAATCATTTCCTGATCAAGGCTGAACTGAGAACCACTGTCTGCCCAGCATACTTACTCCTGCCTGTACTTTTTTCTTTGCTATGGTTTTTATGTGATTTTATGGAGGAATTTACCTCCTTTATAATTTGTTTTAATTGTAATTGGTTTAATAACTTTTTAAGGGGGGAGGGAGGAATTGTTCTTAAATTGTCATGTGATTATTTTTATGATGTAAGCCGCCCCGATTGCTCTCAGAGGGGCGGAGTATTAAATAAAATTATTATTATTATTATTATTATTATTATTATTATT
>CM034703.1:262125103-262147271 GCA_020142125.1 Phrynosoma platyrhinos
GCCTGGCCTCTCCGAGGCCCAGCGTGGTCAAGGGAGCCCTCCTGCAGGGCCCTCTGGAGGGCCCCCATGGTTGTGGTCAAGGGAGCCCTCCTGGGGGGGCCACAAAAATGGTGGCCCGCCATTGTGTGCATTCGCGTGCAATGCGGTGGGCGCCATTTTGTTTCCCAAAATGGCGGCTCCCACATGTGCATGCATGCACATAACGAAGTTGTGCACAAGCGTGTGTGCACGCTGGCCCCCAGCGCCATTTCCCCCCCTATACTTGTTAATTGAAGGAACATTACAGACACAGAGACAATATTGTTATGCACTCCAAACTGCCCCAAGCAGTAAAAGGTTCTAGGTGTAGAACCACCACAATTTGGTTTCTTTTGTAGGAGAGATCACTGGAGAATCATGGGAGTTTTATGCTATTTGGTTTATTTACAAATGTACTTGTGAAGGCAAGGTATGCACACATTTCTGCCAAACAGCAGATCCACTATTTCCCATCAGAGCTCCATGGAGAGGTACCTTGCATCCAAGATGCTGATGGACCAAACATTCCCAAGAGGTCTCTGTATTAAGAGACTTCTGTGTTAATATTACAGACCATTAGCATTTTCGTGTCAAACTCTAGATCATGATCAGCTTGACTCTGAGGCAACAAGATACTGATGGCCCACCTACAGGAATCAGGTAGCAATTTCACCATTATGTTTTAAGGTATCCATTTATTTTAGCCACTGATATCTAAGAACAATCTTTTTACAAATCACCCTCCACCCCCATCTTTCCCTCTCGGTCTGAAACTACAGCGCGTGCACGCACACACGCACATACACTACCCAAACTCTACTGATGGTCCAAGCACTCCTGAGAGGTCTCCATCTTAAGAGATTTCTGTGTTAAGAAATGTATTCTAACCATAAGATCCTGCTGAAAACATTACAGACCATTAGCATTTTTTTGTCACACACTGCAGACTGTGGCCAGCTTGACTTTGAGGCAACGACATAGTGATGGTTCACTCACAGGAATCAGGGAGCAATTTCATTGCTATGTTTTAAAGTATCCATTTATTTTAGCCACTGATATCTGAGAACAGTCTTTTCCTCTTTCTCCATGGAGTCTTTTTTTTACCCAATATCTATTTCAATGTTCAGATCTAGGCCTTCATGTGCCAGGTTGTTGAGAGAATAGGTACTCATTGCTCTCCGGAAGCTGTAATGCCGCCAGTGGTTTTGGATAACTTGAGCTGCCTTTTGATACTTCTTGTATTTGGATTTTACAAGCCACATCCTAAACAATGACTGTAAGAGAACAGTAGACTTTTCAGGCCAAATGTACCTCACCAAAGCCCTTATTCTTCTTCTCTCTTGTGCATGATGCAATGTGCAACGCCACCATTGTTGGATTACCACAGCAGATGTAGTGGCTAACTGCAGACTACGCCGGACTAGCACACCACGCCACCATTTCTGGATGACAGTAGCAGCCTGAAATAAACAGAAATAATTAAATATTTTCTATACCTTTCTGTACCTAGTCATTAATCAAAACTGAGATGGTAGTAAAAAAAACAGAACAAGGCTAATATCTGGAAGGGTAGCCATGAAGGAACTAGAGAAGATCCTCATGTGTAAAGCCATATCATTAAATACCAAAATTCAAATCCTCCAGGCTACAGCATTTCTGATTTCTATGTATGGATATAAAAGCTGGACAGTAAAAAAAAAAAAAAAAAAAAAAAGCAGATGGGAACAGAATCATTTCACTTGAAATGTGGTGATAGAGGAGAGTTCTACAGATATGGACTACTAAAAAGGCAAATGAGTTGATTTTAGAGCAACTCAGGTCTTCAACTTTCATTAGAAACTAAGGGCTGATGCAGATGGCCTGTTTGGGGTGGCAGAGAGCTCCGTGCCCTTTTGGTGCAGCGTGTCTGCAAGCTGCACCGGAAGGGCATCCTGATGCCATGCTCCATGTGTACGGCTGTGTGGCATCAGGACAGCGTTGGGGTGAGGTTGCGGCTGGCCCTTTGATCTGGTCTGCAATGGCCCTAAGATGACTAGTTTTGGACATATCGTGAGACAATGTAACTCATTTGAAAAGGCAATAATGCCTCGTAAACTGTGCAAGGATAAAAAGAACTACTTTAATAATCAGAGAAACAGAAGGCAAGAACAAAAAAAAAAAAAGGAAGAATGAGAAGCCTCTTCCACAAGACCTGGGGACTCAAAAAGAAGTTCAAGCCAAGGACCAGGACCAGGATATTACAAACTCAAGAAGAAATATAATTCTTGCTGCTGTTATCATATATGATTTGTGAATATTTTCTTTCAATCTGTATTGGAATTTTATTTAACATATTTAAAAGATAAATTTCCAGCCTCATCTCATAATTTATACTTGGCATCTTCCCAATTGTGTGCATTTGTTTCTAGAATATTTTTAATTTTGAAACCATGTACCTGGAGCCGATTGACATTTCCAACACAAATTTGAGTTTTTCTTATAGATTTTTGCAATTTGATTCGGGATCAGACACCATCTTTGCTCCATCTTGAAGTAATCTTCTCTTAGGATTTGAGACTTGGTAAACTTCTTTGAATTTTTCCCTAGCATAGCTCCAACTTTCATGATCAATAATTCATCCACAATCAGAAGCCCATTTTATCATTGTATCTGATATAATTTCTTCCTCTTGGTCATATTTTTGTGAAATTCTATATATTTTAGCCACTCGTTTAGCTTCCCACTCGTTTAGCTTCTTTGCTAAATCAGGCCTTGTCCAAATCCATTATTTCTTCTTCAAATTCTTCCATCTTGGCATCCATTTTAAACCTTTCTTTCAGTTATAAGTATAAGTACCAGTGCATCTTTGGATCCAATCAGGACAGATCTTCTATTGGTCGCAGTTCAAATGATTTACGTAGAATATCTTTATATGTTAACCATATATCCAGTAGTTTCCATCTTCTAATAAAAGCTTCCTGGGTCGAAATCCATGGAGGTATTTTCCTGTATATCCTCTGTTTAATTTTGTCTCAAATTCTTAAAAGAGCTCTTTTTATTACATGATGGCAAAATTCCTTGTGTACTTTTGCTTTTCCGTTCCATGTATAGGCATGCCAGCCAAACCTATTATCAAAACCTTCCAGAGCAAGTAGTTCAATATTGTCTAAAGTGATCCATTCTTTCATCCAGTTAAGTACATTTGCTACCACCTCCTTCCTCTTTCTGCCTTAACATTATCTTCCATTTTATTCTTGGTTTTTTTATTATTCCAAATAAAGTTCTTAATATCCTTTTGCCATTCCTTTATGGGTGTGTCGCTACACAAAATTGGAATTTTGTTTGAAATAAAAAAAAATCATTTTTGGTAGTACCGTCATTTTTATTTGCTTAAATACATTTGTTACCTGTTTTTTAACTGCACCAGTTTTTTAAAAATGTAATTTTTCATGAGAAAATGGATTATAATCCACAAACCTCATCTTGTAATACATCTGTTAGTCTTCAAAGGTGCCATTTCTTGGGGGGAGGGGGTCATTCAAAAGCACTTCAAGTTGTTATTTAGTTACATTTATTTTTTAAAAAGACCAACCCTATAATTCTAACAGTTACATCACAAAAAGCATGAACTTGTCCCTCATTGTGTTACATTGATAAAGTGACTATCTTTGTTATTGCAAAAGGGAATGAATTGCAAGTTACTTGCTGTTTATAATGAATTATTTCCAAGCTCTGCTCTTACCAGCCATCCTAAAATTACTCATTCATTCTCCACAGATTTTTTTCTAGAATAGCAAGCCATATTGGGAAACCATATGATTTCTTCCTTCAAGCTTTTTCCTTTTGCTGTCATTATAAAGAGATTGGGGACAGAGTATTTTTGATAAAACATTGTCCAGTATTCACCATTACTGAAACTACTTTCTTGAAGCAGTGTATGATGCCAGTCCATTGACATGTTGAAACAGTATATTTACTTATCCTTGTTGGGTAGAGAGGTGGTCCAGTCACATATTCTTTTAATCACATGTACGCAACACAACAGTTTTTGTTTTGATGGAAAACAGCTGTATGGTGCCAACCTGCTGATATGCTGCTGTTTGCCCCTTAAAACAGGGGTCTTATGGGGTGGTGGTGTTTGCACAGGATAGTTCCCAGATTTACTCTAGAAACAGCTTTCACTTAAGTTTTGTGTAAAGCTTAAGTTGTAGACCTAACTTTTGCCACAGCTTTCTATTTATATCATGAACATGGTAGCAGTGGCTGAATTGTGTGACTTCTCCAAAATATAAGTTAGAAGTTTTAAGTCAGCTGCAGCTCTAGATAGCATGCACAAGATCAAAGTAGTTAGCAAGGGCAATACATATTGCCTCCAATGAATTAATTTTTCTTCCCACTACAGGATTTAATCAGACAGGCATGCCTCAGCATTTTAACATGCAAATTAAGCCCATATTTAGCTTTAGCAATGACCAATCACAAAACAAATACTAAAAACTGAGGACTGTCACACATACTGTGACAAACAGACATCTTTCATCACTTCATGGAACTTCTCTTCCCAAATACATATTGTCCAGTTTGACCCTAGCAACCTCAGTGGTTATGTCAGTGGAAGGAAGAATTCAAGTTATGCACAGCATTGACTGTGCAAGAAGATGATAAAAAAACAGAAAAATAAAGGGTTGTTTTCATCCTTCAGGGAATAGAATAGGTAAAGGTAAAGGTAAAGACATTCCCCATTGACAAGGTTGTCAAGTTGTGTCCGAACGTAGGGGGCGGTGCTCATCTCTGTTACTAAGCTGAAGAGCCAGCGTTGTCAGAGACTACTCTGTGATCATGTGGCCAGCAGGATTGCACAGAACACTGTTTACCTTCCCACCAAACTGGTATCTATTTATCTACTTGCACTTGCATGTGTTTGAACTGCTAGGCTGGTAGAAGTTGAGACGAATGATGGGGGCTGATTCCATCACATGGCATTTGGGCTTAGCACTGCCAACCTGCTGATCTTGCAATCAACAGAGTCAGAGTCTTAACCACTTGAGCCACTGCATCCCACAGAATAGAATGCAACAATTCAAATAAGAACATAGATCCTATCCTGACAGCCATTATAAATAGAACATTATCACATGAGCCCCATTCTCACTGCAATCACATTAATTAATGAAAATGCAAACATACTGGTTTAAAAGCAGATATTATCACACGTCTTCACAATCATGTGACTGGGGGTGCTTCTGCCGTTGTGCTCTCTTCCAGACTCCCCCTTAATCCTGTCTCCCTGTTCTGTCCTATGCCCTACACAGCATGACTTTTGGGTTTATTTTATTTTATTGTTGACTTTTTACCATAGTTTTGCAGTTCTTCTAATGTGATTTAAGTTTAAAAGAAATAAAAGTGGCAAAAGGTAAGAGCTTGGTCCATCCCAGGAGCACCTAAAAGAATACCTGGGTGGGAAAATGGTAGTGGTGGCAGCTCTTTAGCACTTGCCTTCAAAGAAATGCTGAGAAGAATTGGGCTGTGAAAGTTTTTAATAAGGGATTTGTGTATGTTTGTTAGCTTTTCTATGTTAAAATAAGGCAAAGTTATGACATTAAAGTTAAAAGCTATAATCACTGCTAACATACTCATTATTTTTTTCCCCTTTTTTGTTTGCTTTCCCATTTTTGACATGTGTGCATTTTCCTAGCCTTGCCCACTCCTGGTCACTTCCCACACACATTGCACAGCCACGATTTACCGTAGTTCCCTCTTCATCCATCCAGCCTTTAGAGTGATCATGAACAGAAATTTTTAAGTTCTTTGGCATGGCATCATTTTTCTTTTGCTTCATCCTATACATCCTTTGCTACATGCCCCTAAGTTTTACCCTAGACTTATCCTTGGGTCATATCAAAATCCTTAACTTTGGCCCAAAAACCTGCCCTCAATTTATGCATGAGGTCAACTTATAGTTGAGTATATGAGGAATATACAAGGGAATATCCAGTATATGCCTGGAAGGGGTCTGCAACTTGCAGCAGTTCCACAAATGAAACTGGTGTTGTTATGAATAGAACTGGCTGTGGCCCTTTACTCTCCAGTGTGAGAGCAACTTCAAAAACTGTAAGGTAGAGACAACCAGTTCTTTATCCCAGCAGAGGCTCATAGGTATATTCCTAGACATAAGAGAAGACTTTTAGCAGCAGGGCTGGTCCTGTCAGAATGAAGAGCCAGCTCAGACAGACAGGTTTCCAGTTATTATTGCATTTTTGCTTCCAGGGATGGAGAAAGGACTGTCCTGCCTTTTTTTCCCCAGAAATAACTGAGCTAGTCTTAGGTACTATGCAACTTGACTTGGAATGGAGGAGAAGGCACCATTTGCTGCTCTGTTGGAGGCAGCAAAATATCTCCTTGGACCAGCCCTACCTATCAATGCTTTTACGAATAGAGCAATTCCATCAGTGCGTCTGGTGAGGTCTGCCAATCAGAGTGCTATCGAGCCACAAACCAGTAGAGACTGTAATTACAAAATCTGTTTTGGGTGCACCAAAGCGATTACATTGTATGCAAATATATCTATAGCATTCTGATACTGAGATTCAATATTATCAAAGTTGAGAATGGGTATCAGCACATAACTTTAGCAAAGCAAATACAACTAACAGCAGCAAATCTGGAGAAAGCAACCCATATATTCAATTCACTATCTTTGAATTTCAGTGACAAAACTCCATGAAATTAAGGGAGACACTGAACAAGACTTCCACATGTAGGCAATCAAGGAAGTAATTTGGAATATATGGTTTAAGGACAAGGTACCATCAGGAGAAGATGTAAAAGAGACAGTCTCTCAAGATACATACAAGATTTTATTTCTCAAATAAGCTCAACACATTTCAACCTGGAAATGTTTACATGGCCTTCAGAGGCTTTTAAAAGAAGGAGGGCACAATACAGGTGTAGTAATAGATCTAAAAAAGGCATAGACTAAAACATTACATAATCATAGCTGTGCGTGTATGCCTTGTATATAAAATTCATCAATTAAGAAACATATTAAAAAAATAAAATTGTATACAAATAAAACAATACCTACAAAACAATTTGAAAATCAGACCACAGTGACTACAATCAGTTGTTGTCATTTGCCATCAAGTTGACTTTGACTTATGACAACTGTACAAATGAGAGATCTCCAAAAGTGTGAGTCATTAACTGCCCTCCTCAGGTTTTTGAAATTTAGGACCATGGCTTCCTTGATTGAATCAATCCAACTGTGGTGCAATCTCCCTCTTTTTCTACTTCTTTCTACTTTGCTGATTATTATGTTTTCCAGTAAGACACATCATTTCATGATATGGCTTAAGTGTCCGGGAAAGCATCCATCAACCAATAGCAAACCAAAACAACTGAGATAATGGCAAAGCTAAAAAGCAACAAAACACAGCATCTGAAACAATTCACATCCTGAGTATCAGATGACAAGAAGTTAGAGCAAACAGAGTTCCAAAAGCAAAGACTTTAGCCAATCTGAGAGTCTGAGTTGAAGCAATCATAGTAGTCAATAGTCCATGAGTCTGGGGTTCCAACAAGCAGAATCGTCTATCCAAAGTCCAAAGGTCCAATCCAGGAAATCAGGCAAAAAGAGAGTCCACAAAGAGTGCTTTCGCCAGGGGAAGTCAGTTAACCTCTGATAAAGGTTTTGGCATTCTTCCCAGGCTTTTATATCCAGCACATCCTAGTGCAGCTGCTCCTTAATTGCTTGGCGATTCTTATAAAGCTTTTGAGATCAATGCAGTCTTGCCCTTTCTGCCTTATGCTGGCTGCAAGAAGGCATGGGTAAGTTGGCCTCCTCCTCAATGCCCAAGTTGGCAGGAGACTGCTTCCTGGATGCCATGCTCCTGACTGTTCTCTTTGGCAGCAACCTCTGTAGAACTGGGACCAGGCTGAGGATCAGGATCCTCTACCTCTCTCTCCTCTTCTGAATCCTCAGTTGGGCATACCTCCAGGCTAGGCATGACACTAAGTACAACAGCCTCACTTTAGTCATCTTTGCTTCTAGTGAGAATTCAGGCTTGATTGGTTAAAAGACCTGTTTATTTGAGTGTTTTTTTCAGCTGTTCACTAAAGCATTCATGATTAATGGTTGTTGTTAACTGCCCTCAAGTTGACTTCAACTTATGGCAATCCTAGGAATGAGAGACCTCCATGTCACCCTGTCATCAACTGTCCTGTTCAAGTCTTGCAGCCTTGGGGCCATGGCTTTCTTGTATGAGTCTGTCTGTATATAATGAAATCTTCCTCTTTTCCAATTGCCTTCTACCTTACTAGGCATTATTGTCTTTTCCAGTGAGTTATGTCTTCTCATGATATGTCCAAAGTACACTAGCTTCAGTTTAGTCATCTTGGCTTCTAGGGAGAGTTCAAGCTTGATTTGCTGTAGGACTTGTTGATTTGTCTTTTTAGTTGTCCATGGTATCCACAGAACTTTTCTCCAACACCACATTTCAAATAAGATGATTTCCTTCCTGTCAGCTTTCTTCATTGCCCAGCTTTTGCAGCCATACAAAGAAATCAGAAATAATGTGACCTGGATTGTTCTAACCACAAACTGAATGTCTCCAAATCTTAGGTCTGCAGCCAATCATTCTCAAAGTAGAACAGGATGAATTATACTTCTGTATTTTCTCTCTCTCTGTATTTACAAAGGCCATCCTAAGCATAACAGCTTGGTGGGATCTCATGATGGAATGTAGTGACAGAGGAGAACAAAGAAATAGAGCAAACAGCAAAAAGGAAGGAGTAGTGTTACATGTAAGGGTTGTGTACACCTGTGAGGAGGTCTATTACTGAAAGCATAGCAGCAAAACTAAGAGGAGTTGGGTAAAAATCAAAGGGAAAGGAAACAGCAGTGGCATAATTGTGATGGTCTACTGCAGATCTCCAAGCTGGACTGAAAATTTGGATGATGCCTTTATAAAGTAGATGACCAAACCTTTAAAAAGAAGAGATGTAGTAATGAGATGTAGTAGTAATGAGCCCTGGTGGCTCAGTAGTTAAATGCCTGTACTGCAGCCACTCACTCATAAACCACAAGGTTGCGAGTTCAATACCAGCCAGGGCTGAGGCTCGACTCAGGCCTGCATCCTTCCGAGGTCGCTAAAATGAGTACCCAGATTGTTGGGGGGCAATCAGCTCACAGTTGTAAACCGCTTAGACATCCCATAGCGTGATATGAAGCGGTATATAAATGAAGCTGCTTTGCTTTGCTTCAACCACTGTGATATCTATTAGAAGTCAAATGTTGTAAAGAGTGTTAATGCCAACATATTCCTCACTGGCCTTGCTCACAATTCCATTCCACCAAAGATGGAGGTGTAAACAAGGGTATCAATTGTTTTGTACCTGGTCATAACCAACAGGAACCACAGTCAATGGAATAAAAATTGTGGGAACCTTGAGCGGGAGTGACCATGTTTTCCAGGAATCTATTATACAGAGGAAAGGGGAAGTCAAACAGAGATATGCAGACAGTAAGAAAGGTGATGTCTAGGGAAATTCTGGGTGAGATCCCATGTTCAGAAATACTCAAAGGGAAGGGAGTTCATGATGGCTGGAAGTTCCTTAAAAGGAGAGATATTGAAGACACAATTACAAACAATTCTGGCAAGGAAGAAAAATGGCAGGTTTCTAAAGAAATCAGGGTCATATAAACTACTATCAGATGAGATGAAGTTTTAAAAGAACATATACAAGAAATGAAAGAAGAGAAAAGCACCAAACTACACAAGCAAACTAGTACATGCAGTGGGAAAGTCAGAAAAGCTAAAATAGAGAATGAGCCAAGGCTTGCTAGAGAACATAAAAGTACTAAAAGGAGGGATAGACAGAGCAAAAACAAACAAACAGACAAACAAACCCAAAAACAAGACTGGCAAGAAAAGGCAGTGCAATTCCAGGCTGCATCTGCAATAGTATAGTGTCCAGATTGAGGAAAGTAACATTACACCTCTATTCTGCTTTGATCAGACTAAAAATACTGTGCCCAATTTGGCCATCACAGTTCAAAAAGGATATTGGCAAGCTCCGATATATTCAGAGCTTCAAGAAGAGAAGACTACAAGCTGATATAATAGCCATCTTTCAATATTTGAAGGGAAGACAGAGCAAACACCCCCCCCCCCCCCCGCTGTTTCAGAGACTAGGACACAAACCAATGGATTCAAATTGCAATAATTTGCTGCTGGTTAAATCTGTTCAATAGTGGAATAGACTGCCTTAGAATATGGTGGGCTCTCCTTATTTAGAGGTTTGTAAACAGAGATTGAGGCTAAACATAAAGAAAACACAAATAATGACTAAATTCAACCTAGACAATGAGGAAATCAAAATAGTTAAAGCGTTCCCATACCTTAGATTAAACATTGTTCAGAATGGATATTGCAGTCAAGAAATCAGAAGACAACTAAGAAGGGAAGGGCAGCAATAAAAGGAATAGGTAAGATCTTAAAGAGTAAAGATATGCAATTGAGCACCAATGTTGGAATTCTCCAAGCCACTGCATTTCCCTTTGGATGCAAGAGCTGGGCAGTGATTCACTAAAAAAGATAATAATGCTAGGAAAGGAAGGAGGTAGTAGAAAGAGAGGAAGAGCATGCACCAGACAGACAGATTCAATCAGGGAGGTCACGAGCCTGAATTTGCAAAAGCTGAGCAGAGCAGTAGAGGACAGGGGATCTTGGAAATATCTCGTACACTGGGTTGCCATGAGACAAGTTTGACTTGAGAGAAGTTATCAACAACAATAGAGATTGGATTGCCATCTCGGTAGAATATTTTAGTTGTGTATTCCTGAATGGCAAGGGATTGGACTAGATCATCCTTGAGTCCTTCCATGTTATCCAAAACCTCTGTGAAAGAGCTAGGGATGGGTGAATTCTACTTTTCATTAAATGCTCTCTTCCCATCCCATTCTTGAATAGTGATGAAAGCTGAGAGGATGCACCTTTGAGCAATATTTAGGTTTGGAACACGAGGGCATCTGAGACGCCGCGGGACGGTGCGCCGCGGGACCGCGGCATCTGCACCACGGCGCACCGTCGGCGCCTCTGAAAGGAGCGCTAAATCAGCGCTCCTTTCAGAAGTCAATGAAAGTGCGCCCTAAAAGCGTAGGGCACACTTTCCCTGACTTATCCGCCGCAGCGTGTGCGGATGCTGCGATGGGAGGCTGCCCTCGGAGCGCCGCCCGTGCGGAGGGCCGGCAGCTCTGAGGGCAACCTCGGGAGGAGGAAGGGGCACCAATCGTGCGGCTGCCCCTCCTCTTCCCTGCCTCGGAGACGACTCTATTAGTCGTCTGCCGAGGCCCAAAGTTAGGTCTTCTGAGAGGAGGAAGAAAGGACTCACTGTACTTGCAATATGCATACAAAAGGGACACATCCATTTGCATGTGTTAATGCATTTGTGTTTATGAAAATTTAAAACCATTGTCTGAGAGATCTGCTGAAATATGTGTGCACATTTAAAAGTACAGTCAAATAGCAGGATAGAACTTACTTAGGTCATTTTATAACTGGCTAGATGAAAGTTTTTACGTGTACCTTAATTTGTTTTTTCAAAAGTTGGTCTTCTTCTGAATCAGGAGTATCTTCTGAGGCACCCTCAGTTTTTTGGGGGCAACACCTATCCTGAAAAAAAAAGGGAAAGAGGTTGGAGAATATAGTGAAAGATTGTGTTATGTCCTTCAAGTTAACTCTGACTTATGATGACCCTATCACAAGGTTTTCTTGGTGAGACTTATTATTCATAGGGGGTTAGCTAATGCCTTCCTCTGAGGCTGAGAGAGTGTGATTTGCCCAAGGGTAAGTTTCCATGTCTGAGGGGGATCTGAACTCAACTGCTTCACTTCACTGCACCTTAATGAAAAACACTGAACCCCATGTATTCAAGTTTTTGTTATCAATCAGATTCTCATGCCTTTCTGGTGAGTGTGTAATTTTAAATTTGTTAGATGCATACACACTCATGTATGGAGAGAGAGAAAGAGATTGTTGGCTGACTAATGAGCAAGAAGGTAATGGAGCATCCAACTAGGTGATATACTATGTTCTAAGGCCTTCTGAAAAGCCATCCACAGCTTACTTCCACCAAGTCCCAGATGTATGCTGCTGTAGTTGCTTAGCGGTGACTGAAACCCACCTTGCACTTCTTCAGATTTCCTCTCTTTATGATTGCCTCATGTGTTCCATAGCTGAGCTCTTGACATTTGGAATGGATTGGGCCCTTCAAAGATCTACTTTAAATACATTTTGCCATCCAGAGAAGTCTATACAGTCAATGTTTGTTTCTGTACTGTGCAGCACTGAGGTTTTGGTGGCAAATAAAAGAAGCATCCAATCCCACTCACATTTGGGAGATGCTGGCTAACAACTAATTCTACTACGGTGCACTGAGGCTACAGTGTTCATGTCTTAGATACCAACAAGTTTTACATTGAAAGAAAAGAGATATTGATGACTTTTAGAAGTACAGTATAACTTATCCCTGGAATCTTCCTATATTCCCAATATGGTTAGACAGTTCAAAAATATCTAATATGCAAATTCATTACACATGTTCAGTATCTGTTGGCTCCTGCCTTTAGCAGCCTATAATTCCATTTCCATTAGATTTAAAATTTATTACATTTTTAATACCACATGTAGAAATTCTAAGGCTAACGTGATTACCAGCTAACCTGATATTATATGAAACTCACAGGTAATTTGCATGCCTTCTAGCTCTGGTGGGGTACATTTGAGGGGATGTTATTGTAAAATGTGCCACCCAGGAATCACAGCTAACACAAGTGATGTGCCGCTCATTTGACTGAAAAAAATGTACGGTACATGTTTGGGAAATTTTAAGCTAGGGAGAAGGAACTGAATGCAATAGAGGAAGGAGCACTGCTGTCTTTGCAAGGACTTAAGGCAATGCTTTCTAAGCCTGCTTTCTGAGTTCTGGGGACCAGTACTTATTCTTTTCCTTCATGTGCTAGTGACAGGCACCATATATGTTCCAATTGGGACAATTATTTCTTTCTTTGAAACTTACTAGAACCCCAGTACTAGTCCATGGACTGCCATTTTCAGCAGCACTGCTTTAAAGGCTTTCTCTTGATGGTAGCACAGATCCAAGGCAGAGGCTGCCAGTGCTTTCATTCTATCAGAACCATCATCTTCTCATCCTATCTTTAGTTCATTTCTGTTCCTGTTCTGATCATAGAAAGTTATGTTTTTTCCATTAAGAATTGGTTTGTGGTGTCCTATTGGTGTCCCATGCCTGGGTTTCTCTTTCTGTGCCAATAGTTCCTCAAATCAGGGACAAACGACCATTTTGAGCCTGAGATCTGCATCCAGTGAGCTGCATGGGGAACATGTACACATTCACCTATGCTACTGGCAGCAGGAAAACAGCTATCTTGGAAATGGGATGACTAAATGGTGGAAACAGAGTGTAGACAAGTTACTTTTCTGGACTACAGTTGGCCCTCCACATTTGCAATGTTGACCTTTGCGGATTTAATTATTTGCGAATTTGATTAATGTGTTCTCTCCAGCAATCTCTAGGTCCTCTAGCATGTTTCTGTGGACAACTTCCACTGGAGATTCCTAGGGAGGTGTTCTCTCAGGTTTTAAAAAAAGTGTTGTTGTTTGCAGTTTTCCACTTTCATGAGGATCATGTGCCCTTAACCCCAGTGAATGTGGACAGCCCACTGTATATCTCCCTGAATCTCCCAAGCAGCATGGCCACTATTGAAAAAAGTAAATTTTGTAAGCAAGGATTAATAGATTGTTTGCCTCTCCAATCCTCCAACGGTTGTGGAAGCTAGGGGATAGCATTTTTGCACCCACAACCTGATCAGCTGGGCTGCAGGGAAAATTTACTGAGGTGCTGCTGATTTAGGTTTTATCATGTTGTTGTTGTTAACTGCCCTCAACTCAACCCCAACATATGGCAACACTGTGAATGAGACATCTCCAAGACCCCCTGTTCTCTTCTGCTCTGCTTAGGTCCTGCAAATTCATTCCCATGACCTCTCTGACTCAGTCCATCCGTTTAGCATATAGTCTTCCTCTCTTTCTACTATCCTCTGCCTTTCCTAGCATTATTGTCACTTCTAGTGAGCTATGCCTTCTCATAAAGCGGTCAAAATACAACAGCCTCAATTTGATCATCTTGGCTTCCAAGGAGATTTCAGGCTTCATCTGTTCAAGGATCCATTTGTTTGTCTTTTTGGCTGTCCATGGAATCCTTAGTACTCTTCTCCAGCACCATATCTCAAATGAGTTGATTTTCTTTCAGTCTGGTTTCTTTATTATCCAGCTCTCACATCTGTATATAGTGATGGGGGATATAATGGCTTTTAGCATCTTGTCTAGTTTTTTCATAGCTGCCCTTCCCATTCTTAGGGCCTAAGCAGACTGCCAGAAATAGTGCACATTAAATTGAGGCACTGCCCTGGCTCAGTGCTAGGGAATCATGGGAACTGTAATTTATTGTGGCACCAGAGCTCTCTGACAGAGAAGGCTCAATGTCTCAGAAAAAAGTACAATTCTCATGATTCCCTAGCACTGAGCCAGGGCAGTGCCTCAATTTAATGTGCACTATTTCTGGCAGTCTGCTTAGGCCTTTAGTCTTCTTATTTCTTGACTGCAGTCATTATTCTGATCAATGTTTGATCCTAGCTACTGGGACAATTTAAGTATTTCATCTCTTAAGTTTCTTACAAGGATGGTCAAATAATGGCCAAGAGCTTCATGGAGCTGCAGAATCATAGGCTGCTCAGTCCTGCTCAAAAGTAATGTGGCTATAAGCATTAGGGCCAAACTGTATATGACACTAAACAGGTCACTTGACAATGCTTTATTGTGTTTTATTTCAAATTCAAATAGCGGACATAGGAGGACCTCATCGATGCTTGTGTACAGGGAGGGAGTTAATCCTTTCCTGCTGCACCAAGATGCCCACCAGCATTAACCCCTCCCAGCTCCTATTTGGCTTGTGAAGAGAACACCCAACAGCACCAGAGAGTACAAGGGTCCCACTGTATCTGTAGCTTCAGATCCACAGATTTAACCAATTGCAAACTGGTGGCACAGTGATTAAATGCCAGAACTGTAGCCCCTCACTCATAGACCACAAGGTTGCGAGTTCAATACTAGCCCGGGCTCAGGCTTGACTCAGACCTGCATCCTTCTGAGGTCGCTAAAATGACTATCCAGCTGTTGGGGGGGGGGCAATGAGCTTACAGTTGTAAACTGCTTAGACACTCCACTTAGATTGTGGAGGGACCACTGACATGCTGCACTAAACATACAAATTGCAACTTACACGGATTTTTTTCCAACAGTTTAACATTCCTTTCAGAAAATGACCATGGCACGGAGGGAGAGGATTTCCTCCTAACAGTTGAGGGTCTGTTAGTGGACTAACATTGATGGACCTTGTAAATGTTGATGTCATAATGAAGATATTGACATCCCCATTCTGATTCTGACTGAGACAAGATTAGTTAAAGATGAACTGGTCTTAACAGTTACCACTAAGTGGCTAGGCTAGGGAAGCATCACTTCTCTCTATGCATGTGCCATGGAAACAGGAGCAGGTTTTTCTTCTGGGGCCAGTTTCTTAATTGGCACTGAGGCAATGAATGCAGAGCTTGGAAAGATGTTCACCCAAGCAAGTGAATGTATCTTCCAAGAGACAAGCATATTACTCATCCCTTTCTTTCACAGGTCAGTCTGTGTCTATGGGGAATACATGGCTCAGATGAATGTTGTTCTCTATTTCATGCCCGTGGGCAACGTCTTGTGTGATTTACACCATCGTCCCCTCTGTTTCTGATGTTTGGCATTAGTGACATTTGGGGTGCAGCCAAAACACACACACACAAACAGGAGATATGAGTAAGCTCACTGGAGTTCTGGAGTTTGAAAATGTACAAAACACCCATGAGGACACCTCTAAGGAGCAGACACAGGCTCACTTCATCAGAAGCATGTAATGTGATCCTGAACTGAAAAATTTACACATGAATGGGTGTAGAGAGAAATGTAAGAAGTGAGGGTCAAAGGGAAATGAAATGGGAGAAATACTGGTTGTGATCATTATATCACAGCTTAAACAAGAAGTCAGCTGGTGCCTTCTACCTCCATGGAGTAGTGAATCTGCTTTGGCATTTAGCCTGTCTTTTAAATGAGCTGCCCAAGCTGAGCATCCCTATCCTCAAAATAGGTTCAGCAGCTTGGATAGTCATTTAAAATTCAGACTAATGCCTGGGATGGATCTGCTGCCATACTGTTATGGGAACCACCAGCTGCACTGAGCTGAAATGTAAAATAATTACAATGACCATTCACAAAACATTGTTGATGATAGCACACCTGTGACTGCATTGTAAAACTAAGTCATACCTAGTGGGATAAGATTCAGGCTTGACATCTGGCTTGAAAGAAATACGTGTGAAAAGAATCTAATGGGATCACAGGCTAAGTATGATGCAGTGGCCAAAAAAGCCAATGAAATTCTAGGCTGTATAAACCAGAGTATAGTACCTGGATCAAGAGAAGTAGTATTGCCATTCTATTCTGCTTTGTTCAGACTTCACCTGGAATACTGGATCCAGTTCTGGACACCACAGTTCAAGAAGGATAATGGCAAGCTGGAGTGTGGCCAGAGAAGGGCAACCAAGATAATGAAAGCTCTGGAAACCAAGCCTTATGAGAAAGGACTGAGGGAGCTGGGTATGTTTAGCTTGCAGAAGAGAAGACTGAGAAATGACATGATAGTCATCTTTAAATATTTGAAGAAATATCATGTAGAAGACGGAACAAGCTTTTTTCCTGCAGCTCCAGAGACTAGAACACAAACCAATAGATTCAAATTGCAAGAAAAGAGATTCTACATAAACACCAGGAAGAACTTCTTTATTGTAAGAACTGTTTGATAGTGGAATAGACTGCCTTGGGGTAGGGGGTGGACTCTTTTTCTTTAGAGGTCTTTAAACAGAGGTTGGATGGACATCTTTCAGGAGTGTTTTAGTTGTGTATTCCTGCATGGCAGGGCATCAGTGGCATCACTAGGTTTGGTGTTACACAATGTGGTAACTCATGGTATCACCCCTCATTGATCCCTCCTATACCACACTATACAGAATCCTTAGTGATGTTTTTTTTTTTTACTACTGTTACTCATAAATCTTAATTCCCATCTATCACTGAATGTAATCTTAATAGTTGTGACATAAACAACTAGCACAAAAATATACTTTTAAATTACAATATTGTATACACAGCCTAAATGCATTTACATATACAAAAATCTGGTAAAATGTGATGTTTTTTAAAAAAATTATTTAATTTTTTTTAAAAAATTATTTAATTTTTTTAAAAAATTAAAATATTTTTTGAAATTTAATGGAAATTGTATGGAAAAGTTCTGTTTTATATGATAATAGCCACGAGGGTAGTGTATGCTAGAAAATGGAAAGAGAGAGAAGTTCCAGATATAAGTGAATGGCTACAAAAAATGGTGGAATATATGGAAAATGATAAGCTTACGATGTTATTGATAAGCTTACGATGTTATCTCTCCAAAAGAGAAATTTGAAAAAGACTGGGGGGAAATAATTAATTATGTAAATACTTGGAACAATGAATAATGATAGCTTAGTATTCTTAAGTTTAGAACATTGAATGATGTTATTGAGTCTAAACTAGCCAGCTCAGGTGAATTATATTTTTGTGTGTAATAAGGCAGACTTACCAATGTGTAAAAAAGGTAGGTAATCTTGGAAAGCAGGGAAACAGGTAGCTGGGGTAAAGGAAATTCAAAGGAAAATTAGACTGAGGGGGGAAGCAGCCGACGGCGTCGGGGACGCCGCAGGACGGTGCGCCGCTGGAGCGAGGCAGCCGCACCGCGGCGCACCGGCGGCATCCCTGAAAGGAGCACAAAATTGGCGCTCCTTTCAGAAGTCAGGGAAAGTGTGCCCTAAACGCGTAGGGCGCACTTTCCCTGACTTTTCCGCCGCAGCGTGTGCGGATGCTGCGGCGGGAGGTTGCCCTGGGAGCGCCAGCCGTGCGGAGGGCCGGCAGCTCCGAGGGCAACCTCAGGAGGAGGAAGGGGCGCCGCGCGTGCAGCTGCCCCTCCTCTTCCCTGCCTCGGAGATGACTTTATTAGTCGTCTGCTGAGGCTCTAAAAGAATGTGGGTGAGAAAGTAATGTAATGCTAGTCTTGTTTTTGTTTTCCATGTTGGGTTTTTGATATTGTTTCATGTTTATATGTCAGTTTATATGTTATGTTATGTTGTATGTTGTTTTTATATAACTATAGATGAAAATAATAAAAATATATAAAATGAAATTTTAATTTTAATTAAAAAAAACCCTGGGCCCTCTCCTTTCTTCTCCCACTAAGCCTCACCTCATTCATACTATCTCTTCAGCATTTTAAAGGGATACAGGTGAATGCTAGAGCCTGTTTCTGCCAAAAGGCAGGTGGTTGAGGAGCAGTGGTGTCACCCCCTCATAAGTTGTCACCTGGTGCAGTGCGCACCCCCTTATTGATGCCACTGCAGGGGGTTGGATTACATAGCCCTTGTGGTCCTTTCAACTAGATTTTATGAACTGAACTCCTGGATACATTCTAACCCCACAGTTTCACAATGAAGACTGCATTCAGAATGACCCCTGGGACTGAAACTTACTCCTACTGGTATTTAAATATTGCAATTTCTGAGACTACATTTGAGCTCTCTCTCTCACAACACCCACAAGTCTTCCACTTTAGGATAACGTTCCACACATTTGATGAAAGGGACACCAATCTGTTGTTGTTGTGTAACTTCAAGTCATTTCCAACTTATGATGACCTTAAGGCAAACCCATCACAGGGCTTTCTTGGCAAGATTTATTCAGAAGGAGTTATGCCATTGCCTTCCTCTAAGCATGAGAGAGAGTGACTTGCCCAAGCTCACCCAGTGGGTTTTCATGACCAAGTAGACATTTGAACCCTGGTCTCCAGAGGACTCTTCAGAGTCATGATCCAGTGCTCAAACCACTACACCACACTAGCTCTCATGAATGCCACTCTACAAAATATATTATGCCATAACACATGGGTGGGAATCATGCAACCCACTAGATGGTTTTGCTCTGCAACTCCCAACAAACAGAGTAGTCAGTGGTGAGGAATGCTAGAAACTGGAGTAGTCAGTGGTGAGGAATGCTAGAAACTGGAGTTCAACATTGTGTGGAGTGCAGCATGATTCCCATCACTGCCATAATATATTTATTAGTCCTCAAGGAGCCCAAAGATCAATTATCTCAGCAGGCTAAGGACCACCTGATACCAGCCTCTAGTAGAACTCAACTGGAATGCCAGGTAACCCTGTTCCCCCATTCCATCTTCCACATTGGGCCTCCCCACTTGCATTTTTGTAATATCCGGTATGATGAAGAATTCTAGAAAGTGCAAATGCTATTTCATGAAGTTAACGATGGTTTAAAAATATATTGCCCCAATATGAATTTTGGAACTTTCCTTGTGACTGAACAGTTGCCTTTTTCAAGACCTGTTATTTTTGGGTGGCCTCGTTTTTCTTGCAAACTAATTGGCACTCAATGAGCTCTCTGTTAGAAGGAGTGTTGATAACTTAATTCAGTATAGAAATTGAACTTGTCTCCAGATAGGTTCTCTTAAGAGAGACAAGTTCCATTTCTATATTGCATTCTATACTCATTGTATACTTCCCTGGGGAAAAGTGGCTAACAACTGGTGGATGACGAGAGATAAATATACCATATTAAACAAGCCTAAATGGAAACTAGCATTACTTATACAGATTGCTTGAACAAAAGTCTTCATAAAGTTCCCCACCCCTCCCCAGCTGTTACACACACAAAACCTTCTTCAGTTATAAACCATAGTAGACAAAGAAACAACAACCCATTAAGGAGGGAGAAATGGCTACCTTATTGCTGAGGTATTAAGGGGGCTTTACACCAAATTCTGCAAAGTTCCATTCTGCAGGCATTGTAAATTACAACATTGCACTAATAATTCAGAAATCAAGCCTGATAGGTGTGAAAAGAGTTTTTCCTATTTTCCGCTGCCTCTGTGGTTAAACATAAGGCTTAAGAGCAAATGCCCTTGACATTGCCTGTGGCCTATGGGAAGTCATTGAAGGGCAATTTACAGCCCCCAGCTGATTTCTTGCTGTTAAGGAATGTAATTTTCTGCTTAAAATTTATTTCTGCATGTTAATTATGCAGCAAGGTTTTGACACATCCAGAGCTGTGAAGTACATTCTGGCGCTCAACTCCAAAGAGCCTATCGAATGGCAAGATTTCTCTCTTGCCTGCCTCTTTTGTAGCCTGTATTTTTAACAACCTCATTAGTGAGGATTTTTCCCCTTTGAAGATAATGAGCATTTCTGCAGAGCATCTGGAAAAAGTGGAAAGCCTGAACAGCGGATGGCAGCAATGCCATCCACAGCTCGGGTGCACATTTTAACTGCTGATAAATTATTTGACTGTTCTTCCGTTTTCATTCTCCCAGCAGTTTGTGAGAGGCAGAAAGTCAACAGATTAAGTTCTTTCTCACCAAACTTTGCTTATGAATCCGTGGCTCTGGCTATAATAGGCTCAGAGCTGTTAGGAAAAGTGGCAGACTCTATTTGATTCCTTTTGTAACATGAACGTCATTATAGCTTGCACAGAAACTGTATTTGTACCACTGGTTTAATTCTGTTACAAAATGTAACAGGTGGCTGCCGTTTTTTAAATCAAAAATTAGCAGATTTTTTTAATTTTATTTTTTGGCCTTACATAGTTCCATCTGTTTACATGTACATTAATAGAAAAGATTTCTGCAAAACCCCTTCACACTGTTATTCCTTACTTTCCTTTGTTTGGTTCTGCCATTACAATTTTAGTTTAAGCTTCCAAATGCCCTATCGGTACTTAGTTTCTGAAATGTTTTTTTCTATACATCTTGTGTTTGACATGGATACATGAGGCCTGATGCCAGTCATCCATGTCCTGGTAACCCCCAGGTTAGACTACATGTTAGATGTAGAACAGGTTCTGAAGACAGTTCAAGAATGGGAACTAGTTCAGAATATGACTATTAAATGTGGGCAGGTGTTATGAACTCTATTTATGGTATTGCTGGGCCAAATAGACTTCTCCTGGACCATTCCCAGGCCCAGTTCAAAATACTGGTGTTGGCAGTTAATGTTTGATGGGTTGGATGCAGAGAGATTCTTACTGGAAAGAAGGGCCTGCTAGAGCCTTTTCTCCAGCAAGAGCGGGAGAGCCCACCTGAGAAGGAGGAGTTTGCAAGGACCAAGTAGAAGCAGAAAATAGGAATTAGGATCCCCAAAAGGAGAAACATTTATTGGATGGATCCATTATTGAGACATTATCAGCAACAGCGTGAACCTTGCTGAACTATTCTAGAAGAAGAAAGATAGTAGGCAAACATTTTCCAGCATGTCTTCCCCCATGAATAGAGAGAGAGAGAGAGCACACAACAGAGGCCAAAAGAAAAGTCATCAGCCTCAATTTATTTATTCATTTATTTATTTATTTTGGTAGAACAAAAGTCAGTGATTTGAGTAAACATGTCTGAACTAGATGATGTAACCTGTCCATTATGCTTTGGGATAGGTGTCAGACAGAGGAAGCAAGCAGGCAATAAAAGAAAGGTCAGGTTCCTAGTCTTTCTCTGTCTTGGCCATTTTACCCTTAGTGGACAAGAAAACAGTGAGAACAAGTGCTGCTGCATCCTCCAACATTAAAAACAAAAACAAAAAAAACATGGCTTGGTGTGGGTTACCTGAAGGATCACTTATCTCCTTATCTCCACTTGAGATCCTCATCAAAAGTGTTTTTTCTAGGTTTTGGCTCCATTTGAGCTACTTTCATAGATGACTGTGTTGTTGTTGTTGTGTGCCACTGCCTCCCCCTCCTTTCCTTGCATCTAAATGCTTGCAGCAATATATGCGGTTGGACCTATTCTATGCTGGAAACGTGAGAGTTTTAACTGTCCCAGGAGTGTTCTGTAAACTACCATATGACCTTTTCAAGCAGAAATCAGATTTGCAAATAAAGCCCCTGTTGATCTTCTTGTAGCCATTCACAAA
>CM034703.1:262151875-262187442 GCA_020142125.1 Phrynosoma platyrhinos
AAGGAGAGAGTAAGAAATCAGCAGGCAATGGATAAGAGGGAACAGGGCTGTTCCCAGGCCTGATGATTGTGGAAATAGGCATGCAGGGACAGTACTATAAACCAATCCAATTGACCAGCCCAGGAATCTAATATACCAGCCTAGACTCCAGCTGTAATTGAGCTGAGTAACATGATAACCATAGCCTAGAAGTGGTTGGATGGACTTTTTGAAGGAAAATCATGGCCAGTTCCTATAGTAGTTAT
Organism: Phrynosoma platyrhinos; assembly: GCA_020142125.1. Taxonomy (NCBI): domain Eukaryota; kingdom Metazoa; phylum Chordata; class Lepidosauria; order Squamata; family Phrynosomatidae; genus Phrynosoma; species Phrynosoma platyrhinos. The sequence continues at coordinate 262,152,121 of CM034703.1, forward strand.
CACAATTCTCACTAGGATTCTCATCCCATGCGGCCATACTTAATTTTACAGACAGCACACTGAAAGTTTTCGAGGACCTCTGCTGCTGAGAAAGGCTTGCCATCAGCCCACCCAGAGTTTATTCTAAGCTCTTCCCAACTGCTGCCCAGGAAAAAAATCTCTACCCAGATTGTCGGTTGTGAATCCTAAAATGATTTTTTTTTTTGAAAGCCCAAGATATTTCAAACCAATTGAAGTTTTCATCCAGCTATAAGAGGTTGGGCCACCTTTCATTTTGAACTTCAAGCCTCTTCTGAGAATTGTGTGTATGCGTGTGAAATAAATTTATTTTTATGCCAAAAACAACATTATGTAGAAAGAAGTATATTTTTGCACAAAACATAGTTGTTTGCACAAGTTTTTGGTGCAAATGTTTCCCTCCTCCACCCAATAAAGTTACAAATTGAGTAAAATCTCATAGCAGTTGACCATTTTCCTGATGGGATGTCTCTATATGTCTAGAAACAGCCTTGCTTTTCAGGAAGAAAATAATTTACAAGTATTCTTTTAAATTCCAGTTCCACACTACTCCAACATAATATGCATCCCTCATGAATAAATTCATGAAGTCCAAAACACAGAAGAGAAAGTGTGCCCTATCCCTATGCCCTCCCTAATTTGTTGTAACTCCGAATCGGCAATGTAAGTTGGTTTGCCTTGAACCACTCCATATTAAGGGGCAGATTTATATAAATATTTATTTTGTTGCAAAGCACTGTCTTTGGGGAATTTTCTGCAAATGTGATGGACATTTGTACCAATTACGGCACAGCTAGCTAGGAAGAAAACCAATGAGGACAATTTATCCATGTATTTATTAAGACTGCTCATGCAGTCCAAGGAAAATGTTTGTCTCTCTGACAATCAATACTGACACTCTTCCATTTGCTAGGCAGGAAAAAGATTTTTGCAAATCAAGACTCATACATAGGCTTCTTGTTTTGCTGTCTCCAATTATAACGAGTCTGTCGCTTGAAACTAATGGTCAGTGTGGCTCATTGAATTGAACACATAACAGACTTTGCCTTATTTTTCCAATGCAGCCACGTGGTGTGATTTAGCCTAGTTACAACAAAGGACTAACTATCCCATTAAGGATTTAGATGTAGGTCAAAACATATGGAGCAGCCATGTATAAGAATGTTTGTGAAGATGCTACCTACTACCCCAGCTTTCTATCTTGTTCTTTTTAAAAAGTGCAATCCCCCTCCCATTGAGATCAGTGGCAAAGTATTTATTGATTTCATTTGGAGTAAACCCCTGGGTTTTAGCCATTACAGCTGCCAAGAAAAAAATTCCAGAATGTCATCCAAGTTTATGTTCACATCTGTCTGTACAAGACTGCAAGGAACATGTAATAACAGTCTCAATTAAATGCCCTGTTCAGTACAGCCCAGGGTTAATTTTGGTAGTCCAGAAAGATAATTTCTGGCCATTTCTACATCACATGATATCTGGTTTATATTATGTGGTTCAGAATTTTGGTGCCCAAAGAACATGTGCCATCTGCTCTTTATGTGTTTCACCACCTAATAGATATTTAGCACAGTAACATCCTATCAAAATTTTCTACAGATCTTTTCAGTGCATATGATACAGTTCAAGTGCATGTTGCAGAAGTCTCAATGTAGCACTGATGTGCCATAAACAATTAGCTCAGACAAGGCTAATTGATGGCAGCACTGCTATCCTTTGTTAACCTAATGCCTTGTATAAGAAATGGGTTACACATCCCATTAAGAATGTGCTGCCAACAGCAAATAATCTCTGAAACATATGTTTTGAATATTAGATTGGAAGTATGCCCCCCACTTCTGCTAATACATTATAAAATATAGTATCTGGAGTAGAATTTAGCTGTCTCTAAATCTGAGCTATATTTTTTAAAAGATCAATTTTCTAGTATACATGATTACACATAAAAATTCAAACATGACTCTTGAGTGCCTTGTGAAGGTCAGATGATAGTTTAGGCAACACTATCAGAATTCTTATGCTTTGCAGTTTACCCTCCCTTCCCAATCATATTAAATCAGATATACTTAAAGATCAAGGTCAAACAGGTGATCCAGACATCAAATTGAACCATGGGTTGTGCTAACCATGGCTTGAGAATGGTACAATAGGCAAACTATGATTTAAAGCTTTGATGCTTTGTCCGCACTGCAGAAATAATTCAGTTGACACCACTTTAACTGCCATGGTTCAATGCTATGAAATCCTAGGATCTGTAGCTTATTGTGACACCAGAGCTCTGTGACAGAGAAGGTTAAATGTCTCATACAACTACAATTCCCAGAATCCATAGCACTGAGCCATGTTAAAGTGTTGTCAAACACGGTTATTTTTGCAGTGTGGAAAAATAGTTTGTTTTCATTTCCCACCTGCCCAGCACTTAGCCTCATGATTGAATGTTACTGCAGCTTCCAAAGGCAGAGCAATGTTCACAGCTATTGTATGGTATGTATGACATACCATAGGGAACAGAAACTATGACTTAAAAATCCCTTCAGACCACGATTTCTGATTTTTGTTTGTTGGTTGATTGCAAACCACTGCTGTCAGCTCAGACATAACATTAAACCACACCTGTGTTTCCTTAACCATGGTTAAGTTGTGACATGTGAACTGAACCTAAGATTTTAATTGCTCAAATTGGGATCTAGAGAGGGTGTTATCTATCCTACCACATCATCCTCTTTTGGAGGCTAACAGGTGATCTTCTGGGACATTTCAACTGTTAAAATTGATTTTATTGTACACTACCATGAGGTCCTTGGATATAAATATTGTAATTAATAATAAATCAATGAATTAGATACTGTTTTAATTCATTAAAATATAGTTAATGTATAATGAACTCAAAGAGCCAGTGAGGTGTAGCGATCTGAGCAAAGGATGGACTCTGGAGATTGGGGTTTGATGTCCTATTCAGCCATGAAAACCCACTGTGTGACGTTGGGCAAGTCACACCCTCTCAGCCCCAGAAAACCCTGTGATAGAGTTGCCATAAGTTGGAAAGAACTTGAAGGCACACAACAATAACAACAAAATGAATAATACTTGTTCTCTGGAGTAGGCAGAATAGTCTGCACTATTACTGCGTCTTTGTACATCTTTATTTCCACTTTTTTCAACAAATCCCTTCTCTCCCCTTTCTTGTCTCTCTTTAGGTGGCTAATCTACTGCGGCTGTTCCAGATCCCCCAGATCAGCTATGCTTCCACCAGTGCCAAACTCAGCGACAAGACTCGGTATGATTATTTTGCTCGCACCGTCCCACCAGACTTCTACCAGGCTAAGGCTATGTCTGAAATCCTGAGGTTTTTCAACTGGACCTATGTCTCCACAGTGGCCTCAGAAGGTGACTATGGAGAAACAGGCATTGAAGCTTTTGAGCTGCAAGCCCGGGCACGCAACATTTGTATTGCTACCTCTGAGAAAGTAGGGCGATCCATGAACAAGAAGACTTTTGATGGGGTGATTAAGGCACTGATGCAGAAGCCCAGTGCCAGAGTGGTCGTTCTGTTCACTCGAAGTGAAGATGCTCGAGAGTTGTTGGCAGCTGCTCACAGGATCAATGTGTCCTTCACATGGGTTGCAAGCGATGGCTGGGGTGCCCTTGAGAGCGTAGTGGCTGGCAGTGAGCCAGTAGCTGAGGGAGCTATCACTATTGAATTAGCATCCTACCCAATACAAGAATTCGCAGTGTACTTCCGGAACCTTGACCCATACAACAACAGCCGAAACCCATGGTTCCGGGAATTCTGGGAGCAAAAGTTCCACTGCAGCTTCCACCACCAAAACTGTAGTCGCTTCTCCTTGAAGACAGGAAAGTTTGAGCAAGAATCAAAGATTATGTTTGTAGTCAATGCAGTCTATGCAATGGCTCATGCCCTGCATAACATGTACCAAGCCCTGTGCCCGAATGCCACCAAGCTTTGTGATTCCATGAAGCCGGTGAATGGCAAGAAGTTCTACAAGGAGTTCATGCTCAATGTGACATTTGATGGTAAGCCAGTCATTGTGTTTTGTAGAATCAGTAGAAAGGATTAGGGTGTGCTGGCCAAAACACAACAGAAAAGGGAAGGAAGCACAGGGAACAGGATTTCAGTCTATATGGCAATGTCAGTGAGATCTCAGGGCTACTTCTCACATTTGAAAATTAAATGGGTTCCCCACCTCCATATGAATACACACTGCATGGAACCCTGATCCTTTGGGAGTATCTTTGTGATGAAACTTTCCCCAGAATTAAGTTTCATTGGTGAGAAAATGTTTATCAACTGAATTTCCTGGCTTCCTGTGCTTGTGTGGATAGGGCAAACTGCAGTTCAGCTGGATTAATCCTATCTAGAGATTTGATGGACTATAACTTGATCTCCTTTATATTCAGTATTCATATTAGTGTGAAAATTAGGTATGTACCTGTAAACCAACAACTGGTTGAAAACAGTGTAGATATTTTATTGCAGAGATTCACTGCATATGGTTGAGGACTTCATGTAACCCTTGTGTACCTGTGTGTATGTTCAGTGTGCTATGTGTGTATGTTCAGTGTGCTGTGTATATGTATACCATGTGCATATCTATACATGTGTAGCTCCCCTAGCTAATACTAGATGTGTCCCTTGGGGCAGAAAGGATTGTGCAACTCAACTGTGCAACCCAACTGTGATTTCTCATCTACATACATCTAATAGGCACCTATAGTTGCTCCTGCCTTCAGAGACTGTATTTTAGTCAATGAATGTAAAAGTCAATGCAGCTAATAAGAACTATGCCATTATATGAAATATTGTTACATTTCACTAATATTTAATAGAATTATATAGACATATACATATGTTTCTATTTTGGTAGTTCTGCAGTGATTCCCTAACTTGATGAAATGACAATGCTGAAAGGAAAGATAACAGAACAGACATTCTGATGAAACACCCCTTTTCTGCCAAAATATTTATTTTCTTAGGCATTTCTTTTGTCAATACCAGTAGGGAGAAGCAGGTTCTTTTCAAAGTATGATCATTCTTTGTAGTTAATCCTCTGCAGACATTCCCTGGGAAGGAGAAAGAGAAGTATGTGCAGAGCTGGGATTCAATTAGATGTGGACATCCAATTTTGCCATCCTTTGTTTCCGATGATTTGAGATAGATGTTTCTTTTTCTATCCTGCTTCACAGCTCCATTTCGGCCATCGTTAGACACTAAAAGTACAGTTCGATTTGACCATTGTGGAGATGGAATTGGTCGCTACAATATCTTCAACTACCACAGAAGCAATGGGAGGTATCGTTATCAGAAAGTGGGGTACTGGGCAGAGGGGCTCATTCTAAACACAAGCCTCATTCCATGGGTGAAGACCTCGATCCCTGTTTCCCAGTGCAGTGATCCTTGCAAGAAGAATGAAATGAAGAGCATGCAGCCAGGAGACATGTGTTGTTGGATATGCATCCCATGCCAGCCCTATGAGCATCTGGTGGATGAGTTCACTTGCCAGGACTGTGGTCTTGGCTATTGGCCCAATGAGACATTAAATGGATGCTATGAGCTCCCCCAAGAGTACATCCGCTGGAAGGATGTCTGGGCTATTGGACCAGTCTCTATTTCTTGCCTTGGTTTCATCTCCACTTTGTTTGTTTTTGGTGTCTTTGTTAAGAATAATGACACTCCCATTGTGAAGGCTTCTGGTCGTGAACTGTGCTACATCCTGCTCACTGGGGTCTTGATGTGCTACAGCATGACATTCATCTTCATTGCCAAGCCTTCCACTGTGGTTTGTACCTTGCGTCGCTTAGGCCTGGGCACCTCCTTTGCTGTCTGCTACTCTGCTCTCTTGACCAAAACAAACCGTATCGCTCGGATCTTCAGTGGGGTAAAAGAAGGTGTGCAGCGCCCCCGTTTCATAAGCCCCACCTCACAAGTGGTCATCTGCATGGCTCTTATTTCTTGCCAGCTAATTATTGTGGTCATCTGGCTCATGGTTGAGACTCCTGGCACAAGGAAGGAGACAGAGCCAGACAAAAGATACATTGTCACCCTGAAGTGCAACAACCGAGACTCAAGTATGTTGATTTCACTCACCTACAACGTTCTCTTGATCGTCTTATGTACAGTCTATGCCTTCAAGACCAGGAAATGCCCTGAAAACTTCAATGAGGCCAAGTTCATTGGGTTCACCATGTACACCACATGCATCATCTGGTTGGCCTTCCTGCCCATCTTCTATGTCACCTCCAGCGATTACCGGGTGAGTAATCTCTTGTTCTTAGTGAGCGGGGAATGTCATAGACATCAGTGGGTGGGGTGGGGAGCAGGGCATTCCCACTGCACAGCTATAGCACTTTGATTCCACTTTAATTGTCACGTCATATAGAATCCTAGAATTTGTAGTACTTAGAAATCTGTGTTAGGGGGTTCTAGTGCTATAGTTCACAGGAGCGGACTAGAGAATTCCAGGGACCTCAACAAAAAAAAAAATCCCAGGGTTCCCTAAGAAGGAATGAAGGTAGTTAAAGTGGTGTCAGACTGCTACAGTTGTGCATTGTGGACGTAACCTGGGTAACGAATCCTGATTCTGTCGGAGGATGGGTGGGGAGGAGAAGCACAAAAATAAAAGGTTAAATTCACTATAGGAACTGCTCCTTAGTGCAGGGGCTGGCAACCTACGGCCTACTGGCTGGTTCTGGATCAGGTCCCCGCACTTACCGGCCCAGGCGGACGCGCGTGCTGCGACCGCCATTTTGATTTCCAAAATGGTGGCCGTGATGCGTTTGCGCATGCGCAGGAGGTGGAAAACAAAATGGCGGCCGCGACATGCGCGGAGGTGGCTGCGGTAGTGCGCACGGCGGTGGCAGCGGCCGTGGCGGCGGCGTGCAGGGGGGGTCACGTGCGACGGTGGGGGATGCCATTCCACCACCCCCCTCGGCCCGATGGAAGGGAGGACTTCGGGGGACCCGTCCCCGGCTCAGAAAGGTTGCCTACCCCTGCCTTAGTGCTTCACATTATATGTCTTACAGCAGGGATGGACAGACTTCAGGTTTGTGGGATCTATTTTGATGTTTTATCTGAATCTCCAAATATCCACCAGTAGATGCCTAACCCTGCCATAGGTAGAGATGTGAATACCTGTGAGGTGTCGGGGGGGGGACCAGTTCCCCCCCCCTTTTTCCCCGTTACAGAAAAAACTTTGGGAAAAGCATCTCCCCAGGTTTCCCAGATTTTTTCCTAGTACTTTCTGCAGCTACCATGACATAAATTTATAAAGTTTTAAATGAGGTTTAGAGCATTGTGCTGGACATTAAGAAGTGTCTGTTGAGGCAGTAGGAAATGAAAGCATATGAAAACCTCAGCTAAAAAGGAAAGAAAAAGCAGCCAAATTCTCTGTTTGGTTCCTCTACACTGCAAAATTAATGCAGTTTGACAATGCTTTAATTGCCATGGCTCAATGCTATAGATTTCTGGGATTTGTAGTTTTGTGAAGTATTTAGCCTGCTCTGTCAGAGAGCTCTGCTGCCACAACAAACTACAAATCCCAGGATTCCATAACACTAAGCCATGACAGTTAAAATGACATCAACCTGCATTTATGCTGCAGTGTGGCAGTAGCCTTAGCTTCACTCACATCTATTTTTTTCTGATCAGATGCCCCACACGTCTATTCCATTCTTGGCTAGCCCAGATGAAAGTTGTGATCCTTTGCACATTCACCTAGGAACAGCTTTCACAGAACACACTGAGACTGCCAACTTTGGAAAGAGGCACAGACAGACTGCCTGTGCCTTCTGTAAGGAACTTCTTGCTGTCTTGTAATCCAGTATATGCCTCCATCTCCATTGGTCTCTCTCTGCTAAGGGGAGACTCTGGAACTAGTGGACACTTCCAGCAGCAGAATAGGAAATGCCAATTTTTGCCAGTTTCTATTCACCCTGAAGCCCTCTGAGCCGTTCTTCCCATGTTGTTCTGGAGGGTTCCCCAGTCCTCTGAAGCAGATCAGGGCTGTGTACATGAGACATCCTTCAGCTGATTCAAACAGCCTTTCACCCCCAGACATGGTCCACTATTTTTATCTTTTGCTTCCCATGGAAAGCTTTGTTCATGGCTGCTGACTTGACAATTAACTCACTGCTTTTCCAGAGCTTGGTTCTCCACACTCACATGGGTCTCTAAATATCTTGTTATCCAGTCTCATAATTCAGTTTTTTTCTGTTGTCCCACTTCCATTTCCATCAGTGCCTCCCATGCCAGTGGGACAGTGGCTCTAGTTTGGCTTTTCTCTAGACTAATTTAGTCTGAAAATAAAACAAATTATCAGAGTGCTAACCTGATTGGGGAATAGGCTTCAACACTTTGCACAGACTCTTTAACATTTGGATTAAAAGCCAATTTCACTTACATGGAAGCCACCAGTCCCCTGATATCCATACATCTTTAATGTTTGGTGAAGCTATATTGCAACCTTTTAGTCTTTCCCTTCCAACAGATCTCTAGTTTTATCCACCTGCTGCCACACACTACTTCAGCTTTATTAGGTTTGCATCCCATGAAAATCTTTAATCCAGTTGTCCTTTCCCATGCAAGTGTAAGATGCGATTCCATCAAAAGCATCCTGTTGCTATACTCCTGCATTTTCTGTTGACTTCTCTCATTTCCTGTCCCTTTGCCTCCTGATTAGATTTGTGGTATTTTCCCCCCAAAAAATATAAAATACAGGCACTAACCTGACTTCACTGGAAGTTGTGTATTAAAAGTAACAGCATTGCCCCACTACATTACATTTTATTCTTTTCTTTTCTTTTCTTTTCTTTTCTTTTCTTTTGTAACAAGGGCAAGTCTTGTTATTTTTGAAGGAATTAACAAAAATGCAAAGCAAAAGTTGGGTTTTGTTGGATATGGAGTAAAATTTATTGTAGAAATGTTAATAGTTAAGAGCAGTGCTGACTATTTGTGGTTATCTTTAAGAGTGGTTCTTGTTTTTAAAACATTAAAAAAAATAATGCCAGCAATAGCATGCTGACGCTTCCGATCACACAATGGTTTTAATAACACAATCATTCCAAGCTCTGACCCAAAGAGCTGCTGAGACCTTCAAGATTTTTTGTCCTGTGCTGGTCTACTCTTCATTAACCACCTACTGTTTGTAGATTTTTGCTCATTTTATTGCTAACCCGGCAGAAAAAGTCTGTCAATTGCCCCTTGATTAGTCTTTTTATAAATTGCCCCATGTAAATTTCTGTCCCTGCCTGTGGTAGCAGAGCCTTTTCATTTTTTTAAAGAAATAGTGCAATTGTGCTATTTCAAGAAAATATTTAATATTTAATATATAGTATTAAATATTAACGCTCCTCTTCTGTCTCCCAGTATTAGATCATTTTAGAAAGCCTAATCAAGGGGCTGGCTAATTAATTAATTAATTAAAAGACCATTCATTACAAGTCTGGTAGCAATATCATTTCCATTCTAATTTGAAAAGATTTGCTTGTGCGTAAACATTATGGAAAGATCCTGGCCATGGGAAGGATTGTTGTTGTTAACCACCCTCGCATCGATCTTGACTCATGGCAACCCTGTAGATGGGACATCTCCAAACTCCCTGCAATCCACACTCCCCGCACCCTCCTAGTGGCACCACTACGGTGACTGTGCAATTGAAAATTTTAAAAATTAAAAATACAGACTGAAAAGCATGCTAGTAAGGGCATAGGGCAGGAAGGCAGGGTTCTGAAGGCCAGCATGTAGATGACAGCCTGAGACTATAGCAGGCCTGCACAACATATGGCAGTAAAGACGGATCTCTTCTGGCAGGCTTTCCCGGAATAACCTTTCGGCTCAGGGGAGATGGTTTTCATTCGTTCCCCCCTGCTGCTGCTGCCTGCCCTACTGTCCATTGCTGCCTGCTCTATTGCTGTTTTGTTGTTTTTATTGTTTTAATTGTATTATTGCATTTTAACTCTTCAATAGTTTAATCTTGTTTTAATGGGATGGGAGGGTTAGATTGCGGGATGAGGGAATGCTTTTAACTTTGTATGTTTTAATATGCTGTAACCCACCCCGATTGCCGAGCAGAGGGGTGGGCTATAAATAAAAAATTATTATTATTATTATTATTATTATTATTATTATTATTATTATTATTATTATTAATATATGCATGCGGCCCATTAAAGGATTTCAAACAGCCCATGAGGATGTGGAATGACTTCAAGGGTCCTCCGCTGCTCGGCTTTCTTCTGAGGAGAAGGCCAGGCAGAGGAGGAGGAGGAGGACAAGCAAACGCTTGCCCTGCAAGGCTCCTCCATCACCCCACTATCTTCTGGGGAGAAGGCTGGGCAGTTGAGAAGAGGATGGATAAACATTCGCCCTGCAAGGCTCTTCCACTGCTCAGCTTTCTCCTGAGGAGAAGGCTGGGTGGAGGAGGAGGATAGGCAAACACATGCCTGCAAGTGTCCTCCACTGCCTTGCTTTTTCCTGAGGAGGAGGCTGGGAGGTGGCGGAAGATGAGGATGGGCAAACACTGCCCTGCAAGGCTCCTCTGCTGCTCGGCTTTCTCACAGAGAGAAGGATGGGTGGAGGAAGAGGATAGGTAAACACTTGCCCTCCAAAGCACCTCCTCCACCTGGGTTTCTCCTGAAAAGGCCAGGCAATGGAGGAGGAGGAAGGGCAAACATTCGCCCTTCAAGGCTCCTCCTTTGCTTGGTTTTCTTCCAAGAAAAGGTCCGGGCAGAGAAGGACAAGTACAGACAAGGCTCCTCTACTGCTTGGCTTTCTCCCAAGGAGAGGGCTGGGCAGGGAGGATGAGGATGGGATTAATATTAATTAATTCTAATTAATATTATTAATTATTATTAATTGATAAATATGTAATTAAAACCTATCTGTGGCCCTAAGATATTTAGCCTATTTTAATTTTGGCTCCTACCTACAGCCACATTGTGCGGGCCTGGACTAGAGCAACACAATGTCACTTTTGAAGGGCTGTGAGAAAATTGTGTGTTTGTATCTCCTACACTAATGCAATTGTGGCATCTTAGGAACCTGGTGTAATAAAGTCCTAGGATTTGGAAGGACAGATATGAAGGAACTAGACAAGATCATAAAGTGTACAGATATATCATTGAATATTAAAGTTAAGATTGCCTTTGACCAAATAAAGAATGAACTCTTTTTAGAAGCCAAGATGACTAAACCAAGACTGTCATACTGTGACCATGTCATGAGAAGACATGGCTTGCTAGAAAAGCAGTAATGCTAAGGACGTTATCACACGGGGGCAAATCTGCTGGTTAATCCACACAAAACCCAAACAGAAACTGGATTAGTGCCCTCTGTTTTCACACGACGTCGCACAGAAACTGGACAGAAAGTGGACAGAAACTGGTGTTAACCGCGATCTTTTGAAATTTGGTTGTTTGGAGGAAATGCAAATGCGCAATTAAGGTAATTTCGCATTTACCATAATGTGAAAAGCAAATGTGCATTTGGGAGCATTTCCCTGCTGTTTCCATGGTTCCAGCGAGCATTCCTCTATCTGCACATGTGCAAGAAGCTCATTTCTAGTACATTTACGGGCTTTTTTCACTTGTGTGTGGACGTTCAATGCACTTACTGTAAATTCGCAATTAAGGTAATGACGTTTGCGGAATTAAGGTTTATTTTCCATTTATGTTCGGAATGCCTCATTTCCACTTTATATTCGCTTTCTGGCCCATGTGTGATAATGTCCTAAGTAAGGTAAAAGGCTGTAAGAAAAGAGAAAGAGCACATTCCAAATGGAGAAAATCAACCAAGGAAGCCATGACCCTGAGTCTGGAAGACCTCAGCAGAACTGGGGATAATATAGTGACAGAGATCTATCATTCACAGGGTCGCCATATATCAAAGTCAATTTGATGGCAGTTAACAGCAACAATTAATCATGACCTCTGCTTTCTGGGAATGCATTTCCCCCAACAACACATTGGTGATATCCCTGAAACAGAAGCACAACCCCAGCATAAATTACCTAAATCTTTCACAATAAACAGGAACAAATCACCTGTTTTGTTTAAACTGTTGGTGATTATCATTCTTTTGTAATAGAACAGAAGTTGCCATCTCCACTGATTCAGATGTGTTGGATTGGTTTTTGTGAATACTGCATTTCAATCTGCAGCCATCACATTCATTATCACATTCTAAAAAACGTTTGGAATCTGAATCAGAAAAGAGGGAAGGGAACAACAAGTCTTTGGCCACAGCAGAGAATTTCCAAAGATTTGTCCAAGGCACTGGAATTCAATGGAGGCACTTCTCTAAAAATAGTCACATGAATTTTCCCTTTATATTATTAATATTTCTATACATCACAAAAACTGAATCAACCACAATATTATATACAACACATGACCTGGACATAAGTCCCACAGTGGGATTTACATCTTAGTAAACATGCCTAGAATTTTTCTGTACTCGTGGTCTAGGTAGAGAGAGCAATTTAGAAGAACCACTAAATTGTGTAAGCCAATTGCTTATCATCATAATGAAAATACAACAATTCAGTTGTGTGGGTTTTTTGGAATGGAGAGGCTATGGGGTCCCATTTTTTTTTCTTTTCTATTCCTGCAGCTGTTTAAAACAGATTTAATCCAAAAAAGCAAAGACTCATCACATTTCTGAATTGGGGACAATGTACTTTGCTGGCAATAACACAAATGATTGTCTGCAATTGAGTAATTAGAAGATGGAAAATAATTACATTCTGGACCTCCAGGCAATCTAAAAATAAGTATTTTCTTCTAGCTTTTACTTCCTCCTCCTGCCCAAGTCTTTTGAGGTCTTACTGATGCCTTGCCTTTGAATGGGCTTCTTTCACAAGAGAAACAGCAACTCCTGGTGGCCATCAGACAATGATACAGATTTTGCAAGTGTTTCATTTTCAATAAACATAAGATTGTCCTAAAGAAGAAAATAGGTTTTTAAAAGTGTTGGTAGAGGAATAATGCCAGAATGCTTAATGATTGTGTTGTGCTCCTGGTGTTTACTTTGTTAAGCCATCAGGTCTTTGTTACATTGCAAGATATCATCAAGCACACCCCTTGAGGCAAGGATCTCAGGTGTAAATATCAGTCCCAAATCTAGCCCTGTGTGTGAACAGAGAGTGTTCCTTACTTACTGTGTCTCCTTCAGATCCTAGTAGTAGTATGAGCCACATCCCGCTTCCCATGGTCTACTCTCTGGGACAAGTAAATATCATCCCAGTGCAACCCTAAATCTCCACTATCCAATTTCCAAACCTCCTTTTTTGTTAGCTCTATGTCTGTTTGAATTATTCTCTCTCTGTGTGTGTGTGTGTGTTTAATTTCACAATAAACATTCTTTATTCACCCAAAATCTGGAGTTCTCTCACATTAGTTCCAGTGTACAGAGGTGAAAATTATCATCAAGTTACTCAAACTCTTGCAAACCATCCTTGAGCTAAACAAATCCCCCAAACTTTTAAGACACTGACACAGTTGGTGGGAACCTCTTCAGTCCACCTACCTTTCGGGGTAAGAGGAAGAAGCTCTGAAATGGCCTTAGGAGTACATGTAGCTCATAAGCTACACTTTGTCCACCTGCCTTAAGACCTTCAGTTTCCAAAAATGCACTTGGCACTTGAGAGAGGAGTGGAGAACCTTCAGGGAGCTTGCTAATGAGGAGCTGTTAAAAACTTTGGGAAAATGTCTGAGAAACTTGATGGAAGGGAAGATTTATTAGTACTTTTTGATTTTTGTACGAACGAAAGGTGTGCAAGTGTGCTATTTAGGGATCCTGAACAGCAAAGCTTCCATTGAAGTCACCAGGAAGCAGGGACTTTGCCGGCATGAAATGTGAGAGCTGAAGCCTGTAATTTGATTTGGCTAATGGAGAAATCCTGCTATGCTGTTATCTTCTGAAATGTTGAGTGACAGGGTCCTCAGTGCCCTCAGCTCCCAAGGCTACTTTAGAAGCCAGTACAAAATAAACTGCAAAGCAGTTAAAACCTGAGTTTTTCCTTTCTATTCCTCTCCTGCTCTCTCACTGCCTATTAGAGCCTAGTGCAGGGTACAAGCATACAAGTAAAAACCAAAAAGAGCTTGGGAAAATTCTTTCTTGCACCACAACCAGGCATATGGCCATGCTGGCTGGGGAGGGATTCTGGGAGTTACAGTCCAAAAAAGTAGCATTTCTGAAGCTCTGGCAACGGCCTGAATTCATCATAGGGTTGCCATGGCTTCCCCCACATAGTCTTTCTACTGTTGCACATCCTGACTATTTGCGGAGGTGGAAGATTGTTGTTGAAATTAGCTAGGCAACCATTATTAGCAAACTTGAAACCTGAACTTGAATCTATTACTTTGGGAACCCTGGAAGCTCCTTGTGAAGGTCTAACCTACTGGCTACAATTTCTGCCATTTGCAACATAGAGCCTCGATTTGCTGAGCCTGGATGGGGATAGAGGAAACTGAGCAACTTCCCATTTCTCTTTCCCCACTTGCTTTCAGACCAGTGTTGGGACTTTCTCCAGGCAGGAAACTGGAATGAACATTTCACTATATTTGCCAGCTTCTCAGTCTCAGAAGAGTCTAAAATCAGACTGTGTCAAACTTCTGCTGCAAGACCTGAGACTGAATCCAAATAAAACAGAGGTACTCACAGTAGCGGCCCTGAAACCAGGTATTGGGATACAACCTCCAGTCCTGGATGGGGTCACACTCTCCTCTAAGGGCTGTGTTCGCAGTTTGGGGGTACTCCTGGATCCGTCACTTCAGATGATAAACCAAGTAAATACGATGGTCAGGAACACCTGTTATCAGCTTCAGCTGATACGCCAACTGAGTCCTTTCCTGGAAGTTAGGGACCTAGAAACTGTGGTTCATGCTCTGGTAACTCTCGTCTTGATTTCTGTAATGCGCTCTACATGGGGCTACCCTCATGCTTGGTCCGGAAACTTCAATTAGTACAGAACATAGCAGCCAGACTGGTCTCAGGAACATCTAAAAGAGACTACATAATGCCAGTTTTAAAATCTCTTCACTGGCTGCCCATTAGTTTCTGGGCACAGTAGTTCTTGGTTATTATCTTTAAAGCCCTAAATGGCTTGGGTCCAATCTATCTCTGGGACCGCCTCCTCCCATATAATCCACCCCACGCTCTCCAGTCCTCTGGGAGGAATTTGCTGCAGCTGATAAAAACTAGGCTGTCTGCAACCTCCCAGAGGGCCTTCTCTGCTACTGCTCCCAGATTATGGAATGGCCTGCCAGATGAGATCCATCATATCACCAATTTACCCAGCTTTAAAAAAGCTGTTAAGACAAATCTCTTTCCTGAATAATTATCCCAGACTCAAGAATCAGTCCATCTCTCTCCCATTATCGTTGTTGTTATTGCTGCCACGACTGCTGTTATTGTTTCCTTTGTTTTTGTTTTGCTTTGTTTTACTGTGATGTATTTTAAGTATATTTTAATAGCTTGATTGTTTGATATTATGTTAAGGGGTGGATGGATTTATGGGTTTTATATTGTATTTCTACTGTATTTTTTAAATTGTTGTAAGCTGCCCCAGTTGCGTTAGCAGAGGGGAGGGATAGAAATATTATTATTATTATTATTATTATTATTATTATTATTATTATTATTATTATTATTATTATGGCATTTCCATGGCATTTCAAACTCTCTTTCACACAAGCCTAAATATTTTATGAACAGTTTCATAGCACACAGACATTCATAACTATCCATGGATATAGGATGTAACTACAGTCTTCACCTTACTTTACATTTAGTACTAAATCACAGAGCATCAAATTCATAAAATGATTTTGCCTTGCATCATTTGGGAGCAATGTGCAAGCATTTAAATCACTTCTTTGGACCAGGGTCAACACATGGAGAAAGAGACAATGTTTGCTACTTGTATTTATACAGGGGACCCTTGGTATCTGCTGGGGTTAGGTTCCAGGACCCTATGCTATGTGGATACCAAAATCCATGGATGCTCAAGTCTGATTATAAACAATGGCATAGTAACATGGGCTTACTCGTATAAAATAGCAAAATCAAGGTTTGCTTTTTGGATTTTTAAAAAAGAATATTTTCAGGCTGTGGATGGATGAATCCATGGATGAAGAATCTGGGGATATGGAAGGCTAACAGTATTTGTGGGAAAATACAGTCGGCCTGATGGAGTCCACATCCCTCAGTTGTTTGCGGGCAGCAAACGAAGGGGGACAAAATGGGGTGCACACTGCCATTCAAGCCAATGGAGCTTCAATATTGGCGATTTCCCATTTTCGCGGGGGTGGTGGTCCAGAACAAATCCCCCGTGAAAATGGAGGGACAACTGTATCACGCTTTGCAACTGGCATAAGGAGCATGTAAATAAACTGGAAAATGTTTCTGCTGCATGCATTATTCTTGCTGGGTTAACAAAGAGTGAAATTGAGTCCATGATGTGGAGTCATGACATTGGACTTGTTATAAGTACAGAAGCATAAAGTTTCCTGAGTCTATGTTTGCATCTCTTCATGTGGGGAAAACACAGATGTGATTATGACCAGCATCCCATTCGTAACATAAGTAGGGGTAATTCAGGGGTTGGCAACTTACGGCCCCTGGGCTGGTTCCGGCCCAGGCCCCAGCACTTACTGGCCCAGGCGGACCCCTGCTGCCACCGCCGCCGGCCCGCGTTTTGGTCGCCGCGTGCGCCGCAACCTCCATTTTGTTTTCCAAAATGGCGGCTGTGACGCGTTTGGGTCTCATGCAGTGGTGGGGGTTGCGTGCATGCGCGCATGAGCACACACGCCACCATTACCCCCCCTGGGCCCTCCGGAAGGGACGACTTCGGGGGATCGGCCCCCCGGCTCAAAAAGGTTGCTTACCCCTGGTGTAATTAGTGGGTCATGCCTGCATATGTACTTTTTTCAGATCTTGAAGAATCCAGTATCTCCTTCTGTAAGGCCCGCATCTGTTGTATAATAGAAGTCAAGGGACTGCTGGATACAGGCTCATTTTCCCCAGCCCTTGATTGGCTGTGGAGATGTGTCCAGGCTCTCTCTGGCTGCTCTTGATCATTGGAGGAGGAGAAATCTTACACTGGGCATAGAGCAGGGACCAGCAACCTACGGCCCGGGGGCCGGTTAAGGCCCTGGGCCCCGGACTTACCGGCCCAAGCCGAAGGTTGCCGCTGTCGCCGGGGTGCGTTTTTGGCGGCGCATGTCACGGCCGCCATTTTGGAAGTCAAAATGGTGGTCGTGATGCGTTTGCGCATACACAGTACTCTTGCGCATGCGCAAACGCGTCACGGCCACTATTTTGACTTCCAAAATGGCGGCTGCGACATGCGCTGTGGCGGCTGTGGCCACGCGCACTATGGCGGTGGCCGTGGTAGCGGCCGTGGTGGCAGCGTGCGCGGGGGGCGCGCGTGGCCGAGGAGGGAGCGCGTGCGCCGCCATTCCCCCCACCTCGGCCCAGCCGAGACCTGGGCTATGGGAGACCAGCCCAGGTCTCAAAAAGGCTGCCTGTCCCCGGCATAGAGGATGTCCCTTCTCCCTGCCATCCTCCAAAGCATATAGAATAAACTGCAAGGCCGGAGGGCATTCCTGCAGCCGATAAGTGACCAGAGAGGTGGACCTGCACCTGGCTTTCCCCTACAGTTGTTGCACACCATGGGGAAGCAAGCAGGAACATCCTTACCATCTTAATACCCTGTCAGTGTGCTGTAGGATCTCAGCCTATGTGCTTTATTGCATGCAAAATTTTGTTTTAGCTGTATTGTTTTATACATTATAAACTTCCTTGAATCCCTGTTTTAGGACAAAGGTAGAAAATAAACAAATACATATATACATATGCACACACACATGGCATGATACACAAGAAGTATGCACCTCTTATAAAAAGTCTTTAAAAAGGGAAGCCTTTTTTGCTTCCCATATCATTTCTATACTTGTTTCTCCAATATTTTCCTTAAAGTACGATTTTAATTCTCTTTGTATTTCTTCTACTATCTTTTCATTTTGTAAGTTTTGGGTTTCTATACATCAGAAAATTGAGGAGATATTGAATATTAAGCTTCAAATGAGACCAGGATTATACTTATTGAGTATGACTGAAGAGGGGTTGGACCAAGGTAAGGAAAGAATATTATATTACATGATTGCAGCAGCAAGACTATTAGTTGCTCAAAAATGGAAAGAAACTTAATGCCAGAAATACAAGATTGGAAGGGGAAATTAGTAGAAATGGCAGAATTAGATAAAATGACATGTCTTATGAAGTACGAAAGGTTAAGGGAATTCACTCAAAATTAGGAGCAAATAATAGAATATATAAGTAAACATTGGGGTGTAATGGCAACATGGGGATTTAAAGATTAATTAAATAATAATGATAATTATAATATATAATCACTAGAAGAAAATGGCATTAATCGTTTGGATCTATGTTGGGTAATGTATAAATTGGTACAGGGGTAGGCAACCTTTCCCCTTTAAGGGCCAAGGGACTTCAGCTCCCAGAATCCCAGGAGCTATTGGCCAACATGGGACTATTGGCCAACATGGCTGAGGCTTCTGGGAGCTGAAGTCTCTCGGCCCTTAAAGGGGAAAGGTTGCCTACCCCTGAATTGGTATATGACAGGAAAATGAGGTTTGTAGAAATATGTCAAACATTAATGCATTCACAACACAGGAAGTGAAGACTGGAAAATGGAATAATGTCGTTATATGATCTAGTAAATAATTATGTAAATAATAACGATTGTTTGAATGTTGTTTTTTGTGATTTAATTAATAAAATTATTTTTTTTAAAAATAACATTTTTTAAAAAAAAACTGGGAGGAAATGGCTGAGCGAGGGACAAAAATGGGGCAAGTATGGCCCCCTGAGGCCCTAAGCAGACGACTAATAAAGTCGTCTTCTGGGCAGAGAAGAGGAGGGGCAGCCGCACGAGCGGCGCCCCTTCCTCTCCCCGAGGTCGCCCCCAGATGCGCCGGCCGTCCGCACGACCGGCGCATTGGGGATGACCTCACGGCGCAGCGCCCACATGCGCTGCGCCGTTTGAGCCAGGGAAAGTGCGCCCGCCGCTTTTGGGGCGCACTTTCCCTTAGATCTAAAAGGAGCGCCAATTTGGTGCTCCTTTTAGATGCGCCGACGGTGCGCCGCGGTGCGGAGGCTCCGCACCGCCGGCGCTCCGTCCGGCGGCGGCTCCAGGGCCTCCGTGTGCTGAGGCCCTGAATCCTCTATGCTTGCCATCCCTGTGAAACCAACATCAATACATGGCCCAGGTTCTCCATGACACATTGTTTGCTTCTTGTTGCTTGAGTTTCATTTTTCATTTCCACCCACTCATCCTCAGCAAATCTGTTGAGAAGATATATTAATTTCTTAATCTGTTGAAGGATTTCTTTTAAAAAAACACACACAATTATGTATCTGTATATTCATGAAGTCAGCTGAATCCCCTGACTATTTTCCAAGTCTTTTTCAGCATTAATTTCCACTTTATATTTCTCACCTTTTGCATCCTTACATGTTGTGGGAGTTGACTTATTTCAGTATAGAAACTGCACCAATTGAGTGCCAGAATCAATGATGACAATGTGTTTGTTTCAGTAATAATTCAAAGCAGGGCCAATCAACATCCCAGACTTGTTTTTCACATTATGGAAAACCAATATGTTAGTCTGCCTTTTGCTCTAACCATCTACTTCTGTACATGTATCTTTATACACCTGTTTTGTCTGCCCAACTATTATCTGCAAAGTATGCATTAAGCAGCTAGATCCTGAATATCTTTATTAGATTCTAAATATTTTTATTTTTCAATATCGAGTTGTGCCAAAATTTACAGATTAAATTCAAGCTCCACAGAAGTGTTGCTTAACTTTCAGAGCAATGCTATAGTGATGGTGGTAGAAAGATTCCATGGTGGAACAAATACCATCTTCAAAGCCCTTTCAGTTCACTGAGGCCAGGACAGGTAGTGGTTGTTTGTTTGTTTCTCACCATCCAATTCCAATTGATCACAATGGGAAGGAATAAACTACGCCAGCCACAAGGATTGGAATGGTTGTGAACATGGCGGGACCTTCTCTGACAGCCCCCTGTGCTGCTAGATAAGGGGGCTCTGGTAGCAAACATGTCATTCCATCATTTCTCTCTGACACTACAGTAGTGTGCCTATAGCAGTATTACAGTATGAGATTAAATTCAAATATATAGTCATGTTAGTCTGAAGAATCAGTATGTAGAGAGATCTTGTAGCACGTCTGAAACAGAAAGAAAGAAATTGGCAGCATGAACTTTCCTAGACTTAAGTCTATTTCCTCAGATGCATTTGGATAGTCTGAGGTTGGAATGTCCTGCTTTGTTTGAAGCCTTAGAATACTGTCTAAAGCTTTTTAATTCAAGAACTGAACCAGGTTATGTTTATCTTCTTCAGGAAGACAATTGCATCAGCCAGTTTTCTAAAGCTATCAGAGATAAATTATAGAGATTAGGATTTTCTGGTAACTTCCTTTCTACCCAAGAGTTGTCCAAGGCAAAACTTATTTTTGCTCTCTGGATTAAAGATAGATACTCAGTTCTCTTTATCTGCTTGTATCACCTGCTCCCTAATTTATCTAGGCCTGACATTTAATACTTATAGGGGTGAAAACTACAGTGGGTTCTTGTATCCACCGGAATTTAGTTCCAGGACTCCTCCCATCACCACCCCATGGAAACCAAAATCCGTGGATGCGCAAGTATCATTATATAAAATGGGGTAGTAAAATGATGTCCTTTGTATAAAATTAGAGAGCCAGCATGGTGTAATGGTTTAAGCATTGGATTACGATTCTGGAGACCAGAGTTTGATTCCCTGCTTGGCCATGAAATTGTCTGGGTGACCTTGGGCAAGTCACACTCTCTCAGCCTCAGGAAAAAGGCAATGGCAAACCTCCTCTGAACAAATCTTGCCAAGAAAATTCCATGATAGGGTCACCATAAGTCAGAAACGACGTAAAAGCACACAAAACAACAACAACAGCATGGAATGGGAAAATAAAGGTTTCCTTTTTTGAATTATATATATGCATTCATGGATGCAGAATCCATAGATATTGAGGACCGGCTGTATCTTGAGAACCTGGGTCTCCTTAAATACTGTATAATTTTACAAATTATTCCTGAATTATTCCTGAATATTCCTGAACAAATTATTCCTGAATATTCCTGAACAAATTATTCCTGAATAATTTTACAAATTATTCAGTGTTATTCCTTCTGTTGTACTGGATAGTAGCTTCCAGGGAAATCCTTACAAAAATCAAGTTTGTCCCTGTGGAAATAGAGCAATAGAATCTCTATCTCGTGTATTTTTCTTTTGTAATTTGTATAGAGAAAACTGAACCAGACATATTACATTCTGCTTAAAGTAATTCCCTGGAAGATCTGATTGGTACTTGATTTGTTCATTGGCATATGCTAATTAACATGTACCAGAAATTGCTTTTTCTCTGTTGTTAAGAACCATAATTTTCTTATTCAAACTTCACAGTTGTTGTTGTATGACTTCAAGTAATTTCCAACATATGGTGACCCTAAGGCCCTATCATGCATTTTCTTGACAATATTTGTTTAGAGGGAGTTTGTCATTGCCTTCCTCTGAGGTTGAGAGTGTGTGACTTGCTCAAGGCCACCCAGTGGATTTCTGGATACATATATAATATCTGTGTGTGTTTTTCCTTTTAATTATACTATGTTTATTATAGCTTAATATCTTGAATAACTGCTGAATTGTTGCTAGTTCTGTTGAACTGTTACTAGTTTTATACTGTTACTTTTCTGTATTATCTTGTACATAATGGCTATCCTGTGTTTTAATTGTCTCTGAGGGCATACAAACTGTAGAGCAGCAGTTCTGGTGGAGTAATGGACCACACAGTTTATTTGCAATAATGTCATCCACTTATTTGACTTACTTCATGACATGAAGGCATGGAAGAGTTCATCTTAACCAATCCCAAATGTCTTACTCTGGGACTTCCATCCTTAGAGCAAGATGCTGTGGGCAGGCTGGCATTTCTCATCCTTGATGTACCCTAATCATCTTTTCTGTTTTGGCATGTACAGATGTGGAAGCCCTTTACAATTTCTGGAGGATATATTATTGATGATGCATTTAGTTTAGAGTAATATGCCACCTTGGCATAGTGGTTCGAGCGTTGGACTATGACTCTGGAGACCAAGGTTTGAATCCTGGCTCAGCCATGAAACCCACTGGGCGACCTTGGGCACTCTCTCAGCCTCAGAGGATGACAATGCCCCCCCCCCAAGAAACTTGCCAAGAAAACCCCCATGACAGAGTTGTTGTAAGTCGGAAATGACTTGAAGGCACACAAAGATGGCAATGCCCTATTTGATCACTCCTCTGGCATTTGCAAGTATAGTACTTCAGCAAGTAGTATACAGTATGAGCAGATAGAAGATTTACTATCTCTCTTTCCTTCTTGATTGTTGCACTGGTTTCTTGTTTCTGTTTCACAGGTCCAAACCACCACAATGTGTATCTCAGTTAGCCTCAGTGGCACCGTGGTCCTTGGTTGCCTCTTTACACCGAAGCTACATATCATCCTCTTCCAACCCCAGAAGAATGTAGCCAGTCATCGTGTTTCCACCAATCGGTTTAGTGTGACAGCTGCAGGCTCCAGCCACTCACATGGTAAGTGACAAAGGGTCATCCTAAGCAATGTCCATTTTACTATATCTGTATTCAAACTGATTGACACCAAATACTTCCCACTCACACACAATCCACTTGTTAAGGTAGCCTGTCTAAAACAGAAGTTTGCCCTTGGTCAGTGCTGAACTGAAATTTCTTTTAACCTGCTTGTTTATTCCATAGTGGGAGCAGGCAGACTGATCAAAAAGACCAGAAAGTCCTAGATTTTTTTTCCCTGTTCTTTCCAAATTTATTGTTAATCCCAGAATTTTTTCTGTCCCTGGTATGATCAGATACTTTTTATAACACCTCTCTAAATTGGTTTATTTTAACCCAGTATAAAATCAGAAAGAAAAAGTAAAATCTGGGACTTTTCAATACCCATCAATGTCTACATTAAAGATCAGGAATATATGCAAATAGAAGTTATTAACTGGGAACCAATTGTACTGTTCTGAAGTAGGGCATATGTGCCCAGTAAAGTACAAAAATGGAAGAAAATGTCCAAGTCCATTTTGTCTCTTAATAATTTACTGTATTTGCAAATGACATTAAATCTTGCTTTATCATTATTAAGACAAACTGCAACTGTAGTCGCCTCTCCGTTCTCACGGACTTAAAGTCTGTGGTTTTGCATATTCATGGAGGAGCGAGCTCTGTTAAAATCAATGGGGTGCACCTCATTCAAGCCTATGGAGCTTGAATATGTGCAAATCTCCATTTTTGTGGGGAGGGGTTGGAACAGATCCCATGAGAAAATGGAGGGCCAACTGTAGTTTCTTGTTTAAAAATTATTCTAAACTAGGGATGGGAATCAGGTGGCCTTGCAGATGTTGCTGGACTGCAACGCCAATAATTTCTTACCTTTGGCTATGTTGGTTGGGGCTGCTGGGACTTGCAGCCCAACAGCATCTGGAAAGCCACCTGATTCCCAAGCCTGTTGTACACAGTTGTTACTTTAAAATGGAAATGAACACCTCCAGTCTCCTCTTTGTGATGCCTAGGAGGAGAAGTGAAAGCATACAAGTCCAAGCTTTGCTGAAGGTGTGCTTATGACACTGAACCATGGTTTAGCATTAAGCAAACTAAAAACCTTTGCAGACTGCCAGAAATAGTGCACATTAAACTGAGGCACTGCCCTGGCTCAGTGCTAGGGAACCATGGGAATTGTATTTTTTTTCTGTGACATTGAGCCTTCTCTGTCAGAGAGCTCTGGTGCCACAATAAATTACAGTTCCCATGATTCCCTAGCACTGAGCCAGGGCAGTGCCTCAATTTAATGTGCACTATTTCTGGCAGTCTGCAAAGGCCCTTAGTTACAGTGGTTGCCTTATCTTGTCTACCATTGTTCTGTTGGGCTTTCCCATGCCTTTCCCTCTCTCAATATTCATTCAGGCAGCTTTAAAAGGTTGCTATCACTGGAAATGGTTTTGCAATCATGGCTAGATCAGCCACTTTTCCATGGAAATAGTCTGTTTTCCAATAAAATCATATTTCTGATGATTAACAGCCTCCTTCCAGTCAGAGCCACAGCCGTTCCTTGGGCTGATCCTGGAAGTGGAGGAATCCTCTGCTTCCAGGATCGGCCCAAGGAATAGCTGAGACTGCGGCTGGAAGGAGGCGGCCTTCCAGCCACAGCCTCGGCTATTCTATGGGCTTGGAACAGATTAGGGCATTTCAATGTTAAATTTGCTTCTACTTACGAAATTTTCTACCTACGAAATGGGTTGTGGAACGAATTAATTTCGTAAGTAGAGGTACCACTGTATAACATTATGCTGATGGGCATTTATGGGAATTGCAAACCAAAAGATCCAGAGGGTATCGGGTTGCCTGCCCCTGTGGAATCCAAACCTCTCTCCACCTCTCTCCACCATTGACCAAGCAACAGCACTGAGAAAAATACAGACCATCTATAGTGGCACACCACCTTATAAAATTGTTATGGGTACAGAGAGAACTTTGTCTTTGTCTAAATAAACTCAACTAATTTTAATAATAAAAATTCCTCTCAATATAGTATGAAACTATATGATAAAAATACTACAGAAGATTTAGATTTGTTATCGATCTACTTGTTACGCTGAACTTGACACTAAAGTCTGATGCAACTGTGAAAATAAGAAATCATTGGCAATTCAATGATGAATAGTAAACCAAAACCACAAGATGGGATGAGTGGTAGTGATGGTCAGGAAACACTAATATTTTTTGATGTGGTGATTATAGGCTATTTAACTGCTACTATTCTTTGAAAACTCCTCCCTTCCTATATCCTACAGGGTCATCTTCTCAGTATGTCCCAACTGTGTGTAATGGCCGTGAAGTGGTGGACTCCACAACGTCATCTTTGTGAACACCTGTGTTCTCCATCAGTTATTGTGTTGCCTCTGTGCTCATTCCCTATGCCTTTTACTTTCCCACTGGGCCTTTTGCTTCCTTTAAGAAAAACTTTGTTTCCCAAATCTATTTGTTGGATATGTTTTTCCCAACAAAAGGAAACAGGCACCTGAGAACTGAGACTTTGTCCCCAAAATCCAACACCAACAAACTTTGTCCCCAAAATCCAACACCAACAAACAGCTGCAGGAAAACCTGGGCACAGAAGGGAACATGTTTGTAAAGTGGTCCATGATGTACATTTACAATATGGATAAAAAATTGAACAAAATGGATGTCCAATCCATTGACCAGGACATCATTGCAATGTTCTATTTAAAAAGAAAGCTATACATGTATTTGGGGGGGAAATCTATACATGCATTACTCTTCCTCTTTCTCACCCGACACTTGGAAAAAAAAATGGTGAAGCTTTGTTACCATTCCACACCCTCTGAAACTTTTTCTCAACATACAATACAATACTTCTGTTATTAGAGAAAGGGAGAAGATCAATAGTCACAAAACAAGGAATCTACGGTGCTATCGACTGATGAGATGGAATAGGCTCTCCTCTTCTTTAAAAATCTGGCAGCACAGATACTTGCAGTGACTTAAAACCTAAATAGTTGTATTCTTATGTCTGCCTGTTGCTTTGCAAGCATAGTCCCAACAGAGATGCTACCTAAAACAAACAAACCTGTGACAATATCTGAGAAGACAAACAGAATCACACCTGGTCTTTAATCCCATCGAATTAGAAAAGCTGGGTAAAGCAGATGAATGAAGGAAACAATACATAAGAAGAAAATACAGCATTGGCTGTAATCATAACAACACGAGCACAGAAAGAGGGAGACACCATTCTTCTATTACTTGCTGCAGAAGAAGATTGTTGGCAATTTAGAGAGCAGACACAAGGAAAGAACCTGTTGTCTGACCAGTAAGGAGAGGCCTGAATGTGAAATGATGCAAGAATTGACCAAACATCCTGAAAGTTGCTACTGCATTGTCTAGGATATAGAAAAAGGATGGAAGAGGAAGAAGAAGGTAACATGAACTGAGATTTCATTATAGAATAGGCAAGTATGTGAATCATTCGCATGATGTAGCTAAATGGAGGGAGAAATACGTTGCCAGCATATATTTGTGAGATGAGGTTTCCCTATTGACTAGTAGAAAGAATGTGGGCCTTATTGTAGAATCGGGAAGAAGAGGTTATCTATAAATGTATATTTTGAACCTCATCCGTTTTAACCAAGCTGGATAGTGGGAGAGAATGCCACCAGCCCTCATTAGTTTGAAGGGAATGAAAGGAGAATGTCTTTCTGGCAAAGAGGATGTGTCTGCTGCTTGTCTTTTACACTGACATTTTGTAGGAAGTAATAACAATAATCCTACTCACCCTTGCATTTTACTACAGCTGCTTGCCATTTCTAAACCTGCTTGTTTGTCCCCTGAAATGTAAGGTAAGCTTTATGTTGCACCAGGTTGCTAATGAGGAAAGTGCATGCTAGCTTTCAAAGAGCTCTTAGTATATAAACGGAGAGGCAGAGGGCTATGGAGCAACTTTCTTGAATAATATGGGTCAGGAACGACTCCAGCAGGGAGATGCATCCACTTCTATGTAGGCTCTTGAGTTCATATGTATATGTGCCCTCTTCTCATCTGGCGTCCTATGGCTACTGTTTAATACCCGTCAAAGTATTCTGTACTCTATAAGCAGTAAGCTAAAAGTATATGCCACTGCTCTTAAAGGAAAAAGTTGCCCTGCCTCCCTGCACTTTTTCCATTCCAGCCAATCCCTCTGTTTAGGTGTACAAACAGTGGAACTATATTAACTATTAAGAGATACAGCAAGACTCCTAACCTGTTGGTCCCCATGTGTTGCCAGACTATAACTTCAAAATTCTCTCGACATTGGCAATGGTGGCTTGGGTCTCTGGGAAGTGAAGTCCAACATCATCTGTGATTCTGGGTTGAGAACCACTGATCCATACCTTTCTGCACGTTGTCTAGGATGTGTTACAATCTTATTCTTCATAGTATCTATGAAGACTTGCTAAAACGGTGAGTAGGGCTGGGCACCTGTGGCCCTGCAGCTGTGGTTGCACTCTTTCCAGCAGTACTAACCAGTATAACCAGTATAATCATGGGAGCTGTAATCTAGTAGCAATTGGTAGTCCACAGGTTGTCCAGTCCTGCCGTATAGTTTTTTATTGTGACACACAAGATGTAAAGGGCAAGTCTCTCAGCAAATAGTTTTTTTGTAGGTTTTTCAGGCTGTGTTGACATGTTCTAGAAGCGTTTCTTTCTGACGTTTCGCCAGCATCTGTGGCTGGCATCTTCTCTGATGCTCAGATGCTGGCGAAATGTCAGAAAGAAACTCTTCTAGAACATGGCCACACAGCCCGAAAAACCTACAAAAAACTATGGATGCCAGCCATGAAAGCCTTCATCTCTCAGCATACACTACCACATATAATCCCTTCCTTTATGTAAGGAGAGATTCAAAGGCATAGTGAGGTTGGTCTGCTACAACATAAAAAGACATAAAAGAATCTGTAGCATTTTTGCAATTGAGAAAAACAAATTTCTAACATAAGTTTTTATAGACTCTGAAGAAGTGGAATCTGATGAAGTGGACTAGAATCCATGATAACTTGCTAGATTTTTTTTTTTCTCAATTGGTCTAAAAGGTGCTAAGTGTTTTCTTTTTATTATGTAAAGGAGGGAAGGTTTCAACCTAGAAGATTCCAGTGGTCAAAACCAATCATATATAGCCCTTGAAACTGGCTTATAAAATCACAGAACTGGAAAAGACCACAATGGTCATCCAGTTCAACCCCCTGCCATGCAGGAAGACACAATCAAAGGACTGCCAACAGATGACCATCCAGTGTCTCTTTAAAAACCTCTAAAAAAAGGAGATTTCACCATACTCCAAGGCAGCAACAGGCAACCTTTTTGGGACCTGGGCCGGTCTTCCGTTGCCCAGGTCCCAGCTGGGCCGAGGGGGGGGGGAGTGGTGGCGCGCGTGCTCATGCGCGCGCGCGCACCCTCCACCGCCGTGCACGAGCCTCCCGCGTGCACGGCTCCAGCCGCCGTGGCACATGTCGTGGCCGCCATTTTGTAACTCAAAATGGCGGCCGTGACGCGTTTGCGCATGCGCAAGAGTACTGCACATGCGCAAATGCGTCACGGCCGCCATTTTAAGTTACAAAATGGCGATTGCCGCAAGTGCGGCTGAAAACGTGCTCTGGCAGCGGCGGCAGTGGTGCGCGGTGGCGTGCGGCGGCGGCGATGGCGGCAACCTCCAGCGTGGGCCAGTAAGTATGGGGCCCGAGGCCTTAACTGGCCTCCAGGCCGTAGGTTTCCGGTCCCTGCTCCAAGGCAACATATTTCACTGTTGAATGGGTCTCACTGTTCTTCCTAATGTTTAGGTGGAATCTCTTTTCCTGTAGTTTGAATCCATTGCTCCATGTCCTAGTCTGTGGAGCAACAACAGCAAAAAGCTTGCTCCTTCTTTAATATGACATCCTTTCAAATATTTAAACATGGCTATCATATCACTCTTTAACCTTTTCTTCTCCAGGCTAAACTTACCCAGCTCCCTAAACTTCTCCTCATAGGCATGGCTTCCAGACCTTTCACCATTTCGATCTCATTCCTCTGGACATGTTCCAGCTTATCCACTTTCTTCTTGAATTGTGGTGCCCAGAACTGGACTCCTGATCTTATGTCATCTGCAAGCATGCCCTCTATTTCATCATCTAAGTCATTTACAAAGATGTTGAATAGCAATGGGCCCAGGAAGGAATCCTGTGGCACCCCACTGGTCACTTCTCTCCAGGATGAAGAGAAGCCATTGCTGAGTACCCTTTTGATTTGGTTGGTCAATCAATTATAAAGCCACCTAACGGCAGTATTGTCTAACCCACATTTTACTAGCTTATTTGCAAGAATATCATAGGGGGCTGTGTCAAGATCCTTACTGAAATCAAGACATAGTGCTTACACAGCATTTCCTTCATCTATCAAGCTTGTAACTCTATCAAAAAAGAGATGATTAGTCTGGCATAACTTGTTTCTGAGAAACCCAGGTTGACTTCTAGTGATCATGCCATTCTTTTCTAAGTGCTTGCAGACTGTCTGTATAATGATCTGCTCTAGAAGCACTGGTGAAATAGGCTGTTGCCACTCTTATCTGAAGGATTGAGGGTCCTTGCCACTTTTCAGCTAATTCTGAATTTTGTCTGCATCCCTTTAACAGGCTTGATAATAATTAACATATGCTAAGAATATCATCCGTCTAAACCATTTAACATATTCTTTCCCCTACATAGGTATCATCATCATCAAGTTTCCACAATTTCATAGTGCACCATAGTGTCTGCTAAGTCATTATACAGACATCTCCTAAAGGTTTTTACTTGTGCAGAATTCTATCCCTTATGTTTTCAGAACACTTTAAACATCTAACATAGCCAGAGAGTATTTAGATATGCATTCTCATCAGTCTGAGGAATTTCACAACTCTAACAGGCTTCTGTGAGATGCAGGCATTCAAGGGTTAATCACAGCATTCATTGCTACTTACATATATCTATTCTTAATATAACCTTACCACTTAATATAGCTTTACCATTACCAGCATGCAATCAGGGCACCATGTTGGAGCTATCAGGAACTTTGTCAGGATCGGGGGAACCAGTTCCCAATAACCAATACGACAGCATCGTGCAGTAGTAGAAACTAGAGATTTATTCTGGACAGTGGGACAAAATGTTCCCTGTCCCAGTTCAGTGTTAGAACTGAAGAAGATTCCCCTTGGACCATCAAAAATACATTCCCATCCTCCAGCCCCCCTTTCCAACCCCAATCTCTTCCCTTTGATCCAGATCAAAGGGTCCTTCATGTTTCCTGCTTTCCTCTCCTGTGTTGTCTTCCCTTCCAGAAGAAAATCATGCCTGTTTCACAGCTTCGAATTATGGCAGGAAGATAGGGGTCATAAACTACAACTCCTTTCCGCCTCTGGCCATCTCCACCTCCCGTTTGTTTCCCAGGCTTAAATTTAGCATAATTGATACCCCCTTCTCAATAGTTCACATACTATACAGTGTTATTTCACCATATCACCATGCCTTCCTATACAGTTGCCCCTCCTTTCTCATGGACTTAAAGTCTGCAGATTTACATATTCACGGAGGGGCGACCTCTGTGTAAATCAATGGGGCACGCACCCATGGAGATGCTCCTGCACACACCTGCGTGAGCACACTCCATTCAAGCCTATGGGGCTTGAATATTCTCAAATCTCTGTTTTTGCCGCGTGGGCCGACTGTATTCATTTCTTAATATCCTCATATCAGGACAGAACCATACATGTTGATACTAACAAACTTCACTGTTATTAACGGAGTCTTCTACATTGGTGGCAAGCTGAAAGCAACCTGATAATAACTCTATCTAGGCTTCTTTTTATCTTCTTCCTATGTCCACCCATCTTATCAATTGACCTATCAAAATAAACCATACCTAAGGGCTCCTCTTGCAGTGTTCATCTGCTTCAGGTTCACTAGAAGTTGTAACTATTCTACTTGCCCCAGGCAGTGCACTTCCAAGGAGGATTAGGCTAGTGTCTGTTTACCTCTCTTGGGTACAATCATGGAGGCATTTCTTACCTTCTTTACATCCAAGAGCATCTGGCATTCTTCTGACTTGACCTGTACTGTAGCCAGTTTTTCACTGTCACACACAAAACGCACACAGTATATGGCTTTTAGTAGCTAATCAGCATGCCAAGGAATCTTGTAATACCTTTGAAACTAACTGAAAGAGAGAAGTTGGTAGCATGAGCTTTCATAGACTGGAGCCTACTTCCTCAGATCAATGCATGTGATCAATGCTACCAATTCCTGTCTTTCCTTTAGTCTCAAAAGTGCTACAAGATCCCTTGGCATACTGATTTTTCAGACTAACATGTCTATATAGTGGCTAACATTAGGTTAATTTCTTTCCTTTAAAGTTATATGAACAGACTGAGAAGTTGGCAACAGAATGTACACTGGCCTGTAAACTGGCTATATCTTTGTGTAACAAATAGTGCTGGATGATGTCAGTGGAAACCTGACAGGTCTGAGTATACATAGTACTGACTAATGAGATCCCACTTTTTCAATTATTAGCTGTACTAACAGTCATGTTACTATTACAGTCAGCCCTCCATATCCACAGATTAAACCAGCCATGGCTTGAAAATAATCCCATAAAACATAAATTCCAAAAAGCAAACATTGAATTTGCTATTTTGTGTAAGGGACACAATTTTTCCCCACCACTGTAATGAATGGGACTTGAGCATCCACAGATTTTGGTAGCCCAGGGAGATTTTGGAACCAAACTCCAGTGGATACCACTGTATAAGCAGCTGCTGTAAAGTATACTTTGTAGGTAAACCACACTGCATTGCCAATCTGAAAAATCAAATCAGGAATGGGTCTCCTACAGATGTTGTTGGACTGCAGTTCCTGGAAAACCTAGGCAGCAAAGCCAATAGTGGGAATTGTAGTTCAAAGTCTGGATAAATCCCATCGCTGGTTTGGTACCTCAGACTGACAATACAGTATGGTTTACCATTAAGTCACAAAGCGGAAACATGGTTAACAAGGCATGCATGACCATTGAATTCCCTGCCCCGAACAATTGTAAGTAGCTGTCTTTCTTTGCCCAGGGTTTACACAAATGAAAGCCAAGATGGCAGCACTAACCAGGGTGAGGGGAGGAGTTCATAATGGATCAGAGGCTCCTACAATTACTTGACTTGATCAGTCTGCTTCTTTACACAAAAAGCTGGTTTTGCATACCATAGTGCTTGCTCTCTTTAAGCTAGAATACCAATTCTAGATGCCCATCTTCTTTTGTTAAGGGGGCACAAAAGATTTATTAGCAAGGAGATACTGTTAATCAGACATTTGAAACTTAGTGCCATTTATGTGGTATAATCTCAGTTCAACTCTGATGCTCGACAATCACTTGGGAGGAAGTTCCTCTTTTTCAATGGTTTGAATACCAGTTCCCTGACAGATGAGGAAAATGAAATTTCCCATGTAATTCTCTCTTGGGAGGAAAACAGGAATTGCGAGCTTGCTATTACAGAGATATGTAATTATCAGATTTGTTCAGGGAAAAAAACCAAATGGCATGGATGGAGTAGGGAATATTTCAAGGCCTTAGTTACTCATCAGAAGGGACGCTAAATGAAAAAGTCAGAAGCACAATTTTACTTCTTTGAAGCAAGTCAGTTTATAACTGAATGATACAGAAATATTCTGCACCACATGGTTTCTAAACCTATGAAAGTGAGAGGGGAATTCTTTTTTGCACACCCCTGTATACAAACTCTTGGCCTCATTCTTGCCTCTGGAACAAACAATTCTCCCTAAAGCTTGTGGGGGAAGGTGGAACTACCTCACAATCCCAGCAAGACCGACATTTCAAGTAACAGGATATTTTCCATTTTTTAAAGTCAAATTTAACTGACTCAAAGGCTGAATGATAATCCCCACTGTTCAAATAAACATGCATCATCTTCCTGATGGGACCCATAATAGAATGGCAACTGTGGTATTGAAAGTGACGAAGACACTGAAAACAGGGACTTGGGTGTCTAAAAGGTATTTGCAAATTTGCAGTATTTTCTGTGTGTTCATTTAAGTGTTTGAACCAAGCAATGTATTATGACGAGTTACAGTAGAAGTGTTTTTTTTTTAAAGCAATATTTAATAGGTACCGTTAAAAATGTTGTGTCAGTGCCACTTTTTAAAAACAAAACAGTAGACCTATGGCATGTCTGTTTTAGATTTCTTCCACAACTTAGTGACAACTTGAGGTACTTACAGTATAACGTGCCTCCCCTGTCATCCATGTTGACAACATATATGAACTATTGTAGGTGCCACAGCTGAGCATGGTAGCAGGTTGAAGACAGGTGAATCTTTTCCACCGTCCTGCAGAAATGGAATCTGCATGAATCTCTCATTAATACAGAAATTGGTCTACCAGCCATGTGCTCTTGATGATGCATTGAGAGAGAGAGAGAGGATTTGCTTATTTTATTTCTGAATCAGAATTTTACATACAAGTTCAGCACCAGAACTCCGGGATGATGCAATATTACAGGGCAGCAGAACTAAAGCTTCAGAAAGTTTTCTTTCCGTGATCAGCACAGCTCTGAGAAAAATACATAAATGCACATTTTGTCAAGCTTTTTTTTTTTAAAGCAAAGGAAAGAGGACAGAAACCAAAAATTATAGCTAGGCATCACCAAGGCCAACCCAAATTAATCTGGGTGCAGCCTGAAACTGAGTTTCCCTGAAGCTCAGCTAGAAGTCCAGTTTCCTTTGTCCAGTTGTAGTGAATACCAAACAGAAACTACTTTGCATGCAGTGTAGTGCCCTATGAATTCAGATAAGTAACCAAGTTGCCTGCATGTTCTCCCAGTTAAAATTGGTACGTTTTAATATCTCAACCTACCTCTTTTTAGGAATTCCCTTTTCGATACCTCAAAATCTTTGAAATTTACTCCCTTAATTATCCCTTCTGCCATCATACAAAATGCACATGGAAACTGAAATGATTAAATGGCAGAAAGATTAGAAAGAAAGCCTCTGCTGTTGCAACTTAGAAGCAACCATTTTTTGCAATTTCTGTTTAGGTTGTTTAGGGATGATTCGTGAGAAGGTATGATTTAGGTTGAGTATAAAGTTTAAAGTGAGCCAATGTGGCATAGCCATTTGAGTAGTGGACTAGGACTCTAAGAGACCAGGATTCAGATCCCCTCTCAGCCATGGAAACTCACTTGATGACCTTGAGCAAGTAACATTCTCTCAGCCTTCAAGGGAGAGCAATGGCAAACCTCCTCTGAATAAATCTTGCCAAGAAAACCCCAAGATAGGGTCATTATAAGTCAGAATCAACTTGAAGACATACTAACAATAAATTTCAATACAGCTCTTCAGTCCTGGTTAAACTACTGTAAAATGTAAGGCTGCCACCTTTTCCTCTTAGCGTTGCACCAGTGCCTTCAACAGCAGGCATTTCTATACTGAAGGAGAGGCTAAAATGGTATGAACAAATTGTATGGGGAAAAAATTCTCCCATACTTCTCTCTTTACAAGAAAAAGCACATATTTCCCAGGTCTTTGAATGCTTGACTGCTGTTAAAAAGACATAAAAGGGCCAGTCAAAGCAACACATACACCATGAAAACCCGTCAATGAAATGGTCTAACCCCAGTAAGAGATATCCATTATTTTTCTCTAGGATAATAAATACAAATACTGTACTAACAGTGCTCCTATTTAATTGCCCAACACCAAGTGGGATAAAGAATGTATGGTTGTTAATGTTGCTTAATACAAGGGGGTGGGCAAGAAAGAGAGGGAGAAAGTGCTTCTGCTGCTACAAAAATACTATCTGAAAAAGAGAATGTGAGCTTTATCTGAATTAAAGAAAATGTGTTATTGTGATTCATATCGTTTTGAAAAACAACTAAGAATTTAAAGTAGATTTTTTTGTGAACAAGTTTGTGATTTTTTTGTAATTTATGTAAATAAAGTGCTTTTTTATTATTGAAGTCAAAACTTTTCTGGATTAGGGGTGGTCAGAAATTACAAAATAAGGGATCAGGCGTAACCGAGGAAGCCCCATTGCAAAAGCCTGAATATTCACCCTGCCTTCAGATTCTAACATGCAGACCAGAGTATGCCACTAAAGATTTCTTGCTAGCTGAGCACTTTGTGCTCAAGAGGGTTCCATTTTACTCCAACCACAGGGATAAGATCTCTGTTTAGCCACACACAAGACTTCTAGATGGTGAATGTCTGGAAAGACATAGTTCTCTTAAGTACTTGATAAAGGTATTTGTACAGACTCAAAATGCTCAAAATTCTGCAACATAGACTCCAACCATGCATGGAGAGGGAAATCCCAGAGCTCCAAGCAGGGTTCAAGGAAGGAAGAGGCACCATGGACCACATTGCAAACATGCAATAGCTAATGGAGCGCACCAGGGAATTCCAAAAGAAAATCAGCATGTGCTTTAGGAGGAAGGAATATCAACAATCTAAGATATGCAGAAGACACCTTAGTTCTAGCAGAAAACTTCACAGACCTGGAGCACCTACTAAGGAAGATCAAA
>CM034703.1:262228596-262243809 GCA_020142125.1 Phrynosoma platyrhinos
TCTAGAAGAGTTTCTTTCTGACGTTTCGCCAGCATCTGTGGCTATGTACATCTGCTATTGGGACAAAATAGTGGGAGGGGACTAGGGGTGAGAGGTTCAGGCTACCAGTGATGGTACGAATTGGTTCTTTGGTCCTTTATCACAAATGAGAAGCAACCTGGGAGCATTGGATAGTGTTAAATGGTGGAGGAGATGTCTGGATGGCAATAGCTGATGGCATTCCAATTTAGGTTTCTTCAACCACTGGTTTGTATAATTCTAAGAAGCCAGAATTTGTTGGGTTGATTTCTGTCAAACTTTTCCATTCTGTTGTCCTGTTAGATGTGAAGAAGATGCCTTTAGGGAAGTTGAGCAAACAGCAGATTGCCAAAGGCTTTGAAGCTTTGGAGTCCATTGAGGCAGCCCTGCAGGAGCAGCCATCTACCCAGAAGCAGCTGGAGGAGCTTTCCTCTCGCTTCTATACGATCATCCCCCACAATTTTGGCCGCAGTCGGCCTCCAGCCATTAGTACACAGGAGGTCATCCAAGCAAAGAAGGACATGCTGCTGGTAAGTGGTTCTGAGGACCTGTCCTCCGAAAAATCTGAGGGATGGCAGGTTTGCCAGCGTTTTCTATAGCTAAGCCCTTACAACTAAGGGCTTACTGTATATTGATAAAGTTTCCTTACTTGTGCATGAGTTCTGCTTGGTCATACCTGTTTGCCTATATTGGCAGCCAGAGATTTTTATCTGGCTCAAAAGCTGCACAAAAATGGGGAGAGTGATGTCAGATGAGATCAAAGGATATTTCTGGACAATTTTTGGAGTGGGACCCATTGGTTCCACTCACTCAATTCAAGTCTCTTTCTACCTATGTTAAAAGTTAATGAAGTTTTCTTTTTAAGTTGATAATGTAACTCTTTCCCAGCAGCTGTACTTGCACTATTCATCACTACAGGAATGTAAGACTATGAAGATTATCAGGTGGTGGTGGTGGTTGGGGAGCTGGGAGTAAAAGACATACTTCCAGCAAAGTTGCGCAACCACACTGATGATTTTCAGACACATTGCGCTTATCCAGGACTTAACCCATGAAGATCCAGAAATGCTCCAGCAACAAAACATTCATGGGGAAGTCCCATGAATGGTTTGTTTCTGGACCATTCCTGGATCTTCATGGTTTAATTTCTGGATAAGCGTGACGTCATCTGAAAATCTTCAGCACAATCACATGAATTTGCCAGGAGTATGCCTTTTTCTTCCCTGATTTTCCCCATCTGATAATCTCCTGTGATGTAGTCTATAATGAACCTACCAGGATAAAGGCCCTATTAGCTCAGGCTTAAAGAGAATACTGCCTACAGTTGAAGTCCACTTCAGTCTTGCTCTTCTAAGGTGACAAGGGGAAAGGCATAAATTAGGACAGTCAGTGGAAGTTTAGTCTTCAGCCCTTGAGGTTAAGATAGTGTCTTACTACTTTACTGGCATGAATAGTGAATAAAAGTCTTTCCTTTCAAGATCAAGAATCAGTGAAATTACTTCAGCCACAGTGATTTACTGATAACACAGTCATAAACATTTTTACTTAGAAGGAAAGCCGTCTGATTTCAGAGGGACTTCATCTGATGCAAGTTGATATAGGTAGGATCCTAACCAGAAAGTAGACTGCGTCTCTGTCAGCCTCCTTTTTTCCTCCCAGGACTTGCATACTTTTGTTCCTTTTCTTGTAGGTACTGGCAGATATTGAATTGGCCCAAAGTTTGCAGGCCCAGAAAAAGGAGGAGGAAGAAGAGAAAGAGGAGATGAAGGTGAAGGAAGTACCACATCCACTGGACAAGGACTATGGACTCTTGAAGTGTGATCTCACCCTAGTAGATCCATCATCAGAGGATTATAAGGTATGATGACTCCATAGAAAACTTCTTGATCTCTGTGATTGTGTGCTAGGACACCCAAACTCTGGGTTGGGACTGGAAGACCACTGTGAAGCAG
Organism: Phrynosoma platyrhinos; assembly: GCA_020142125.1. Taxonomy (NCBI): domain Eukaryota; kingdom Metazoa; phylum Chordata; class Lepidosauria; order Squamata; family Phrynosomatidae; genus Phrynosoma; species Phrynosoma platyrhinos. The sequence continues at coordinate 262,230,567 of CM034703.1, forward strand.
GGACAGCATGCAGGACTGTTTGCTCCCCAGCTTGATAAGGTTGACTTTCCATGTTTCTAGTTTGCCTTAGCACTTTAATGACTACCTCCTCCTCCTCTTCTCCTCTGTCCACATTAGCTGATTGTAACCTACATAGAGAAGACAGGCTGCAACTACCGAAAACTTCAGGTCCTGAATATTTGGAAAGTGAACAGGGAGGGTGAGGTAAGATCAAGTAAGAGTGCCCTTCTCATATTCTGCTCAGTGATTTTGTAACACTAACACACACACACACACACTTACTTACTTATCTCCAATGGGGGAGGGGCAATTTTGACTTTAAAAATATTTTAAAAACCAAAAAGCTTCCACGTGTCTCCTAGTGGCAATTGGAGGGGGGCAGTTTTGCCATGATTTTGTCTCCTGATGGGCTTTTTTTTTTTTTTTTTGGCCTACCCTGGAACTGCATAGAGGCCGCCCTTTCCCCGCTTCTGCAATAGGATATGTTATCCCTGATGTATGGTCCACAGATGCCCCAGACTGGGTGGAAGGACTGGCTGACTAGGTACATTTCAGCAGTGTGGTCTAAATAATCCAATAATCCAAGCTCTGCCCTTACAGCAGACTTTCCACATACCTCACACACACAGTCATATTAGGTGTGTAGAACTCCACTCACTTACTCTTCTATGTTTTCTCCCCACACCCTTACAGCGTACCCGTTTCAGGACTCACAACCACCTGGAAAACAGGCGCCTGCTCTGGCATGGCACTAATGTGGCAGTTGTTGCTGCCATCTTGAAGAGTGGCCTGCGCATCATGCCACACTCTGGCGGACGTGTGGGCAAGGGTCTTTACTTTGCATCTGAGAACAGTAAATCGGCAGGATATGGTGAGATCATTCTCTGCTTCCTTAGGCCAGTAAGAGCCACATTCACTCTCTTCTGATTGTTTTTTTCATCTGCATCTGAAACCAAATAGTCGGGGGTGGGGGGGGGGACACAAGAAGTGCTCTTCTGACAGGCAGGACTGGAATATCCCCCCCAACTTGTTTCAGGGATCTTTGTGGGCCATAAGTGACCCATAGGCAGGAGGTTCCCTTTCCCTGAACAGAACTGTTGACCCCTTTATGTAATTGCAAAGTCTCCTGCCACTAATCAGAACTATTCCACACAGGATATCTGAAAAGCATCACAAACATTTAGAAAAGGCATATTAATAACAAGAACAACATCCCACACATATCCTTTAAGGGGTGGGTGGGTTTTTGGAATTTGTATCGTATTTTTATTGTAGTTTTAATGCTGTAAGCTGCCCTGGTTGTGTTTGCAGAGGGGTGGGCTATTATCCTGGCCCAGCTGTATCCAGATTTTCCATTAACTGATTCCTCTTTTAACCCAGCATCTTCTCAAATTTATTCTCTTTTCCTTTGATTTCTGCCCCACCATTCAGTTTCCCATCTTCCAAATCTATACATCTTTTTACTTCCTTTTCCTTTTCATATTTAGGTAAAATTTTCCAGACTCCATGTTTTCGCACTTTTTCTCCACCTCTCCTCCCATTCAAAAAACCCAGTCCTTTTTCTAATCCTAGATTCTGTAAACTGTTGAATTTTCCTGCAAGGCCTAGGGGTCTTACTTCAGCACCTTTGATGCTAATTGTATTAGTTTCTGTTTGTTTGCTTGCTTGCTTGCTTACTATTCTGTTTCCTACCCTTGCTTTTAATGCCTGGGATCTCTCTTTAGGGGATCCCCAGATTATGTTCAGAGCATCTACAATCTGTGTACAATCTAAGACTGCTGAACTGTGTGCTTGTAGGATCATTTTCATCTAAGTTTCATTTCTCTCCCCCACCCAGTCTGCCCCACCTCCAAGAAGGTGGGGATCATGTTCCTGAATGAGGTGGCCCTAGGCAAAGAGTATCACATCCTCCATGATGACCCTTCACTACGCAAGCCTCCAGATGGTTATGACAGTGTCCTGGCCTGTGGCAGGACTGAACCTGGTAAGTCAGAAGACAGAAAGAAGAGAGGGGCAGGAATGATCACTGTAGCTTGTCTATCATATGCACTGACCTCCCTCTTTTGGCTTCTGTGGCTTGCTTTGTTATCTCCAGACCCTGCGCATGATAAGGAGCTAATCCTGGATGGGAAAAAAGTACTGATCTCCCAAGGAAAGCCCATTCCTATGAGTCAGTATCAGAGCTCCAGCTTCAGCCAGAGCGAGTACCTGATCTACCAGGAGAGCCAATGTTGCATTCGCTACCTTGTCCAGCTTCACTTCTGAGGGGCTACTTGGCCCGCTCGCCTGCTAGGCCTCACCTATTCACTGTTGAGGCTCCCTGTCTTTCTAGAGCTGAACCGATATGTACGAGAGACTATAATACCAATCTTGAGTGCCTTGACATAGTTGCCAGATCTTCATCAATACTTTTTTTTTTTCCTTAAGAATTCTTGGCTGCCAGTAGAACTGAGAAGAGAGAAAATTCTATTTATTTTTATGACTGGCAAGCAAAAAAGAACTTGATCTAGTTGGTTGAAATATATTCCTAAGAAAACCTTGTTCGGGCATAGCCCCTATGAAAGCAATTTGGACCTGTGTGTCCTGTAAGTAAAAGTGTGTGTGTGTGTGTGTGTTCCTTTTTTGTGTGGTTCCATCTGTTCTCAGCTAGTGGGATACACCTGTTTAGATTTTGAGGTTCATTGTTCAGTGAATTGCCAAAGGACAAGTTAAGGGTGTGGATGAATTTCTTGAATGTTGTGCACATCTTTGTAAAAGAGGTCTGGGTAATTGTGGCTTGCTAGTTTTTTTGTTTGTTTGTTTGTTTGTTTTTAGACTGCAGCTGCCAGTGTCCTTAACAATTGCTAATGTAGGCTAGAGGTGCAGAGAGTTATTATCTAACAAAATCTAGATTCCCACCCCTAGTCTAAAAGTGTCCTAAGCCTGTTTGTCTCCCCCTTCTGCCTAAGGCTGCTACCACACTGTAAAATTAATGCAGTTTGACACTGCTTTAACTGCCATGGCTCCATCCTAAGGAATCCTGGGGTTTGTAGTTTGTTGTAGCACCAGAGCGCTCTGACAGAGAAGGTTAAGTATTTCACAAAACTATAAATCCCAGAATTCCATAGCATTGAATCATGACATTTAAAGCAATGTCAAACTGCATTAATTTGGAATACATCCCTCACCATTTACTGTTGTGGCAAGTGCTGATGGGAATGAGAGTTTTAAAAACATCTAGAGGGCCACAGCATACTCACTACCTACCTTAACCAATACATTATCCGGCCTGAGATAAAGATGGTCCTTCCCCCATTGCACATAGAAAAGTTGACTAGACTGGCAATTGAGCCTTATGTCAAGAATGACAACAGAACAGCACCTGCAGGCAGGAAGGAAGCTCATGGGGTGCAGGGAAGTGGTGAGGTGCACACATTCCTGTGTTTGTAATATCTTGACACAATTCTGTGCTCCTCCCCCGGTCCATATCTGCCAAAATAAGCATTTGTCTCAATCTCCCTCATAGTAGGGCTGGCCCAGCTCAACTTGTAAACAAGCTTTTTTGTAATGTCCCAATACAATGGCATAAAATATTTGTAGCTTTTTGATAGCAAAAACAATGGAATCCGATCAAAGCTTAAAAGTGGTAATTTTAATGAAATAATTGAGAACAAGGAAGGAAATGACGTTTTGTTAAAGTTGTTATGTGTATTAAAGTCATTTCTGACTTATGGCAAACCTAAGGTGATCATGGGGTTTTCTTGACAAGATTTGTTCAGAGGAGGTTTGCCATTGACTTCCCCTGAGGCTGAGAGCATGTGATGCGCCCAAGATCACCCAGTAGTTTTCATTAAAATACTGTTGTATTTAGTTTCAAAAAAAGGGGGGGAAACCCTGAATGACACATTATTTCCCCAACTGTCATGGGGATGACAGTATATTCATGGATTTTGTTAGGACTTTTCAAATGAATACTATCTTACACTAAAGAAAGATATGCAAATTAATCTTACATTAGCCCTATTACCAAACTTTGCTGGTTCAAAATACTGCAGTTCTGTATATGGACATGCTTAATTTCTCTTTATAATAACATGTTAGAATGATGCTCAAAATGTTGGGGGCATTCTAAAGAGATCTTGAAAACATGGTACAATAACATGTGGATAATTACATAGACATAAAAAATTAACTGGAATATTTGGTTATAAAGACAGCAAAAAGAAACATCTTATTTTTATTTCACATTTCTACAGGAAAGCAGTCTTCGGATTTCTTTTTTGCAGTAAGTGAAGCAGGAAAATAGGATATTTAGATTTAAATTGCACCATCCATTTTTAGAGCTTCCATAAATTTTCTCCTTTAAAAGTCTTGCTTGCCTTTCTGGCTTTTGTCTGCATTGTGTTGACATGATTATATGGGGCAATATCAGGACAAGAATGTGTGTTCTTTTTAAGGGTCAATGAGTTTTATTTTTCAAGCCTGCTAGAGTCAATCTACTTATCTCTCTCAGATATATATATATATATATTCATATTCGTGTGTTTCTCGTGTATTTACATAGGGAAGTAATTGTGGGTGGGTAGGTGTGTTATCCACTGCATGCTCCAGCCTGAAGGAGAAGTGGCTAGATTGGTTTATGAACTTTTAATTTGTGTAAGTGGTTCTCTCAAGAATTGCTGTTAGAAATCTTTACCTCTAAGACTGGGCACATCTCAATTAACAAAGTTTATGTGTGTTTCTGAGTCTTGCCTCTGTAGCAGAAAATATGGTACTGCAACAGGAATAACATGGCAAAAATTGGGATATGTCTGTGCATCACTAAAAAGAAGAGCTGCTCAACATGTTTCAGCAAACCTACTAACAATATATGCATATGAAATGAAACAATCATGTCAGGTAAGCCTGACATAAGTAAACAAAGACATTATGAGCCTCTTGGAGACCACTTGTCTTCTTTCAAGATGGTTCCAGACATGACTTTTTCTTTCACAAGACTTTTGTATTTCCATTTTGCTGCCCAAATGTAGAGGTCTATGGGTTTTGCTGTTGTTGTTTTTTAAGCATGTTGGGAGCTGGTGAGACAGGTGTTTTCCAGTGGTGGAGGAGGAAACATCCTGTCATAGATTGCCCTTCATTACACCGGTAGGCAGGAAATACAGTTTGAGGGAACCACTACTTGGGGGAGCAACCCCCAAACACCCTCGGTCTCATTCCTGCCTCTGCTCCTTGTAGGCTAGCAAGAGCTGTTTTGTTCACTCTCTTTAATTTGAATGCTATATTTTCTACTTGCTCTCTTCATCTGTCTTATTTTACTTCTTTGTCTTGCCTTCAAAAAATCCTTTTTTCTCCCTTTCCCTATTTAATACAGTTGAGCCTCAGCTTTTGTAGGAGTAGGGGTGCAGGATGCCCACAGAAGTGGAGAAACACGCACACACAAAACCTCAAACATGCTTGCTGTAGACGTCTGCTGCAAAAATCTCTGCCACTGAGGCTGCCTCTGCTATGCCTCCATCATCTCTGCTTCCTAGAAAATTGATACAGCTGCAAAAGTCTTCTGTAGTGTTGTCGTCTTTCTCCTTGCCCTCCTCCTCTTCTCAGCGGCCCATACCTCCTTCCCCCTGCCTCGGCACCATGACATCTCCACCTCACTCCCAGCCACCTCTGCTGCCTCCATGCTACTTGTCACCTCTTTTTCCTATGAAAACCATCTTGTTCAAAGAACTATCTTTCCAACCCTAAGCCCAATATTACCCATCTGGTTGGCAATTACTCCAGTCTCATGGTGTTTCCAAGCACCAGCCAGCATCCTGCATCATTTTGGGGCTGGAGCTGCTGATAAGCAGACCTCGGAACGTATCCATGCAACACAGATGCTCCTCTATTGAACTTGGTTGGCCTCAGTTTGTTTCCTGTTTTTCAGTAGACAGCAGAAAGCCATAAAGAGACATTCTACTTAGCAGGCATCAGTTAATATTACACCTGAAGCTAAACACTGGAAAGCAATGAAGTTGTTCATAATCCTTATACAAGGGCAAGCACTAAGTAGACAAGTTCCCTGGATTTTGCAATTGCTCTGGCTTTCCTCAGCCTAGAAGGCACAGTGGTGGAATCAGACATTGCTGGCACAGCAGTCAGAGCTAAAAGGAGAGCAAAGCTCTTAGCTGCATGCCGGTTTGAGTACCACAACACAGAACAATGCTACTCTTTTCTTTTGCAGCAACAAGGGTGTATGTGAGTGAATGTGAAAAAATGAGAGAACAAAATGGTCTCTTGCCATCAATTGTTTTGTTCCCTCAGAAACATGACATCACAATCAAAGCAACATTCTAGCAAACCCAAACAACCCCACAGCACGGTTAGGTCAGGTATTTGCATCTGCCTTTTGATAAAAGGAGGGTATATTGTTCCTAGATAGTGATGGACTGAGGAGCAGGTGGATTAAACCATTTATCTGTAAATAAATATGCAAAAAAATTGGCAGGATGGGAATGTAGTAACATTCCCAAGCCCAAATAGTATTGTAGTGTCACATTCTCATTGGTAAATGTCTCTTCAATGCTAACTCTCATGTCTTTTATTTTTTACAGAATTTTAAATATTTTGCAAAGGACACTATGGTAGTAAGTCAGCAAGTGGTATGCACGGACAAATTTAAGTGGCCAAAGGATAAATAAGGCAGGAGTCCAATTCTCTTCCAAATCCCACTTCTCTGCCTGACGTAAGGCATGGCTGCAGAGCCTGTTATCTCAAATCTTTTCATCTACCACTCCCATCAGACCCACCAAGCAAGGCTAATGGTATGGAGAATGTGACCGGCAAGCCAAAACACCTGGTGTGTGTGTGTGTGAAAGATTTTCTGCTCCTGCAATAAAGAAATCTAGCCATTTAAATGCATGTGCCATTTATAGTACTCTGAGGAGTCCATCAGAATGAGCTCATGCTGCAAGAACATGAAATCCTATGGAAGCCCCACCATATGCATTGTATCTCCCTGCTCTGCCTCCTGTAGCAACTATATGTTTGCGGAGGAAACTGCACTGAGGGACAATTATCTTATTTAGGCTACAGTTTAACTTCCACTTACCTGGGAGAAAGTCCTACTGAAATTAGAGGACCTTGCTTCTGAGTAAACGTTTTGTTGTGCACCTTCAAGTCATTTCCTACTTATGGCAACCCTAAAGTGAATCTGTCATCGAGTTTTCTGGGGCTGAGAGTGTGTGACTCACCCAAGGTTACCCAGGGGGTTCCATAGCTGGCTGGGAAACTGAATCTCAACCTCCAGAGTCATTTTCCAGCGCTCAAATCACTATACCACACTGGTTGAGGATTAGTATAAATTATAAGTAACTTAGAATAGATGAGGTAATTGTAATTTTTAAATTTTAATTGTTTACTACTATTTTTAAGTATGTTAGGAAGCCAAGGCAGAACTGATCTAGAAAAGCAGATGCTCCCACAATGTTCAGATAACTCCTAAGGACTTAGTTGAACAAAACTGAGGGTTGTTTTTTTTTTGCTTTAACTGTGAGGGTTGTTCAAAGAGCCTCAGTCTTCCTCATCTGTAGCAGCATCCAGGCCTCCTTCACACTGATGGCTGGAAGCTAATTGTGGAGAAAATTATGAGGTACAATGGTATAAAAATGAGAAGAAACCTCCCACCGCGGTTTCTGTCACCAAAGCTTTGTTCTGGTGCCACAACAAACTACCATTCCCAGAATTCCATAGCACTGAGCCATGACAAAATTAGTGGTGTCAAACAGGATTATTTCTGCAGTGCAGATGCAGCTAAGGTGTGCTTGTCTAAGGTGCAAAGCTGCATCTTCTGCTTGGATACCTTTCCTGCAACAGGACAGCTTCAATTTACTTGGTCCTGGAGAATTAATCTTGTGAGCAAAATCTGAAGACTGCAACTGACAAACTAAACTAAGACTGGACACTTGGGGTGCATCTACACAGTAGAAATAATAGTTTAACACCACTTTAACTGCCATGGCTCCATGCTGAGGCACAAGGACTCTGGTAAAAGCTAAAGACCTTGTAAAACTACAGACCCCAGAATTCCATAGAATGATGGTGCTATAGCACTTAAAGAGGTGTCAAACTGCATTATTTCTACAGTGTAGCTTTGATCCTCCAGGTGTTTGGGGTCCACACTGATCCATATACCAAATTGGGTCCAGATCTGAATTGCTAAATTGAGCTCCAAACTGATGCAGAGTGTCATGCCCAACCCTAAAAATGATTAATGGCTTACATTTTAGGAACTTTTTTTGTGATTTTTTTTCCAGGCTTAGTTGTCACTGGCCATGTATGGCTCTCACTTCTCATGATAGCAGCCTTCTTTGACACAGCCTGACTGAGCCCTGCAAATTGTTGAGAAAAGAACCACTGATGTTTTGGACCATTTTAGGCAAGATACTCACTACACAGCCCCAACAATTCCAGCAGCTGTAAGTCTCACCCTGTTCTATGGGTTGGATAATGCAAAACTTGTTGTTATGGCCAATATTGGTTTGGTTCAGTGCGCAGTGATAGTCCTTATGGTTGTGAACTCATAAGAAAGAGACCAACTCTACATAATGGAATGTAATTTGCTTGCATGCCAAATGGAGTGTCACCGTGGGCCATTAGAGACGAAAGCTCTGCTTTGACTGGGTCCATTTACTTGTTCAACATGGACCCTTAGAGATGGCAGTGAGCAGATCATTATATTTTAGGCTGCTTGAGCCGTGTAAAATAGGAATGCAGTAATGGTCCAGCACCTGAGAGTACTTGATGGATAATATATTATTATTATTATGAACTGCCCTGAGAGAGGAACCCCAGCAATGGTACTATTAGCCAACTAATGGAGTCCAGGATAGAATCCAAGGGAATAATTTCTCATCCAAATTGGAACCTTTGATATATCCCCACGCACTATAGTAGCAGCATTAGCTAACAGGATCGATACAGGGGGAAGGGGAGATACTATCCAGTCCTATGTCAGGAAATCCATATTAGTTAATGAGACTGGGGGAGGGGGAACCAAATATTTGGCCATCCATCCAAACATGTAACTATAAGCAGCTCCGTCAGTGGCATCAATAAGGGGGTGCGGGGGGTGGCCAGCACTGGGTGGCACCCCAGAAGAGGAATGGCACCCAGTTGGGCCCTCCTGCTACTCTGCCTCTTCTGGCTTGGTGGGGGGGAGGCAGCAAAAGCCTCCTCATGAGGAGACCTCTGCCACCACAGTAAAGGAAAGGGCACCCTGGCCACCATGGCCTCCCCCAGCAGTCCCCCCTACACAACAGATGACACCAAGGTTGGGGATGCTATTGAGCTCAGCTAAGGGGAAAAAATGACAAATTCTGAACATTCAGTGTTTATTTTAACTTTTATACCCTCCGACTGTTCCAGTTTGCCTGGGTCAGCCTCAGTTAATATTCTGTCATTCCACTTTTTTTCAGCTGATTTTAAAATATCCCAGTTTTTCTCTCCTCCTCCCACTTTCCCTCTTTGTCCTCAGCTTATTGACATTGGTGCAAACTTTGGGCCTTTGCAGACTGCCAAAAATAATGCAGATTGAGGTCACTTTAACTGCCCTGGCTCAGTGCTAAGGAATCATGGGAACTGTAATGTATTGTGGCACCAGAGCTCTCTGACAGAGAAGGCTCAATATACCAGAAAAAAAAAATACAGTTCCCATGATTCTTTAGCACTGAGCCAGTTAAAGTGACCTCAGTCTGCATTATTTCTGGCAGTCTGCAACGGCCCTTTGTTTAAAGTACAAAAGTGGTTAAGTAAGTAAGTAACTCAGCAGGGGACAGAATCCTACCCTTCCCAATAGGCTCAGGCAAAAGTAATCTGCTATAGGCTTTTTTTAGCTTGTGTGTTCTTTCTCGTTAATAACTTTGGCCATCTTGACAATGTATCCCAGTTTTTATCTGTGGAATACTGGAGAGTAGGAAATGTCATTTCCTCCTCCAGTACCCAGGAAGTAGTTACTGTCCTTTATGCCATGCTACCATGCCACCACCATCACCACCCAGGGCTAGACAAAATAGGAAATGGTCCCAGTCCTTTACTGTAACCTTCAACAGCTCCCAGCAGTCTCAGCCAATGCAGCGGATAGTCAGTGCTACTAAGAGTATGGAGGACATTAGGCTGGGAAGCTTACTTTGCAGCAGTGCTTTTTAAGGTGATGTAACAGACAGGCAGAGTCTTTCCCCAGTGTGCCATATTTGTACTCATTGGCTACAAATCTTTCTTTCTTTCTTTCTTTCTTTCTTTCTTTCTTTCTTTCTTTCTTTCTTTCTTTCCTGGAAATTTACTGTGGACCAGCAGCTAATAGCTCACGGATTGGCACTGCTTCACAGGTCACTGCTTGGAGTAGCACTGCTGTACAGTCTCCAACAGACGCTGGAAACAGGATAACCCTTCAATCTCAGCTTGATTCTCGTCTCGACACCAAGCTGATTTTGGCCTAAATCTGTTCCGTGGGAGTTACTTACCTGCAGTGCTGCCATCATGGAACAAAAGCTATCTTCATCTGATTCAGACTTTGATTCTGGCTCTTCTTTAACCTTCTTTTTCTTTACTGTTGCCTGAGTACTATTGCTAATATCCCAAAGGACAGGGATGACCTTAACAGATTATAAAGCTGGACCAAAATTAATATGAATTTCATCAGGGAGAAATGTAGGATACTACACTTGGCCAGTAAAAATGAAATGCGAAGGCTGAATATGAGTCAGCATTGTGATGTGGCAGCTAACAAAGCCAATGCAATTCTAGGATGCATCAATAGGAGTATAATGTCTAGATTGAGGGAAGTGATAGAACCACTCTATTATTTGGTCAGGCCTCATCTGGAACACTGTGTCCAGTTGTGGGCACCACAATTCAAGAAGCATGTTGACAAGCTGGAGCATGACCAGTGGAGGGCAACCAAAATGGTGAAAGGTCTGGAAACCATGCCCTATGAAGAGAGACTTAGGGAGCTAGGAATATTTAACCTGGAGAAGAGATGGTTAAGAGGTGACATGATAGCCCTGTTTAAATATTTAAAAGGGCGTCATATTGAGGATGGAGCAAACTTAGAACCAACAGGCACATGCTCCCCCACTCCTTCTAGTGATCAAAGTTATCTCCATCCCAAAACCAGGCCTGAAACCAGGATACTTGGAACTATAGAAACCTGGAACTATAGAAACTTTCTCATCCAGGACGCCCTGGAGCTGGGAGACCAACTACATTCTATAGAGAGATTGTTTCCTGTAGCTCACACTCACAGAAAACAATTTCTCTGGGTATTTATATACACACATTTTTTAAAAAACAAAATTACAATAATTACATTGCTGATTACCAATTATTAGTACAGAAAAGGAGAAAGAACAGTGTGGGGTTTTTGTACATGTTTTTAGCCTAGAAGTTCCACTAAGAGGTGATATGATAGCCCTGCTTAAGTATTTGAAGGGGTGTCATATTGAGGACGGAGCAAGCTTGTTTTCTGCTGCTCCAGAGAACAGGACCTGGAACAATGGGTGCAAGCTCCAGGAAAAGAGATTCCACCTCAACATTAGGAAAAACCTCTTGACAGTGAGAGCTATTCGACAGTGGAAGACACTCCCTCAAAGAGTGCTGGAGTCTCCTTCTTTGGAGGTCTTTAAACAGAGGCTGGATGGCCATCTGTCGGGAATGCTTTGATTGAGAGTTCCTGCATGGCAAGGGGTTGGACTGGATGGCTCTTGTGATCATCCAACTCTCCACCTCTATGAATCCATGATTCAACACTAGCCATCTAGCAAATGAGCAAATGAGGAATTATGGGAGCTTCAATCCGAAAACATCTGGATGTTCACAGTTGCCTGCCTCTGCTCTAGAGCTTCTAACAGGGACGTGATGAATGACAAACAGTCCAATACATTCTAAGAAAGATGACTAAGAAATTAAAATGAAATTTCACATACCAACCTTTACTCAAAATGGGAAAATTAATTCCAAGAGCTCGCTCACCTCAACCATGGAGGCTGTGAGGCTTCCAAGAATGCAGCTTTAATTGTGGCACCTGCTGAAGCTGGCAAGAAACGTCTGGGCTAGATTTGGGTTCTGGGAAGTTTTAAGGTTTGGAGCTGAGGAAAGGTGAGTTCCAATTGTTCTGTGAATAGAGGAAGGAGGAAGAGGAAATGGGGACATGAAGGAGAGATTAAAAAGTCAAAGAGGAAAGAAAGGATTCCAAAGAATTTCTAGCAAAATGAATGGGCACGAGGCTAATCTTTGTACTAGGTTACAGGGGCAAAGGGATAGAGCAGAATTATTAGGATGGCTGCTTCTAAAACATCAGCCACCTTAAACCCACTGCATCAATGGCAACATGCAGTCCCACTGACACAAAGTGATTTATTTGAGGGCTTTTTGTCCAAGGAATCTGTGGTAGATAGGTGGCAAATGTTCTTTAAGGAGAATCAGTTGACTCTTCAAACATGGCAGGGATGGAGGGAGAATAAGAGAGTAAGACAAAGACTGCCTTGGCAACCATACTTGCTATGATAGTATTAATTAAAACACAGTTCCAATACTGATGTTTGTTCTCTTGCCAGGGTATTTTGGTTCCAGCCAAATCACAAGTGCATGGCTTTAACACAACTAGACAGATCCAATAAGCAACCCGTTTTGCTGCCTGTTCGTTCAAAGCCATACAACAACTCCTCTGGCACCCAGTGCCAAACGTCCATTTCAAGACAAGAGTCACAATTATGGCTTCAGGGACATTACCGCAGTACACAGTTATAGCACATTTAATCCACTTTTACTGCTATGGCTGCCTCTTGTGGCATCCCGTGGTTTGTAGTTTAGTGACAAACAGGCCAATACATTCTACATTGTGGCATCCTGTGGTTTGTAGTTTAGTGAGTGATAAACAGTCCAATACTTTCTAAGAAAGATGTCTAAGAAATTAAAATAAAACTTCATATACCAAGGTTTGTTCAAAATGGCTGAGAGCAAAATTGTTCTCTGGCTGAGAATTTTAAATGCCCCTTCCTAAACTGCAAATACCAAATTCCATAGGAGACAGCCGTAGCAGCTAATGTGGAATAATAGCACTATAACAGTGTATAGCACTATAACAGTGACCCCAATGCTCTTTTTCCAGGTTTTTCCACTCACATCTTTATTCACAGAGCCTGGGAAAGTTCCTTTCATTGTCCAGTATTCTGTATCAGCTATTTAGCCTCACCTGGAATACTGTGTCCAGTTCTGGGCACCACAATTCAAA
>CM034703.1:262292656-262310663 GCA_020142125.1 Phrynosoma platyrhinos
TATCTATCCAGGAAATAGAGCGTTCCCAAGGTGCAGCATGTGACAGTATCCGTTCACACTGCTGCTTATTACATATGCTAGACGTCTGCAGTAGGCCCTGTGTGTATCACACGCTGGCAAGTAAACAGCCTTTTGCAGTTGCTGTAGCAACCAGCAGCATAAAGCAGGGATGGCTTCCATCCTCTTTTATTTGCACAGCAACTGGCTAAGATACCCAAGTGCCTTGCTTTACAGAGGAGAGACCCTCTCTAGTCCATGTCCAGGCTAAAGAAAAGGGACCATAGGAAAGGAAAGCTGAGGCCTTGAAGCTGCCAACCAACAGTTAGCACTTAGGCAACCAACTGAGGCTACAGTCCTCTGGGTGACTTAGGATAGCTTAGGGGTAGGCAACTGGGTGATGGGTGGGGGCCACTTTTGCATCTGGATGCACCTCTGGACACTCCAAAGTGATGTTCCTTCACCTCTGGACAACATTTTGGATGAAATGGTAATGCTTTTTTGCAAGGGAAGTTTCCAGGGGCTGGGAATGACATATGCAAGCAGCCAATGTGATGTAATGGTATGAGTGTTGAGTTTGAGTGTTGGACTATAACTCTGGAGACCAGAATTTGATTCCTAGCTTGGCTATGGAAACCCATTGGGTGACCTTGGGCAAGTCACATCCTCTCAGCCTCAGGGGAAGGCAATGGCAAACCCCCTGAACGAATTTTGCTAAGGAAACCCCATGACAGGTTTGCCTTAGGCTTGCCATAAGTCAAAGATGACTTGAAGGTACAGAATAACAACAAATGCAAGCAGCCAGTGTCCATTTTTTGCTGCTTTTTGGATGAAAATGCATCCCAAACAAGAGCTTTTTCTTTTTGGGAGCCCTTGGTGACACTATGAGGGCTGAGGGGCTGCATGTGGCCCATGGGCTGCACTTTTTTCACTCCTGGGCTAGCATAACCACACAATACACTAGCAACACTTCTTTTTCTGAACTTGTTTTAGAAAGCATGCAGTACTTCCTTACACAATGGTGTTGCCAAACAGTGTGACGGTGATCAGGGAACATCTAGGCATAACTCTGATTCCCTGCAACCCAAACAGTCATGGATTGGCTGCAGGGCTGTATTGGGAGAGCTGCCTTGTACCACTACCCAACTGGCCACCTTCACTCTTTTGGACCACATAAGCCTATTTTACATTACAAACTTTACACTCTGCCAGCTTCAAATGGGATCTCGCTCTGATCAGGCACACAGGACAGCCAAGGTTTTGCCCATGGTGTTGAAATGTATTGCATGATGCCTTTGTTTTATGCAGCAAAACCCATGCAGCCACCCTGTGATGCCAAACTCACTCCTCATAAAAACAGGGATAGTTTTTCTCACTTGCTGCTTGCTCTTTCACTGTCTCCATGTTTCTTTTCCATACCTGCCATCGGCACATAATTGACATAATTCAACACAGAGAGACCTTAGTAGATAGAAATTCTGGCTGAATAGTTGCTTCTGTGTTACTGTGAGGCCTGCTGGTATTTACATTAACCCAGTGCATAACAGGATAATTTGAAAAGTCCCAAGTAGTTGATGTTCATAGAAGGAAGAGCCACCATTTTCAATGCCTCTTATACTGTTTGGGGTCTCTTGTGTTACCCTGTGAAGCAGGGAGCTATAGCACCGTAGCATCTCCTGTACTACCAAAATGAAATAAACCTTAAACTTTATTTGCCTAAGCTTACATATACAATATCTGCCTTAGTGGCGTAAGGAGTCAGTATGGTCCAGAACCACCCTGCAATGGATTGCCCAACCACTGGGCTATCATGGTTCTGGAGCTAGTCAGAAAGCACACGGGCAGCCTTAATATATAGATAAAATGCAGTATGCAAGGGAATCTTGTAGCACTTTTGAGACTAACTATGTAGAAATTGTTAGAGCCAAAGCTTTCATAGTCTTGGTCTACTTCCTCAGATGCACGGCTATGCCTCTGAATTCATATAGGCAGAATGTTGGACAGATTTCAAGACTTAACAACTAGTCTAACTAGCTAACTTGAGACCAGGCACCTATCTCTTTGTAGGATCTTGGTTGCATTCTAAACACACTTAATATAGTAAACCCCATTGAACAGTAGAACTTGTGAGCAAGTAAGCATGTGTATGGTTGCATGATTTGCCTTATTGTCTTGGTTTGAGGATAAAATAGTAGAATCTTCCCATGGGCTACCCTGAGGTTCTTGGAGGCAGAATGAGCTATGTCTCTCATATATAAATCAGGCCATATTCTTTGACTAAAGCATGATGTTTGTGTGTAGTGGGTGGATGATCCTGTTACACAGAATGTTTTTCTTAAGTTTCTTCTCTGACCACCCAATATTAATTGTGACAAAACAGGATCCCCCCTCCACACATCTACTGCCATCCTGTAACACAGGTGGATTTTTGTGTGCTGGTAGAAAACAGATGGGGTGAATGTCACTGGAGGTTCTGAGATTTGTAGCTGTAGATTTTTAAAATAATAATAATAATAATAATAATAATATCTAAATCACACTTGTTATCATAGGCAATTTTTCTGCAATTCTCAGCAATAGCTGCAACTTTTATTGCCAGCCTCCAATATTTTTTGGTTTTTTTTTCCAATTCCAATATTTTTTTTAAAAAGTCCCAGTGGACAGACGTGCATCTACAGTTGTGGTTCATGCTTGATTTTTTAGTCATTCCCCCAGTGATGAGTACTGTCATGCAGGCTGCAACATTTGCATGCTGGATAGTTTCAGGATGAATGTTGGGAAAGATAAAGGCAATTCCTCCTACTCTTTCTCTTTCATTGATGCACTAAAATTTATAATTTCAGAAAGGCTGGATGATACCTGAACCTCAATAAACCATGCCCTCCATTTAAAAAAATATATAGCACAGACACAAGACATTGCTATGTCCAGCAAAAAGTCTCCCAAAAATAACAGGAAAGAACCCATTGACAGGGAATTAGTGGATGCAGAGGCAACAACCATCAATACCTGGCAAAAATGAAGTAGCTACACTGCAAGTGTTCACTTCTTTAAACCAATTTGGAATTGCCCACAGACATGGCTCTGATCTGACTTACTGAGAATCAGGACACAATCAGTAGGTGGTAGTTATTTTGAATCAATTAAAAATTTGACATCTGAATGTACTGAGCAGAGCCACTTTTTTCTCCTAGGGGGGTTTCTGTGCCTTTGAATTACCACAAGAATGAAAAAAGTCAGTAAATAATATTTTCCAGGCTTTCAATACAACAGGAAAAAAAAGCAACTTGCTGCTGATGTCTCGTCATATGGAAGTCCAGCTGCCACAAGAAGAACCAGAAATTCTAGCTATCACTGATTTTGGCTAAAATGTTTAAAAACTCTTCTCTCTCCCTACACCCTTTCACTACTAAACCATCCAAATGGCTGCTTTGGAAACGTTTTCTTCCTTGATTCAAATGCTTTTTTTTAAAAAAATGTAATCACATTATCTCTGAACAGACAGAGTTTGCATTTTTATTAAATCAATGATAAGTTACAAAGAAGGAAAAATATAGAATTATATGTACAGCATTTTCAAAGACAAGCCCTAAGAAGATTGGGATGGGGGAGGGAGGAGAAATTCCTCCAGGCAGCAAGGAAAGATGAGCGTTTTGCTTGCAAGTAACAGAGGAATTAGAGAGGTTTGTACCAGCCAGGGTACAATGCCAAAACTGGTTGATCTGCAGTACAATTCTTCTTGTTCCATTCCATTTTTGTGGGATCAAAATATTGAGATGCACCTGTATTGATGTACACCATCTGGGAATCTGACTCATTAAATCAGATGGGCAACTTCAGTGGGTCTAGAAACCAATCCCCACACCCATCCAACTCTGCTGACGGCCCCACCAAATTTCAGCAGCCAAATAAAAAATAACTGCTTTAAGATATGCTACTTTTAAGGGTGAGAGGTTGTAGTAGGCTGCTACAGTCGGACAGTTCAGGAAAAACCCTTTTAAAATGAGCATTTCCTATTTGTGCAAAAGGGGAGTTCTTTTTTCTTTTATTTTTGGTGGTCAAAAATTAACAAGACAGTTCGTTGTCCAGTTTTAGTGGTGGTGTTTGGAGGGACCCTGAGAGCAAAAATATCTCCAAGGCCACATACAGCCCACAGGCTATGCATTGCCTCCTGTTCTGCGTCAGATCTACGAAGCTATACTCATTGACTTGTCCTCACTTGTGACTATCAGTCATCAGTCAGGACATCACAAGTGGCCATCAAGACCACCAAATATATTCATTACAGAGGGCAAATCAGTCAGCAAACACAGATACCATCGGTGTGGAGCCACTGGTTCTCAAAGATGTTGTAGACTTCAACTCCCATTATCCTTTACCCTAGTCATGCTGGCTGGGGCTTTTGGGAGCTGAAACCTCAAACAGTTGGAGGCTCAAAGCTTCCTCATCTCTTTTCTATTCTGCACAGGTATTACTAAACCAAATGAATACAACAGTCCCCCTCCCTTTCAACTTGATTTTTTTTCAGGATCTGAAATATCATTTTTACAAAATATAAACAAAACGACAGGCTGAAGCTATACATAACTGGACAGGATTGAGCATCATCCTACTCCTGCTCAGTTGTGGGTAGCTTCAGCATGTCAGTGTTGTATTTTTAATCTTCTTAAAAAGTAACTTCTAAGCTCTGCTCTTAATTTTTCCTGATAGCTTTGGTATAGTAATCCAAAGGAAGGAGCCCAACGTAGCAAGGGCTGTGCGTTACTTGTGATTCCCAGAGGCAAGTGAAGCATGGGATGTGCTGCAAAGATGTGGTTGCCAGTGGGTATGTTGTGCCTGCTGAAATTTTAGGAACAAAGGTTGAACATACAATTCCATGTGGCTGTAGGCAACAAGGTGGGTAGAGTTCAACAGGAAAAGCCAAGTTCAATATTGTAGCTTTCAAACTAGTATTCTGATTCATTCAACAGTCACATTTCTTTATAAAGACAATTGGCAGTAATAATTTGCTTTACAAAGATAATCTGCAGCTAATGCAGCAGTATTTATACAAAGAAACACACATGCCAATTTATATGGAGTGGCAATCAGACCCATTTCAGTGAAACTCTACCGATTTACAAATTAGGTAACAAACTGACCTTGGCTATGTGGTATCTTTAATCCTCTGGAATACAATTACTGAATGGAGCAATGTGAATTGGAAGCTCTGTTTAGGATGACAGCTTGTCTAGGTTGCAAGTGCTAAATAGACAGGTCAGTAATACTGATCAGAAGTCTTCAAGATAGTCATCTGCTTCAACCTGAGGCCTCTGGGTGCCACCTCTTCACTCACACAGGCTTGTTCTGACCAAACAAGCACCCTCATGATAACAATAGACAAGGGCTGAGAAGGAGAAGTGAGTGAAATGTGGCAGAATTTATTAAATCACTAATGCGGCAATCATTTTTCCACTTCTGAGTGAATCTTTTTCAGGGGAAAGGCTGGAGCTTGCTGGTAGTGCTCATGCTTTGTACAGAGAAGGTCACAAGTTCAGTCCCCAGTATCTTCAAGTAGGGCTGGGAAAGATGCGTACTTAAATCATAGAGAGCTGCTTGACCAACCCAGATAATATTGAGCTAGATCCAAGGTGGGCAGATGTTAGGATTGGAGAACCCAAGTGTCAGAGGGGGGAAAACATGTAGAAAAGTGCAGCCCATGCTCGCCCAAAGCCCCAAGCCCCAGAATATATATTTTTTAAGTCGGCCAAATTTTCTCAACCAAAAGTTACTCCAAATGCCTCAAATCCATTACAAAATGTGCAGTTTGCTTCCACAACCCTCCAAGATCCTCCCCACAAAACTCAACACTCCTGTCCCAAAACCTTTATAACTGGCAGAAAATCAGCCAACAATGCAACTGGAAATGATGCAACATTTTGAAACTGAAGAGCAGGTGCAGGCTCTGGAAAGGCTGCAGGACGGAAAAATGGAACCCACCCCACCCAAGTTGCATGCTCCTGACATGAAGAAATTAACCCCTGCTCATAGACACACCTTGGAGGCATTTTGTGGCAATGTTTTCCCCAAAAAATTTTTCTAGGAAAAAAAAAAGGCTTGGGGAAATATTAGGAGATCTTGGGGGGGGGGGGGACAGCATTCAGCTCACATACACATCCCAAGCTGGATGGACTTAGGGTCTCGCTCAATAATAAAGCAGCTTCTTGTGCTCAGGGAGAGTAAGCATCACTGAATAGTATGGGGCTGGGGAAACGTGTTTAGGACTGTTCAGAGGGATCAAAACATTTGTGAGCACTTACTGGAGACACCATCATGGGAGAATTTTATGATAAATTCAAAGGTGCTTTATTGGCAAGACAAGATCTCACATATCCTGCCAAGGAGAGATTTCCTGAGGTATCTGCCATAAAATAAACATGGTGGTTGATGTCACCCACTTACAAAGGGAGCAGCTGAGACTGGCATCCAGTGCTGAAAGCTCTAATCCAGACTATTTCTGATTAGTCATTGTTCATTTTTATAATGAGGAAAGCCAAATATATGACCACAGTTGCTATACCAGGCCCTGTCAACTAGACAGAACATTTGGAGAAAGTTTATACCCTTCAACACTTTCTTCTTTTAGGAAGAGGCACAATTCCAGAATCTTTTCCCAACCTGGCACTTTCCTCCAACTGTACTGAAGTACAACTCCTACAGTCTCCAGAAAGCAGGATGGAGATGATGGGAATCATATTCTGCTGCAGCTGGAGGACTCACCAGGTTGGAGAAGACTGCCATATGTTGAGGACTAGGCTGAAAGCTGTGAAAGCATTTTTTCCATTTCCTTATTTAGCTATATAATGAGTCACATGAGTGAAGCACTAGGGACAGAGCACCAAAGTCTTTCCTTCTTGGTATATTCCCTTGTATCTAGGCCACATCTAGTTTCTGGTTCTATATAAACCAGAAACCCTTTTTGCTCTACTCTTGAAAAATGCAGTCCATGAGATACAGCAGCATATTTTCAACTGTCAGCACCACAGATATAGCAAGTACCACCGGCTGCCATGATCAAGGAAAGACTTTTCTCATGATCTCCAGCTCCTTCAATATGATTCAAAGAATTTGTGTGGGAAGGGGTGTGGTCAAATTTTCTAAAGAAACAAGTCTTTCTAAAAAAAACAAACCCATTTTGAGAAATCAGCTCTTTTCTGAAGGAGATACAATAGGTTTAGGGAAGGTAAAGGGAAAAAAGCACTCCTGAGCATGGGGCAGACATTGTATAATAGAGGTAATACCATGAGACTCAGATGGTCTTACTCACTGCAGAGATCTCAGCCAGAACCAAGTGGAACCCATACAGAAGAACCATTTCTCTGGCTGAGCCTTAGTGAGCATTCATCTCAGCAACTGTCCAGGTTATACCCTCTCCCATCCCCTCACTTTCATGTACAAATGGCTTTTCCTTTGCACACACCTTACTTACTCTTTCTCCAAGGAGACCTGCTTTGGGGTGGCCTGATGCTGATGCACTCTAATAAAGCACATGAAGGTCCCCAAAGGTTTTCCCCCTCCCTGGCCCACAGCCCACCTTCCTGTTTCAGTATGGGGAGAACTTCTGTCTCTCAGCCTTCTTGCTGGCATTGGCTGTGGAGATCTTGGTCGTGTAGGTGGCAAGGCTGCCATTGTGCCCCGTGGCTGAGGAAGGGGGCAGCGTCAAGAAAGGGACGGGTTTCAAGCCGATGAAGTTGGAGAGGGAGATGGCATAGGGGGCACCAAGCAAGGTTGGGGGAGGTGCGGCCACTGCTGTCAGCGTTGGGGCTGGCGAAGGGGTAAGGGGCTGGGAGAAAGTCATGCCGAGGTCAACGGGGGGCGTCTGGGAGGTAGATTTGGCCGTCTCTAAACTGAAGAACAACAAGAAGGGAAAAAGAATGAGATCCATGCATGGCACGCACATTCACATACACAAATGCTGACAGATGTGGTTATATACCTTGATGTATATGTTCAACATTATACATATACAGGCTTGCATAGCATAGGTGAGGCTATGTGCAGTTTGCATGGTACACAGAAGTATGCATATACAATAGACACACAGAGACATGTGTTTACATTGGCATGCATAATATGTGGAAAGAATAGGTACACACAAGAGACTGGAGCAGGTGAAGAAGAAGCTCAAAATATTTTTTGCATCAAGATAATGTCTTCTTCTCCAGTATCCTCTCCTCTGGGAACTATGTTCATGCATTTAAAATCTGTGTTTGGAGCCTCCTTTCTGAAATACGGGGTTTGTCAGTCAGGGTTCAAAGGGAGTAATAGCAACGGTCTTATTATAAGGTACTCTTGTAGTGCATCCTGTTTACACAATCATACCATTCCACATCATATCAGCCTTATACCCTTCCTGAAATTCTTGGGTCACTCACAGACCACTGTGATTTTCTATAGAAATCTGAACTTCAACCCTTGAGATAATAACCACAGTATTATTTATCTGTTTTCTTATCCCAAGGGGCAGGGGGACGATTCTCCTTCAGCTTTGTTCAGCTTCTTGAATGTGAACACTCACAGGAAGTTAAAATAAATTATGGGAGTCATTCCAACAGGCAAACTGATCTTGTAAACAGGAAAGTGTGTCCTTCCGTGAAAGGCTATGCATTTAGGACCTGTGTCCCCTGGTGGCACGAGCAAAGGAAATGTGAATGATTTTTACTGATCCAAGTCTTGTAGTATTGCAAATGTTGGAAGTTATCACAACAAGAAATTACAATATCTTTCTATATATCTTTCTATGTTCCACTTAGATGTGATTATCTCTTTGATAAGGTGGAACAATTCCACCATTCTTCTTGGATAGGTCTGACTGGTGTTTTCTGTGGCTTGGAGTTAGAAAGGAAGTTGAAGAGAAAGTAATGACAGGTCAGGATAGAGTACACCCCAAATATGGCAACTAATGTGCCAAGCATCAGGTTGTCCCATGAGAAATTCAAAGACTGGCTGTTCACATCTAGACTGGAGGCAGACAGGCATTAGTGGGAAATGCTGATGACAGAGCAATGGGAACACTTCAGGATGGTGTGTTTAGTATTCCTGTTTATTAAGCAAAAGACAGAGTGTTTGCAAACTAAACAATTCACTCACCACAGTGTAAGATGTCACTACTCAACTTCCACACAGGTGTCCATTTAAGAGCCCCAGGGTTTAGGCATATCAGGAAGGATCCATCCACATCAGTATCTTCACAAATCTATGTAAGTGCTGCATCACTTCACCACAATCCAACCCCTCAACCCTGCAGTCATAATGGCCCTTACCAGGCTGTGATGAGGTACTGAGCCAAAGTGATGCTAACTGGGGTGCCTGTGATGGTCACATGACGTTCAGAGGAACCCTCAGTCTGGTTCCCAATCTTGATGTGCGCTCCAGACATCTGTCGGATCTCACTTATCTTGCTGCCCTGGCGGCCAATGATGCAGCCAATGAGCTAGGAAATAGAGAGGGAAGGATCAGCCTTTGGAGTGGAATGACACCATAAATTTTGTCACCAGAGCATTAAACTGCACAGAGCAAAGTGTGTGAGAGCAGAGTTATTCTTTTGGCAGTGAGGGATGACTTGGAAATTATTGAATACCTCAATGCCTGGCTTATAGTATATCAACGATCTATGCATTTCTTTGCCAAAGTCAGTAGGGCAGTGAACCCACTCCATGTCTTAGCCTGATCTTTAAAGGGGCTATTCAAGGAGTTGAGTATGACCCCAAAACATGTCCTGTAAAGTTCAGGCTAAATCCCAGAGCACATTCTGTCCTGTTGACAATGCAGCCACTAGTTGTCACTACAGAGATGCAATATTGTATTCTTAGCTGGAGTCTGTCGAGGCTCAGCCACTCTGTTCTGCTTTGATCAGACCTCAACTGGAATATTCTCTCCAGTTTTGTGCACCACCATTCAAGAATGATATCAACAGGCTTGAATGTGTCCAGAGAAGGGTGACCAAGATGATCAAAGCTCTGGAAACCAAGCATTATACGGCATGACTAAGGGAGTTGGGTATGTTTAGTTTGGAGAAGAGAGGACTGAGGTGACATGATAGCCATTTTTCCATATCTGAAGAAAGGTCATGTAGAAGATGGAGCCAAGTTGTTTTCTGTTGCTCCAAAGACTAGAATACAAGCCCATGGATTAAAATTACAAGAAAAGAGATTCCACCTAAACATTAGGAAGAACACCTTTACTGTAAGACATGTCTGAAAGTGGGGATGGACTCTCCTTCTTTAGAGGTCTTCAACAGAAGTTGAATGAATACTTTACAGAACTGCTGTAATTGTGTATTCCTGCATGGCAGGGGTGGACTAGATGACATTTTGCAGACCCTTCCTACTGTAAGATTCTATGAAAGATATCAGGATTGGACTGGAGTGAGAAAAGATACAAGACTAGCAACATCAGATTAATCCTGTTGCAGTTGTATTTGCATTTATTGGTGCTGTGTTAGACCAAGGGTATTTCCTAAGCCTGAAATGTAGCCAGAAGAACAAATGTGGGTTTATTTTATGTGTGTGTGTGTATTTTGGACCTATCTTTATTAAAGGAGGTCTTGGGGACAGGAGAAATAATTGAGTGTTTCCAGATGTAGGGTTTTTCATACTAGCGTCTCAAAGTAACTATTTAAGCTATTCCATCTCTTTCTCCTTAACAGATTTTCTGTGTTGAAAGGCAGAGGTATGAGTGGAAGAAATCTTTTTCTAAAGTCCGCAAAAAACAAAACAAAACAAAACAAAAAAATCAGCAAAGGAGGCAGGGCAGTTACAAGGCAAACACGTCATCTGAAACCTCTGAGTGCTGTACTTCTGGGTTTCTACCACACTGTGGCAGAAACTGGCCTTTATTTTAAAAAAAAAAGTTCTCTGATGCTTTTTGTTTAAAAAAAATCCTCAGAAATTACTACGGTACTTTTTTGCTTTTTAGAGGGATGGAGAGCAGAAATAAAGGTCAACAATGCCTTCTGCCCACTCATTTCCTGCCTTCTAAGACTGCGTCTGCTGTTGTGCAATAGGTTCAGCAGCATGTGTGACATCTGTAACATAGGCCCTGGCACACTGGTCGTGCGGGTGAACACAAGAAATTCTGGTGCATTCCTCTGTTATTTTGACATTCACCCTTTCTTTACTCTTAGCAAGCACAAGATATAGAGTATAAAGGACACCTCATATGGTAGTAGGGGGAGAAAGGAAGTCTGAAATGAACCTTATCTATTGATCATGATCTCTACCACACAGGAATGCCCCCAACAACAATAACAACAACAACAATTCTTTCCCGCCTGTCTTCAAGACTCTGATTTATCTCTACTTGCATGTCCTCACTAGAGCAGACCCAATGAATTAAAGGGATTTACACATGGATTGATGTATCTTTTTTCAGCAAGTGATTCACAAAGTCTACTCTAGAATTCAAAGATATAGCCGTGTTAGTCTGTAGAATCAGTATGTAGAGAGATCTTGTAGCACCTTCGAGACTAACTGAAAGTTTAGCTGCCAATTTCTTTCAGTTAGTCTAGGAGGTGCTACAAATTCTACTCTAGTTAAAACTAGCAATTGGGTTTAGGCCACATGCTGGGGAGTCCTGTAATCCAAGAGAGTAACTTCCCACAGCTCTGAGCAAACCAGCTCTAAATGTCTGAGTACAGACACCCAACTCAGAGCCAACATTTTACCATTCCCCGATTGATTCAGTGGGTCTGCTCTAGTTGTTGTTAATTGTTGTTGTTAACTGCCCTTGAGTTGATGTTGACCCATGGCGACCCTGTGGATGAGGCATCTCCAAGACTCCCTGTCTTCCACTGCTCTGCTTAATTCCTGCAAAGTCATACCTGTGAACTCTTTTATAGAGTCCATCCATCTAGCATGCAACCTTCCTCTCTTTCTGCTTCCCTCTACCTTTCCTAGCATTATTGTTCTCTCCTATGACTCATGCCTTCTCATGATGGGGCAAAGTACGACAGCCTCAGTTTGATCATCTTGGCTTCCATGGAGATTTCAGGGAGATATGTTCAAGGAACCATTCATTTGTCTTCTTGGCTGTCCACAGTATTCTCAGCACTATTCTCCAGCATCAAATCTCAAATAAATTGATGTTCTTCTTCTCCACTTTCTTCACTCTCCAGCTCTCACATCCATACATGGTGATGGGGAATACAATGGCTTATATGATTCTAACTTTAGTGTTCAGTTGTATATCTTTACTATTTAGGCTCTTTTCTAGTTCTTTCATAGGAGTTTATCACACGGAGGCACATGGAGACAAATCCCATGCAGAAATGGAATTTTAAAATCCGCTAAACACCCGCAAATGTGAGTTGTTTTTCAGATGCGTTGGCAGAAAGAGAAATAACGCCAAAATAACGCAAACTGAAAGTCAACAAAAAACACTCCTTTCTACTTTTGGAATTCCTGAAAGGGAAAAGAGCAGGTTTTGTTGGCTTTCTGTTCGGGTTATTTTCGCATTATTTCTCTTTCATACAAATATCATTTTACATTCTGTTCAGGTTAACCCTGAATGTCATGTGAAAAACAACCTGCAAAAGCTTTAAATCTAGTTTTTGCATAGGATTCATCCTGTCTGATAAACTCCATTGTCACACTCCCCATTCTTAATCTTCTTATGATTTCCTTTTCCAATAGGTTTGAATCCCTGTTCGGCCATGTTAACCGATAAGGCAACCCTGCACACTCTCTCAGCCTCAGAGGATGACAATAGCAAACAAGGACAGCTACAACAACAAAGTTGGAGTTAGCATAATTTACTAACAGGATGTCAGCTGTCTGTTAAGACATTTGTGAACATAAGCAGGGAGACTGCTTGCAGAAGGGCATGGCATCAGTTACAGAATCAGCCTTTCCCGTGGTGTGAATCATGCAGAATTGCACTGAAGTGGCTATACTGACAGTGATCCAAAGGGAAGGTCATCAAATCACAAACTTAGATGGAAGACATAACATGCAGCAAAGCCTGACTTACATCATTGGGTACTAGGAACTCCTGGGAGCTACTCTGAGAGTTTGTATCCAGCCCTAGAGAGAGAGAGAGAGATTAAGAAAGAGAGCATTACCAGGGTTCTCCAGGAAGCTTCCTAGCCTGATAATCATACCTTCCCCAAAGGAGGAGAGCTAGAAAGCTACAGAAGAAATGTAATGTGCAGCATCCTAAAACTCCATCCTACACACCACAGTTAGAAGGGGACAGGCATGAGGGGGCTCAGTGAGGATTGGATGGCTTCCCAACTACTGCAAAGCAAGCAGCAGCTCCAAGAAGAGGCTTTTGTTTTGTTTTCTTTTGCTTTGGTGACATTACATGGACTAATTTTAGACAGTCCCGGTGGAATTCCAGAGCCCATCCCAGCCACCTCCTGACTGATCCAAACCCTACCTCCCAACCAATTTTTGCCTTTCAGCAAAATAAGAAGCAATCTTATAGTTTCTATCCAGATGATACACTTAACTGAAATGTGAATTTGCTGCTCTTTATTTCTGAAAGGAACTAAAAACTGGAAAGCACATATTCACAGTGGAAGAATGAAAGGAGACACTGTGTGGTGGTCCAGAAACTCTTATTTCTTAAAAAGTCTAATGCGTTTCAGCCTACTTAGGTCCACTGTGATAGAGAGTGCAAACTGCAACTCCAGAAATTTCTGAGAATTGAATAGCCCCTGAAGAAGGCCCATTGGTGACAAGGCTAAAATGCATTGGGCTTTTTAAGAAATAAAAGGTTCTGGACCATCACACATCATGTTCAAATTTGGTTCAAAACACACTGCAGGAGCAATCCAGTTCGAGACTGGCTCAGTGTTAGGGAATCCTGGGAATTGTAGTTTATTGTGGCACCAGAGCTCTCTGACAGAGAAGGCTAAATGTCTCACAAAAGTATAGTTCCCAGAATTCTCTAGCATTGAGCCAGGGCAGTTAAAGTGGTCTCAAACTGGATTATTTCTACAGTGTTTTGGACCTTCTCCTTTCATTCTTCAACTGTTCTTTATTTCTGACTTGAAAGAGCCAGATTACATACATACATGGATTATAAAAGAGGATCTTTCTCCTGTTTCTTCTGCAATTTATTCTGCAAGATAGAGGTTTCCCAACAGATACATCTCTGACTATATTGTTTCCTGCATTTTATTCCACTTTGAAATCCAGTTGCAATCAAGACTTTGAAATGAAATATTTTTGTGCCCCCTCTCTACCTCTGGTTAACATCTCAACTCCAAAGAATTGAACCTAACTAAATTAATACTCTTCTCTTATTCAAACCATTATTGCTAAAACAATTTCTGCTTTATAGCCAATATATAAGTTTGGGACAGGCACATTAAGGACTGCTAATTAGCTTTTTAAAAAAATTTCTTGCTCAAAAAACTGATCTATTTCTGCCACCCTTCTATGTTGTTTTCTGAAAAATCCTCAGACTCTCATACAGAACTATGTCAAAATTAAGTTCATAGTGGGCAACCTCAGCAAGTTAAAACTATAATATATCTTCCTATTGAAAGCCCTTATTTTAAAAAGTTGTTTCCAATCCCAGTGTGTAAAATAATTTCCATTCAGTCTGCAATATTTCTATTACCTTCTAAACGTCTGTTCATTAGCACCGTTTGCTGTCCTTTTTGAATCCAGATAGTTGTTTCTTTTGATTGGCTTATCTACTCAGTACTTTCTGCATTTAATTTCCCTCTTACCTCACTATCTATGATCTCATCCTCAACCTATCTATCTATCTATGAAAGGGGTGAAAAAACTCTTATATTTAGAACCTTTTAATCAAGCATTCAGGGATTTTCAGAAATAGTTACAGCTACTCCTTTTGTCTTTGTGGATCCACATACCAGCCATTGTACTTCCAAGCTAATATGGTATCTTTACAACATTGGGTCTCTTAAAGTTAGACCGAACACTTTCCTGGTTGTTCCATTCTAGACTGGAAATACTGCTTTATGGGGTTGTTTCTTTTAGTGGTAGAGCCAATTCCAGTCCCCTCTTCCTTATTCTCTCCCTTGACATCAGTACCTCAGGATGCCATCATCAATTTGCTATTTTATTTAGTTCTTTGAAGACTGTGTATTCTCTCTTTCCAGGAATGACTAGTGCTTTATCGTCCTTCAATAGGGCTCTGAGTGCTATACAAAGGCAGCTGGGGCACCTATTGACTGATCCTCTGTGTCAGCCACTATAGATCCACAGCTGCAGACAGCCCTGGGAGCTTAAGTGGTTTCAGAGATCTGGTTACAGAGCAATCAATGCAATACTCACCTGCTACTATTGATGGAGTTTGTCCCAAGGAAGGAAATTGAACAGGGTGTCCTGAAAGCTGCTGCAACTTTGTCACCTGCACAAGAGGAAGACAATAGAGAGACATACTTCAGCATCTCTCTGCTCATGTTTACAATTTAAAAAAAAATAGATGCACCCTACTTGGCAGGCTAGCAACAGCTAGGGTAAATTTTTGCACTGCCTAGACCAGGGGTAGGCAACCTAAGGCCTGGGGGCCAGATGCGGCCCCCTGAGGCCTTTGGACCGGCCCCAGGCTGGTCCTGCCGCCACCATGATGATATTATTGCTGTTATTACTTGTTCTTGGGGTTTTCTTGGCAAAATCTCCACAGGGGTTTTGCCATGGCTTTTCTGGGGCTGAGAGAGTATGCATGCATATTTTTTTAATTGTTAGTTTTTAAAAAAAAATATTTATTTATTTATTTTTGGTGCTTCGGCCCCCCAATTGTCTGAGGGACAGCAACCCGGCCCCCGGCTCAAAAAGGTTGCCTACCCCTGGCCTAAGAGATCATCTGGCCACACAGCAGAATGTTTCAGACCCTGAACTCCTAAGAAATTAGTGTCTGTATACAACAGGGCTGCACAACATATGGCCTGGGGGCCGCATGTGACCCACCAAAGGATTTTGGGTGGCCCACAAGTATGTGGAAAGACTTCAAGGCTCCTCCGCTGCTTGGTCTTCTCCTGAGGAGAGGGCCAAGTGGAGGAGGAAGAGGAAGAGGGACAAACACTATCTCCCCAGGACTCCTCTGCTGCTCGGCTTTCTTCTGAGGAGAAGGCCAGGCAGCAGAGGATGGACAAATACTTGCTGAGTAAGGTTCCTCCACCATCTGGCTTTCTACTGAGGAGGAGGATGGGCAGCGGAGGAGGAGGAGAACAGGCAAATAACTTGTCCTACAAGGCTCCTCCACTGCTTGGCTTTCTCTTGAGGAGAAGGCCAGGTGGTGATGGAGGAGGAGTTTGGGCAAACGCTTGCCCCTCATGGCTCCTACACTGCTCAGCTTTCTACCAAGGAAAAAGCTAGGCAGCAGCAGTGGAGGACAGGGAACTGCTTGCTCTGCAAGGCTCATCTGCTGCACAGCTTTTTCTTGAGGAAAGGGCCAGGAAGAGGAGGAGGAGGAGGATGGAATTAATATTAATAATATGAATTATTATTAACTAATAATGATTAGTATAATCAATTAATTAATATTTAATTAAAACCTATCTGTGACCTGAAGTTTAGCCTATTTTAATTTTGGCCCCTTCCTACTGCCAAGTTGTACAGATCTGGTATAGAGTAGAGTGAAGAACAAATTAGTTTTAACTTAATAGGTATAACTGATACCAGAATCAAGAGTTTGGAAAAGTTACTTTTTGGACTAAAACTCCCAGAATCCTCCAGTGGTCATGCTGGCAGTGGGATTCAGGAAGCTGTAGCCCAAAAAGTCACTTTTCAAAGATTTGGTTAGAATGTGTGATCAGTACAACCAAGCATCAATTATATCTGGGATCTTCAAAGTGGGGCTTGAGGGTCCAGATATATTTCCCTACCACCACCAGCAAATCTATCTGGTTTCCTGACCGCCATCCCTTGGGTGTCTGGGTTAAGAACAGTTTTACCTCTTTGCTAAAAATGTCTCAAATTAATCCATAGGAATCTACTTTGTGAGGGCATTGTTTGGAAGCACTTCTAGACTGCCCTTCCCAAAGGGTGGCTTCCTATGATCTCTTATTTTCAAAGGGGGGTTGCAGACTGCCAGAAATAGTGCAAATTGAGTCCACTTTTAGAGTTAGGGTTAGGGTTAGGGAATCATGGGAACTGTATTTTATTGTGGCACCAGAGTTCTCTGACAGAGAAGGCTCAATGTCTCAGAAAAAAAAAAAACAATTCCCTAGCACTAACCCTAACCCTAAAAGTGGACTCAATTTACACTATTTCTGGCAGTCTGCAACCCCCCGAAGTCCTTCATCTTTGTGGATGCCAATTTGATCACAGAGCCTGACTATCCTTGTGAGGGGTCAAATTGTTCCATCCTCCAGATTAGTGGCTGAGGAAACAGGTTACTGTCAAGAATACAGAAATTGGCTTTTTCTGAAGACTGAACACTGCCTGAGCAGTTAAAATTTAGCTGAGCTAAATAAAATAAGTGAAGAGTTTTAGTCTTGTTGTCTAAAGTTATGAATTCTGCCGTGCTTTACAATCTTAGAACTTTATCACACATGGCTTTTAAACTGCCATAAAAGTTCAATATTAGCGCCTTTGGCAATACCTACTGCATGACACCGTCTCCCTCTTTTTACTGTCTTGTCTTCCAATTGTGGGTAGCCTGCAGATTGCCACTGATGGGGAAAACCCATCAATAATCTTCCAGTTGTGCTCATATAGTGCTAGTTCACAGATGCAGTAAATTATCCTATGGCAATTCTGGGATTGTGCAGTCATGTGGTGTGTCTCTGCTCTTGCATCCCCTCTCCCCTTCACTATTATAGAACAGCCTTTTTTGTTTTCTTTTGTTTTTATGTTTTTGTTAAACTGCATTAGCACAACTCCAGAACTGTGTTAAACACACAGACATGGCATACTGGGTAGAGCAGAGAGCAGGGAAGGCAGGGTTAGGGGCAATGATAGAAGACAGCAACAGCCCAGTTGTGCTAATGAAGGGACATGT
Organism: Phrynosoma platyrhinos; assembly: GCA_020142125.1. Classification (NCBI taxonomy): domain Eukaryota; kingdom Metazoa; phylum Chordata; class Lepidosauria; order Squamata; family Phrynosomatidae; genus Phrynosoma; species Phrynosoma platyrhinos. The sequence continues at coordinate 262,310,615 of CM034703.1, forward strand.
GGTAGGGAGTTCTCCCAATCCAGTAGGTATGCACTTCCCTTCATTGACA
>CM034703.1:262310763-262321507 GCA_020142125.1 Phrynosoma platyrhinos
GTCCGATACATCAAACAAATAAAACGGCTGAATTTACAGCAACCTACCAGTCTTATTTTTCTGTATATAACTATATAACTTTCATCAAGAGTAAAATAAAAAACATTAAATATACACATAAATACAACTTAGAAAACTCTCAAGGTGGTGTACAGCATAGAAAATGATTAGTAAGGAAAAAGCCAAATGTATATATTTAGTTAAGATAGCCAGCGTGGTGTAGTGGTTTGAGCATTGTACTTATTCTCTGGCAGACCAGGGTTGAAATCCCTTTTGGCCCTGGAAAGTCACTAGGTGATCTTGGGCAAGTCACACTGTCTCAGCTTCAGAGGAAGGCCATGACAAACCCCCTCTGAATAAATCTTGCCAGGAAAACCCCATGATAGGGTCATGATAAGTAAATAAATGACTTGAAGACACACAACAACATATATTCAGTTCTCTCTCTGTTGTCCTTTGAGCAATATGATCCAACATATCAAATAAATACAAACAATAAATTACTTTAAGAAGCAACCATAGCAAATTATATTTTCCCAATCAAAACGTTAACTGCTTAACCAATGGAGCAATATGTGTTACATTAAAAGGGATTTCCCCATATTTTGTACTCAAATGTGTGCCTTTTATTTAACTGTGTTGTTTTATTTAATTCGCACATTTTTTTCATTTTGAACCCAAATCACAGTAGATTCCATTTGACTGCAAAGGAAATTGGTAATTATTGTTCTTAATTTAACAATCAGAACAATAAAATAATAGGGCAGCACACTGCAGATTTACAACAAAGATAATAATCTACCAGTATATGCTTATACCAATAAATGCTGGGTTTGTACCAGTATTTTGTCACTGTGTGGGAACTGAGTCATCTGTACTCATTTTAGTAAGAACAACTATACACAGCTGTGATTTGATTTTATGCTGTCACTCAGCATTTTTCTGCCTCAGTTCACACATCTTTGGCCATCTGGTAAATATTTTTTTAATTTTAACCAACAGTTAATACTTCTTGGTTGTGCTTGGTTGGAAACATTTACTAAAGCCAATTCTATACGCATGATAGCCAATGGGCTAGAATTTTGCAAGGATAAACAATTTTAACAAAACAACAAATGTTTTTCTCCAAGCATATACAAAGTATTAGCACTGAGTAGCCCTATCCCTATAAATTGGTTCAGTATAAAACATAGATGTTATTTTTGCTTTATAAACATTAGCTGATTCAGTTCTTCTTCTACCAATTCTGATGAAGAAAAGTTGAATTCTTTGAATATCTTATAATGCTTTCTTGTTATTCTCATTCTGGCATGTTTATTTCTTTCCAAGGGAATTGCCTTGGGAATTTACTGGCACCAAATATGGGACAAATATGTGAAATAAATATAAATAACACATTTCAATCACTGAAATTAATAAACACTTAATATCCATTTTTAATTGGTAGGGAATGCTTATTGTTAGTGTTGTTTTTTTTAAAATTGGTAAGTGTTTGGATCAGTAGCAACACAAAGTCACTTTCCCTGTTCACACCTGATGTCAACAAAAAAGCTGTGCATATGTTCCTTTCTTTCTCAGTAAGAATCTGATACACTTGCACAATCAAACTCCTCTAGTTCACATCCCTTCCTAAAAATAGAGTTTTCCTAATTTGTATACAGCCAAGAGAAGTATTCTATATACTTTTTTTTGTGGGTTTTTTCGGGCTGTGTGGCCATGTTTTGAAAGAGTTTCTGACGTTTCGCCAGCATCTGTGGCTAGCATCTTCAGAGAAAAGATCTGAAGATGCTAGCCACTCTGAAGATGCTAGCCACAGATGCTGGCGAAACGTCAGAAAGAAACTCTTCTAGAACATGGCCACACAGCCCGAAAAAACCCACAAAAAAACTATGGATGCCGGCCATGAAAGCCTACGACTTCACATTCTATATACTACTTGTATATAGGTTTGAATCTTTATTCAGCCCTGAAACGCACTGCATCTTGGGGCCATCACTCTTTCTCTCTGCTTTACCTACCTCAGCAGAATCATATAAGCTGCTGCCTTGAGCTCAGTGGAAGAAAGGCAGGATATAAAAGTAAAATCAATCAACAGCATCCTTGCTTCAAAGATTGTTGAGGGTCACTTCTTCATTTACTTTCACAGTCTGTGGCCCTGTTTCTATGGGTCAAATAAAACATCCTCTCCCCGGTTCCCACAATGATCGCTCCAGATAACACAGGGGCCAATCCCCAGTTCTGGCCAAACTGTCCAGATAACATCCAGCCAGTTCAGCGCTGCACCTGAAGTACAACCCCTTTAAAACAGTTTTTTTTAAAAAATCACCTTTTGTTCCAGATCTTTCTGGAAGATCCAGAACCCTCCATTGCAATGCCACATGGCTATTTACAATGCACCTCACTGTTTCACCCGTTGCTGCCACCACTGGCAGAAGCCACTTGCTCTTAGGTCATAGCAAGTGATTTACGCTAGTGGCAGCAGCACTGGGCAGCACAGCTGGACATGCATGCAAAAAACCAGCTGGCATCACAATGGAGTGCCCAGGTAACAGAGGGACGTCGGGGCAGTTTGACGTCGGGGCAGTTTCCAGGCCAGAATACTCTGGGCTGCTCCCAGAGTATCCCAAACTCAGTTTGGTCTGTCCCTTCTGTATATTCTATAAGCCAGGAGTAATGATGAGTCTCTGCCTTTATGCATATATTCTTCAATGGATCTGACAGAAAGTACCCATACATATGACAAGGGAAAGCATGAAGGTAAGAATGAAAGTTAAAAGTGATCCCATGATGTCATTCAGATGCCTTCCAGTCTGATAATATTTTACATGACACATTAAGTGGTCAGAAACAAAATCAGTAGTTTTTGTGGGTTTTTTGGGTTGTGTGGCCATGTTCTAGAAGAGTTTCTTTCTGACGTTTTGCCAGCATCTGTGGCAAGAAACTCTTCTAGAACATGGCTACACAGCCCGAAAGACCCACAAAAACTATGGATGCTGGCCATGAAAGCCTGCAACTTCACAACAAACTCAATGCTTGTGGTTTCTTGAGGATTTATGTGTCTCTTACCTGACTGGCTGAGAGGAGAACTGATCCTAAGGATAGGCTGGGATGGTAGGGAATTGTGGCGCCTTTTGGTGGCGACTGAAAGAAATCAAAGACGTTACTATATTTATGTAAAACACAACTCAACTATAACCCAGCTGCATCCTAATGCCTATAAGGAGCCTTGACTCCTGTGTGTTTCGCTGAGTTGTGAAATAAGTGTTGACACTGTGCTAGGTCACCGGGAACATTTCAGCAAAGTCCCATTTGTTAAGCTATGATGACCAATGCCTTCCTGTACATTTGCTTATTAAAGTTGAGGTGGGAATCATGAAGCACTCCAGTTCCCAGTGTTCTTCTCCATTTGCTCTAGTGGCCAGGGCTGCTGGAAATTGTAGTTCAGCAATATCTGGAGGGCAGCACAATTCCCACTGCTGTGTTAAGGGGTATCTCATTGCCTTTGCTTCCATATAGTTCCCTACCTTAAAAAATGAGGCAGAAAGACATAGCAAAAAGACTGACCTCTATTTGAGTGTTGGTGCAATGATGCTAAGTTTGACAAAGATTTCAGGTGGACTACAGGTAATATTCATGTGGGCTGAAACTATGGAGTTTATCACATGGGGAAAACTGGGAGTTTAAACAGGTAAGAACCCGTGGTTATCCAGCATATTAGCTCCAATTGCGCAAATGGTTTTCACACAATGTTGTGCACAAACCACTTGGAATGCGACAGGAAAGTGACATGAACCAGCAAATAGGCATTTTTGGGAAAATACCATAAATTCATTTCCATTTCAATCATGAATTTGCCTTTTTTGCGCATTTGCTCTAGTGTGAAAGCCATTTGCAGGATTCTCCCCGTTTCTGTACTTGTTGGCAGATTTTCCATGGTTCTCTGGGGCAAACAGCCAGGGCTCTTAAAGGAACAGTTGCTGAGGCAAAGGCAGGGACACTGAGAAAAAGCTTGCTTCTCCCTGCCTCTTGTCCCTCACCCTTCTCCATTAGCATGGGCTATTAAAGGAACAACCACTCAGGGAAGGCAGGGACTGGTTGCCCAGAGGGACGTAGTCTTTTATGCTACTTTTCTACCTTTAATACTTCTTTGGGTAATGTATTGTTCTTTTTACTTAGGTTAGATACCATTTCTTGGAAAGTAAGGGACAGTACAGTATATTTTTATTTAAAAAATTGTGTAAATAAAATTATTTTTCTGGGTGATTTCTGGTGATGTAACTACTTTTTCTGTGCACATGCACAAAAAAAGTGATTTCCAAACCATTATCGAGATTTACACACATCTGTGTGAAAACCAAATGTGCATTCTACCCCCTTTCTCACTTTACTAATGAGCTTCTAACCATCTAACGCATTATTGTGTTCTGCATGTGAAAATCATTTGCGCATTGCATACTTTTGTGGGTTGCTGCCACTTTAATCATTATTAGGATAGAGGTACATATGATCACCGTGTGATAAACTCCTTTGATAATATAAATCTGGGATAGATTGGCTTTGCAGACAGTTTTACAAAGAATCAAACTTGGTGGGACAAATAAAAAATCTCCGCAGCACAGAACAGACAGAAATGTGGCACAGAATGGAGAAAAATTCTTTAGTTGAGTCCCATGGAGCTTTAGGAGGCCGTGGAAAAAACCCCTACCTGACACCACAAAGAACTACTGTCAACCAATCTAAACAAGGCTGAACTAGATGAAAAAATATATAAGTCAACTTCCCATTTTCTACCCTTAAACAAAAAGCCACCAAGGAACAGCCACACAGGGCTGCAAATCTGATCAAGTGACGGCAGATGCAAGGACTATGACTCTTTTTCCCTTTTGGCCAGGAAAGTACTTTAATACAAGGTATATTTGGGACAGAATGGAGAGAATGGATGCCAGGAAAGAGTTGCACTGCTGATTCACACTGCTGCTGCTGATGATCTGATAAGAGCATAGTTCCTTACAGCTGCATTTTATTAAAAAGAAAATAAATATGAATATATCTCCTGTGTCTTGTGTACTTCAGTCACACCCTGTTACCAACAAACCATCATGTTTGTGGATACAGCTGCAAATTCTGAGGGGACAAAATGCAATATGTTGAACAGTTTCAAGAGAAAAAGGAAATAGAAATCGTAACTGTTTTAATGAATGTATGCTATGAAGCAAATATTATGAAATACCAAATTAATTTGACAGTTATCAGTTAACAACAGTTAACAAGACAAAATGGATTAACCCTCCTAAGGGTACAATCCCATACATATTTACCTGGAAGTAAGTCCTACTGAGCACGGCAGAATTTATTTCTGAATAGACATGCCAATGATTGCACTATACATTTTCTACACTTCTATGAGTCTGTATATATATGAAAGCTTTAATGGTGCAAGTGAGAAGACACAATGCCCAAAAGCTGAGAATGTGAAGCATAAACTGTATCTGGTGTATAATTTTTAACTGGGAAAATGCCCACCTTGTGCCTAGAGCTCCACATGGAAACAGTTAAATTAGAAAAAATGATTTTAATAGTTACAAAATTAAAAACAAATTTTTAACATTTTAAATCAGATGTTATTTTGTTAAAAAATAATCAGTTAGTTATATTGAGAAACCCTTAAAACAAACTATTTTGAAATTACAAAACAACCTCTGTATCTGCAGAGATTACATTCCAAAACCACTCCCACCCCCCATATACCTGAAACCACAGATAATATTCTACCTGTCTGGTGCTTTTCTTCTGAATTTCTGCAGTTACTAACTGCAACTTTTCATAGCCATGTCTTCCATGAATTAATCTAATACCCTTACAAAGCCATTCAATAGGGCAATTGTCAGTACACCTTGTGGAAATTCAGACTTTTAACTATGTGCGCTTACATTTGACTGTCCTGAATTTCTTGCTATTTTGCTTCTTTGGATGACCTTGGTTACCCACTTCTATGAGAGGGTGTAATACTTCTCCCTATCCATTTTCTGCACCACCATGCCCCTCATCCATCACAGAGGTTTGGAAGAAGATGTAGTTCAATCTAATGTAGAACATCCATCCACAGAGTATTACTTCTCAGTGATAAGAGGAAGGGTAGACTCTTATCCCTGCCTGATAAGGTGGAAAGGAGAAGAACCATACCTCTAGAATAACAGCACAAATCTGTCGCACACACTGAATGATGGCATCTGGAACGCCAGATACAGTCACAGCCCTTTCGGTGGAGTTAGGGAGAAGATCTCCAGCTACTTGTACTTGCGCTCCTGTAGTCTAGAATAAGAACAGGAGTGAGAAACAAAACCTCAGCCTTTCTGGGCAGTCTGACAAATAGGGAGGACACATTTCCAGTTAGAAATGCTAACTGGCCCAGTTTAGTCACTATAATGACAGCATTTACAAAGCCAACCCGTTTATTCACTTGTTCAGAAAATCTTTGTGTCCATGTTGAAGTTATAATTTCCTAGACAAAGGCTAATATACAAATGGAAAAAAAGGAACCCCAAAGAAATAATGAAGTCTCCAAGATGGAAGATTATAATAGGTCCTTTCGGCCAGGAGCAGGCTCCTGATATTTTAAAAGACCTCACTCTGTTGGTATAGGATCAACAATGAAATCTAGGAAGGAAAATGATAAAGATAACCAAAATCCAAATGTTCAAAAAAGTTGTATTCATAAGCAAGATATGGATAGGAAAGAAGGAAGAGGGAGAAACAGTTATCGCTGAGTTCCTTAGTCTTTACCTCTCGGATCTCCTTTATTTTAGCTCCCGCTTTACCAATGAGTGAGCCACACTGACTAGCTGGGATGACTAGCCTCAATGTGACAGGTGGTTTGGAGACAGTTCCGCCATTGATTGCTCCAGTTCCCAAGTCCTAAAATAAAACAGGTTCAGAATTGAATGGATTCATTCATAATTTCCTTAAATATAAAAGTAGCAATCCATGTTAAACTCTCTATTCCAAATAATGGAAAAAAGTCATTACTCTCTGAGTGATGATACCCTCTGAGGATCTACTTCTTCCCTCTCGCAACCCCATCCTCTCAGATTTCTAAGACAGTGTCATTTGATGGTATTCATGTTTCATAAAAGAACAACCAGCCAATAATATTCCAGCATTAATCCACAACACTACCTAATATGGTTATGATTAGACCACACTTCAGACACAGTCCAATGCCTTTTGAGTTAATATAAGCATTTTTAACTCCTAGGGGGAAAAATAAAACATACATATAAATAAAAAATAAAATATATTGATGTTGAATCATAATGATTTAACAAGGAGAGTGATCTGATAATGTAATGTAATTTGCTTTTCCAAAACATTACAAATAAAATCCATTTTTCTCATAAACAATGTGCTCAATTGTCTTCTTTCTCTGATGTGCACCAAGTCTGCAAGTTTAATCAAAGGAACAATATCCCTCCCTCACCTTAAGTAAGCTGATCCATTTTTCCCCACTAGGCATAATTGCCATGCCAGGGCCATTTTGTGAATTTATGTGAGGAAAGAATATATTTCTTCCAGGGCTACACCAAACTTAATCTGAAGGCTCATCCAGAATAGCAATTTGTGCTGATTTGCCCCACATATTTTTCATATCCTTTCTTATCTCTTCTTTGCACTTCAAATCAAAACATTCCTTAAGAGTGGGGTCAGAAAGAGGATGGAAAATTTGATGGGTTGGAGGAATAATCTTGCTTTGGTAGCAACAGATTCCTTCTTGTCGTATCACTCCATTTCCACACATGCACCCTACAAATTCAAAGATTTTTTTAAATCTCTGTAGAGCCTTAGCATTAAAGTGGTAGGATTATATAGTGCTATTGTTGAGCTTAGACAGATCAAAGCTCCCCCCGCCCCGCCACATCTACTCAGTTGCAACTGTGGCTTGATGGTGAATCTCCCCTCCCTCTTCCAAGCACCACCAGCCCCTCCAAGCCTGGGACTTTGTGTGAAGAGATCAAACATATTTAGCAGACTGATCAAACATATTTAGCGGGCTTTCTTCTGAGCTCAAGTGAAGAAATGTTTACAATGATGTCACTCCTCCTTTTCCTAATCTTGCATTCTTTTGCTTCCTGGGGCACCATCAACCACTATTAAAACTGAGGAACATGTGGTGAGAGGGGTGAGCTTTCCCAGGACAGAAATAGCATTATTGAAGTCCACAGCTTTAGCACTAACTCTTTAGAGTTTAAAAAAAAACCTCAAAAGGAGGCATGGGAGGAGAAGAAAGGAAATAAGACAGACCACAAAAAAATCCTAACTATAGTGAGGGAGGGATTAGACACCCCCCATCAATCATCACAACCCATGTGACAATTTTTTAAACCAACAATTTCATCTTTTGGGTAATTATCAAACACTTCAGAATACTACAGACAAGCAGGGCAGGGTTTCACTCAAAATATTGTCATTTCCTGACACATCGGATCCATCTGGAATTGCCCTTAGTAAACTGCTGATGCACTATGATCTGCCAATGGCTATCTTACCTCTTCTAGCTTGAAAGCAATCATAGAAACGGCTCTGAAAACAGCATCAGTAGATCCTGTAATAGTAGTGATCCGCTCTGGGCAGGATCCCTCTGAAATGGTTATCCGGGCTGTACTCTGAAAAAGCAAACCATCACCAAAAACAATTAAGATTTGGTTATTTATAACACTGTAGCCAAAAGTCCAAAATGTTTTGCCTATTTTATATCAGTAATACTTACAGCAACCCTGTAAAGTAGGCTAGTGTGAATGTCTCTATTTTTATACTGCTATATTACATACATTACTGCCTTTCTTTGCTATTATATGGTATAGGAGACCATATAATAGAAAACCAATCCAATTCAGAATTCAGAATGGGTATACTTTTCCCTCACTGCACTTACCTGTTCTCGTATCCTCTTCACAGTCTCTCCTTTCTGTGGGATTAAAGACATAAAAGTAATCAAGCTTGCATGGTAAGTAATCAAGCTTGCATGGTTTTAGAGATAAAAACAGACTCAGACACACTGCAACCCACATAAGGCTTACCTTGCCAATGATGCTACCAACTTCCTGGAGAAACACAGAGACAAAAGAAATTCAATTAGGAGACACTCAGCAAGAGTTTGGCACTGTATGTATACTTCTGGACAGAAAAAGTTCTCTTTCCTCATATCAAAAAAGAAAAGCATGAAACAGTTATCCCTCCTTCTCACCACTGCTAGTCTTACCTGCTTTGTTATTGGAGCCTTTAGAAAGCTGGTTATGTTGAATATGCATTTCTTAATCGGGCCAGCTTCATCACTAATTTCATTTACTAGAAATGGCAGTTGATCACTTTATAATTCCATTTCAAAGATTCCTTACATACTACAGAAAATATATTGCAGAATTTTGGAGAGAGGAGTATTTCAAACCATTTTGGTCTGGGAACAGGATAATGAAATTTGTGGATTTAGGTTTTCACAATAAGACATCCTGGCAACGGCAAACCGACTCTGAACAAACCTGCCAAGAAAACCGTATGATAGGGTTGCCTTAGGGTCTCCATAAATCAAAAATGACTTGGAGGCAAAGACCACCACCACCAACAACAACAAATGTCCTGTGAACACCAACAACAATTCTGGTCCAGTGGAATCTTTGCTATTGTCATAGGATCAGGACTAGAGTCACCCCAATTTACTTACCTTGCCATGCATAAGCATTCGGAGGGTGAGGGTGATGCTGAGTTCTGTCTCCTCTAATCCGTTATCTGAGCTGCTCATCCTGTCTGGTGATGCTATGGTGTAGGAATGCATGGATCTGCTCCTAAGGAAACCAACACCCTGGCTCTAGAAGGTGTTGAAGTCGACAAATCTGCAGACATGCAGAGAAAGGAGTTTCAAATTTACAAGCTTCCTCATAAATCAGTCCAACAACTTGGCAGGACTGTGGTGATTAGTAAAAAGTGGTTGGGCTTCAGACAACTTCCTTTGATACTTCCTGTCTTGAGTCAGAGCACTCCAGAGAATAATTATTATGGGGATGAAGAGCAGCATCATATAAGCAAGCACAGCAGCCTTTCCACATGTAACTTACAGAAAATATTTAGTAAAAAAACCCCTATGAAACACCAAAGATAAACACACACACACACACACACACACACACACACACATACAAATATAAATATAAAAATCTGGATAGAGAAAAAGTGACTGAGAGTTGAAAATATTGTACTTATTGAATCCCAAGTTTATTTATATTTGGCTTGTGGTCAAGGGAATCATATTTTTGGATGCTATACATATGGCTCACAATCTCATGTGTACACTTTCACACGGAGAGAGATCCATGTGTATATGTGTGTTTGTGTACATCTAGACAATGAGATCGTTATTAATTCTGTGTTTGGAACTGTATATCTCTGTCTACCATATATACTCGTGTACAAGTCAATCTCATGTATAAGTTGAGGGAAGTTTTCAGGGTCAAAATCATGGTTTTTGATATGACCTGTGGATAAGTCGAGGGTAAAACTTAGGAGGTATAACAAAGGAAGGAAAGGGGAAAATACCACTTCCATCCCTCCTTCTCTTTCTCTGGACCTCTCCTAAGATTCCCAGGTGTTGAAGGAAAGGTTTTAACATTGGATTGAGAAGGGAAGCAAGTGGAGTTAAAGGAAGGAAGTGGTGTTCAATGAGGGGTTTTTACCATGGAAATAGAAGGCTGGCAAA
>CM034703.1:262324743-262337536 GCA_020142125.1 Phrynosoma platyrhinos
AGATGGGTTGCAAAATGCTTGAACTTAATTTATATTTTGGCTTATTTTATTCTCTCTGTTTCTTTAAGATGGATCAGCTTTCCTAGTAATACTTCTCTTTATAAAGTTTAAATTGTAACTCCACACACAAGGAGAGGTTTCTTCCAATAGTGTTGGCACCCTAACCTTTTGCTGCCCATCCCTAATTCTAGCCAATGGACATAAATAAAGGACCAGTCCCTGGCAAATTGGGGGGAGGGATTCCAGTCCTCAACATTAGATAAAGAAGCACTGCTCTAGATCACTCTGTTTTAACTCCTATGTTTTCTGCAGACTCGCCCTCTACATTTGCTCAAAGTGCCCCATTATAATTTTTCCCGTCTCCAAATTAATCTATAATATAGAAATAATGTTACAGCTTTGGAAATATTGTAAAGCAGAGATTTTTTTCTTTCTATGTGTTTAATTTTTGAAGTGCCGTATTTTCCGGCGTATAAGACGACCAGGCGTATAAGACGACCCCCCATTTTTACAGTCAAAACATAGAGTTTTAGCACCTCTATCCTCCTTATCCTTATACCCGGCGTATAAGACGACCCCCCCACTTTAACCACAGATTTTGCAGTTAAAAAGTAGTCTTATACGCAGGAAAATAAGGTAACTTGAGTTTACTTGGGAGGCTTAGAAATCACAACCTGTATTACATAAAAAACTAACAAAACAGTAACATATTTAAATTCCTGTTTAGTTGCTGTTCTACTCATCAAGCTTTTGAGTGAATTAGCTAAATAACACTTGAAAGTTAAGTATAATTTACTACTGAATTCAGAGAGGTGTTAGTCTGGAATATCTGTACTGCCAAGGGATCTTGTAGCACCAAACCAGGAGAAAGAAGCTGGTAGCATAAGTTTTCATAGATTACTTCCTCAGATGCATTACTACTGAATGTGAGGCTCTTTACTGAATTACTTCCTGTTGATAAAGGACTTTACCAACAGAAGAAAAGAAAAGAAAAGCCAATTGAGAGAGTAGCAACTCTTTCCGTGCTGCTCTGCATGCCCCTGTAGCACTTCCACTCTCTTCCTGAGGGGAGATAGTCATTAAAGCATGCCTCTTGCCAAATGGCATTCCCCTCGGGAAGAAAATAGAAGTGCTACGAGGGCATGCAGAGTGGCACAGAGAAAGCCACTATTCTCCCAATTGATTTACCATTTCCTTTCTTGTGCAGTCCAATCCAAAGAGTCATACAAGTTTTCTTTTAATCACTAAAATTTACTACTCGCAATTTACTATGGTCAGCATGGTGTAGTGGGTTGAACGTTGGACTACAGCTCTGGAGACTAGGGTCTGAATCCCTACTCAGCCATGGAAACCCACTGTCTCACTTTGGGCTAGTCTCTCAGCCTCATGAAGAAGGAAAAGGCAAACCCCACCTGAACAAATCTTGCCAAGAAACCTTAGTCACTTGCCACAAGTCACAAACAACTTGAAGGCACACACAACAATGACAACTTTACTGCATGTTTAATAAACCATCCTGGGCTAAACAATAAATAAAAACATTCATATACATCTCTTCCATATAACTAATGTCAGGGCATAGAAAAGAGAAACCATACAGGATCCATCTCAGACCTTTAGGGACTTGGCAAGTAAGTTGGCAGGTGACTTGAAGGCACACACACACACACACACGTGTGCTGGATGAAAGCAGTTTGGAACATGGGTACAAACAAACAAACAAACAAACAAAAAAGCCAGGGAAAACCTGCCAACATTCATCAGAGCTTCTAATTCTATATCTCACCTGTCAATGTAACATACTTCCAGAGCAGTAGTCCTGTCGCTGTTCTAATAAATTCAAGCAGAGCTGCCACAATCACTCAATCTCACAGCTCTCTGACGAGCAATTTTAATTTTTTGATGTTCACTTAAACTACCTTACATACATGGCTAAAAACGATATGTGAAGAGAACTTTCGGTATGCTCACATTTGTATTCTATGCTTTCTTCAAAGACCAGAAGATTATCTGATTGTATGTTGACAACAATCCTGTGATTTTGGGATGAAAGATAGTGATTTGCATATCAAATGATTCTCTTGGTTGAGCAGAGATTAATTTGACTCATGTCTCTTTCCTTGCCAAAGTAGCTCTGAATACTTGGAGGATAATCTTGTTTATTTTCTTTATATATGTATGCTTCTCCCTGCAGCAGAATGTGTAAAATGAGGATATTGCTTTTAAGTATTTTCCTTAATAAAGAATGAATTTTTGAAATTGTAGGTTTAAATGCTCACAACACTGGCTCTTTTACAGTTTGCAGGGAGGGGGCGAGGAGATTGAGGTTGGATCACAAAGAAGGTTTTTGTATTGTTAAGTGATTAAATTTAATTCCTGCAAAAGGAATTTAACAGACACAATTAAGAACTTGCATGGTGTAATGATGTACATGCTCTCTTTAAAAAAGCAGAAAATACATGATGAGGAAAGGTACAAGGATTGGGGAACTGGCAATCCAAGGGTTTCATTATGCACTCCAGGCAAACCATGATGAAAATTGTGCCTCTTTAATGCAGTTCAGTGAAGTTTAACGAAGTTTAGAGAGCAGAAAAGTGTAGCAGTTTGAGTGCAGCACTAGGGCTCTGGGAGACTGGAGTTCGAATCCCACTGGGCCATGGAAACCCACTGGGTGGACTTGGGCAAGTCACATGCTCACACTTTTAGAAGGCAACGAAAAGCCCTTTCAGAACAATTCTTGCCACAAAAACCTTATGATAGGTTTGCCTTTGGGATGCCATAAACTAGAAATTACTTGAAGGCACATTAACAACAGCAAATGGAGTAAAAACATTTTTTGTATTTAAAAAGTGGAAGTGGCACATAAACAGTCAGTGGTACAGCTAAGGATGGTCCATGGGGCCAACGTTCAGGCCCTTACAACTCATGGAAGGACATAGTGCAGTGATGAGCATTCCCCATCATTTATGAAAAAGACATACAATAAGAAAAAGAGGATGCCCCAATGGCCACACGGATTTGCCATTGTAGGGGCCAACAGCCAAGGTGCCTGGCTTCAGCACCTAGGCTACCAATCGATGTGCCCACCAAGGCCAATACAGTGTCCTTTCTTTCTAAAATCATTTTATATCAGGTGGTAACTAGCTGGGCATGGACATGCCAATTTTATTACTTTTGCTTTGAGACATGATCTTTTCTACAACAAAACTGAGTTTATTCCCAAGGAGGAATGGGAGGAGGAGGGTGAGTGGTGTAGAAGCAAATTTTGATTCATTTCTGTGGCCATGATGGTAGTTTTAGAAATACAGTTGGCCTTCCACATTTGCGGCTTTGGCTTTTGCAGCTTTGATTATTCACGGATTTGATTAATATGTTCTCTCTAAGAATTTCTAGGTGCTCCAGCGTGACTCTGTAGTCAATGTCTGGCAGAGGTCATGCTGGTGGGCTGAGAGATTCATAGAGAAATGTTCTCTAAGGGTTTTTTTTAAAAAAAAGTAGTGTTTTTGTATTTGCGGCTTTGCACTTCATGGGGGTCCTGTGCCTCTAACCCCAGAGAATGTGGAGGACCCACTGTACAGCAATGAATTAAAGTTGTCTCAAGTGGTTAAGCTGCTGACTCTGTTGATTGCAAGATTGGCAGGTTGGCAGTTCGAGGCCCAGGTGCTGCAGGATGGGGTGAGCTCCTGCCACTAGTCCCAGCTTCTGCCAATTCAAAAGCATGCAGATGCAAGAAGATAAATAGGTACCACTTTGGTGGGAAGGTAAACAGCGTTCTGTGCAGTCATGCTGGCCACATGATCACAGAGTAGTCTCTGACAATGCTGTCTCTTTGGCTTAGTAACGGAGATGAGCATCAGTCCCTACATTTGGACACAACTTGACAACCTTGTCAGCGGGGAATACCTTTACCTTTTTACCTTTTAGAGAGAGCAGTAGTGATAGTGTTAAGTAGTTTCCAGTGTCCCAAAGTCTCTTCATCTCTTAACCACCTGTCCTTGCTGCTCCTGCATGTAAATTGCTACTCTTATGGATCTTTCCTTCACCATGGCACTGCCTTTCTGTGGTGGTGGGATTGTGTGCTCCTGTGATGTGAGGCAAGAGGCTATGCTGGTGGTAGCAGTGTTGCTAGCAGGGTCTCCCATGTAAGATAGGCTTTTGCTGAAATTAGCAGGTCACATTTCTGGAGCATGCATACTAAACTGGTTATGTACTGCTATCCCATAATGATTCCTTGTTGCCTGGTAATCCCAAAATAGAGTGTGGTGTAGTTGTTTAAATGATGAATGATGACTCTGGAGACCAGGGTTCAACTCCTCCCTCAGCCATGAAACTGACTGGATAACCTTGGGCAAGTCACATGCTCTCAGCCTCAGGGGAATGGCAAGCCTCCTCTGAACAAATCGTGCAAGAAAACCCCATGATAGGGTAGCCTTAGGGGTGACATAAGTCAGAAACAATTTGAAGACACATAACAACACGGCAAATAGTGAGAGACTACAAGACAGACTGTAGACTGTACATAATACGATTTTCAGTAATGGATCACATTAAAAACTTGCCAATGTGGATCTACCCAAAGTATATTAATAACAGGCTAGAAGTGTCTCATGTCATCACAACAGCTGACAACAGCTTTTGTGCAAGTAGGATGTCAGTTTGCTCACTGGTTCTTCAGTGACCACCTATGGGGTCTATGCAGATGTACCTTTTACCTTCTGCTTCTGATGAAGCAGACATGAGCACAACTGCTGTCAAACCCTTTCCTCCTTTCTTTATGTAGCAGACTCATGCAAACTGTCAAGCAGACTCAGGGGCAGGATAAAACTGCCCAACAAAGCAATAGAGCACTGTCTACTCCTCAAATACAAAGAAGTAGAAAAGGGGCAGCAAATACATTATTTATTGAATTTGCTATGTATGCAATGAACAGAAGCTTTCGCTGAAGCCATTACACAAGTTAAGAAGATCAACAGACAAGTGCCCAGAAGGAGCTGACCTTCTTACCAGTACTGGTTAACTACATCAGCAAAAAATGCCAGAGCTCTTGAGTGCTTAGAATATTTTCCAACTTTCATACTCATGAAGAATGGAGACTACAAAAATCCACTTCTCCAAACATTATCTTGAAATATTTTGTTTTAAGGTGGAGCTAGTGTGTTTTTTTCCCCCCTCCCTTAAAGCAAAAGAAAAGATGTCCCTCCTATTCCATGTACAAAACCCAACCAGACTGGCACTTAAACCACTGAGATTTTCCAGACTGGCCTAAAGAAATCTGAGTTATTGCAATATAGCTCCTTGAATTTTGCTTGTTGTTGCTTCCTCGTTCACTCATTCTATTATTTTGGGGACTCTCTATAGTAATTGCACTAGGGCTCTTCCAAAGAGTTTTTAAACAAACAAGCAAAGGCATGGTTTGCTGAGGTGGTACTATGGTTTGCATGGCAAATTTTCTTCTCCCTGACATTCCCCCCCCCCCATCTATGGGTATCCTTCACCTAAGAACAACCTGTGAAATTCATGGGTTACCATAACTTGACAGGTGACTTGAAGGCACATACACACACATAATTTAATTGACCTCCTATAAGGCTGGGGTATAAATCCAATTAGTAACAGTTGCAGTAGTCCTCCTCCTGCTCCTCCTCCTCAAGCAAAATTCCCTTCTCTGCCTTACATCCCTTTAATAAAACATGATGAAATTGGGTTTTTTTAACCCCCAGAGTCCAAATTCTGAAAGTATCAAAACAATTTCGTCATGTTTGATGGGATCATTGCACTTTAAAAGCACTGTTGTTAAGGGAAAAAATAAGCAATAGAATACACATGATTTTTTTAATATGTCTGTCCCCTTTACATATAAAAGAGGAGACAGTCTTATTTTAATAGCAAAAACAGAGTGTGGGAAAGGGTCCAAGCCTCCTTCCCCCTCTGCTTTACATCTCTTTCATTCATTGCTCCAAGCTCTCTTCATTTTCACCCCACTTCCATTATGGGAGCCAGGAAAGAAGTGCCTAAGAGACAAGGCCTAAATGGGAGAAGGTTCAACACTTTTCTCCCATGTGATCATTTTACTGATAAACAGGAGTGGGGGGACGAGAGTGCTGAGCAGACAGAGTGGAAAAGCCAGCTTACCTCTGGGGTTTTCCACCCGCTGATCACAATACTGGCTCCCACAATGGGCTGAACACTGATGGACAGTCTGTACCACTGCAAGGACGGACCTCCAAAATGGAGCATTCACAGCTAGAAGCCACACCTTGCCAATTTTCTTCCTGTTCCGCTCCAAACACATGTGCACAAATGCAAGGGCATGCTGCCAGCAGCCACCAATCGCCTCCCTTGTCCTACCCATCCACCAGCGCATTGGACCAGTCACACAACTGGCTGTGCAATCACACGATCAATCACTATAGTGCACCTAGTGATACATTGGAACAGGATGATCATGAAGCCCTTCATCATACATACCCTCTTTCTACCCCTTTCTGCCATGGCCCTCTCTTAGACTGGTCAGTTTTTTAATGTTTTTATTAAACTTATTGCATTGTCATTTCACTTCACAGGGCATGCAATGGGTCAATGGTGCAGCTGACCACATGTGTGCTTGTGCCATCAATTAACAGGTGGGCAAGAAAAACATTATGGCCAGCAATAGTACCTGAGCTCACCCAGCCTAAGACACCTGCTCCTGTGTGCTTCCTGCCAACTGTTCCCCGCATCTCTGTACTGCTGCACAGTCCGCATACCAATGCAATAGTTCAGTTTTTAGCTCAAACCGGAGCAAAATTACCAGAGGTAATTTTGTTCCAGTGTTTAGCCCTGGAGTACAACTTGGTTCCAATTTCCTCCCATTTTGGCCACGTGTATCATTTAAATAGATAGGTTTGAAAATGGGGTGGATCTGCTTCTTTAACACAGATGAACACAGGCTAAATATGGGATATGAACTTCTAGTTATTCTTCTCTCAGTGGTTCCCAAACTTTGATCCTCCAGGTGTTTTGGACTTCAGTTCCCAGGAGCCACAACCAGCTTGGCCAGTAGTCAGGAATTCTGGGAGTTAAAATTCAAAAAAAATCTGGAGGACCAAAGTTTGAGAATCACTATTCTAAAAAACAAGCATTGAGTAACCCTAGTGCTCAGAAGATCAGACTAATGAATGCACTGCTAAGCTTGCTTTATTTCACAGAATCTCTTGGTTCTCAACCAGCCCCAACTACAAAATGTCAAGACAAAATAATAACTCCCTTGTTGAAAGAATTTCACTGGTGCCTGGTTTGTTTCCATGCACAATCTAAAGAGATAATTAAGATCTACATACAGCATAGTTCCAGACAATATGAAAGCCCGTATCTCCCCTTATATACCTACCTCAGTCTTATGATATATAAACTATGTGGTGTAGTGGTTTGATTGCTAGTCTAGGATTCTGGAAGACCAGGGTTCAAATCCTCACCGAGCCATAGAAACCTACTGGGTGGCCTTGGGCAAATCATACTCTCTTAGCCAGGGGTAGGCAACCTTTTTGAGCCGGGGGCCGGGTTGCTGTCCCTCAGACAATTGGGGGGCCGAAGCACAATAAATAAATAAATAAATAAATAAAATTTAAAAAATTTTAAAAATTAAAAAAAATATGCATGCCTCTCAGCCCCAGAAAAGCCATGGCAAAACCCCTGTGGAGATTTTGCCATGAAAACCCCAAGAACAAGTAATAACAATAACCAATATCATCATGGTGGGCGGCGGCAGGCAACGGCAGCGGGACCAGCCTGGGGCCAGTCCAAAGGCCTCAGGGGGCCGCATCCGGCCCCCAGGCCTTAGGTTGCCTACCCCTGCTCTTAGCCTTAGAAGAAGGCAATAGCAAACTCCCTCTGAACAAATTCTGCAAGGAAAACCCTGTGATGGGATCGTCATAAGTTGGAATTGACTTGAAGGTACATGACAACAATTCCTGTGGTCTTTGAGGTCCTAAAATCCTCATAGGATCCTTTGGTGAGGACCTGGGACAGAGACTTCTTAGAGGTTGCTCTTCAGCTATGGCACTCCAGTCTCAGGCTCAGATTCTCCACCCCACTGACATGGGAACTATCAGCTGCTACTGTGAAAGAAATAATCTGGTAATTAGACTAGAAACAGAAATAGGACTAAAAAATACAAGGCTCCAAAATATTCTCTCTCATGTCTCCAAACTCTTCTCATCCACAAGTTTGGAGGTAGGTAGGAACTGAGTAACTTGGGTTTGCTAACCAAGAGTCCAGTGGCACTTTCAGTTATAAGCTTTTGTGGACTACAGGCCACTTCATCAGATTCACAAAACGTCTTACAGGGATTATTGCTGAAAGGTGGCTGCTGGATGTTGCTGTGGAGAAATCACTAGAACAGCAAAGGAAAGGTAGCTTTGCAGGCTTCCTTGAGGTAACAGTGTTTAGGAACTGCATTCACCTGTCAATTGGCAGCTCCTTTTCCAGTGTTTAACTCTGGGATTTAAAGAAATCTGGATTCTGAAAAGGGAACTGCTCAAAACCTATTGCCTGCTTTCTCCTCACCTCCTAAATATCAACCATCTATGCTGCTCATAACTGATTAGATCTGCAAGCTTGATCTACTGCAGCCACATAAATTTTCTACAGAAATTAATAAGTTACTGTTAAAATTCTACATCAAGTGTTACAGATGCAAACTTTCAGAAATCTCTATCATGAGATTTCAGGGGAAGCAACCCAAGACTGCTTGCTCCAAATAAATAAATAAATCATTAAATATATATATACAAGTCTATTATGGGCTGCATTTTCAGTATCTAGAACCACTTAGTGTAAAACTGCACATATATCAGTAATTCTTCTTTTTGAAAGGAACAGCAATTTGAATACCTGATGAATGCTAACTGGAAAAAAGACACCAATAAACATGAGGGAGGGAGGAAAACACCCGAAGGCAAAGTAGAAGATCAGTTCCACTTTCTGAGAAATCAATGTTTATATACATTACAATGCAATCTTGTACAAGTTTACTGCCAGAAATAGTGCAAATTGAGTCCACTTTTAGGGTTAGGGTTAGGGTTAGGGTTAGGGAATCATGGAAACTGTATTTTATTGTGGCACTAGAGCTCTCTGACAGAGAAGGCTCAATGTCTCAGGAAGAAAAAAACAGTTCCCATGATTCCCTAGCACTAACCCTAACCCTAAAAGTGGACTCAATTTGCACTATTTCTGGCAGTCTGCAACCCCCCTAAGAAAGCATCACTGAATTTAGTTCACTTACAAGCAAATGTGCCCATGACTGTAACCTTAGAATGACTCGTGCTGTTGAAAGATGGAATAAATTATGTTCATTTGTACTACAGAATGCTGTCAACTCTCATCTTTAAAGCCAAACTCAACACAACACATAATTTAGACTGCAGGCCTCGGACAAATTACTTCCAAGAGCTTTAACTATAGACACTGGAACTATGGTGATTTACCGTAGATTAAATGGTCTGCAGGTGGTGAGACACATTTGTAAGAGCCTACATTTCCAGTTTTGTGGATTTTATGTGGTTTAGACCTCATAGTATATGCAATAACGTATACAACGGAACAGCCGTCAATCTGTGCCACCTTTTCTTGTCACCCTCTTTATATGCGACAGAGTTGGAGCGCTTGATCTTATTATGTAAAATAGCAGGTGCCCGTTTAAAAAAAAGAAATGAGAGACAAAATATCTCATTTCCCGCTTGGTAGTATGTCTGCAAAGTGGAACCTTATACAATGCTTTCAGCCTGTCTGGCACTACTTCCTAAGGGACTTAGCTTAGGAAGTGGCACTTAATGGTCCAAAAAAAGAGCATAAGAAAGATATATTTCATTTCTCATTCAGTATTCAGACACCCTACCCCACCGCCCACTGTGAAATAGGAGGCCTCTCCAGAGACTTCTAGATTTCTCCAGACGTGTTGGGAACAATCTCTGCTTTCCCATCCAGCTTGGACAGACATGGCTCCTGAGAGCTGGCACTCAGCCTAGTGCAGAATGCATGATTGGGCTCCCTTCCTTAAATTTAACAACAAACGTTACAGCCACTCTCAGGACTGATGAGATGCCCAAAAATATTTTGTGTGTTTGTTTTGAGGGCCCCAGAGGCCTTGACCTTCTAGAAGTCTGAACTCCAGGGGTTTTGCCTCCTTGTCTACCCCATCACCCCTGCGGACAGAAGTGGGTTTCCAAATACTTCAGCCTAAGGGCAGACATGGGTCCAAGACACGCTGCAGAAATAATCCAGTTTGAGACCTCTTTAACTGCCTTGTCTCAATGCTAGGGAATCCTGGGAACTGGAGTTACGTGAGTCATTTAGCCTTCTCTGTCAGAAAACTCTGGTGCCGCAAAAACTACAATTCCTAGGATTCCCTAGCACTGAGCCAAGGCAGTTAAAGTGATCTCAAACTGTATTTCTGCTGTGTATTTTGCACCCTGGCGAATTTTTCCTCTTAAAATGCTGGGTCTGGGTAATGATATCATCACCACCAGGGAAGAGGATCTATGGTCCTTGAACAACCTGGCTGCTAAGAATCCATCCTGTATCATGCTCCCTTCTTTCTGCTATGGAATGAAAAAGTTGGGCCTCTCCCTGCATTAATGGATGCCAAGTTCTTATGGTGCCTTGTCTGCACTGGGAAGGATAGTGTGGGGGCAGTCCAGAGTATCCTGGCCCCACAGGTGCCCCAATCTGTCCCCAATACCTCAGCCTATGTTTCTGTGCCGCCGTGGTTCTCTGCAAGGTCGCCCAGTGCGTCCACCACCATTGCAGGTCTCTTGCTTCTGAGGTCCGAAGGAGGCACCCAGCGACAATCACAAAGCTGGACCCCTCATTCTTCTCTCAGAATGAGTGACCTGCGGCTGCAGCAGATGCACCAGGTGGTTCAGTGGGACCCACTGCAGATAGCTGCTATAATGCAGAAATGGAGGATCTGGAGTAACTGGTAAATTTTTAAAATTCGTATTAAGACTGTCAGCCCCCGGTTCTAGTGAGGAACATGCTAGACATCATCTGGACTGACCATACCAGAACCAGTGTTTAGGATGTGCATCATCCAAACAGGATGACACCAGAACAAGGCGGAAATGGGTCTTTTGGCCATACAGACAAGGTCTGAGACAGTCCATTATGGAGGGCTAAAATTCTTGTTATTGTGTGTGACATATGACAACCCTAATGCAACCCTATCATGGAATTTTCATGGCAAGATTTCTTCAGAGGAGGCTTGCCATTGCCTTCTCCTGAGGCTGAGAGTGTGTGACTTACACAGTGGGTTTCATGGCCAAGCAGGGATTCAAATCCTGGTTTCCAGAGTTGCAGTCCAACACTCAAACCACTACACTACAAGGGCTAAATTGCCAATCCCATAATTTCACACACACTTACAGCACTGCATTTCTAAGGGCAGTTCCGTTGACTTTTAAATGCATAGCGATATCATCATCATCATCATCACTATCTTGTTATTATGATTGTCTTTGCTTACAGTGAACCTATTCATTAATCCACCTGAGCTTTCTGCTTCCTTTCCTGTTGTGTAAACAGGACCTTGGTGGGACCCAAAAAGGTCTGCCGTTACATTTTACATTGGTTTATTTTCCAACTAAATCCGCCATGCTTGGTCTAGCAGTGCCCTCTGCGTAACCTCCACCTTCCTGCCTCAATACCAACCCCACTACTAATCATCTGTGACTTTCTCATCAGGCACATGAGTGGCATCTCTGGAACGCAAACCCACACAGGGATTATGCCAGCCAATATGCCTCCCCTCATCTACGAGGGACAGAGGATTGCCTCCTCCTGGCGGGAAACAAGAGAGAGAGGAACAGCAGAGGGCAGAGGGGCTCAAGCCTGTTTCTGTTTTGCTATTTAATTTCTTTGTTATCCCAAGTGAACATGGATTTAAGTCCCTTCTGAAAATCCACAAGGAAAACAGGCTGAAAATGCTAGTTAACCCACTGATGAGGCGAGAAGGCAACAGCTGTGTAAATGCAGACTTGGTGGCCCTCCTCCCTTCTGATCTCTCTCAGCTGTCCCAGGCGGCAACTGTCCTATCAAAGCCTCTCAGGGGGCTTATTTAGAATCCAATGCCTTTATTCTTGCATGGGAGATTGAGTGTCAGGAAAACCTGGGGCTTTGTTTGGAAGAACAACAAGTTATGGCAGGCCAGACAACAGCAGAGAAGCCATCAACTGCTTCTTCTCCATCTGTGCTAGACCTCTGTCCCTTCCCCATCTTCCCTGGGAGTGAGAGGTAAAAAGAGCAAGGACAGGACCACAGGTTTTAACCAAATACTAACTATTTGATCCAGGTATAAGTTTGGTCCCAGAAGCACAACTCTTGTTCTAGTGCTTTACCACAAAAAAGGAGAGGAGGATCCAAAATGCTGCAGCTGATATTGATGAAAGGACCTTGACACATTTTGAAGCTGGGCTGTTCCTCGTGGTAATATTATGCAAAAAAGAAAAAGAAAACATGTGTTGCTAAATATCAGATAGAAGGCGAAGCAACTGCAAAAGTGCTTTCAATTGTTCACAAACTCTAGTTTACAAGATAATATCTGATGTCCAAGTGGTTCCATCATTGATACAAAACAAAACAAAACATGAACATTTCAGAACTAACTTTTCTCTTTCAGTCTCAAAGTTGTTGCAAGATCCTTTCGCATACTGATTCAAACTAACTTATATAGTTATTATGCCTTTGAATTTCAGAACATTGTCTCAGTTCTGTATATAAATTGTTTTGTTGTTGTTGTTAACTGCCCTCGAGTTGATCT
>CM034703.1:262361886-262376934 GCA_020142125.1 Phrynosoma platyrhinos
CTTTAACTACCATAACTCAATGCCATGGAATTCTGAGATTTGTAATTTTTGAAGATATTTAGCCTTCTCTGTCAGAGAGCTCTAGTGCCACAACAAACTACACATCCTATAGTCCATAGCATTGAGGCATGGCAGTTAAAGTGTTGTCATACTGCATTATTCCTGCAGTTCAGATGCACCCTTAATTATATTTGACTTTGTATGTTAAGAGTTCTTATTTATTTTCCATCATTGTGCATTAGTGCAGAGACATCTAAGACCATGGGCCATTCTCTCAAGCTGATTCCTTGTCCACCCCACCCACCCCACACACATCTGGTCCATTGGTGGATTCTTGTACTATTGGCCCCATTCAATCCTATGTGCGATGTTCTCTCTGTCACATTGATCCATGGAACATTTATTTTGTTTACACCACAAGAGGCACAAAGATCAAGGGGGGAGGATTCACCAGCAATTTAAGAGTGGGGCACCTACTCGGTTCACAAGCTGCCACTGGTTCAGAGGCAAGGGACTACAATGTGTGTACACATGTGTGTTCTCAACACAAGTGGGACATTCACCAGCTGGCCTTCAAAAGTTAACATCCAGTACCACCAGTATTATGAACTCTCAGCCAATCAGACAGACTGGGCTTTGCTATTCAAGGGCAGCTTCTAGGGTGCTATTACTGGCCTTCTAGTTTGGCTCTTTCCGTAGCACAAAGATACCTGGCTGGCTGGCTTTTCCCCTTCCAAGCTGGCTTTTTTCTCCTTCCAAGCCAACTCTTCAAATTGATTCTGAGCAACTTGTTTGCCCTTCTCGCTGATCTGGCCCCTGGCCCCTGAACCTGTGTCTGAGTGTGTATCCTGCCTGTCTAGCCTATTAACATACTTTTCACTTATGCATGTATGTACCTTCAATTTGCCTGTTGACCTATGGTGACCCCATGGATTTCATAGTTTTCTTTGGCAAGGAACCCTCAAAGATGGTTTTGTGAGTTTCTTCCTCTGAAAGATAGTCTACAGCACCTGGTATTTGTTGACGGTCTCCCATTCAAATGCTTAGCTTCCAAGATCTGGGTCAAAATTGGATCCCTTCCTGCACTCTGTTGCACTGCTGTGATGTAACTTCAGGAGAGTCTGGCTGAATGTTTACTAAGGCTACAGACAGTCAAACATGCATAAAAGGGCTTGGGCTCCAAAATATAATAGCATTAAATAACTGAAGGGCTTAATTTCTTTTCTTCTTACTTTTTGTTTGTTTGTTTGAGTTTAAAATCTTCAGGCAGGTCATGATTTCCCATGAAAATAAATTCTGCTGAATTTACGAATAACTGAGTGGAGAATCTTCTCGTTAAATAAGGCACCCAGCCATTATCTTTTGGCCTGAAAATACATTGAATACATTGTGCTATCATGGCAGATTATATTGTTGGCTAATATAGTTTTTGTTGGCCCCTTGAAGATTGATACCTCCCTGTACCAGAAAGATATTCATTTGACACTGAGGCACTACACATTGGGACAAATGCTCTACCTTCCAACAGGTTTTATGTGTTTTCATCCCACAGCTTTTCAGCACTGAGGACCTTCACTTCATACATATTGTCGAGAGCCTAGAGGACACTCTCTCTTCTCCTGAGGTTCAGTCAATCCTAGGGCTTTAGATCCCAGATATAGATAGATTTTTCTGACTGTGTGGGAATGACAGCCTAGGGCTGGCCAGTTCCCTGCCAGCAAATCCTCTGCCTAATAGGATAAAGTCCAATGTTTTGACAGCCATCCAAGCCTTCATCCAGTCAGGGTGCGTGTGATGATTAGAGTCCACCTCCCTCCTTCTTACTGCTGGCTCCATCTGTCTGGACTCCATCTGTGGAAAATGAACACAAAAGGAACAAGGCCAAGTGGCTGGGGAATAGCCATGCCGCTGACTTTAACCTGTCTCCCATCTGTTCACCTTGGCCATTAAGTTAGTAATCCTTTGGGTATTTAAAAAATCCATTTGTGCTTTTACTCTTCTTTCTCTTGCTTGTTCTGTGTTTGGGTTTGGATGTGGCATTTTTCTTTTAAGCTATACAAAACATGATGTTTGTCAAATGCCACTTCATAGAGATAACAGGGAAAGAGGGAAGAGACAGTGCAATGAGAGGAACTGGCAAAAATCTACAGATTTACTCCATAGTAAACGTAAATGTTTTGATACCATTGTAGACCTAATCACATGCATCAAAACTAGTAAGATATCATCTCCAGGAGTAGCTGTCTTGCCATGTAGTGGTACAATGACATCCAAAATCCACAATACAGCCACCCAAACTGCACAAAATACATCTTGTAAGCTTTTGAAGCGCCACTGGCTCTTCATCAGGCAACGATGTTAAAAATCATACTGGAGAAAAAATGATGATATATATAAGATGTTATCACAGAGATGTGGGAGGGACTGCAGCACAGTGAATGGGTATATGCTTTGGAAGCAGATTTCTCTCTTCTAGAGAAGGGCTTCTTGGGCTATCTGATGGGGGGTTCTGGCAATTTTTCTCTCAATGTGCCAAGGACCAGCACCATATTGTGCCCATTGGGTATAAATTTTTCTTTCCTGAAAATTCACCAAAGACCAGCTGCCAATGGCTCAGGACCACCACTTTGAGTAGCGTAACTCAAAAGGGCATCTCTTCCCCTATTACAGTCTGACATCCTTAACACTATCATGCTAGAATCTTTGCCAACTTGGTGAGAGACCATCTACTCAATGTGGCAAAAAGATAACAGATACCACCTCCCTTGATTTGTCCTCCCTTGAACTGTCCTCTTTATATTTATTAACCACCTTTGAATCGATCTCGACTCATGGCGATACTGTAGATGAGACATTTCCAAGACTCCCTATCCTCCACTGCTCTGCTTAGGTCCTGTAAATTCAGGCCTGTGAGCTCCCTGATTGAGCCTATCCACCTAGCATGCTCCTTTCTTCACTTTCAACTTCCTTCCACCTTTCCTAACATTATTGTCTTTTCCAGTGAGTCATGGTTTCTCATGTTTGATCTGTTCTAGGACCCATTTGTTTGTCCTTAGAATGCAACACTGCCTGCCCCCCTTGCCAATTGGGAACCATTCTGTTTCTCCATATTCTCTTCTAACAGTAACCTCTTGCCCATGCTATAAATGCCTCCTTTAACACTATGCTAATTATCAGTGCACATGAAACTAGCCAATATTGTTATCTACACTTTAGTCCTTGCTACCTGAGGCTATGCTTATTTTTGAAGATCACCAAGTTAAGACTCTGCAGGCACTAGGCTCTTTGGATGGGGTTCTCAGTGAGCTAGTGCTCTCTTGCCTTCCAGCAGTATGATTCTAAGGGTAATTCACGTCAGCTGAAAGACTCAGGTCTAATACAGAGCCATGCCTCATGAGATTTGAAGAGCTGCACATAATACCTTTGCACGCAAAGGTCAACACCTAAAAGACATGCCACAAATAATTCACAAGAATTAAAACAAATTTAAATTAGTTCCATTTCCAAATCATTTGCACTTACTAGACTATACCATCTTGATCTTAGCAACAGAACTCCTGATTTGTTCATTTTTTGGGCCATCATCAGCTTCAACTTATGGAAGCTCTATGAAGGGGAGACCACAAAGAGGTCCTGCTATTAACAGTCCAGCTCACATCTTGCAAACTTGGGACTGTGGCTTCTTTGCTCAAGTTAACCCACCTGTAATGCAAACTTCCTCCTTTTTTTTTTTTTTTTTACTGCTTTCCACTTTTCCCAACATTTTTGCCATCTCCAATGAATCATGTTGTTGTATAAAATAGCTACAGTACAATAGTCACATTCTAGGGCCTAGGTAAAGACAGTACTACCTCCCTATGTCTTTTGCTCCAACAATATATCATCTTAGCATTCAATATTATCACATGTTTACATTTGCATTTTTCTCCTTTTTATGATGCTGAAATCTTTTGATGGTTTTAATCTTTTAATGATGATGACATAAATTAGTCATAGATCTGGTTTTATTTGATGCATTCTTCTACACTTGGAAGTTGCTTCATATTTATTTTCAGGGTGAAAGTAAGCTATCTGCTTTTAAAATAATTATGCTAATCCTAAAACTGTTCCATGCTGACCACATATTCGTCCCAGCATTCCCATATTTGTTGCTAAACAACTGAAATAGAGGGGGAATGATATGGGGGTGAGGATATGGGGAGGGAATGGGTTGGGTAACATGGGTGAAGTATAAGATAATTAATCAACAAAGGTGGCACAAGTACAAATCAGTTTTCTTTAATCACAAATTATTAATTTGACAAATAATGTATTAGTCCTTAAGCATCTACCTGAAATCCAGGCTGCAGCTGCACAGCTAATTTAATTCATTTCTCTCCTCCAACTTTATTCTTGGAAGTCTGCATCTGCTTTTGCCAACCCAGAAATCCCTTTCATTATACCGGGGATGGAATGATTCAAGTATGGAACATCAACAGGACAGAGTACCTTGACTTATCCCCAAATGTATACAGAATTATGCTACTGTTTTTCTTTATCATTGCAACCATGAACAAACAGCACTGCAGCTTCTCCTGCTAACAATTTCTCAAATGTTTAAGATTCCTCTAATAGCTAATTTAACCACTTAAGCCGATAATCATGATAGCCATGGGTTTCCTAAGATGGTAGCTTTATGTTCTTGGTGAGGTCAGCCTTCAAGAGGAGAAAGAGGCATTTAACATGCACACAGTGGGAGATTTAGGGGGGTTGCAGACTGCCAGAAATAGTGCAAATTGAGTCCACTTTAAGGGTTAGGGAAACATGGGAACTGTATTTTACTGTGGCATCAGAGCTCTCTGACAGAGAAGGCTCAATGTCTCAGAAAAAAAAAACACAATTCCCATGATTCCCTAGCACTAACCCTAACCCTAAAAGTGGACTCAATTTGTGGCAATCTGCAACCCTCTTCTGATGCTAAGCATTTTGTCTCCCACCACCACCATGCTGCTCTCTAAAACCATTCTTGTGCACCCTAAAATTTGCTCACCACAAAGTAGCTGATTTGCCACTGTAACATAATAGGTCATTTTTCCACCCTTAAGAAAGTTCTGGCACAGAGGTGTGTGTGCAGAAAACAACAGTGAAATATCAGAAGTTTCTGTATTCAAGATAGAATGCCTTGGCAGAGACCTCAAGGACAAAGATAGCAAAGATTTCTGCAGCTCACTGTGGACTGACTTTGAAAGACTGTCTGGAAGCACTAAAAGATAGCTTTCCCTATCTTTACATCTTTCTTACATCTGTCTCAGCCATAGTGCCAGCTGTTGACTTTTATGTTCATTTAAATAAAAAGAGATATACATGTCACAGTCATGAGTGAGTGATGAGAAAGAGGGAGAAGTAGATTTTATGCCAGATCATAGCTACCAAAATGGCAACCTAGGTCTTAATACATCTGTGTAACAGATCCTAACATCTTTCTATGAAAAATGTGAATTAAGTGTGACCTAATGCATCTCACAACTAAAACACAGCAAATAAAAGGGTCATACTGGTTATGCAATTAATGAAACATGATATGTTTTGAATGCAGCATCATCCATTTGCTGATCACTTGTTTCTGAAGTTGTTAGGCACTTCAAAAAGGACTGAGGTCCTGCTCTGGCTATTAAACAGAACTGCAGGAAAAGAGCCTAATAATCAGGAAACATACAACAGAGAGACAGGTGGGCAAATCATTGATCATAGTGGGTTGTAAAGCCAATTGCCTCCTCACTCTATGCTCTTCAGGAAATCTAGCAGGCCAACATGCCACTCGTCTGGTTTGTCAAGGTAACAGGCATGGCCTGCCCCTTTCATCAGCATCACCTTGTGATTAGGTAAATTTTTCAAATTGTTCAGGCTCACTTCACCCAGCTGGGCATCTTGGTCCCCATATACAATGAGTGTTGGTACCTAAGCAGGAGAGAAAAGAGACATCAAATGTGGTCAGATCAACAGATGAGAAATTCTGGCCTTCTTTTGTGATATCTACTAAAAAACAACTCAAGGGAAAGCCAAGGACCAAGGCTATCTTCCCATTTACAAGCTTCTCCTATGTGCTCCGTGTATAGCAAGCCTAATATGTAACCACATAACTGGTATTCTCCCTCTCATAACAAGGCTCATCCAAAATTTAAGTAGACCATACAAATGTCACTTCCCTACATTGTATGCTGGAAATTATTAGTTGGATTAGAGTCCTGATTATCTGAAAAACTGTATCTCCCTATATGAACTGGCCTTTTAAGATCTTTGTGGAAGGGCTTCTCGTCAGTTCCATCATCACAGGTATGATTGGTGAAGACATAGGAGAGCCTTCTCAGTGCCTGCTCCCAGGCTATAGAATTTCCTACAAGAGTCTTGGTTGGTCCCCTCTCTGCTCTCTTTCCACAAGCAGGCAAAGACCTTTTTGTTTACCCAGGTCTTAAACTTGTAACTGTTGCAGAAACTCATTTACCTGAGGTGTGCTACATTTTTATCATTATCATTATGGTCTAAATGCCTTTTTAATTTTTTTAAATTAGTATTTCAATATAATTATTTACACAGAAAATATCACACACAGAGCAGACTAAGGTCTAATCTGCACTTCAGAAATAATGCAGTTTGACACTATTTTAACTGTTACAGTTCTAGCCTATGGAATTCTGGGATTTGTAATTTGTTGTGGCACCAGAGCTCTCTGACTGGGAAGGCTAAATTTCTCACAAAACTACAAATCCCAGAATTCTATAGTATTGAACTGTGGCAGTTAAAGTAGTGTCAAATTGCATTATTTCTGCAGATTGGACTTTAGACTTGGAGGAAGGAAGAGTAAAGTCTGAAGGAAGGAATATCTACTATTTAAAATATGCAGATGGTGCCACACTACTATCAGAGAATAACAAAAGACTTGGAACAATTACTAAGGAAAGTCAAAGAAGAAAGTACAAAGCAGGATTACTACTGAACATTAAGAAAATAAAAATAATAACCACAAATGATTTACATAAATTCAATGTGAATAATGAGGAAAATAGAATAGTTAGATTCCCCATAGCTTGGATCAATCATTGATCAGAATGGAAACTGTAATCAAGAAATCAGAAGACTAGGACTGGGACTAGACAATATCCTGAAATGCAAAGATACACAACTGAACACTAAAGTTAGAATTCTCCAGGCCATTGTATTTCCCATCACTTTGTATGGATGTAGGAGATGGATGGTGAAGAAATCTGATATCACTCATTTGAGAAGTGGTGCTGGAGAAGAGTTCTGCAGATACCATAAATGTCATTTTATACTGTTTTTAGATAGATTATTTTAATTGTTTTAAATTTTTTACTGTGAATTTTTAAAAATAATTTTATCTGTGAGCCGTCTTGGGTCCCTTTCTGGGAGAAAGGCAGCACAGAGATGAAGTCAAACAAAACAAATCAATCAATCAATAAATAAAATGTCTTTACTAACACTACCCTGATTGCGTGCAGAAGGATTCTTTCTGTCTGGTTCACTGTAAGTTGCTCACCAAGTCAAAGAAAAATAGCTGGAAGCTAATAGATACTGCTTGCTCTCTGTGTCTGTGGTTGTTCTGGACTTAGCTCACTGTTAATGCTCTAAATATATCCAATTACTATGAGCAGAAGAATGATCCTTTCCTGGTTGTGGCAAAAGTGGAAATCATTGGCAAGGAAAGCAAACCACTTCTACATTTGCAGAGGCTCAAGATTTCTATGGCAGATCTGTTCAGGATTGACAGAAGAGGCAGGAAATTCCCAGCCCTGTCAAAGCTATTGTCTTACAGTGTCTCCATAGCTAAACAAAATAAAAAACCTGCAGGGCAAAGGCATATATATACTACAGACCCATATCAGGAACAGGCTAAAACCCAAACATTTGGTAAGAGAAAAGCCAAGTGTTCTGTATTTGCAAGAGACATTACAAACCAGCTATTTTAGTGTTAGGGAATGCTCAGTTATTATTCTCACCCACCCACCTGTTTCTAAAGCTGCCTTTTATTTTGACTGAAGAATTAGAGCTGAGGAGATGTTTGTCATAACAGTTTCTCATTTGGGACTAAAGAGAGTAATGTGGAGATAAAAGAGAAAGCAATTCCAGCATCTTAGTATCCACAAGTCTTTCTGGACCTACAGATTTTGTTGTTGACCACCCTTGAGTCAATCCCAACTCATGGCAACGCAGTGGATGAGACATCTCCAAGACTCTCTATCTTCCACTTCTTTGCTTAGCTTCTATAAATTCAAGCCAATGAGCAACTTAATAGAGTCCATCCATCTAGTATGTGATCTTCCTCTCTTTCTACATCCCACCACCTTTTCCTAGCGTTATTGTCTTTTCCTGTGAGTCATTCCTTCTCATGACGTGATCAAACCAATACAACCTCAACTTTATCATCTTGGTTTCCAGGAAGATTTCCAGCTTGATCTGTTCTAGGGCCCATTTGTTTGTCTTTTTGGCTGTCCATGGGATCCTCAGCACTCTTCTCCAGCACCACATTATCTCACATCCATTGATTTTCCTCTTATCTGCTTTACTCACTGTCCAATTCTCACATCTGTATATGGTAACAGGAAAAACAATGGCTTGTATGAATTTAACTTTCATGCTCAGTTGTATAACTACAGATATACAACTCTATATAGAACTCCATATATCTACAGATATACAACACTACAAATATGGAACGGTAGAGCCTACAGATAGCCAGCTGAAGAGAGAAACAGTCCATAGACTTTCCTGTTTGTTTGTGTCTGAAGACAGAACAATGCAGGCCTGTTTTGCCTTCTATAATGAGAGCCAGAATGGTGCAGTGATTTAAGTAGTGGACTACAACTCTAGAGAACAGGGTTCAAATCCCCACTCAGCCATGGAAACCCACTGGGTGGCCTTGGACAAGTCACACTGTCAGCCTCAGAGGAAGGCAAGAACAAACCACTCTAAACAAATCTTGCCAAGCAAACTCCGTGATAGATTCGCCTTATGGCCACCATAAGTTGAAAATGACCTCAAGGTACACAACAAGCAGCAAACAATGAGGCAGTGGACCAGCACCCTCTGGCGGTTAACCCAGGCACCATCCCATGCTTTACAACTAATCCATGCTTGTTGAACACAGTCACTGATATCTTGCATGCTTAGTTTTTCTCACACAATTCTGAAACCCTAGCTGCATTTCTCAATTATCTACCAATTACTCCTCATTACCATTTGATGAAACACAATCTCTGGCCCGGCTTTCACCCCAGAACACCCTCCCTCCTCTACCCATAGCTGTCAGACTGGCATACTTTGACACTGGCATACTGTGTGGCTGGAAACTTCTCCGTGCAGATGGGTGCCACAGGGATGTAGGCCTTGAACAGATCACTGTGCTGGAAGAGGAATGGAAGTGAATACATCCCACTGAGAGAGGGGCTGATCACCACCGCCTGGTCAATCTGCAGGGCTTCGAAGACAGACTTCAAGAAACCACCTGGGGCTGGCTCCCCAACAGGTGCTGGGGCAGTTGCCTCTTTGGAACGACCTAATCCTGAATGGCAAGAAATTTAAGACATCTCGTGTTACATCTACATGTTGGGTGAACAACTACATTAAGTTCTCCATAGACAGAAAGCATCCTGTAGTTATAGTTTCAAGTTTTGCAATTTGTAAATAAGAAATATTAGAGAGAACCCAAATAAAACAAGGTAACTTCTAAAACATTAAATGTTTTTTGGCATAAGCTGGCATCTGAATATCTGTATTTCTGACTCCAGAAAGGCTGCTTCATATGGTACAGTCTCAGACCCGAAAATTTCTCAATGTCTACCTTCTTTGCTTATCCCATGGATCTATTTTTCTCCTTCTTTTATAATACTAAAAGTCAGTGTCACCTAATGAAACCTGATGAGTCCTGAGAGGCAGGTAGCTATGCTCCTCTAGATCAGCTGCTGAGGAGTATCATATACTTGTGGGTAGCCTTTTGGGGACTGCATACTAGTTGGTGGGAGATTCAGGATGGACAAAAGGAAAAAATATGCTTCTTCACACCATATTTTAGTAATACAAGGTATAATGTTGGGCATCAACATGGGCAGCTTTTAAAAGGAATCAGGCAAATTCATGGAGGATAAGACTATCAATGACAACCAGCCATGTTGGCTGTGTATGATCATCCAAAGCAGTATACATACCTCCAAATACCAACTGATGGGAAACCTAAGCCAAAAGGTGCCATTGGGCTCATGTCCTACCTGTGGGCTTCCCATATGTATCTGGTTAGCCACTGTGGGAAGAGAATGCCAGGTTATATGAACCTTTTTTTCTGCTCCTCCATGACTCTTCTTAAATTAAATATAGCTGCTCAGAGTGTGATGGGGAAGGCACATGGGAATGTTGTCCTGCTAAAATTAAACAGTTTCCAGCTTGGTCAGCATTTGGATGGGAAACTGTCTCTAATTCGCATGTTGATACAACAGAACTTTTCTAAAAGTGATAAATTAACAAAATAAAGTAAGCCACAATGATATGTGGATGGTGGTAGGAACCTGTTGCAAGCATACATATCAGGAAAATGGTTATGCCAGGTTCTCCAAACTGAGGGTGGCAACTGCTAATTTTCATTCTATAACGTAGTCATTCCATGTGCTTTTTTATATACCTCCTTTATACCTTATTTTTAACTTGAAATTGGTTTAATAATTTTTTAAGGGGGGGGGAGGGGGAGGAATTTATTTTTAATTGTTGTTGTGATTTTATCTTGTAAGCCGCCCCGATTGCGCTCAGAGGGGCGGGGTATTAAATAAAAATTATTATTATTATTATTATTATTATTATTATTATTATTATTATATATACACGAATGTGACTTGCCACATTTAAAATTATGTATGAGTCCTGAGAGGCAGGTAGCTATGCTCCTCTAGAACAGCTGCTGAGGAGTATGAGTAGTATGCTATTGTATTATTGCCCTGCTGTTGGCCTTCTCAGAGACATCTATTTGGCTGTTGTGACTAACAAAACACTAAATTAGATAGGCCTTTGGTCTGATCCAGTTCTTGTGAGAGGTAAAGCTGTATCCATGTTATTTAAGTTACACTGGGGGTCCCCTTTAACATCATGGCACCCACTCATAAGCTACATCCTAAAGAAATCTTCTCAGCCACAGAAACTTGAACATACCAGGCAGGTCAATAGCTACAGCCCGATATCCAGCTTCCGCCAACTTAGACAGAGTCTGCAGGGTGAGCCAAGTCTCTGATGAAAAACGAATGCCATGTAGCAGCAAGATGGAAAGCCGAGGAGCCTGCTGGGCCGGCATGGTCTGTCGATAGAACAAGGTCTGCCCATCCAGTGTGATGGTACTCTCAGTCAGTTGTGTGGCAGCCATCACTGCAGGTTTGTTGCTTCCAGATTACCTAACAAAATAAGCAACAAGAGAAACACTCTAGACCTCATCCGCCTGGAAGAGAAGAAACTCAACCAATGCTTTTCAAGCTATTGGATGTGGAGGATCTGCAATTCCACCCCCCCGCATGTCAGACACTGCACTTGTGCCCTTTGTGGACAGCTGTTTCTTTCTTTCTTGGAAACTTGGCAGGGACCAGGAACCAATGGCTAGCTCACCCTTGTGGGTAGCCTTTTGGGGACTGCATACTAGAAGTGAAAACCTTGCACTTGCCTCCCACACATACACATACACAAACCCACTCTCTTTCTCTCTCACATACACATCTAAACTCTCATATACTCCCAGGAGTGTTGCTACTTTGGGGGGAGGGGGGCTAAAATGAATGCACTGCCCCTCAATATGACTTCTGCCCTTCCCAATAAAATTTTCCACCTGTCTCCAAAGTCCTAGCATTGCAGTAACTTAACATTTCAGTTGAGCATTTAGAAATACAGTTTAAGCATCCCAAGATGGAGTAGCAGGGAAAGTTGCCAAGAAAATGTGAACACGGTAAATCTAAGAGTTCTGGGTGTGAATGATTTTCCGTGTCTCGCTCTTTCCAATGCTAGAAATGTAGACACTGGAGAAAAATTTCATTTGGTTGAACAGAATTTGTATCTAGAGGGGAATGCCCTCATTTTACTGCCCCTGCCAACTGTATAAACGCCTCTGTATACCCCAGACAGAAATTAGGCCTGAAGAAAGATGTCCCATTGAAATCCATAAGATGGTGGGGTTTTTTTTTCTGTTCAAGGATATCTGCCAAGTCATGTACATGAACCTTGTGGAGCATGAAACAGCAACACACTGTTGGATGAAAGAACACTGTTGACATTTCAATAGAATTGCACAACTTCTCCTACCCGTCAGATCCTGGAAAAGTAGATGGTTAGGTGAATTTCAGAGCACACTAGAAAATGCCCAAATTTGAAGTGAGTAGGAAAAGAAAATGTGCAAATCAGACCT
Organism: Phrynosoma platyrhinos; assembly: GCA_020142125.1. NCBI lineage: Eukaryota > Metazoa > Chordata > Lepidosauria > Squamata > Phrynosomatidae > Phrynosoma > Phrynosoma platyrhinos. The sequence goes on from CM034703.1 coordinate 262,374,308, forward strand.
TCCCAATGTTGGCATTCTCATGGAGTAACCCACTAGCAAAGGACATTGTTTGGGATGGCGGAAGGGAGAAGCACCTGTGCTGTTCCTCTGCCATGCAAGGCCCACCTTTCATGATGCGAAATCAAGGGACAATCTACATATGTCAACTGGAAGACACCAAATCACACATAGGAATCAATTTGGCTAAACCATGGGGCAATTTGAATCTGAATGTTATCCTGGGGAGGGGAGGCACTGTGAATAAAGAGGCCACTACTGAGCAGCATATTTCCCTCCCCATAACCACTAAAACAATTGAGAAAGGGTATTGGGAGCCTGTGCAAACCAAAAATGGCCATGGTGGCATGTGGCAGAAAGGCAGACCCCATGTCCACCACCCATGAGAGTGCAAACATAAAATATCTGAGGGTGCGTCTACATTATAGAAATAATGCAGTTTGACACCACTTTAACTGCCATGGCTCCATCCTTCAGAATCCTGGGATCTGTAGTTTGGTGAGGCACCAGCACTCTTTGGCAGAGAAGGCTGAAGACCTTGTAAAACTGCAAATCCTCAGAGTCCATAGACTACAACTACAGCACTTAGTGGTGTGTTTCATTATTTCTGCAGGGTAGATGCGCTGTAGAGGCACCAGCACTCTTTGGCAGAGAAGGTTAAAAACCTTGCAAAACTGAGCTACAGCATTTAAACTGCATTATTTCTACAGTGTAGAAGATCCACCCTGGGATTATGGAAGAAGGGGTGGCTGCCAAGGAGTCCCTCCCCTTTCTTTCTCTCACATGGATTTAGCCCTCAGTCCAGATTTTATTGACATTATTCATGTTCATTGTGGGAGTCAAGAGCTGGGCTTCCTCAGATGGAACCAAACAAAACAGGAGGTTTACCACTGAAACTGATACAATAGGAGAAAAAAAGGATAAAAAATGAACTAGTAGGCATACTACAAATCACTAAGTACCACTATAAATGAATACCAAACAACTGTTGAAGCCGCGAGATTTTGGAGAAATTAAACATTAAGAGTGATTCTTCAATTTTTAATACTGTTAAAAGTCAAAAGATAGTCTTAAGAACATATAGGAATTGAAGATGTCCTTATATATGTGTATACAATAACTAATAAATACAAAAACAAATGAAACAACAAATGAAGAGTCCTGATAAAAAACATACGAGGATAAACAGAACTACAGGAAATAATTCATCTATTAAGTCCAGAATGGATGATAATAACCACAGATTTATAGTATACCTACTAATGCATTTTTTATCCTTTTTTCTCCCACTGGATCAGACTCTTCCTCAGATGGAGCCAGCCACCATCTCTGGGTGCTGAATCTCTCCTGGGAAATTAGGTGCTCTCCTGCCTGGACTCCTTTCCCAACTCTCTCCTCCTGCAAATCCTCCTGACTCAAGAAAACTGAAAAATGGAGCCAAGGCCCCTTCTTCTCAACCCAGGGGACCAGATGTACTCCCCACTTGGAAAAAGAGGACAAGGCACTGCAAAAGGGAGGACGTGCAAATAAAAAAAAAAAAGGAGGACATGACCAAAGAAAAGTTCAAAACAGTCATAAAAATATAAACCCATGCTTCAAGGGAGGACATTCAAGAAAAAGGGAGGACAGGACCAAAGAAAAGCTCAAAACACACCTAGAAGTAGAAATCCATGCTTCTTAGTCCTGCACAAAAGGAAGGACATTCAGGAAAAAGGGAGGACAGAACCAAAGAAAAGTTCAAAACACTCCTAGAAGTAGAAATCCATGCTTCTTAGTCCTGCTCAGTATTGGAATTCCTCCTGGACAGAAGGAGGCTGAGATGGAGGACGTGTCCTGGAAAAGGAGGACCTCTGGTCCCCCTGTTCTCAACTCAACTCCTTTCCCAACCCTTGCCAATGGCCAGACTGGAGGGAGAGCTTTCCAGGATCCAGAATGGGGAAATGGGGCTGGGGGAGTGGGATGACCTTACCCAAGTTGTTTCTTTTGCAAAAACCAACCCTAGCAAAGTCCAGGAAAGAGGCCACCAGCTTCTTGCTGAAAATTGTGCTTCTTCCCTGAGCTTCCGGGGTCCAAAGGTACTAAAGGAAGCAGAGGAAAGGGGAGAGGACAGAATTGCATGGAAAGTTACCACAATTATGAGCAAAAGTTCACATGACCATCAGGGACATCTAGTGGTTATAAACATAACCATCTTCACAACCAGCTGGCACCAACATTTTTAGTCACTGAAGTGCTGTACATGTTTTCAATATATGTAATTTTTTGTTGTTGTTGTTGTGTGCCTTCGAGTCCTTTTTGACTTATGGAGCTCCTAAAGCAAACCTATCACAGGGTTTTCTTGGCAAGTCTCTTCGGAGGAGGTTTACCATTGCCTTCCTCTGAGGCTGAGAGAGTGCGACTTGCCAAGGTCACCCAGTGGGTTTCCATCATGCCTGAGCTGGGAATCGAACCCTGGTTTCCAGAGTTATAGTGTGAGAAAATGAAGGGAAAAAGCGCCATAAAATTCTTAAAGATGAGAGGTATACTCTGGTGTTATGGTTGCAATTAAAAAATCCCCTCTGTTTGTTAAGCTGTTGTTTGTAACAAAACTTTGTTTTATTTTATAATAATAATATTTTATTTTATTTTAT
>CM034703.1:262388280-262402293 GCA_020142125.1 Phrynosoma platyrhinos
ATATTTATGCCAGATTTTAAATAGCACACCTCTTATTGTGTGTTTTTTGAAGTTCTTAAGCACTTTATTACCTGCATAACATAAGTACCAATGCCATCCTTTTTCTAAGTTGTCCCCTTCCAATGTCAATGATTTTTTGTCTTTAAGCTGTATCCAATCTTTAATCCATGTGAATATTGCTGCATTGTAATAAGTTTGCAGGTTGGGTAACCCTAATCCTCCCTTTATTTTTTTATCTTGTAGTACTGTTGTTTTAATTCTTGGTTTTTTCCCTAGCCATATGAAATCATTAATGTCTTTGGACCATGTCCTGAATGTCGAATTTGAGATTGATATGGGAATGTTTTGAAATAAATAGAGCATTTTAGGGAGTATTATGATTGTACCACCGCTATACGTCCCAACAAAGGTAATTGTAAAAATCTCCATGTTTTCATCTTTTCCTTAATTTGATTCCATACATTGATATAATTATTAGTAAAGAGATCCGAGTTATTGTTTGACATGATTATTCCTAAGTATTTTGTTTTGGAGATTATCTCTAAATCTGTCTTTACACTTAGTTCTCTCTTATCTAACTCAGTGAAATTTTTTGTTAGAATACCGCTTTTCTTCTTATTTATCTTAAGGCCCGAGATCTCACTTGCTTCTTCTAGTATAGAACATAGTCCTCTATACTTTGTTTAGGATCATCTAGTATAATTACAACATCGTCTGCGAAGGCTCTTGTTTTATAGTTATAAGATCCTACTTGAAAGCCCTTTATTTTATTATCTTTTCTTATCTTCCTCAAAAGCACTTCTATAGACATTAGAAATAAAAGTGGAGAGAGCGGACAGCCTTGTCTTGTCCCTTTATTTATCGTACAGAATTTTGTTCTTTCTCCATTTACCTCTATTTGTGCCTGTTGGTATTTATAGATGGCCTCTATCCATTTTATTATTTTTTCTCCTATATCGCTTGAATTGAGGATTTCTTTCATATAAGACCAATTTACATTGTCGAATGCTTTCTCGAAGTCGAGAAAGATTAAACCCAATTTATTTTTCCTGTGATTTTCATAATGTTCTAGGCGGAAGCATTTCCTTGCCCTCAAGCAACAGTTCCTGGAAGAAGGAGCTCATGTTTACATATGATTCCCCACCAAGCCCAAGGTTGAGAACAAGGGGGAAACCTACATTTTCAAAGATAGTAGCTCTGCAGCCTAGCTGCTGGATAGGATCCGACAAGATAGCTGGCGGAAAGGAACGAGAAATAAAGATTTGTCTTAAGGCATACATTGAAATGGGAGGCAGGAAGTCACAGGCTTTTTTCCTGGCATTTATGGTTGTTTCATACTGCTGTGGCAAGGCACAGCTTTGGTCATTTCTGGCCCTTGTTATTATGAATGAATTGTAGGAATTAATAGCAGACACAGTGCAATGAAGACTGGGTCAGGTTTACTGTCACAGAGAACCTCTGTTGAATGAAGTATGCAGTGATTTGGGTTCTCTCATGGGAGTTAGGTTTCCATAGTGTTTATTCCCTTATTTGGTAAGCTGAGATGGATGTAACTCCCTCCACCTGTAATGACTATCTGCTACTAGCTATCAAGAGGCTTGTCATTATCTCTTGCAATTAAAATCAGGAGGACCCAAATTTGCCCCCAAATGGAACTAGTGAGTGTGATTCTAGGCATGTCCCAGTTTCTGCTAGAGGTACCAACTTACTTCAGGGCATAACTGCATCACGTCATTGATATGGAGCATTAGAGTCTCTTTTCAGACCATCTTGCTTGTCAGCATGTGCCATCACCTGTTTTCTGATAATAACCCTCTGTGGCATAATCAAATAGTGATAATAGTGCTAAAAGAGCTGCTACAAATGCAGATGGTATCACTTTGTGTGTGTTTTCTGTTGATTGGTTCTTATCTCAGCCTACCTTGAGTACCATAGCAATAATGGCATTTACCTAGCTGCCCTTCCATTGTTCTGCTAGACAGGAGATCATTGAGCTCTTCTCTGGCTAGGAGTGGCATTATGATTTTATTTTACATGGATAACATTTGTGCTTTCCATGAACCTGCTTTCCATTATTGTGCATTTAAAAACAGTAAAGATGGCATCAGTAATGGAAGAAATGCACTATTTCTTTATAAATTAAAATTCAAAGCCAAATCCAAGCTACCCTCTTCTAGTGAATCTGTGTGGGAAGCAGAAGCATCCATCTGCAGCTGACCAGGCACTCCAGCTTGCTTGGCAAGAATAACAGGTTGTCATATAATATATTTGAAGGGCTGAAGCTCCGAGAAGGTTCCATATGCCAAGGGTTCAGCCATGCAGAAGAAAAGACAACTCTTTTGATATTTATGGAAATTCAGCCCTCTTGGAGTTGGGTGCTTGATGCTTAAAAACCAAGCCCTGTGGTTTTCATAGAGCAGTTCCTCTGCTAATTGAAAGATGTCTGTACCACCTCTGTATGGGCACCAGAACAGCACATTCAGTCATCCTAGCAAATGTGCTGCAAAAAGTCCTGTGAGCTTTTTTGCATGGATTTGGCAAGCTTATCCCAGGAAAGTGCTTAAATAGAAAAATGCATTTAACACCTTCTAATTTGAGCCAGAATTGCAGTTTTATGGATTGTTTGCCCAGGTAGTCCTGAAATAAATACTATTTCTGTTTAGAAATGGTTTGTGATAAAAATAAGTCTTTCCCACTGTTCTTTCCTTTCCTGTGGCTGATTCAAGACCAGTGGAACAACCACTCCTTCTAATTTAAAATGCATCAAGCTGATAGCTTATACAGTATCTGAACATAAGATTCTATCAATGCAAAGTCAGTTGAAGGACATGACTTTTGTGGATTTCAGATCGGCCTGTACCCTAGGTGCTTACCTAAGACACCCTTAGATATTGGGCACTGAATTGTCTTTCTCCCCAGTAAACAGAAAATAAGCAATTGCTCTTTCCTTTGTAAGCAGTTTTTTTGCATGGGTTCCTGAGGTTTGTGCACTTGGGTGTGACTACGTGCCTTCCCGCTATCTCTAAAGGTGAAGTTAATTTCCATAGTAAAAAACTACCTATGTCTTTTGTTGTATAAACTATGGCCTCTGCTGTTTGTGAGTTGAATCTCTCTCCCCATCAGAAGACCCATCTATATTTATAAATTTATAAGGCCGGTGAACCTAGCAGAACGTTTCCTCTTTCTAATTCCAGTGGGGTTGATTAAAAATATATATATTGTTCTAAGGCTGAAAGAAGTTTTTACCAGTTGGGATAGGCCAGTGGCTGGAGATGCAAGAGACACAGGAAGGTAAAGGTTTGACCAAACTGAATCTGACATTAGAAATCCTTGCATCGGTAGAGGGAGACATAGACCTTTTGGCTCAACAGATTTTTGGACTTCCAACTCCCAGAAATCCCAGCTAGCATGATCAATGCTCACAAACTTTTGAAGTGGAGGCTGAAAATATCTGGAGAGCCAGGGGCTGAGAACCATTGCCAGAGAGAGAACTGACAGACAAAGAGGTAGGCAGTTGTGGCTGCTGTTTTGTATTTATGCTTTTGTATGTCTTCAAGTTGTTTCTGACTTATGGTGACCCTATCATGGGTATTTCTTGGCAAGAGTTGTTCAGATGGGATATGCTTTTGCCATCCTCTGAGGCTGAGTGACTTGCCCAAGGTCACCCAGTGGGTTTCCGTTGCAAGCAGGGAGTTGAACCCTGGTCTCCAAAGTTGTCCAGTGTACCAAACACTACACTACAGTGACTCTTTTTTATTATTTATAATCACTTAGCTAGAGAGAAAAGGCAGGCAAAAGAAGAGGAGGAGGAAGAGCTGGTAGATCGTTCCAGTCAGCCCACTGCAGATGTAGGGGCCTTGGCAGATGCCAAGCCAGTCATATCTCTGATGTCAGTTGTGATGATTGTTTTCCCAAGCTGGCTATAGTAAAGCTATGTAGAAGAGAGCTGAAGCATAAATACCAAGTCAGCAGGATATTCTTTTTAAACCATAGAAGTCCTTGTAACTTTAGCCCTAAACCACCCAAGCTGTGTCTACCCACTCATCTCTAGCACCACTAAATATTCTAAAGTCTTGGAGGATATCATGGATGCAGAGAGGAGGCTGAAATAGCATCTGCAGGGAAATAGTAGCAACTTGTCTTGGGTTTTCCAAACCTCTCCACAAAAGGACCAAATGGGTCTAATTACTGTGGTTTTGGGAAGAAGCAGCTCCCACTCTGCTATCAGATCATAAACTCATGTTGGGAAAACACTGAGGTATAAATTAAATAAATAAATGACACCAGATAAATCATTGTGCATGATGGTTTACAGGGGGAAGCATATTTATATTAATTTTTCTATTGTAAGTAGTAGTTAAAATGTTGGATTGGGGAGATTCAGGTTCTAGTATCCACTGAGCCATGAAATTCAATGTGTTACTTTAGGCTACTCACACTCACTCTGAGTTGCCAGAGAGTTGAACCTCTTGGGAAGCTATATGTGGGGAAATGGTGAGCTGTGGATGTTGCCTTATGCTCACAGAAGGAAAGCCAGGACATAAATGTAACACCTGCTGCCCTGTGCATAGCCTCCCAATTTTCCAAGTGCCTTGCCCACTTTGTAATCACACAGATTCTGTAAATGCGCAGTGTCCAGTGGTCTCTTTACACTGCCATGGAAGCCCTTGCTTAAGCTCTGTGTGATCCTAGTGGTTCTTTTTCTCTCTCAAACTTTTTCAGAAAAGATGACTGTGGCTTTGATTCGCAACAGGCTGGGGCTGTTGGTCCTTGGAGTCCTTGTCACCTTTGTCCTCTACCTCTTGCTCCCTGCCATTCAACACGAAAGATTTACCGCCTCTATCGACATCCCTAAGCCACGGGCTATGGAAGAAGAGACAAAGAAAAGTCAAAACACTGGCAATATCACCATCTTGACAGGCAGAATCCTGCAAAACCCATCTGTTTTCTTTAGAGAAGCTGTATCAGTACAGAAAGATGGGGTTCCTTCCTCTGAAAGGTAAAGTGCCCTTCTGATCTCAGACCTTAATGAGCTAAATGAGTACTGTCCTGTGAACTGATAACCCTCACTGGTGCATCCATATGGACGGTTTGTAGTAACATTAGTTTAGGTCATGATACAGATTGACTCTCCCTTATTTGGAATTCGGAAATATTCCAGAATCCAAAACTTTATCCGTAGGTGGCTGAGATAGTGACACGTTTGCTTTCTGATGGTTCAACAAACACAAACTTTATTTCGTGTACAAAATTATTCAAAATATTGTATAAAATTACCTTCAGGCAATGTGTTTAATGTGTGTATGAAACATAAATGAATTTTGTGTTTAGAATTTGGTCTCATCTCCAAGATACCTCATTACATATGTACATGCAAATATAGGCATTCCAAACTAAAAATAAAAAATCCAAAATCCAAAACATATCTGGTCCACAACAGTTTCAGATAAGAGAGATTCAGCCATACTGGTGAATTATAATATGACAAAAAGTCAGTAGTGCTGACTGAGGAACAAAACAAATATTGGTAGATAGTTTTTCCCATGATCCAACAGCACTAAAGCAGAATCTGATGGATCTAGAGCAGGGGTAGGCAACCTTTCCCCTTTAAGGGCCGAGGGACTTCAGCTCCCAGAATCCCAGGATCTATTGGCCAACATGGGACTACTGGCCAACATGGCTGAGGCTTCTGGGAGCTGAAGTCCCTCGGCCCTTAAAGGGGAAAGGTTGCCTATGCCTGATCTAGAGATTGTGCTGTTGCAGCGATTTTTTTTCAAAAGACCTAGTAGAAGCTAGATACCTAGTCAGTGGTGATGACAAAATATTCTTTACTAAATGAGCATGATTATTAAGCCATATTTCAATTAAAACCATCCTGGTGATATCTGCCCTTTTCTCTTCCTATTTTATGCTTAAAAGTGAATCCTCCAACTACTGCTTTAAAAATGAATCCTTTACAACTTCTGCCCAGTAGCAGTTTTACTTCTCTTGCTAAAAATGGTTTTTTTCGGGCTGAAAGGTCAAATATATTTTATCCATTCTGCTATTTTGGCATCTCTGGGTGGCAAGCTGCATCAGTTACAGTGGTTAACTAGACTACACTTGGCTCCAGGTCAGCTGATCCACAAAGAGATAGATTTTCTGGCAAAATACAGAAAAGTTCAGTACAACAGGCTTCTGCTGAATAAGTTTTGCTGATGTTGGAATTGTCTGCTCTGTGTTCATTGTACTAACTTATGGACTTTTCTTAGTGTTATTGTGCAAGAGATGTATAGCCTCTATTCAGTTATTTCAGGAGACTCAGATATCCAGATATTTTTAAAAACTGACTCTCAGAAGCCACAGCCAGCATAGCCAGTGTTCATAGAGTCCAAAGCCTCTAAAGAGCCAGAGGCTCCTTTCCTCTGTCCTAGGCTATATCTCTCCATTAGTATTGGTGTATATATCTCTATACAACAGCCACCTGTCAGCAAACCTGCGTTATTTCCACCTCTAATCTGAGCTTCCACTTCTTTTGTACTGGTGTGTGTGTCAGTGTCAATTTTTGCTTATCTGGCAAGAAATTCCAGCATTTCTCCAAATGTTGTGTTATCATAACAGGCTGGCAGTGATCTTCTTGCATGGTCAGTCCTTTACTTCCAGGACATGGGAGGAATTGGGAACACTGGCTTTACTGTCTGAGAGTGGATATCGTGCAGTAGCTGTTGATTTGCCAGGTATGTATGAGCAGTGAACTCATCTATGGGGCAAAACAGACTGGCACTAAATGCCAGCAATGGGGTGGAATAGGGGCATGGCGACCGCATCCCAGCCGCCCCAACTCTGCTGCGATGCCAGTGCCACGCCTGCCACCTGACTGCATGGCTGGTAGCATTATGGCACTCCTTTGGTGCGGCAACTGCATGGCAAACACCAATAAAAGCTCCAAAAAGTGCCATTGTGGCGGCAAGGGCACCCTTTTGCCATTCTAAAGAGGAGCAGCATTTTGCTGCTTCTTTTTAGAGCGGCAAACAGACGGATTGGGGCTGCGGCGTGTGGTTGCTGCAGTCCTGATCCTGCACTGAAAGGGTTGGTGGGATGCCGCTCTGTTGGGGCAGTCTGTTCAGCCCCTATGTTAACTGCAGCTGTTTACCATGGACTCTTGTGCTCTGATAGTCAAAAGTAACTGCATGAAAAGATAGTGTTTCTAACTCATTAGCTGGCAGCTAATTAGTAATGTACAATGAGCAAAGGTGCCCCACCAGCTAATGAGTTAGAAACACTACAGCTTAAAAAAACCTCCCATACAACTGTGCCAGGGCAAAGCATTTGTTATTACTCTTCTCCTCCTCCAGGTGAATACTAACAGAAGGAAAGACCACTTTTCCATATTCATGGAGAGAAAATAGCTGTGATTCCTGGGATATGATGTGAGGAAATCCTCTAGGATGCCACTGGTCAAATGATTTGTTCAAGTGTGCTATGTTCTTTGACTATCATGAAAAACTGCACAGGGAAACACAACACTGCACATTTCTTTCTTGAATATATATAATGTCTCTTACAAATAACACTGTTCACTGGGGTACAGTGTTTATTACATACTCTGGCATTCTTTGTCACAGTTACTCATTGCCTTGGAGACATGGTGGGACTATCTTATAAAAGTTTGGTCTGCTTTATAGTGCAAAGTGGCTGGTAATTATCGATAGGCACTGGGGTATGAGCTGAGCTGTATATTTTGAGCAAGATCATTATGTCTGCTCAAAGGAAGCTAATAGTAATTGTTAGCTTGTGCACGTTGAAAATGAGTTGGGGTAGCAGGATAGTTATGTTGTTCCATAAAGTTCTGAGCCCTGCCCTGCTCCATCAGATCTCTTGCATCTTTGCATCATAAGAGATTAACTCAGCTATGTGTTTTGCAATCATACTGGATCTGTGATTTTTCTACTGAACCCATGCCCATTTTTTCCTCAACTACTAATAATCAGGGGTACTTCTTATTATTCATTCCGTACCTTTGTACCCGACGTTTCCTCCAGTGAGTTCAAGGTGGTGCACATGGTTCACCTCCTCCTCACTCTCTTCCCAGGAACCCAAGCTGGAAAGTGAGAAGGAGGGCTCTTGGAAACTGCTGACTAGATGGGGAACCCACTGGTGAAGTAAATTGTTCTATATCAGTATGTACTATTTATTGTTGTGTCTAGTTATTCTAATCTCTAATCTTTCCCAACAGGTTATGGGGACTCTCCACGCTCCACTGCTGTTGAGACAGCATCAGGCCGTATTGCTTTTTTGCAGCAAATCTTTAAGGAGCTGGGCCTTCAGAAGCCTGTGTTGATAAGCTCTTCCATGAGTGGCCACTATTCCATTCCATTTCTCCTGACAAGCGGGGAACAGCTAAGGGGATTTGTGCCTATTGCACCAGTGGGCACCAAGGAGTTCACTACTCAGCAGTATCAGCAAGTCAAGGTAAGGGGATAGAAAGAGCAGTGGAATGGCACCACCTATGTGATTGCGGTCACAGTATTCATTAAACAGAGATAGCAGAGGGGAAAATTTAGTCTGTGATCCGAATAGGAAGGTATGTCCTTGTTCACAGGTGCAGTTGTGGATGGGGCCTACAAAGAACAAATGTTCTGTTTGCATAGCAGATGCTTGTCTTCTATTGACATAAAATCTGGCATCCTTGGAAAATTGGCCTTCACTTCAAAAAAAAGAAAAAAGAAAGAAAAAAGCTAGGTCTTTCCACTTTAAACCAAGCAAAAGGAGTATATGGCTAGTGTTGATTAAAGGGCCAGAAACTAAAGGAAATGGAGCAAACCTTCCAGAGTTCAGTGACTTTGAGCAGCTTTAGGTATTTAAGTTTGCCTGGGTTTTCCTCCTGAATAATCAGTTTCCATACTTGTCCTCATTACATTCTGTTTCTGACTTATGCTGCCCCTTTCCCAAAATCCTCAGTCATATAAATCCCCTGATTAGGGAATCAGGGCAATCTCTTCAGGTATGGAAATGCAGGTCCAGTTGTTACATTTGCCTTATTGGGAGTGCAGCACTTCAGTAACAAAGAATGTAGACAAGAAGTCAGTTGTTTTCTGTTACACTGGTGTAGGTGTTCCTTGTACCTTCTTTTTGTGTTCAATATTGGCTGGCATCCTGTTGGTTAGTTCCTACTAGGGTAGACCTATTCAAGCAATCGCTGAATGGTGAGTCAACACCTGGATAAATCCTACTGATTCAATCCATCTGCTGTAGTCAAGACTAACAACAGGAATTAGGCCATTGCATATTTTTTAAGGTGAGAGTCAGCGTGTCATAGTGGTTGGACTACAGTTCTGGAGAGCAACGTTTGATTCCCAGCTTGGCCATGGAAACCCACTGGATGACCTCAGCCAAGTCACATCCTCTCAGCCTTAGGGAAAGGCAATGGCAAACCTCCTCTGAACAACTCTTGCCAAGAAAACCCCATTATAGGTTCATCTTAGAGTTGCCATTAGTCGGAAATGACTTGAAGGCACACAACAACTTCTTCTTGAAGTCTTTTACAATAAAGCCTTTTGCAAAGTAAATCTTGCTGCTTACATGATCTTACAGTCATTTAAGTTTGCAGTCATGTATTCCTTTTGGAGGTACGTGGTTGTCAGCGTTCCCTTCAGTTTGAATGTCACCACATTGCCGATCTCTGCTTGGCAACAGGAACACTGTGTATTCATGGGATATAGTCCCATGATACAGCTGTACTATGATGTCTGTTGAAACTAATAACTAGAAATGGAGAAGCAGAACATGAACAAAGTGAAGTTAAAGTAGTAATCATTGATCTGGGCTCTTCGGAAAATATACCAATGTTCTAAATAATGCTTTCTGTTTATAACATTTTAGCACATTTGGCTTAAATATTATATTCAAGCACATTTAAAGCTTTATGTGGAAATTATTTTATTAGACTATTTGTAATACAAGTAGAGTATCCCTTATCTGGAATTCCAGAATACTCCAAAACCATCCACATGGGTGGCTGAGATAGTGACACTTTTGTTTTCTGATGGTTCAGTATACACAAACTTTGTTTCATGCACAAAATTATTAAAAATATTATGCATAAAATTAACCTTCAGGCAATTTTTATAAGTTGTATACAAAACGTAGATCAATTTTATGCTTAGACTTGGGTCCCTTCTCCAAGATGCCTCATTATATATATATGCAAATATTCCAAAATCTGAAATCCAAAACATTTCTGGTCTCAAGCATTTTGGATAAGGGAGACTCAACCTGTAATGTAAAGATAATAGTGTATACCACCCTTATATTTAACAACAAAAATGACTACACTTGAAGAACACTTATATCAGCAGTTTAAGTTTCTTTTACTGAGGTATACCTGTATTACCTTCAGCTTTACTCACTCACTTTCTGAACTATTTATCAGTTCCATTTCAAGTTGAGAAAATCTGATTCAACAGAACTTGTTGAACTTTCTGTTTCATTATATGATGGTTGCAATTTTGTGGGCACAGACAACTTACCATGTTTTGTATTGACTACTTGTAACTTGATTGAGAAGCTAGAGATTTTGCAAAATAGAATCTATCTTAGAAGTTAATTTCTTAGTCTCTTCCTGGGAGCACTAGGGTGACAGTCCAGTGCTCAAACCACTACTTCCTGCTGAGCCATGGAAACCCACTGAGTGACCTTGAGTGAGTCACCGATTCTCAGCCCCAGAAAACTCCATGATAGGGTAACCTTAGGGTCGCTATAAGTCATCAACAATTTGAAGGCACACAGCAACAATACAGATGATAGACAGTTTATCTATAATCAATCCAGACATTATCTTTTAGTGTTTTCCCTGTGATTGATGATGATAATTATGAATTTTATTTAAACCCTGTCTTTTCTTCAAGACGGGGACTCAAGCCAGCTTACAAATGAAAATGATCATAATATAGTTAAAAAACATAATGTATTGCCACAGCATGTAGTTGGCCATGCTTTGTAGCAGTATGCCAAGCTGTGTGACCACCTACTCTCTTTTATGTCCCCTTTCTGTGCCTTGTTACCATCTGAGTCTGTGCTTTGTGTGCCTTTCTCTAAGGCAAAGAGCCAAGAATAGAAAACCAGTACCTGCATAAATTCACATTTCACACTCTGGAACTCCCAAAATGAGTTTGCCTATATTGCTTCCCTATACCTTTTTCACTACTATATGGTAACTTAGATCTGTTATGGCTTTTAATCTGCTGCTATTTCAGTCTTTTAGTTCTGATTTATGTTTGTTCACGTTTGTTTTGTCAGGTGCTTCCTCTGTTTGAAAGACAACTCAAATATGTTACAAATAAGTGTTCAGCAGGGCTCCTCAAATGTGTCCTCTGGTTCTAGGAAAAGAGTGACACCTTTTCACAACAGTGCATGGAGGAAGGGGGGGGGATTGTGTTCCCTGTGCCATGCACCCTTATCCAAATCCCTTGGACTGCTGCTAACCTGTTAATGTTTTGATCTTTCTAGACTCCAACTTTGATCATCTATGGAGAACATGACACTGGTCTGGGCACACAGTCTCTTCAGAGCCTTCAACAGATCCCCAAATCTAATGTTGTCATGCTGCCTGGAGCTGGCCATGCTTGTTACCTTGATAAACCTCAAGAGTTCCACAAAGCTCTCCTGAACTTCCTCAGTGAGCTAAAATGATTGTGAAGTCCTCTCTCATTTGCCCTTACCCTGCCTTCCTCTACTTGAGAAAGACATACGACTGAATTTCTGCCATATAACCCACGGTACTGTGTTTTTGAATTTGTATCTCCATATTTAAAGGGCTTATAGGACTTGCTGACTCTTGATGGGAAGAGTTTCTCACTACTTGTTCATGGGGCTGCTTCTGTTACATTTGCTCCAGGCCTGACTTCCTGAATTCTGCAGTCTGGCAGCAATATTGGATCACATGTATATGGAGAAGGGACTGCACTTTTTTCAGTCCGTTTGTTGAAACAAGGTCTGCAGGACTTGATCTGCACATTGCTGTCAGCCTTTTGCCCCATTTAAGATCCCTTTGGATAAAGATGCAACTTCAGTTTCAGTTTCCTCTTTCAGGAGCATAATCCACTGATGTTAATGGCATGTCTCCATTGTTAGCTGACTACTTTGACTGGTGGGCACACTTCCTGTTCTAAGGATTAAGTGCTTCTAGATGTTTGTCACTTTATTTCTCCTCTCTTTTTTGGGAGGGGTCTCCTCAAACTTGTCACCAGGAAAAGAGATGAAGTGGGTCACTGTAGGTATGAAGGTATGAAAATCAGCAGATCTGGGTAAGATAATAATGTTTGATTTGACCAGCAGGCTTCTAGGGCAAGCTTTAAGGAAATCCTCCCTACCCTGCAAATCTGTTAAAGTATCTCTTTTTCTTTTACCTTTGGTGATAACTGTAATGCTATGGGGAGCACAGCTGTAAGAAAAATTGGCTATATGTTGGTGTTTTGTTAGCAAGTGTTACATGGGTTTTTGCCGAAGAAAGATATAAGAAGAGTGATGCAACAAGGTTTCCAGGGAATTCAATTCATGTTCTGGTAGGGGATGTTGCTCCTGCCCACTAGGTCATAAGCTATCTATTTTTGTGTGTGTTGGAAAATTGTTCAAGGATTAATAAATAATTTGTACAGAACTTGTGCGTGTATCTTTATATGCATGTCTGTGAGATACAGGAGGGAGCTGGGAAGCCTTTCCTGTGAAAGCAAACAGGTACTTGCCTGCCAGCTGTCAATAAAGATGGATAGCCTTCATGGGGATATTTCTGGGTTTGGGAGTGAGCTTCCTTTCTGGTCATCAGTATGGGAAAGAATGGTTTGATCTATTTCTAGGTCTGTTAATGTGCCCAATCTAGCTAAGGCATTGCTCAGCCTGTGAAGACTATTTTAACATTGCAATTAGGGCTGAAATCCTACTACTAGTCTGGACTAGAGTAGACCCATTGAATCAGCAGGATTTATTTTCGTGTTCACTCACCATTCAACAATTGATTCAATACATCTACTCTAGTTAGGACTCAAGATTCAGGCCTAGATAACCTTTTGTTGTTTGTTGTTATCAATTGCCCTCCAGTCGAACTCGACTCGTGGCGACCCTATGGATGAGACATCTCCAAGACCCTCTGTCCTCCACTGCCTTGCTTAATTCCTGCAACCCCTTAATACCAGTGACCTCCTTCATAGAGTCCATCCATCTGGCATGTAACCTTCCTCTCTTCCTACTTCCCTCCACCTTTCACAACATTATTGTTTTTGCCAAAGAGTCATCCCTTCTCATGATGTGTCCAAAGTATGACAGTCTCAGTTTGGTCATCTTGGCTTCCAGGGAAGTTTCTGGTTTCATCTGCTCTAGGACCCACTTGCTTGACCTTTTGGTTGTCCATGGGATCCACAGCACTCTTCTCCAGCACCACATCTCAAATGTATTGATTTTCTTCCTATCATCTTTCTTAACTGGCCAGCTCTCACATCCATACATGGTAATAAGTAATACAATAGCTTGTATGATTCTAACTTTTGTGCTGAGTTGTATATCTTTGCATTTTAGAATATTTTCTAGTTCTTTCATAGCCACCCTCCCCATTCTTAATCTTCTTCTGATTTCCTGACTGCAGTCTCCATTTCTATCAAAGTTTGATCCCAAGTATGGAGTTTCTTTTACTATTTCTATTTCTTCATTGTCTAGGTTGAATTTGTGAAGATCCTCGGTGGTCATTATTTTTGTTTTCTTTATGTTCAATATAAAGTCTGACTTTGCACTTTCTTCTGTAATCTTCCTTAGTAGGTGTTCCAGGTCTGTGAGATTTTCTGCTAGTATTATGGTGTCACCTGCATATCTTAGATTGTTGATATTCCTTCCTCTTATTTTCACTCCTCCTTCTTCTGTGTCCAAGCCTGCTTTCCTTACACTATGTTCTACATACAAGTTGAACAGATAGGGTGAAAGGATGCAGCCTTGTCTAACCCCTTTGCTAATTGAGAACCATTCTATTTCTCTATGTTCTACTCTGAC
>CM034703.1:262402393-262414431 GCA_020142125.1 Phrynosoma platyrhinos
ACCCTAAGGCAATCTTATCATGGGGTTTTCTTGGCATGTTTCTTCAAACGGGGGGTTGTCATTACCATCCTCTGAGGATGAGAGTGTGTGACATGCCCAGGGTCACTTACTTGGCCGCAAATTGTACATACCCCAGGATGCATCACCTGGTATATTGGCAGTCCTTCCCCCCAACACTTTCTCATTTTCCCCCATTGGAAGAGGGGTCGTCTTATACGGCAAGTATATCCCGAACTCTATATTCTAGCTGGAAAAGTTGGGGGTCGTCTTATGCGCCTGGTCATCTTATAGGCCGGAAAATACGGTATATTACAATAGAGCCACACACAATATAAGTCCCTTTTGTGGTTTTTGAGCATTATTACCTGGCTTGGCTTCTCTTCCTTGTGTCAGTTTCCTCTTTGAGTTAAGGATTTATTTAACTGAATCATCTGATGAACAAGGTGTGAGTCATTCAGTTTTTTCCTAGTGGGAAGTGGGAGCTTTGGGTGTGATTTGTCAGGGTGAAGGTAGTCAATTGTTTGAAAAATTCAGTACAAAGTAACAATTAAGTCAAGGAATGGAACTACCTGATGGATTTTTGCTATTGAAAGCAAAATTCTAATTCTGTTCGCGTAGGGAAACTATAAGCTTATGGCCTTCTTTTTGACTGCAAACCTCTTGGCCATTTATGCTGGAATTTTGTGGGAGTTACACTGATGTAAATACTTTCTGGACTTTGCCCAGTGTATTTTCACAAAGGCTGCTGTTTGTGGGGGCTTCAGGAGAGTTCTATCATACTGGTACTGGACTTGTAATCTATTGCCCTCCTGGACATCCAGTGTAATTGTGTGGGTGGAGCTTTATATTTTGCCAGGGTCAAATAGAATCTCTGGCCTTCATAACTCTTTCTCTAAATAACCCCAGTAAAAGGACAAGGTCTGTCCCAAAAGTGAACAAATTGTATCTGTTAAGATGTTGCCGAACTACAACTCCAAATACTCATTGCCATTGCCCTGATTTCTCTTTCATTTGTGTGTGTGTTTTTTTTAGTGAGTCCCCCTCCACTCAGCTTTTACAAATGTGGATTTCTGTTTGTGGTCCAAGTGCTCAAATGAAAAAGGACACTGATGGATGTCTCCAGCCCTTTGGGCAATGAGGAATTTCTCCTCTTTGTGTGTTTTGTGTGCCTCCAAGTCATTTCCAACATATGGCGACCCTAAGGCGAACCTATTGTGGGGTTTTCTTGGCAAGATTTGTTCAGAGGAGGTTTGCCATTGCCATCCCCTGAGGCTGAGAGCATGTGACTTGAATAAGGTCACCCATTGGGTTTCTTGGCCAAGCGGGGAATTGAGCCCTGGTCTCCAGAGTCGTAGCCCAATGCTCAAACCGCTACACCACACTTTCCTCTGCTATCAGTGAAATGGATTACTTGCCTGACCTCTCTGGTGTGGGAAAGCTGCTTATTTACAGAATACCACAAAAGTGAATGGTCTTCTGCTTATTATTTGAACTCCAGAAACCAACTATGAAGAACTGGGGCCGTGGATGCCAAGATCCCATGTGATACAAAGTCCACGAGGGATCTAAAAGGCACAGTGCACATGATAATTATTAAACAACTAGATGGCAATAGCTGTTTGAAAACAATGTAAGAACATACAAAGTCCAACATTTTATTTTCTGTCTCAGATATGGGATGAAAACTGTTGAAGAATAATCTTCCTTTTCACCTTTGTTACCAAGCCCGATTCCAGTCTTGCATAAGAAACCTGGGAGCTGTGCAAAATGTGGATCAAGTGCCTTTACAGTGCAATCTGTCTAATACATTTTAAATGACAATGTGTTTATTGTGTAAAATGATCTCATTGTAACATTTATCTCTGCTTCTTATGTTTACAGGTGCAAACAGCAATCTGTACAAACCAAGCACTAATTGTAAAGCAGAGGTATTCATTTGTGTGTGTGGATATGTGGTGGGAGCCTTGACCTGCTGCTTTAGTACAAGGCTGCTGTGTATTAACAAATCATTGTCTCTTTATTGTGAATTGGCCCTAAACCCCAACTGATTTCAGGTATAATGGAACATCACTACCCAAGATATCAGCCTTATTCAGCATATTCAGTAGTGGTGAGGGTGATGGGAATTACAGTTGCAGCAACATCTGGAGAGTCACATATTCAGCATGTGTTGGGGCTGAGCATATATATACTAGTTTATTAACTAATAGAATGGAGTTTACCAAATTCTGGTGCAAAAATGTCTTCAATTTAACTATCCAGACTTTCATAAAGTCAAAGGAACATGATGAAATTTAGCAGTGAGTAACATCTATGACTAACTTTAATGGTTGCTTTCTTAAATTTCGTATAGAGTCTGTCCAAGTTCAGTAACATGCACAGACATCTGTGTCTTTTCTGTGGTTAACATATTCATCAAACATCTTAGCAATTTTATCTTTCTTCAAAAGCTAAAAACGACTGTAGTGTCTCTTTACACCAAAGGCCAGAATAGAAGATTTTATACCTTTTATACTCTCCCACTCTGTATTGACTCTTCTTGCTCTTCCAGACTACACTCCTAATGAATTCAAGCTGAAGCATCTAATTAAAAAAATAATAGAACTACCCTTTAAAATAAATGGCAAGCACTTAAGGAATAGTCAAAATGCAGCTGAAATTGGTCAGCTGTGCATACACTGGCTTGCTACAATGAAATGTGCAGATCAAAATCAGACTTGCTGGACTAACGGGGACTGTAAAGACTATTAGAATTTGAATGGAGAAAACTAACCAAAAGTACTGAATATGACTGTATAGTTGAGAAAGGGATTTTATTTTTTTGCAGCGTGTTTAACAAAAGAGAAATTATTGAAAAAGAAAGGTGATGCTGGAAATTAAAGACATAGAATCGTGTTGCATACAGTGTCCCTATGGCTACTTAAGAGCAAACGGGGAGTTGCAGAAACCCAATGCAAGATTTTATATTAACTGTTGTGTAAATAGTAAATAAATAAAATGACAATACACTCGTCCCTCCACATTTTATAGAGTTAGGGGCACAGGACCCCAGTGAATGTGGAAAAACTGCAAAGAACAAAAATGCTATGTTTTTACCTGAGAGAACACCTCTCTAGGAAACTCTAGGTCCTCCAGTGCAACTCTGTGGTCAACATCTGCCAGACATTGACCATAGAATTGTGTTGGAGGAGCTACAAATGGCTAGTGGAGTGCTCTCTCTAGGAATCTCTAGGTTCTTCAGTTTGACTTTTGGTTAAATTTGACCATAGAGTTATGCCTTAAGACCTAGAGATTCCTAGAGATAACATATTAATAAAATCCGTGGATAATCAAATCTGCAAAAGTCAAAGCTGCAAATGTGGAGGGATGAGTGTAGTATGCTTTTTCTATACTGTTAATGTGCCATACCAGCTTAGACTCAGTGCACTGGTTGAATACAGAACATATTTCTCAAGCACTCAATGAGCAAAATGCTTTTTATGCTTCTAAAGCACCTGTTTGCTTTATACAGTGTAACATGTGTTCATGAAGTACGGATATGTCACATTTTTCAGACTTAAAAATTTGCTGCATATGTTTTTATTCTGTTCATGTTTGGGGTGTGCCGAGTCCTTTGAAACCAGTGTAAAAGGCAGATTAATGCCAACCTTGAAAGTCCTTTCTTAGAAGAGGAACCTTCACAGCCTGTTTAGCCTCCTCCTGGGAGCTTGACGTTGGCAGCTAGGTGCCCAGGATCCTCTCAGAAACGCACACTGTCACAGCCAGTGCAAGGAGATGATTACAATTCAAGGCACACTGCAGCTGGTGATGGAGCATTGAATGAGGACAGTGACCTCAGGAGGTTCTAGGAAATACAACATGTCCCAATGGTGAGTTTGGGAGGCTGCCTGGAAACTCAGCAAAAGCAAAGATGGTGCAGGACTGTTTCTTCCATGCCACAGGAGACTGTTGGCTGAGCAACATTCACATGAAGACCTATTCACTAAATATCACTGAACTAATTTATTAAATCCCTGAAGCTATAGCTAGTATTTATTTACTACACTCTACACTTGGTGTTGTGCTTTGCTCATTTTTCTGTGTAGACAGTGACAAAAGAGGTAATGTCTTCTTTGGGGTTATAGAACAGAAAAGCCTCTGGTGCAGAGACAGTCCTGTCTTTGGGCAGGGAGCTGGGTTAGGAACAAAAGTCAGCTAGCCAGTCCCTACGATCATTAGGGGAGGGGGGGAAAACATGAAGTTCAAGGGAACCCCAGTTCACCAGGCACATATGACAAGAAGGAATTGATGCAATAAGACATAAAAGATCCATGATGAGTTACGAGTGATACAATAAACTACAAAACCACTATGGCAAACACTGTGTGATGTCTCTTTGAGGCAACAACATGGATTCTGGAGATCAACTGGAAACAGCAATATCTTAAGTGCTGGTGTTTGAACCACACTTCTAAGTGCTGGCGTTTCAGGCTAAACAAACCAAATTCAGTACAAATGACTGGAAGGGACTGATGCAGTAGGCCATAGAACCTCTCTACATTCAGGTCCTCCTTTCAGGTAATAATCTGAATAATGTAGGTACGTAATAATCTTTCAGGTAATAATCACAAAATTGTATGGAATGCCAACTTGACCTAAAGAGAACCTCTGTTGTTTTTTATGTTCTATCATTCAGAGAAAATGCCTATTTAATTAAATTCAGAATGTAAACTGATGCTTCACAGAAGTTACTGCAGGAGAAAAGAATGTAAAAATAGACAAACTACAAATGCTGCCAGTGTGTACTTTAAGTTCTTTTTTTAAAAAGTGTATACTGGCAATTGGACTCCCCCCCCCCCCTTAATGTTCTGGTCTTTGGGAAAGAACATATAATTTGTTCCCACTTACAGGGCTGACCGAACCACTGAAAAAGTGAGATGGTAGCTTTAAGCAGCAGATACAAAAGGAAAGGGAACAGAGGTGAAGTCTCGGAGGAACCACACAGCCTATTCTTATCCCATCATTAATGTTCAAGTAAGTAAACAGCTAGTCAGTCCTGTTGGGTTGGGTACATGGAATGTGGGACTGGAACAACATTTTGAACTTTGCCTCCTTCATCAGCATATATTAGATTTACTTGGTTAAATCTTAAATCCCAAAACAAGATGTCTTGCCAAGTGTAATGGGTCAATTGTTGCAATCTAGTCATGGATAGACACCTCTCCAAGCCTGAAGCTGCCAGTTCCTGTAGTTGCTGGTGCTAAAATGAACACTAATCTTTTCTCCTAAATTATTAATATAGAAAATACCAGGCCAGGAAAAGGGCAGGGCAGTCTTCAAGATACAACCAAGAAGCTAGAAGAAGCTAAACATTTCTACAAACGTTACATAGGATGTTATCACACGGGGGCAAATCTGCTGGTTAATCCACACAAATCCCAAACAGAAACTGGATTTGTGCCCCGTGTTTTCACACGACGTCACACAGAAACTGGACAGAAAGTGGACAGAAACGCGATCTTTTGTAATTCACTTGTCTAGAGGGAATGCAAATATGTAATTACGGTAATTACGCATTTACTGTAATGTGATCGCCAAATGCGCATTGGGGAGCATTTCCCTGCTGTTGCCATGGTTCCAGCGAGCATTCCTCTATCTGCGCATGTGCAAGAGGCTCATTTCTACTACATTTACAGTTTTTTTTCTCTTGTGTGTGAACGTTAAATGCGCTTACTGTAAATTCGCAATTAAGGTAATTACGTGTGAAAGCCATTTGTGGAATCAAGGTTTATTTTCCATTTATTTTCGGAATGCCTCATTTCCACTTTATTATCACTTTCTGGCCCACGTGTGATAACGTCCATAGACAGAATAGCCTGAAATTAGAGACACATTTTTAAAATGCTTCCGTAGTGACCTATAAGAAAGCCAGTGTGGTGTAGTGGTTTGAACATTGCACTATGACTCTGGAGACCAGGGTTCAAATCCTGGCTTGACCATGTAAACCCACTGGGTGACCTTGGGCAAGTCACACTCTCTCATCCTCAGAGGATGGCAATGTCAAACCTCCTCTGAAGAAACTTGCCAAGAAACCCCCAACTTGAAGGCACACAACAACAATAATCTATAATCTTAATGGGCAGGAATGCACTTATACAAAATGGTAACAATTCCTAGAGAAATAGGCCTGTTAGTCTGTTACAGAAGAAACAATGAGTGTTTTGATACCTTTTTTTAACTGGTACCTTTTGGGATGTATTCAAAGCCACATGCAGGGCAAGTTGCTAATTACAATGCAGGCAAACAAAGCTTCTGACAAAGAAGCTTTTTTTTTTTTTTTTTACAGTCTTTTAATGTCTGGCCAGCCCTCTTTTTCTTCCTTGTCTTCAGTCTACATGGCATATTTTAGACGCATTAGCGGCACCCCATCCCCACCAGCACCCGCTGGTAGAAAACGACTGCCTTCCAGGTCTTCTGGCCTTCCAGAAGGGGCTGCCTTCTGGGCCTGGTGGGGGAGCTGGTCAGGTGAGAAAGGAGGTGACTCACTTTCCCATCTTGCCAGAACTGGACCATGGCAGAGATGGTCTGACTGGCAGAGAGGGATGGATGGGGTGTGTGCCACACAGCCTGTGTGTGATAGCATGAGTTGCCACATTGGGGTGACACCAACCCTAGTGATGCCAGTGAGGCTATCCTACTATAGCTGTATATGCCTGCCTACAACAGGCAAGGTTAACAGCAGCTCTGTCCAGGGTCCTTTATTGAGTATGTATGAACAGCAAAAGAGAGAGAAAAGAGAACAGCAGGTAAGCTTGCTTCACCACCTACTTCTAACTTTTATAAAGTATATATCTCTGTGCATTGGGCCACCAAAATGGAAATCGTACGAAATACGAAGGCTGATGAAAGAAAAATAATAATCCCTAGATACATTTTAGAAGGAAGTTTTCAAGTAGTCTAGGGAAGGCTCAAAATGTTTTTATGTACTTATGCAAGGCTTACCTGACCTGGTTGTTTCATTTCACATGTGCATATTGTTAGTTTTGAATAAAAACATGAATAAAAGCTGAAACGTGTTGAACATTGCTTCTTTTTTGAAATACAGTAACCTATCCCTATTCATTCTATGTTTTTCTGCTGTTGAGAGGATAAAACTAGATAATGTACATTAACACTGAGTTCTTAGGCGAAAGGGTAGGACACAGACTGGGTTTGGCTTGCATGTTGTGTGTTTTGCTTCCCTCTTTGAGTAGTCTGAGTAGCAGAAAGAGTAAAGACCTGGCACACAATCTGCAAGTCTGTTTATCTTCATATATCACAGCCGCACTATCTCATTTCTAAATTAGCAATGTTTTTATTTATTTTTTCTTCACTCTTCACACATTGTTCTGCATTTATGAAGATCCTTATTTATTTCTTGTTTCCTCTGAAATTTAAAGTTCTATGCAGGGTTTCCCCAAATGCCAGGAAAGTTTAGAGTTTGTTTTTGTCACTTCTGTCATGAAGCTACAGCCAGAAAATCTCCCTCTTTTGTTTTATCCACTGCAGTTATTCAGGCACAGAAGAAAAATTCCAGATGCAAATCACAACTGGTTTTTGGATCTTCTCCCAAACAGCTATGCATTGTGGGGGCCCCTTCATGTACCTGCACTTGGATGTGCTGCCCTCCCTTCCTGACCCTGTAAGAGACAGAAATGCAACCCTCCCAGGCACTTTCATCCTGTTCTTTCTGAAGCAAGCCCAGGAGCACTTACAGATTTACAGGCTGGGGCAGCGCTGAAAGGAAGATGTGACTCATACTGACAGTCTGGCCATTTTGAGTGAACCAACCTCTATTGCATAAAGTTCAATTTATAAATAATTTAAGAGAATGATTTTAAGAGTCACAAGGAATCACGTCTCAAAAGGCTCTGTACTGTGAAAACTATTGTGCATGAAATATATGCAGTAGGACTTTGTTTTGGGTAGTTGTGCTGAGGAATGGAAATTAGTCTTTCCCCCTTTTTTACAGTACCTGGAAATGTAGGCAGCAAGTTATTAGTTAATTTGGTTTATAATTGCTAATCTAAAATTGTCTCTGCAAAGCAGAGGTGATTGGTTTACTCTAGTGTCACTTAATATATGATCCGTAAGCCAAAAATCTTTCATCTACTGTGAATTCACTAGGTGGCTGTATCGACACTGCCTTCTCTCTCTTAGCTTCCCCCTCTCAGTTTGCAATCGGAATAAAAATACTCTTGTCAGCTTGAAATAACAGAGTCTAATGGCACCTGAAACACTCAAAGTAACCCACTATGCTATCCTTTATGTTATACAAGCCAGCGCTTTAGAAGATATGACTTGTGAAAACACAGTTTTGAATTTTGTTTTATTTTATTTTGCTATGTCTCTCAGAATGTTCCAGCCAGCAAGTCTACTGTGAGGTTCAGGAAGATATAGTCCAAAAGCCTAACTTGCTACACTGATTGAAAGAAAAATGGTGAGGGAACCTGTGGGAAGCTGTTTTCTTTTTGCAGGAAACGCAGTTGCTCACAGGGCTGGGAAGACTATGGGTATTTTGATGAACTTGGGGTTTGAGTGCATCTACCCTACTCACTAGAATCTTGCTCCATCTGACTATGGGCCTTTGCAGACTGCCAGAAATAATGCAGATTGAGGCCACTTTAACTGTCCTGGCTCAGTGCTAGGGAATCATGGGAATTGTAGTTTTTTTCTGGGACATTTGCCACAACAAATTACAGTTCCCATGATTCCTTAGCACTGAGCCAGGACAGTTAAAGTGACCTCAGTCTGCATTATTTCTGGCAGTGTGCAAAGGCCCTATATTTCCTGTTTCCACACCATAAAAAGTTTGAAAGGAAATGAATTTTTGAAAGATTCAGAGGTTTATTTTAATAACCAATCATCAGATTTTTTTTTTTTTTGGAAGGGTTAAAGAAACTTGAGAAACAATGTACCAAATGTGTAAAATTTTGGAGTGAATATGTGGATTAGCATGTAAGTTTTCATGGCTCAAAGTCATTTGTGGTCAGCAGAGAATTTTTCAGCATTGCCTTGTAGCTTTCCAGAACTCTTCTCCTCTCCCCTGTTTCACAGACAGCACATTTCAGAGGTTCTGTGTGAATGGAAGCTTATTATGAGAAACATAAATGAGCAGTCACAAAACCCCATTTGTTGTAGGGGACTAGTTTGCCTCCGCCACAAACAAAAAAGCACCACAACATCTTGACAAAATGCAGGCCTATGACCAACACTGTCAATGTTCTTTTTCTCCCATATGATTTTTAACACCTTTTGCCTGATGAAGAAGCCAGTGGAGCTTTGAAAGCTTGCAACATGCATATTTTGCATTTTGGTTGGCCCGATAAAGGTATAATTGGATTTTGGATGTCATTGCATTTTGCTATATGGCCAACACGGCTACCCCGGGATATGTAAACTGGATTTAGGCAAGCTTCTCAACCTGAGCAGCACTTCACTTTACGATATCACCATATCCTGATAAGAGAGTGCTTTAGGGGTGTTGTAGTTAAGATTACAACAAGATGCCCCCAGCAAGGCACTGGAGAACTGCCGTTTTTGTAATCTTACTGCCGTACGTCAAAAATGGGAGGTAAGAAAAAGTGGCTTTCATGTGAAGCTGCTTCATCGTTCTTAACAAATGGGCTGAAACATCAACCGGGGATTTTCCACCAGACAGGGTGACCAGATGTCATAACTGCAAAGGACAGCAAGGCACCACCAAATGTAGGACATTCAAGAAAAATGGAGGATGTCACAAAACAGAAGCTAAAAATGCTCACATATAAATTCATTCCATATGGTTTATCTATACACATACTATATTTTATTATAATTCAAAGATATAGCCGTGTTAATCTGTGGAATCAGGATGTAGAGAGATCTTGTAGCACCTCTGAGACTAACTGAAAGAAAGAAGTTGGCAGCATGAGCATTTCTAGGAGTTTATCACATGGGAGGCAATCCCATGAATAAAGCGCATTTAAAGTGCATTTAATCTTGTCAATATCAGATGACATTCCCGACATCGCCATTATCCCACAATTAACCTATGAATAAAGTGGCATAATCATGATGCTTTTTATTTTTGGGATTTTTCTATGAATAAAAAGCAGTACGATTTTGCTGTTTTAATCATGGGTTAATTGCGGGATAATGGTGACATTGGGGGACAAAAATTAAAAGTGTCATGATTATGCCGCTTTATTCACAGGTTAATTGTGGGATAATTGTGGGTGGCTCCTCTCCAGTCTGGCTCCTCTGCCACTGGGAGACCTGAGCCCTTCTTTGGCCACTTCTTCAGTGCCTCAGGACCAAGGTGACCAGAGGCCCTCCTTTTCCAGGACATGTCCTACATTTCTGTCTTCTGTCCAGAAGGAATTCTAAAATTCATTTGGAGCATGACCAGGATGACTAGAGCCCCTCCTTTTCCAGGACATGACTTACATTTCTGTCTTCTGCCCAGGAGGAATTCCAAAATGTCCTCCATTTGGAGTATGGCCAGGGTGACCAGAGGCCCTCCTTTTCCAGGACACGTCCTAGATTTCTATCTTCTGTCCAGAAGGAATTCTAAAATTTATTTGGAGCATGACCAGTGTGACCAGAGGCCCTCCTTTTCCAGGACGCGTCCTACATTTCCGCCTTCTGCCCAGGAAGAATTCCAAAATGCCCTCCATTCTGAGCAGGGCTTGGGAGCATAATTTTGCCTTTATATAGAGTGTATTGAGCTTTTATTTGACCACGTCCTCCATTTTGCAGCTGGCCACCCTGCTCAGGACGGAGGGAAACACAGGCCCCAGACTTGGCCACCTCTCCTTCTTCCCCTTCATCTTCTTCTTCCTTTCCTTCCTTCCTTCCTTCCTCCTCCTCTGAGTCTATTATGCATTCCCTTTGGCCGTGCCCTCCATTTTCCCCTCAACGTCCTCCCTTTGGAGCATGAATTGACATTTGAGTGTTTTGAGCTTTTTTTAATTTAGTCACGTCCTCCATTTCCCCCTCAACGTCCTCCTCTTTGAGCCTGGCTGAGGAGCACGAACTGACATGTCTAAGGGAGCGAGTGTCTTGGGCTTTCCGTTGGGCCGCGTCCTCCATTTTGAGGTGCCTCGTCCCCTCAGGACCTCTGGCCGCCTTGGAAAGAGGGAAGGAAGGAGGGAGGGAAAGGAAGCCAGGAAGCCCCCCGAGGCCTGGGCACCGGGGCAGGGCCTCAAGAAGAGTTGGCCGGGGGCGAGACTGGGGCGGGCAAGAGGGAGGACCGTCCCTCCTTCCTTCCTTCCTTCCTTCCTTCCCTCTTGCCATCCGCCGTGAGTGGGGCAGAGCCGGCGAGGAGGGCGGCAAGAAGGAAGGAAGAAGGCGGCAGCTGAGGGAGAGGCGCCTGCGGAACGCCTTGTTTACTTATCCGCCTGGAGGAGGAGGTAGGAGAGGGATCCCGAACCCGAACACACTGCAGCAGGAATAACCCGCTTCGAGAGCGCTTTAACTCGCCCTGGCTCGGTGCTAGGGAGTCCTGGGAAGCGTCGTTTTGAGAGAAGACACTTTTTAGCCTTCTCTGTCAGAGGGAGCTCCGGTGCCGCAAGAAACTACAGCTCCCAGGATTCCCTAGCACTGAGCCAGGACAGCTAAAGCGGTCTCAAAGTGGGTTATTCCTGCTGCAGTGTCCCAGGAAGGGCTGGGACCACCCCAGGCTTCAGTTTCCCAAACAAAAAGGGCGCTCGCCCCCTTCTTTCCCCTCACGCCCTGCTTTGCTCCCAGCCCTCTCCCTGCTTCCAGTTGATTGCTTTTCTGCTTTCTCAAATAAAGAGTATTGCACTTCCCATTATCCCCACACCACCAACCCATCCTCTTCTCAACTCCCTCGGTGTTGTTGTTGTTGTTGTTGTGTGCCTTCAAGTCCTTTGTGACTCATGGCGACCCTAAAGGTGAGGCGACAAGTCCAGTTTCAAAAAGTGGCAAAAGAGGGAGCAAGGGGGGGAGACACAGGATTTTAATTTTGTTCTATTGTTATAGTGGTGTGTGTGTATATATATCTATATATCTATATA
>CM034703.1:262418454-262433688 GCA_020142125.1 Phrynosoma platyrhinos
CTATTCTGTCCTCTGCTCCATTATCCTCAAGTTGAGCACCCTTTGCTAACCCAGATAAGGTTGGAGTTCTTATAATCTGTAGGATGGAAACAGCTGAAGAAGAAGGACTGCTCATTCATCACAGCTGAGAGAATGGTCCGGTTCCAAACCCATTGTTCTGTTCCAGTAATAGTATAAAACAAAAATATTTTTCTACATACCGCTAATATATTCTGTCTGCCATTTTCTTGGTTTTCAATCTTTTAAGCTATGAGACAACCCATTGCCAAAATCACCCAGTGAAATTAATAGTTGACTGAGGAGTCGAATCCAGATTTTTCATAGCCAAGCTCAAGTCTAGAAGAGAAATTATAGAAGGGTTGTTGTCTGGATATCACTAGCAGGCCAGTCCAGAGCAGAAGTCCCCTGGGCTTTGTTCACACTGCTGGAATTAGACTTGTGGATTGGCTGTAATACTTCAAACTGTAGATATGGAGTGAGGTCTTATTTTCATTTATGGTTCATTTTCAAGTGGGCCACATGCCTTCCTGGAGCTTCATGAGGCTATGGGAAACTATTTCTGCAGCCCTTGATCTTTCTAGAATCTCTGAACTGGATTTTCTCTTCTGGAAGGCTCCATGGTGGTCTATAGGGAGGAATGCAGTCCCCCATAACTGTTCAGCATTTTAAACTTCCTTTTCTTTTCTTATTTTTTGGCAATTCATGCAGTCTCTAGAGAGTCCCAGGATGGAAAATTGACTCCTGGACCTGAGAGAATTATCCACAACTGCTTGACAGGGAGGAAAATATACACCTCTTTACATAACAGTCTAATTCCTTAACATCCTGTAAAGAGATCTTGTAACACTTTTGAAACTAACTAAAAGAAAAAAGTTGGCAGCGTGAACTTTCATAGACTTCAGTCTACTTCCTCAGATGTATTTTGGAGGAAACAAATGCATCTGAGGAAATAGAATTTGGTCTACGAAAGCTCATGCTGCCAACTTTTTTTCTTTTAGTTAGTCTCAAAGGTGCTACAAGATCTCTTTACATCAGAGGTCGGCAAACTTTTTGAGCCGGGGGCCAGTTCAGGGTTCCTCGGAACATCGGAGGGCCTGATTTAAAAAAAAACAAACACAAAAACGCCCCGGGGCCCGGGGAGGCCCTGCGCAGCTGCAGGGGTCCCCCAGGAGGACTCCGGTGACTGCACCGAGTCTCGGAGAGGCCCGGCGCGGCTGCGGGGGTTCCCTAGGAAGGCTCCGGCAGAACAGGAAAGGTTGCGCTAGACTCTGGGTGCCGTTTTGGAACACAAAATGGCGCCCCGGAGTCGCACGCATCCGAGAAAGGTGGCGGTGGCAGCAGGACCGGCCAGGGGCTGTTAGGAAGGCCTCGGCGGGCCGGGTTTGGCCCACAGGCCGTAGTTGCCAACCCCTGCTTTACATCTTGATTTTATAGACTAACACGGCTATATCTTTGAATTCCTTAACATCTTGTTTTCCATATATAGGGAGTTTTTGTATGATGAAAACAATCAGGTGAATTTTGCAACTGCACTCTGAAATTGTTCATGCCAAACACAGGTTTAGTACCTCACAGAAAGCTGCTCCTCACTCTCTACCAGTACAATGTTTTAGACACTTGGTGTCTAAACCTCTTCGCTATTCTGAAGCATTAGAGCAGTTGGTAAGAAACATTTTCAAAATTTGGAAAATCCGAACACTGAGAGGGGAGGGTGCAGATAACCAGTAAAGCCACAATTGTTAAACATGCTCAAGGATGCAGTCCTGTACTTGCCTGAACCCTGTGGGGCTTGCTTATCAGTAGACTGTTAAGACACTTAAAATCAGTGTGGTGAAGCATGCTTCTTTGATTATGGCTTGAGTCCACAGTTCAGAGACCCAAGGGCTTAGCTGCATCCAGTGAGAATTTTGCCTGCCCCCACTTTTAACAGCCGATCTCCACTATGCTATGTATAACAAACTGCTTCTGAACTGTCTTTCCATTTTGAAAGTACTTTGCTGGAAGTGTGTGTTGCTGTCAGAGAAATGTGTATCAAAAGCCCCTTTGAACTTTCAGAGCCAGTTGCATGTTTCTTTATGTTGCTGAATTGTTTGGTGGTTTTTTTCTTATGCCATGGCAAATGCAGCTTCTGTTCTTTAAAGACAGAAATGGTCCTTGTTATGCAAGGGAGCAGAAGAAACCTGCTATGGTCCTGACTGACACCCTAGAGAACCGTGTTTAATGTTGGAAGCTGAAATCCTCACACCAAAAGCAATCCAATTTTTGAAATTCATCATAGATTATACAACTGGGCTTAGGACTTTTGAGAGGAAGCACTTATTAGAAAATGGTTAAAGCAATTCAGTTTGTATAGCAAACTACATGTAAGAGGACTTTGTGAACTATAATTGCAATTCAGTTGCAGGTGACAGGAAAAATCCATTGAAAGAGAGTGCTGCTGTTCTCCTTTGAAAGAATGAAAATGTTCTCCAAGGTACAACGGACCTCTGTCCCCAGTCTAAATACACTGGGAAGAAGTAAGGAGGCATTGTGTGAGTTTAAGAATTAACAATTTCCTTAATGCCCCTTGTGAGTTCATAGCTGTGGTAGGACTTGGACCCTTGTTTCCTCTGACCATTTCTGACACTCTTTCTACTAAACCAGAATGAAATGTTTGCCAGTGTACAAAAGCGTTCTCAAAAAGCTCCTGTTTGGGACAAGTGTGTATGTATGTGAAGAAAGCTTTTGTTTTTTGCCTAACTCGTTCTGTTCCTACAGGAATCCTGCCATGTTCCCTAACCCACACAATAATTCTCCACCAGTCTTTTATCTTCCTAATATCTCACACTTACATTATTCCTTCTCCATATGTGTGTGGATGGGTGCCAGTTATGTCTTGGAGAATATTAGAGATCTGAAACCTCTTTCCCCTTCGTTATGACATGTGCTAGAGGAGAGGAATCCTTAAATGTGTCTCTCTTTGAGTTTCATAATTGGCAATCCACTATTGACCACCATGGGACATCCCCCCCCCCCACAAAGTTGTTGCCAGTTCATATGCTGTCAGATCAAAAAAGTCTCTAAAAAGTCTAATGGTAATAGTTTTCTACTATTTCTGGGTGGAGAGTTCTGGGAGTTATAGTCCAAAAAGCAACTTTTTCAAGTTCTTGCTTTTATCCATAGCTATCCAAAGTATGAAACAGGCAAGGCTGTTATTCCTTGTCCAAGAAGTCGTTTGATGCTCTTTGGACTTTAGTGCTGAATGAACTCCACATTCCAGAGCTTACTTCAGACAAGCAGTTATCTTGAAGTATTAACAAGTCACAAAGTATGGGGATTTAGGGCTTGTTTACATGGCAACAGAAATAAATCTGTATTCATCTAGCACTCAACCGAGCTAAGCTAGAACAGTTTTCTCCCCTTTTGTTTATAGTAAACATTGGCTTCCCTCCACTTTGCTCAGACAGGCACTGAGTTGAAATCAGGTGATCCTTCAGGCTCAGTGGACTCAAGAGTAACTTGACAAGTTTCTTCTTGGGTTGTTGAAGCCAGTGAGACAGCTCTGGAAATTAAGTAAATTAAAGACTGCTTAAAAAGCCTTGGAGTGCAACCCCAATGTGCATGTGCTGATCACTGTGCCACTATGCATAGGAATTCTGGCATACAAGAAGTGGTGCTCTTTTAGTGCTTATTGAAATCCAAATGCTGAGCACAAAATGAATGGACATGACTGGGTTTCTGGATTTCAGGAAATCTCACTCATGCATTCTTCATTAATTGTGGGTGATTATGGGTAGGTTTTAAGAGACAACATAGTATTGCCAAGTCATTTTGAAACAAACTTGTTAACATTATAGCTGGATATGAATTGATTGTTTTAACAAATCTTTGCTGGATTAGTGTACTTATTAAGACCATCTTATTTCACGTTCATCTCAAGCATCCATAATACTGTAACAGCCAAAATCCACAAAACAGTGATACCTTTATTGGGACAACCAAAGTGATACCTTTATTGGGACAACCAAAGTACACAAAATGCATGTTGAACTTTTGAAGCTCCACTGGATTCTTCATCAGGCAAATGTGTTAAAATTGTTGTTGTTGTTTGCCTTCATTTCCGACTTATGGCAACCCTATGGCGAGTCTATCATGGGCTTTTCTTCACATGTTTCTGTAGAGGGGGTTTGCCTTTGCCATCCTCAGGGGCTGAGAGATTGTGACTTGTCCAAGGTAACCCAATGGGTCTCCAGAGTCATAATCCAATGCTCAGTCCACTACACCATGCTAAAATCATACACATGGAAAAAAATTATGATGATATTAGTCACAAGCCTGCATTTTGTCAAGATGTAGCTGTTCTCAGTTTTGGTGATGTGAAGGGAAATTTAATTTTTTTAAAAGAAAATTTTAAATTCCATTAGCAAGACAAAAAAAAGATGCTCCTTTTGAGGTCCATGTTGCTCCTGTCCTTTGTGAAGCTGCAAGCTGCTTGTTAGGCAGAATGCCTACTTAAAATCTTATTTGCTAGAGTACCCACATGACCAGAAGGAGATCGAGTCTGCCTCCATGAATGTTCCTCCGCACCACACGAACTGAGAATAAATAATAATAATAATAATAATAATAATACATTTTATTTTTAACCCACCCCTCTGCAAAGCAATCGAGCGGCGTACAAGTTAAAACAAGGCAACAGTTATAGAACGACTATACCTTGACAAAATGCAGGGTTGTGATTAACATTGTCATTTTCCCCCTTCCTGTATGATTTTTAACACATTTGCCTAATGAAGAAGCCAGTGGAGCTTTGAAAGCTTGCAACATGTATTTGTGCATTTTGGTTGGTCCAATAAAAGTAAATCTGTTTTGTGGATTTTGGATGTTGTTAGACTTTGCTAAATGACCACTATGGCTACCCATGGATATGGTATCCTTAATACCAGTTAGCCAGTTTTAGGATTTTTGCAACCTGATACTCATCAGATATGTTGAACAACACCTCCCAGAACCCCTTAGTCAGCTACATGATTCTGTCTGGCACAAATCTGAAGAACACAAGGTTGGGGAAGGCTGGTATAATGTATTCAGCAGTTCCCTTCTCCCACCTGTGATGTTCAAAACCTCTTCAGCCTGCATTATGTGTCACTTGTTGGTGGGAGACAAGAGAGAGGGAAAGGAAAGAGATGCATACTTATTTAGTATATAGTTTTTATTCAATTTGTAAAAGGAGTAGAAAGGGCCAGATGAGTGATTGTTCACGAAAAGGGTCCTGGTGAAGACAATTGTGACCTAGATTCATGGCAAGGGCAACATCCGATGAAACAGTGAAGTTCTTATTGGACTGCCAGTGTTGCATCCTTCTGAGATTTCTCAGCAAGGCAGAATTTAGCTTTGTGAATCGTTCCCTGTGTCCCAAGGAGAGAAGGGCTATGTGAAGGTTGAGCCAAAAAGCTCCAGGAAGGAGTTAGAGGAATAAAGGATAAATGTTTCATTTCCCTTTTGTTTTTCTAAAGGAGCCCTGCTGGGAGAATTCTTCAAAGGGAACATAAGGTCTGTTTTGTGCTTCTAGACCAAGTAAATAACTGTAAAGCACCCCAGAGTGAGTGGGGGGAATTAAATCCTCCTTTTTTGTTTTGTTTTGCTCTATTGCTATAGGAAGCCTGTGTTAAAAGGTCTGAAACAGAAAGGGGCCCCCAAAGGAGGGACAAGTTTACAATAGGTTTAACTCTGTCAGGACACACTCATTATTGTATATATGACCCTGTGGTCCTTGCAGAAATGGCCCATATGGTTTCTCTATCTAAGAATGTACCATACTCCAGAAGGGCGTGACACAAATTCTCGGTCTTTGGAAAAATCTCATTGTGTCCGGGCTGGGCTTACCTAAGCCCTGAGTAAGAACAGGTGCATTTACAGCACTTATCAACAGTGACAAGATTTGAAAACTGTTCAAGAATGAATGATAAATATGTCAGATCGATTGACGTATTTCCATGTAGTGTCTTTATTTCTAAAATAAGTTTAAGAAGAAGTATAATAGGAAAGATGAAAGATGCCAGTCCCTCTAATTACTGTATTTTCCTTTCCTGTTTTTGCAATCCAGTATGAAGAGTGAAACAGGTTTCTCCACTAAAGTCTCTGTAGCTCTGAACGTAATGGTTGGGTACAAGAGAAATCCAGATTCCTGCACTTTTAATAGTTGTGTAGAATAGGAAATTTCAACTGTGTGATATTTATTTATTTAAATATTTATCCCCCACCCTATATCAAAAAGATCTCAGGGCAGCTTGCCAAATTAAAACAAATTAAACAATGTTAAACACTATAAATAATTCAACTAAATTCAGCTAAACGTCATAATGGGTTAATGAAAGATTTTAAAACTTTTTAAAACCATGTACAAAAGTATTTGGGATGGCATGCAAGCTTTCCCTGCTGAAATTCCCTTTTCTATATGACTCTTAAAGGAAGGAGGAGAAGGATCTTTGCATCCATTCTACTTGAAAGAGGAGAACGTGTCATTGGTGACTTAGGGCCTTTACAGATTGCCAGAAATAATGCAGCTTGAGTCCACTTTAACTGCTCTGGCTCAGTGCTAGGGAATCAAGGGAATTGTAGTTTTTTTCTGAGACATTGAGCCTTCTCTGTCAGAGATCTCTGGTGCCACAATAAACTACAGTCCCCATGATTCCCTAGCACTGAGCCAGGGCAGTTAAAATGGTCTCAAGCTGGTTTATTTCTGGCAGTCTGTAAAGGCCCTTAGTCACTAGGTATGTGGAGCTGTAAGCAGCAGCTTGAATAACATTCTTAAATCCTGTGATTTTATTAACTTTGTGGAGTCCATAGAGGGCTTGAACTCCCCCTCTCTCCCCTTTGGAGGGAAAGAACTGGTGCTGTCTTGGGCAAGGAAAATAATGACAGTAATCCAGTTGACATTGTGCTGGATGGTCCTGGGAATCTCTCTCTGGCTAAGTTTTTTTAAAAATATCTTCCTCCCCCCCCCCCAACAATCATATATAAAGCAAACATATAAATATAAATATAAAATATAAAACATATAATATAAAACATAAAACATATAATATAAAACATAATAGATAAAACAAAATATTATTACAGAAATAGAACAAGATAAAATAAAACTGTAGTTATTGAAACACTATGTATCTTATAACATTCTTTTTTCTTATCTTAAAGCTTAAGATATTTTTTAATAAACCTATATATAACTAAATTACTTGCTTCTTGTTTTTGTTGACTATTATAAATATAAGATCACAGAAATTTCATTATCTGCTGACTCTGTTATCGAGGTTAATTCTTGTATATTCTACTTATCCGCTCCTGTTTTTAGTTAAAAAGATATCTCATTGATCATTTTGTTCTGTTATTAAAACAATAGAAGCTATCACGGTTCCAGTTTATCCTCAAATACAAATTATATTGTCCCTTTGAATTATTTAAATGCATTATTTTACAATATTGCAATGCATATGTATATGTATTATGCTATAATAATAATAATAATAATAATAATAATAATAATAATAATAGCTTTTATTTATATTTTCCTGCCTCTCCCTGCGGAGAGGCAGGATTACAACAAAAATATAAAACAATGTACAAAGATACAATATATAAAAACCATAACAATAATAAAAGCCAACAATCCATATAATAAAATACAATATTATAATACTCCCAGAGTAGTATAATATACATCTAATTAAAAATTTAATCATCATCTTCTTCATCATCGGGATATTGTTCAGACCTGCCCATTTCCTTTTCCAGTAAGTTATTAGTGGTTCCCAATAGGGTTCCGTTTTTTTCAAAGATTTGTTGTTAATTAAATGAGCGAGTTTGTCCAACTCTAGCATGTCTGCTAATTTTATTCTCACTGGCTAGGTTTTAACACTTCTTCTTTGCGCAAATTGCTGTGTGCTTTTTCAGTGTTGTTGTTGTGTACCTTCAAGTTGTCTCTGACTTATGGCAACCCAAAGGCAAACCTAGCAAGATTTGTTCAGAGGAAGTTTGCCATTGCCTTCCCCTGTGACTTGCCCAAGGTCATCCAGTGGCTTTTATGGCTAGTGGGGAATCGAACTCTGGTCTTCAGAGTCGTAGTCCAGTACTCAAACCATTTGCTCTCTGCTTTTCCAATAGTGCCTCTTAATACTGAGAATGCTTAGCAGAAAATGCATAATATAGCCAAACTCTATGCTTAATGTAAAACACTAGGGCCAAGCAAGTGAGTTTAGATACATATTGAAGATATGTCATCAGATCTTCAAAGCAAGATGTTTGCCTCCAAATAATTTCTTTCAAACCCTTACCCATCATTTCACCTCAATTTGTCATTTACTACTGAGTCAATGTATGGCTGCTAATAATACACAGAGGCAAAAAGTAGATTTTGTAAAGGTTGTACTGATGTTACTGATTGAAAGGTGGCTGAAATTTGACACATGAGGCATTTATGCTTTTTTTCTTTCAGAAACAGCTGTAAAATTCCTGGAGAGAATAGCTTCTGAACTTGACCTACCTTGTCAAAAGGTGGAGGTAAGTAACGAAAAACCATCAGTGCTGTTGTTGTTTTTTAGGATGTCTGTTTATCAATGCCTAACTTGCTACTGCATGGCCTATCAGTATAACTGAGATTTAAAGGAAGATTAACTTTCTGTCCTACCAGGGGAAGGCAACCTTTTTGAGCCGGGGACCAGGTTGCTGTCCCTCAGACAATTGGTGGGGGGGGGGGGTGTGAAGCACCAAAAATAAATAAATAAATATTAAAATAAAAAAAATATGCATGCACACTCTCTCAGCCCCAGAAAAGCCATGGCAAAACCCCTGTGGAAATTTTGCCAAGAAAACCCAAAGAACAAGTAATAAAACAATAATCAATATTATCATGGTGGCTGGCGGCGGCGGCGGCAGTGGTGGCGGCACGACAGGCCTAGGGCCGGTCCAAAGGCCTCGGGGGGGCGCATCTGTCCCCTGGGCCTTAGGTTGCCTACCCCTGTGTCATACAGATGACTCCATGCTAAAGTAACTGTCATGCTGAAGTAAGTGATTACTGTCTTTCAAGGAAATACTGCAGAGAGCTTTAATTCCATTATTGCAGCAGTGGTATTCATATGCTGGGATGGGTGTTCACATGTTCTCCTTGGATATCTGGACTTCACTAACTCAAAACTGTTGTATGAGAGAAGTTGAATGAGAGTAGTTTCCTAATGAGACTACGAATGAGGGTAGTTTCCAAACTACTTATTTATATTGTTATCATCCACTGGGAAGTAACTTTCATGCTGCTGTAGTTACACATGAAGAAGACCTCATTGTTGAGTGTTAGTCATATCAGTCATATGAATTTATTCCGTTGTGTCTGAACTGATTTCTGACATCTGAGGTCTACCTTTTGTCCTGTGTGGAAATTTCCTGTGGTATGTGAGTTTAAATCCCTAATAATCTAGGAAGCTCACAGTGTCCTTGCACTAATTGCACATCTTCCAGCATACTTAACCTCACAAGACAGGACTCAGACTAAAAAGGGTGGTAGCTGAGAGAAGGGACCACATAGGTTGTTCTGAGTTCTTTGGAGGGAGGAAAAGAAGGGAGGATAGGTGCGTTTATTGTCAGTGTTGAAGATAATTTAAGGTCCAAAACACACTGCAGAAACAATCCAGTTTGAGACCACTTTAACTGTCTTGGCTCAGTGCTAGGGAATCCTGGGATTGTAGTTTATTCTGGCACCAGAGCTCTCTGACAGAGAAGGCTAAATGTCTCACAAAACTACAGTTCTCAGAATTTCCTAGCATTAAGCCAGGGTGTTTAAAGCAGTCTCAAATTGGATTATTTCTGCAGAGTGTTTTAGACTTAAGTCTATTAGGGTCCCTTGATCTATGTCAAAGGTAGGCAGAGCTAAGGAAATTTACTTTTTTTTACTACAACTCTTAAAATTATAAGCTAGTATGATCAGTAGCCACAGTGGCTAAGGGATTTTGAGAGGTATAGCAGATTTTCCAAGTGCCCCCCTAATGGACTACAATACCCATAGTTTCCAACCATGGACTATGATTTCTGGGATCTGTTGTCTGAAACATTTGGTGATTGTCTCTACCCCAAGCTTTCTAAGGGGTTGTTCACACTACGTTATAAACTGGTTTGCAAACTGGTTTAAAAGTGGGTAGTTCACACTTGAATTGGGGTTTTCCAACCCGAATTGGGGTGGGGCCAGCGCAAATTCCCCTTAACCTGGGTTTTTCGGAAATGGAGATTTCAGCGGTTCTTTTGAAAAGACCCAGTCTTTTTCTACCAGCCGCAAATGGGAACTTGCTGTCGATTCGATTTGGAGCAGAGGAAGGGAGGGATTAATGCATAGGGGGCAGATCATGCCCATCTCTTTGCTCTCTTCTTGCCAGCCAAAGCCAGGGAGGGGGTTCCCCCAGAAACATCATTAGTTGGTGTACTTTTTAAAAAAATTAAAAAATTAAAATGACAGCTTTTGCACACTGTTGAAAATGAATGGCTTAAGTAGACAGTACCTTTAAATACATTGATATAAGAAAGTTGTGTATGATCTGATTTTTTTTTTGACAAAATAACAACACCCTATCAGTGGGGATGGGGGTAAGGGGTTGTTTTTCCTTAATTCCAAAATGGAGGACACACTAGTAAAAAAGGTAGGAAGTAGCAAGAATAAAAGCTAAAAACATTCCTAGAAATATCAATCCATGCTTCTTAGTCTTACTCCAAAGGGAGAACCATTTGGAATTCATCCTGGACAGAAGGCTGAAATGGAGGACACATCCTGGAAAAGGAGGACCACCTCTGGTCACCTTGCATAGAAATGTCAATTTATGCTTCCTAGTCTTACTTCAAAGGGAGAACCTTTTGAAATTCCTCCTAGACAGAAAGCTGGAATGGGGTGCATGTCATGGAATAAGTAGGATGCCTGGCCTCTCTGCGGGGAGGGATCTGTAGTTCAGCTTCTGGAGAGTCACAGGATACCTCCCACCCCAACCTCTGGATGAAGAAAAGTGTGTCTCCCTCAGAAGTGTGTTCTGCAGTGGGACTGAATTCTGGGGAGAGCATTTGTGCAGGAAGTTTGGGGCACTCTCCTCAGGGGCCAAACCTGGCTTGTTGGCTGGGCTCCCAGGTTCCTGTCCCTCCATCTCACCCCCTTTCCTGCAGGACTGATGGGGGAAGAAGACCCACTCGGGGGGTGTCTGTGTTGTGTGTGTGTGTCGGGAGAAAGAGGAGAGCCCGAGTCCCAATAAGCCCACCCTTCCTCCTTGTCCTCCTACTCCTCCTCTTTGGGAGTACAATTGCCCGGACTGGTGACCAGCCTTTCCAAGCTCCAAGGGACTGATGAGAAGCCCGTCTCTCCTCTGCTTCTGTCTCTCAGAGTTCAGCCACCTAGAGCCCTGGGTATTTCCTCTCCCCATGGACAGAGAGCTATATCTATTTCTATATCTGTATATCTGTAGATAGAAAAAGTAGGACATGATACAGTAAAAACTAAAAACACTTAACATAAAAGTAAATGCATGCTTCTGAGCCATGCTTCAAATGTAGGGCACTATGGAATTCCTTCTGGACAGAAGGATGAAAT
Organism: Phrynosoma platyrhinos; assembly: GCA_020142125.1. Taxonomy (NCBI): domain Eukaryota; kingdom Metazoa; phylum Chordata; class Lepidosauria; order Squamata; family Phrynosomatidae; genus Phrynosoma; species Phrynosoma platyrhinos. Next base: position 262,430,048 of record CM034703.1, read on the forward strand.
GGAGGACATGTCCTGGACAAGGAGGACATGTCACCTTGGTCTGTCTGGGCAGATAGGGAGTCTTGTAGATGGCCAGGTAATGGAGCCGGCTGTGCACCCAGAGTGAGTCATGGCTGTTGGAGATGAATGAAAACACATGTGCAGCCATTTGCGGGCTTTATTGCTCACAGCCATCGCCAGCCTCTGAGGCTGACAGTGGGAGGAATTCCCCCAAACAGTGTGACATAGGTGCACATTATTTGATTGGCAGTTTAAAAAACAAACAGAACGACCAAAATGGTGGCTTCATTTTAAATTGATACTAATGCTGAAGTGAACTCCAACAGGGTTAAATTGCATAGGAGAGATTCGATTGGGGTAAGCATAGTGTGAACTTTGATTCGAAATCTCAACGTCAATTCCACTTGGATCATTTCACTACAAAAATGCTAGTATGAATGAGCCCTTAAAACTTGCTCATGTTTCCTATATCAACCAAAATTTTTACAAAGGTCTGCATGGTTTAAGCTTGGTTTAAACTATTTTAACCAGTGTTAATCAGATGTCTTTTAACTTGTTAACTTGTTAAATGTGTTTTAGCCCCTTTAAAACATTTTATTGTTTGCACTTTTGCATTTTTATTGTTTTAAATTAAGTTAATTTTATTATGTGGCACACTGAGATCTTCATCTTCATCTAAATAAATAATAGCCAATGCAGTAAGGAAAGTTCTGATGCTGTTCCTGTTTGAATTGGCTGGTTATCAATTATAACAAACCTCCTAGCGTCTTTAATCCCTTGCAGAGCTGGCTGTCACGTTAATCTGGTATTACAGGTTCTATGTCTGTTCTTGAATTGATCCAACCTGACCTTTCCAGCGTTATGTGCTGTATTTAGACTGATACTGTTACAAATGAATGCCATACAAAGTGAGTATAGTTTTTTAACACAAGGAATACAAATCAAATTAAGAGGAAAAGTCTGTTCTCTATACTTGTCTCAATTCCTTTGTAAACACAAACTATCCACAAATTTGACTCAGCCTAAATTTCTGATCCAAGGCTTCATAAGAATTTTCTAGTTCAGGGCTAGGAAACATGTAGTTCTCCAGATGTTAATGTACTGTTCATTCCATCATACCTCAACATTGGTCCTGCTATGATGAGATGGCAGCTGGAGTTTGAGAACATCCAGAAGGCCAAAGTTTCTCCAGCCCTGCTTGATTTCTGTATTTGATCATGATAACGAAAACCACTTTTAAAAAGAGTGTGCCATTGACCAGCCTACTTGATTTCCCTAGAAACTGTTACAGACTCAGTTTGGCCACCGGAATCTCTTTGGGTTCGACAGCACTGCATTTTGTTATGTTGTTAGAGATCAAACTTGGAGGAGGGGTGCAGGTGTGGATCTATGGAAGCTGTATAGAAAGGCCAGATTTGACAGCAGCAGAAAAGCCTCATGGTTGCTTGGCTTCTAAGGTTCACCTTTATTTAGATTGTACTGCTCTGAGTCCCATCCATTTATTTATTTCAAGATAAATATGCTTTCTTTGCCTCTGCAAATAAGTCTGTGGAAATGAGAAAGTCCATGGAAAGCTATTTTTCTACCAACCTGTCTACATGTGGCAAAGTTGATGCAATTCCTTATTAGTTCAATTAGGACAGAAGACATTCAGGACATGAACATTAAGTACATCAAGTGCTAGTAGCTCACACATTGCCATCAGGAACCTTATGTTCCTAGTTGGCCTGTGCAACATTCTGGAACAATAACTTCCTTTTTCAAAAAGGTGCTAGAGCAGTTGTCTCAATATGGTGCCTTCTAGACTGTGCCCTCTGTGACTTCCATCAGAATGGCTGCTTTGAGGCTGGGAGAAAGGCGGGATATAAGAAAATGATGATGGTGGTGGTGGTGGTAGTGGCAATTAGGGCTCATGAGTGACAGAAATTATAGTCCAAAACACCCATAGCTCACCACATCAAGAGACTGCAAGGGTAGTGCCAGAAAAATTCACTTGTAAAAGCCATCATGGCTGAGCTTCTCAGAAAACATATGAAACAACTTATTTTAAATAACAGTTTTCCAGTTACACAGGGTCCTTTTACAAGCTCCAAAGATAATCAGAGTAATCTCTATCTGACTTTATTTTGTGTTGTAGGTCTGCCCTGGTCGAGTGATCACCATTCTCACCTGGAAAGGCACAAATCCTCAGCTCAGCTCCATCTTGCTGAATTCCCATACAGATGTTGTGCCAGTGTTTGAGGTTTGGAGGGAACCTGTTGGGGATTCAGACTCTTAACCTTGCTCCTGTCTCTTATGTGGATTTGGGGAAATGGTATTGGTGGTACTAATGGGTAACAACCTGGAAACATTTTTCCAGGAGATAACTGGTAGGAATATGGTCTTCCAGATCCTGCTCTTCTAACTCTACAATCTCTTTTGAATCGACAACATGCAGAGGTGTGCAGGTTTTAATGATCATGTAAACATGATGCATTGTCATACACACACCATCCATACCTGTGTATTCCTGGCTGGTTAGTAGGACATGTGATAAAAGTCTGATTCAGTATGCCCTGACTCAGTATAAGGCAATGTCCTATGTTCCTTCACACACACACTGCTGCCCACTGGAGCTGGATTGAATATGCATGCCCTGCAGGTGTCTGAAGTGGCACCACTTGATTATTGCAGTCTTTGCTGCCTGCGGGTAGCAATGTGAACATACTTCTGTACAGCTGCAATTTGGCAGTGAGATAGCACTTGAAGCTGTGCAATAATGTTTGTTTCTCTAGAGAGGACTTGCGAAAGGATAGTGAGATTGGTTCACTGTCAACTTGTGAAAGCTGCTGCTGATGGAAAATGTTTTCAGGTTATCAAATTAGATGGATTATATTAATTTCATACTATTAGAGATCTACATTCAAAACATGTAGGCTTTTCTTTTGCTGCATTATTCAGGATGGAAAGGTAGTCCCAAAAAAGTTTTCCAGGCTCTGGGATGCGCCATGTGCAAACATTTATCTTTGCTCATCTTTTTGAGGTGTTTGTTCTTTGGTGCTTTCTTTCTTACAGGAATATTGGCACCATGATCCCTTTTCAGCCTTCAAGGACTCTGACGGAAATATCTATGCACGTGGGGCCCAAGACATGAAATGTGTCTCCATCCAGTAAGTTTGCCTAGCTCCCCTTTCACTTCTGTGCTGTGCAGTTCAGTATGCATTTGTTAATCAAGGAGGCTGCTGTACTAGTTTTGCTTGACGAATGATGGAGAAGACATGGCTGTGGGCTAAACTACACAGTCCATTAAATGCATAACATGCCACTACACAAGCAAAAGGGGGGGGGGTTTAACATCCTCCATTTCTTCCCCGTTAGTTTTTCTCTCTTAAATTGGCTCTCTCCTCTTGCACTCTCTTAACACCAGTTGAGGGTGTTTTTTTCTTCTATTTTCAACCTCTGTATGTGTTTAAGAAGAAGAGAAAAGTTGCAAAGGATAAGGTTTAATCATCCCTTACATATGTGCAGTGTTCCTAGTCTGGATTGGGTTTGCATATATACTTGGAAATGAGACAGAAACTCAGTTACACAGTATATATTTAACAGAATATGTACGGTATTTTCCGGCTTATAAGACGACTTTTTAACCCTGGAAAAGGGTC
>CM034703.1:262435147-262457631 GCA_020142125.1 Phrynosoma platyrhinos
AATAATAATAATAATAATAATAATAATAATAATATCCAACCCCATTCAATTTAACACCTGCCATACAACTTCTTTATTTACTGTTCCTGTTTCCTCCTAACAGCTAGCCTAAAAAAGGTACCTGACAGGCCCTTTAATAGCTCTTTATTCAGGAGTTGATACTGAGTAAAATGGTAGCTGCGTGGGACCAGATTTTAGTACCTGGAGGCAGCAGTGCTTTTGTCTCTCAAGCTCTAGCCAGAAATAAATACCGTATATACTTATCTATAAGCTGACTTCATGTATATGTCAAGGGCAGATTTTGTGGGCAAAATTATGGATTTTGATATGACCTGTGGATAAGACGAAAATAAAACTGTGGATAAGACAAGGCATGTAACAAAGGATGTAAAGGACAAAGCAAAGGAAAATAATGCCAAAGAACTTACAAAATTCTGCAGGAACAACCATTTCTGCTCATCTTAAAAGCTTGATGGATGAGAAGGGAACTACAGTAAATCATGACTGTGAGTACTGTATACTGTGATACAGTAAATCATGACTGTGCAATGTGTCAGGGAGGTGACCAGGCATGGGCAGGGCTAAGTAAATGTATACATGTCAAAAAAGATGAAAAGGCAAAGCAATCACAATTACAGCTTTTAACTTTAATGTGATAACTTTGCCTGATTTTAATCACGAAAAGCTGACAAACATACATATGTTTCAAATCCTTCAAAACCAGATTCATCTTGGTGCTCCTTTGAGGAAAAGCACCAAAGAGCTGCTAGCACTGCAATTTTCCCACTGAGGTGTTCAAAAAGGCCAGAAACAGCGCTGCAGCCAAAAGAGTAAAAGAGGGGTCAGTGCTTCTTTTAGGTGCTTCCAGGATAGACTAAGGGCCTTTGCAGACTGCCAGAAATAGTGCACATTAAATTGAGGCACTGCCCTGGCTCAGTGCTAGGGAATCATGGGAACTGTAATTTATTGTGGCACCAGAGCTCTCTGACAGAGAAGGCTAAATGTCTCAGGAAAAAAATACAATTCCCATGACTCCCTAGCACTGAGCCAGGGCAGTGCCTCAATTTAATGTGCACTATTTCTGGCAGTCTGCAAAGGCCCTAAGCTCTTGCCTTTAGCCACTCTACTCAAAGAAGGGCTTTTTCCTTTTTTGACAAGAGGTAAAGTGTACAGTATTTACACTGACCTGTGGATAAGTTGACCCAGGTTTTTTGGATCAATTTTTAAACTAAAATTTCTAGACTTATTTGTTAACTGCCCTTGAGTTGATTCTGACCCGTGGCGACCTTGTGGATGAGACATCTCCAAGATTTCCTGTCCTCCACTGCTCTGCTTAATTCCTGTAAACTTACCCATAACCTCCTTAATAGAGTCCATCCATCTAGCATGCAGCCTTCCTCTCTTTCTGCTTCCCTCCGCCTTCCCCAGCATTATTGGTTTTTTCCATTGAGTTGTACCTTCTCATGATGTGTCCAAAGTATGACAGTCTCAGTTTTGTCATCTTGGTTTCCAGGGAGATTTCAGGCCAAATCTACTCTAGGACACATTTGTTTGTCTTTTTGGCTGACCACAGTATCCTTGGCACTCTTCTCCAGCACCACATCTTGAATGAATTTATTTTCTTTTTACTCACTTTCTTCACTGTCTAGCTCTCACATCCATACATGGTAATGGGGAATACAAAGACTTGTATGATTCTAACTTTTGTACTGAGTTGTATCCTAGAGTTCTTCATCTCCGCTGGTGTAGTGCCACCCTTTGAACACTAGAGGGCACAAGGAGAGGATTTGTACAGAGACAACCAAGAGGGTTGGGATAGATGTGATGCGACATGTGAGAGATCATAGAATCATAGAATCATAGAGTTGGAAGAGACCACAAGGGCCATCCAGTCCAACCCCCTGCCATGCAGGAACTCCAAATCAAAGCATCCCTGACAGATGGCCATCCAGCCTCTGCTTAAAGACCTCCAAGGAAGGAGACTCCACTACTCTCCAAGGGAGTGAGTTCCACTCTCGAACCGCCCTTACTGTCAGGACGTTCCTCCTAATGTTGAGGTGGAATCTCTTTTCTTGCAGCTTGCATCCATTGTTTCGGGTCCTAGTCTCTGGAGCAGCAGAAAACAAGCTTGTTCCCTCCTCGATATGACATCCCTTCAAATATTTAAACACGGCTATCATATCACCTCTCAGCCTTCTCTTCTCCAGGCTATCTGTGCTCAGCAATCCTAATGCTGTTTCCTTTTATTAAAAGTAGAAGTGACAACTCCCAATCTGGGTCAGGGCCAATAGATTCCAAGGATGAGAATTAACCCATTCCTCTCCCACTGTTTCTGTGGTGTTAGCTACAGAGGGTATAAAGACATGTACAGCAGAAGCACTTACCACCACCATCCTGGTAGTTCATAGCAGCTTTGGGAAGGACTGAAATAGGGATAGTGGAGAGGCTTTTCATCAAGAAAAAATAATAGTCAGGGAATCCAAACATGGTTCTCCCATGGCATATCTGGCTTGGTCCTCTGCTACTGTCCAGTTTCAGACAAAATACCGATATTGGCTGACACTGTGGCCTTTTCAATGTTTGCCTCATCTACAGTTTTCCAGCCCTTTGAGCAGGCTTTCAGTTTCCTGCCTGGCAGTCATGGTCCTGAAAGGGCTGACTATGAATGACTCCTGGCCAAAAAGCAACTGTTTATCCTCCAAGGGTTCTGCTCTGACAAGAGGCATCATCATCAGGATGGGTTGGATTGCCATAAACTGAAGCTGTCTTGGGAGACTGGGAGCTCTGTGTTGCAATTTGTTCTTAGCTCCTTTCTATTCTGGAATGCATATAGGTGGCCTATCTAGAGTACAAAGCAAAAGGTTGTTTTGTAACTTTCTCCCCCCCCCCCTCTCTTTTTCTCTCTCTCTTCCTTTTTTAAAAATACAGATGAAGAGATTGGAGGCCACAAGGGGATGGAAATGTTTGTGAAGCGACCTGAGTTTGCCACACTTAATGTTGGCTTTGCCTTGGATGAAGGTGAGAAGCCATTGGCATGAGATAAAGAATCCACTTTTGGATTAGAGAGTCTCACAGAACCAGCCTTTCCATTTTGCATACTTTTCCTCATGTCAAAATAACCTTTAGTGACTACTTAAACTTTTTGTTCAGTGCTAAGTATTATACTGTTTCACTGTAAACTTGATCTCCAAGAAGCAAAACTCATCAAGAGCCTTGGTGAAGTTGTTTTATTTTACCAGCAGAAGAGGATAGGATGTCAGTCAACAATCCTCTAAATGCCTGCCCAAGGATTGAGATCTCGTGTGCCCCACTAGTGCTGTCAATACTCTGTGTGATGATGTGGGAGGGGGCCTTTTCAGCTGAGGCACCCCAGTTGTGGAATGCTCTGACTTTGGAGGCCAACTTGGTGCCACTACTGGCTTGTTTAGGTGACAAGTAAAAACATGGTTATTTATTAAAGCCTTTGGGTTTCATTAATTTACTTAAAATGCTATGCACAGGATTTTAAAACTGTTTCAGTCTTCCAACCCTGATTTAACTTGTTAATAATGTATTGAATATGTTTTTGGTGTGTTTAAATTACATACAGCCCTCCATATCCATGGATTCTTTATCTGTGAATTCAACTATCGATGCCTTGAAAATATTTTAAAAAATATAAATTCCAAAAAGCAAACTTTGATTTTGCCATTTTATATAAGGGACACCATTTTACTTTGCCACTGTGTTTAATGGGACTTGAGTATCCACGGATTTTGGTATCCACAGGGGTCCTGGATCTAAACACGAGTGGATACCAAGGGCCCACTCTATTTTTATTGTTTAAATTGTTTTACCCTGTTAGTGTTGATTTCATCTGTGTGCTGTCCTGAGCTCTTTTGACATAGGGTCAGATAGAAGTGCAGTAAGGCACCCTTATCCATTATTACCATGGTTTCACTTTCCTATGATCCAATAGTGAGTCAAAACATGTGACGCATATCTAGGTAGCTGGGGTTTGGTGACCACTCTGAGCCTTCACTTCCTCCACTTCTCAACTTCCTCCATGTCTTTCCCTCATGATTCTTCCCTTGTCCTGCAAAGAGGAGGAGTGACAGGGAGCCACCTGGAGCACCTGGCTCACTGTTAAGGACTACCTGCAGCACTCAGATATTGCACAGACCTGGCACCGGTCTTCTCTTCCATGTCTCTCCCTCTCACTCCTTCCATGGTAACCCCCCTGAAGCTGCCACCCCACTTGCCCCACCTACTCAGCAGCTTTTCTGACTCCCTGAGTCAAGAAGAAATCAACGGCACCAATAGCACAATTACCAGATGAGGAAATAGAGAGATAGAGAAGCAGGTCAACCAGAGGGGACATAGTGGCAATGGTGCTTGCTCTCTCTTCTCTTTACTGATCAAGGTTATGACCGGCCATTGAGGCAGCAACTGCTGCTGTTACTACCTGTAGCACTTGTGGGTAGTCCTGTATGGAGTCCTGGCCCAGTATTGAATTCAGACAAGGGGCCACAGGCAGACCAGGATGGGTGGGTACAGCTCTTTCCTCCCTCTCTCTATCAGCAAGGGAAAGCAGTGAGCGCAGCAGGTGGGACAACAAGGTCCCAACTTGGAGGTAGATGGGTTCATTTAAGGTAAAATCATATGCTTTGCTACTATCCATGATTTTTCTTATTGACTAAAAGTCTTGGAATGTATCCCCTGTGGATATGGGTGCCTTACTGTATTTTAATAAATAAAATGAATTTACATGAGATTAATGAATGCTCACAGACAGCTGGCTGATGACATGGTTTCTTGTCAAAACTGCAGGAAACCAGCAGTGCTTTTAAACTAAACGTACTTGCTACTACCATTCTCCTTTTTCCCTCCAGGTCTGGCGAACCCAACAGACACTTTCACTGTATTTTATGGCGAGAAATGCCCATGGTGTGAGTAAGATTTGTTATTCTGTCTCCCCGTGTATATTTCGTTGAGTTTGTATTTCCTCCCTGTTTTTAGTTTCTTTGTGGTTGCTTCTGATCTTTTTCTCAAGTCATATGTCTTAAGATCTGCACTGAAAATGCAGGTGAATATCATGTGGAAAGAATTGTGTGTGTTCTATCTCTTTGCCAGGAAAGATATTTAGCCATATGCTGTGCAATAGATAGATGGATAACCTTCTTTAACCTACAGGGCTAATAGATAACTAGAGGCCTAAGCAGACTGCCAGAAATAGTGAACATTAAATTGAGGCACTGCCTCGGCTCAGTGCTAGGGAATCATGGGAACTGTATTTTTTTCTGGGACATTGAGCCTTCTCTGTGAGAGAGCTCTGGTGCCACAATAAATTACAGTTCCCATGATTCCCTAGCACTGAGCCAAGGCAGTGCCTCAATTTAATGTGCACTATTTCTGGCAGTCTGCTTAGGCCCTAGATTGGCTTTCTTTTTAGACTTACACTAGAATTTTATCATTCTTGGCAACAGCTGCTTTTCACTCTTACAGTAGATCTATTGATCCATAATCACAATTACATCACAATTACATCGCTGGAAAGGACTTGGAATTTTAGGCCTCCTCAGTCACATCTTTTTTTAGTCATGTTGTACCTCTTGGAATTTTCAGTTATGACAGTTAATGAAGTATTTGGGTATTTTACAGTGAACACCTGAAATTAGGTACCAATATGTATTCATACTTGAATGTTGGCAATCCCACATAAATTTGATGAATACCTGCAAACTGAAATATACAGCAGTAAATGGTGACAGACATCTAAACTTGATTTCCAACACAGTAATTTCCACAGGTGGGGTATATGTCTTCGAACCAGATATGCACCATTTGTTGGATATGCGTTTGGAAATAGCACTGTGGACTGTTGTACTAAGTGGATTGTTAGGATTGGGATTCACCCTCTGTTTCCATAGCCAGCTGCTTTTGCACTTTTGTTCAAAAAATTTTTCCGTTTTTTCTGGCTTCTTGTCTTCCACCCTTTGGAATATAGCTCCTGTCTAATCTCTAAGGTCCAAAAGCCAGAGCCAGGTACATAGTAGCATGTGTCAGATGTGCTGGAGGTGTGTGTCATATCTGAATCCTTTATTTGTTGTATCCTGTGAGTCGTATATTGCATAGATAAATACAAATAAAAATCCGCATTTTAGTTACTGTAAACTGGAGAATCTAACACAGAACTCTCACAAATATAAACACACACATACATATATAGAAACATATAAACAGAGGCAGTTAATCGGGTGATGAATACTGAGGCTAAGAGATAATTGCTCAGCCTCAGGGTAGTCACAGTAGAGATGTTTTGTAATTTTCAGCTTTTCTTCCTATTTTTAAAGTCAAAACTTCATACTAGTCTATTGTCAATCAGTTATCAATAGATCCAAATCTATCTTGTACTCATCCCTGCCCTACAAGTTATGTTGAAAGCAGTTTTCACTTGTTGTGGTCCCTGGGTATTTAAGAAATTGCTGTGCTTCTTTTGCTTCTCTTTCTTGTTCTCTGTTTCCATTTAATGCCTGCAGGGATTAAAGTGAAGGTAGAAGGGAATCCAGGACATGGATCCAGATTCATTGAGAACACTGCTGCTGAAAAGATGGTAAGGGAACATTCTCTTTTAGGGTTAAGAGCAAATGTAGAGTGGTAAGTGAGGTTCTTTATGTATGGTAGCAGGGGAGAATCAGTTACTTAGATGTGAGAACAATCCCTTCTGCTATCTGAGCTGAAATCTAGTTGTGAAAATAGACATCTGCTTGCACAACTCACAGTACTTGGTATCAGGTACAATCCAGACTAGAAGTGGGTAACCTGATGTTATAAGACTTCCGCTCTCATCAGCTGCAGCCAGTGTAATCAGTGGTTAACTGTGAAGGGAGCTGTAGTACAGTAGCATCTAGAGAGCTGTGGGTTGTTGATTTCTGCTCCAGACTTGTGCCTCTCATGCTATAGAATGTGGAAAACTGGCAGTTGTTGTTTTTAATTGTGCCAGGACCTGGCACTAATCTTGTTTGCACTAGATATAGTTGTTTCTTTCTTTCTTGGAATCTTGCCAGGGACTGGCAGCCTATCCAGGGACCACCACTTTGAGTAGCACTGGTTTAGATGATTCTCACACCATCCTATCAAACTTTCTTGAAGGAAATATGACCCTGTCTTGTCCAGTAGAGAGTAGTAGATGTAGAAATACTGGCAGTGAAGAATGCCTGTGCTCTCTAGGCATAATGGGCCATCTGAAACACATTCTGCCATTTGCTTGCTATGATGGGTTGTGTATTTATTTTTCAGCATCATTACATTGATTTTTCAACTTTCCTATCCATAGCACAGAGTGATCACTTCCTTCCTAGAATTCAGAGAGCGTGAAAAACAAAGGTAAGAAAAAGGTCTTGAAGGAAGCCTGAAAAGGTTAGAAAAGAGCTTCCATCCTTCTTCAGTTTAATTTACTCATTTTGTAAGAAGTTTTGCATTTGTTTGCGGAATCACAGTGGTCTGCACTAGCGCGCAGGGCTTGTTAGTCTGAATGGTATGAGCAACACAGCTAAGATCCAAGTCTTTTTGCAGAAATTCAGTATAGACAAGGGGAAAGATGTTATACTGGCATCCATCAGTCTTGGGGCAAGTATATGAGTTCTGGTATAGGGCATGCCTATGTCTGTCTTCGTATCAAATTGTAATTATTGTATGAGAGAACGTTTTGTGAATGAGAATATTATTTGCTCTGGTTTTTGAAAATGCTTACACAAGCTTGAAAGAGTGCTGTCAAGAACACTGCTGTTTCTTCCCTCTCTTCAGCTTAATCCAGAGTTTCAGGAAGGTGGAGTGAAAGACCTTGTCACTTGTCTCCCTCAGGTTGAAGTCAGAGAAGCACCTTACTTTAGGTGATGTCACTTCGCTTAACTTGACCATGCTGAATGGGGGTATCTCTTTCAATGTGGTCCCCTCTGAGATGTCTGCAGCCTTTGACATCCGCATCCCACCCACAGTTGATTTAAAGGTACAATATGCAACCATTATGAGGAGTTGTGGGGCAATGGATTGGGAAGTGGTGGCCAGCATTCAGTCTGTAAAATACTGCCTATACTTGTTCTCCTTACTTTGATTTTCATCAGCAAGCAAAGCAGTTTCCAGGCTGTGCTTACGTTAAAATTAGTTAAAGCATCCTGTAAATTGTATAATAAAAGGTATTGTGTGTTTTTTAAACCTCCTTGCATTGATTACAGATGTTAATGCAATCCTTCTTGGTTAGGACTGTGAGAATTAGTTTGGCTGGTTTCTTCACCTGTACCTTACTTCCAAGAAGTGTGAACTGCAGTAGGTTTGAAAATTTTCCCATTCTACTTTCCTTAAGTGTAAGGCCACATGATTAAAAGCAGTTGGGGAAAATTACAGAGACCTAAAATAGTCCTAAATCATCATAGCTCCTTGGATTAATGATTAAGCTTAGAGGTGATAATTTTAGAGCAGAGTTGGAAATCCTCCAGATGTCCGTGCACTAGAGCATCCAACATTCCTCACCAACATCTGAAGGGTCACATGATTCCCAACCCTGTTACAGAGTGTATAGTTGTTCAGTTTGTGAGGTAGGGCTGTGGTTAAACATGACAGGAATGAATATAGAGGATTCTAGTATGAACTGGGAAAACTGCAGAGTTTTCAAAGAAATGGAAATCAAGACCTTTGGCCAAGAATCATTATGAGAGGCTATTCTCATAAAGCATGTTGATTTGTCTCTGCCTTGCAGGCATTTGAAGAGCAACTCACAGCCTGGTGCCGGGCAGCTGGGGAAGGTGTTACCTATGAGTTCCACCAGGTAATAGCAGAAATGAGACAGCATTCCAGCAGCCTGTTGCTTTGCCTTAGATCTAGGAGTATAGTTCAGTTCCTGAGTTTTGACTACATAGCATTCCCTCCTGCTGCCACTCCCTCTGTCTATCTCGCTCTGTCCCTTGAGCGTTTTATTTCAATATGGCCTCCTTTCTAGTTTGCTTAGTGTCCCCCTTACCTCTTTCACTCCCGCTGTTGCTTCTGCCATGCCTTGCCACAGACTCCTGCACCATGGGAGCTCTGTTGCCTCCTCCAAGTTTCACCCTCTACCCTTCTCTTTGGGCTAGAAATACACGGATCAGTCGATGACCTCCACAGAGGAGTCTGACCCCTGGTGGAAGGCGTTCAGTAGCACCTGCAGGGACATGTGAGTAAGATGACATGTTTCCCCATTCTGGCACTCACCCTTATTTTTAAAAAAGTATCCAGGTTATAGCTGGTGGTTGTTCGACTTACCAGGCACAGAAAGAACTCCCTTTTTTTCTTTGAAGCTGACATTCATGTTCAGAGAAAGACTTCCCCTGAGAATCTGCGTAGAGGGCGAGAGAGTGACCCAGAACCATCTTCTCCTGTATCAGGAATAAAGAATGTATGTCCCTCCAGATGATGTTGGACTGCAGCTCTCATCAGTTCTAGTTAGCATAGCCAGTAATGGAAGATGATGAAAGTTACAGTCCATTAATATCTGGAGGGCCACGTATTTCCCATCCCAGTACTCTATTAATGTAGGCATCCTCTGCTCCATTCTTATGATCCTTATCTGAACTCTTCCTTCAAACAGCTTGGAGCCAGTGGAAGGAAAAAGAACAGGTTAACTTAGCAATGAAAGTAGAATCATATATCTCACTGTTTCTTTTAGGAACATGAAGATGAAGTGTGAAATCTTCCCAGCTGCCACAGACAGCCGTTACATTAGAGCAGTGAGTACAAACCTTTATTTATTTAATTAATCATATTTCCTGTAGGTGTACCCTACTTTTCTCTTCTTGCTTCCCTGAGGTGTCGCTGTCTGATGAGTGTCACTCCTTCCACTGTGTTACAGGCGGGTCACCCAGCTATTGGCTTCTCACCCATGAACCGCACCCCTGTGCTGCTACACGACCACAATGAGTTCCTGAATGAGCAGGTCTTCCTCCGTGGGATTGAGATCTATGCCCAGCTCATCTCTGCACTGGCCAGTGTCCCACTCCTCCAAGCAGAGGCCTGAGGGCAAATAAGCAGAGGATAGTCATGTGGGGAAGAGGGACACCAAAAAGAAAGACAGATGATTGGAAAATCTCTTCTATTTGTTTCATGTTGTGGCATATCAAATGCAGGCCTTTGATGTCAAGGTTGAGGACTGGTGACTTGCTAAGATCTGGTGGTATGCCAAGACAGACTGGAACTCCAGCACATCTTTGAGTGGCCCACAAGGGACAAAGCGTGCTGGAAACTGCCACTTATACCAGCACATCTAAAGCAGGGTTCTGTGCAGTTAGTGACTGTTTCCCACTTTTCACTGAAGCAGTTAGTGTATCCACAGTTTCTGCAGGAAGAGCACCCAGCTCCCAGTGTCTTTCATCAGCACCTGTCCTTTTTGAGAACAAAATATGTTCTTCATGGCTCCTTAAGCACTAGTTTTGAAGGAGTCAGGTTCTCACCACTGAGGCTTCTTGGGATGTGCTGCAAAGTGTCATTGCCCTATTGCTGGCTTACCTTTCATTCTGAAATTCCTGTTATTCCAATTCTGTTATTCCTTCTGCCTTCCACTGCTCAGTGGGATTTAAAAAAAAAATCTATTCCCCACTTTTCAAACCCATGGGCAGAGCAACTAGAGAAGCAGGTGAAGACCTGGCTTTCAAGCATAACTAAGTTCTCCACAGGAACTTCCTTGCCTTGCAGTGACTGATGTTGACCCCTTGCTGCTTTGCTGGCTTTCTCTGTTTTGAAACAGACCCTATTCTGCTGTCTCAGAACTTGCATGGGATCTGGACATTGAAACTTTCAGCTCCACTATCATGTGCTGTATGAAGCTGGGAGGTCTCTTTTTCTCCTTGTTCCCCCATTTGTAGAGGGGCTTGAGTGATGAACAGTGGTCCTTTGCCACATGAGATCCTCTGGTGAAAAATGAACAGTGTTTGAAGGGAATTTAATAAATGACCCTGAGTAAGGAGAGGAAAGCAGATTTGATGGGGGTGAAAATAATCAATATGGCCTTAATATGGAATCTACTTTCTCACTCCCATCCCAGCTGGAATTAGCAAGGGGCAGTCTCCATGATTTTTAACTTCTTGGGACTAAATAAAGGTGCTGGCTGCAGTATGCTGCCTTAATTTTCTATAGAACTGAAGTCATTAAAAATCACTGTGGGTGAATGCCAAATGGATAAGAGTTGAATGGGACAGCCATCTTTTGTTCTGCAATAATGCCCCTGGGCACGATACTACGTAGTGACATACTGTTATTCCCTTTGGTGCTGGCTCTCCCAAATTACAAAGAGGTGCAGCAAGGATGCTAAGAGCATAAAGCGAAATTTTTGGGAGAGGGAATGCAGAGTTAAAATAGATAAACCTTTCGCCACTTTATCTTGATAAATCCACCTCCTCATTCCACACTTTTTAGAATTCATCTTCCCACTGCCTAGATATCCCCCCCCCCCATTTATACATAGGGGCCATTGATCCCATAAAAGGGATGTGCTGTCCAGCCTTAAATAAAATTGTTCATTTGGACTGGAAAGAGAGAGTCCTCCAGATGTTCTGTGTTTTATTCCAAATCTGCTTTATTTCTAGTCTCTCTCCCCGAAAGCAAACCATTCTCTTGTTCAAATTGATTACAGTTACAGTCCACGTATTGCTAAAGTGCAAAGTCATTCCTCATATATAGGTACTTTTTCAAATTCACACTCTGCTTAATGTTGGATTATTTCATCTGAAATTAGCTAGGGCATTTTCTATAAATTCCTTTACAATTGCTAGCATTCTACATCCAAATATAATTAAAGAATGGGGGAAATTTATTATTTTACATCCTTGTTTACTCCATGTGCTAAGAGCATTAGACTGGGGAGAGATGTAAAACTTTCCTTTGCCATGTATAAGTAAGATACCATCTGCTCAAGTTTGCAGAGAAAAATATGGGCTGCACTGTAAGCCTTGTGGTCCCTTATATGCCCAGATGCTGAGGTAGGTTTATGAATCAGGCTGCTTCCAAATGCCTGAAATGTGTTAAAAACACCTTTACAGAACACTCTTATGCATATTTGCATGGAAGAATGTCCCATTATGTTGTGTGGGGTTTTGTTCCTGGTAATGAGTCTGCAAGACCTAAGCAAGGCTGTTGAGGAGAGGGTGATTTGGAGGTCTTATAGGGTCAAAATCAAATTGATAGCAGCTAACAACAACAGTGTGTATAGTCATAGGCACCCAAATGCATAAATGTGGGTTTGTTAGATAAAACATTCTAGAAACCAAATAATTTCTTTTATGAGTGATACACGATAGCAATCTGCTGTTAAGAGCCTCCATTTGGGAAGGAGAAACTATGGTTGTACCTGCAACAACAAACTAATGCATTTTCAGCTTCTGTATATGTTTCAACTGCTTTATTATTTGTCCTTATTTGCACCTCCTCCCACATCAGAGCTTGTAAAAGTTACTTTTTTGGACAATAACTCCCAGAATTTCCCAGCCAGTATGGCTACTGTTACAGTTACATTTAGAGTCCAAAAGGTAAGTTTGCCAAGCTCTGTTGCAAAGAGTCAAAAGAGAAATAGCAGTTCCCTATTTGAATCCCAATGGGATGGAAATATACTTTTGATCTCAAGTAAATTGACTAGTTAAATGCTGCTTATATAAAGATACTGAAGTCTCAGTTTATGGCGTGGACAGCACTGTATACTTAGTCAGCAAGATCTACACAGGTGGGCCTGCCTTTGCTACATTGTTAGAAAATTGTGTCCTAATTTGAGGAAGAACTAAACACTTTGGTCCTTATGGGGATGATGCACTCCTCATACCTGCATTGCAGAGGCTGCCAGAGAAAAGCTACTCCCTGCAGTAGGGAAAAGGAGGAGTTGCCTCCTACGTGGCCAATATGGATCATCAGTACACTTCTCCTCTCTTGCTTAGGTTGCATGGGCAACAAACAGGGTCTATAGAATTTGGGAGGCATAGCAGATGATATGCATTGCTAAAATAAATAGGGAATCCTTAAATTTAAAGGTCAACAGGTTCTGTGCATGTCCCATTAAACTTCCTCTTGCTCTGAGATCATAAAACTATCTACTCAGAATTTAGAAACGTTACATTTTTGAATTGCAATTCCTAGAACCCACTACCAGCATGGCCATTGGCTGGCCATGGGATTTGGGGTGTTGTAGTCCCCCCCAAAAGAACTTTCAAGCTCTGGATCTATCCACCACCTAGTAAATACTGCTTTTCACTGGAAGAAATGCCACATCTGCATAATTTTTAGCAGCACAATATGAGTCTTCATATCTTAAACACACTTTGAAATGATCCATACTCCAGGCCATCCAAATAGATACAAGAGGCATGCACATGGAGATAATTATCACTTCAAGTTTATTCCTTGTTTTGCTGTCTTTCTTGAAGACTGTGTCTGTGGGCTTATTCCTGAGGCAGGTTTGAAGATTTTAACAATTTCTGATCTACTGTTGTCATGTGTTCAAATACGCTTGTTAATGAAAATATGATTGTCTAGACTTGGAAATGTTAGAAACTTGATTACTGTAGCTATGGTCAAAAAGTCAGAAATAATACAGACATGAATTTGAGAAAAATATATAATTAATAAAATACATTTAGATTTCTAAAACTGAACATGTGCTGACTTTATTTGGGAGAATATACTGGGAGATGTAGTAGTTTGAATGGTAATGTTTTAGTTTTCCACTAGATGACAGGCTTGCCTATGGAAATCTTCCAGGAAGTCCTTGTTCACTTACCTGGGCGCTGCTGGAATTCCTAATGTTGCACTGCTGTATGTAAATGTGGAAAGGAAATGCAAAGAAAAGATACATTTATTCCAGCACTTGGATAATATCTGACACTGTTAATGCTGCTTCTATTTGGTTTCACCGATCAGAGAGATGGACATGCCTGCATTTTTTAAAAAACGTATATTTGAAGAGTATCATAATGTATCCAGTGTTCTGAATTAATGGGAAATAGTTGAACAGGTTACTGTAATTAATAATTATGGTGAGGGTAGGGGAGCCAGAGACTTGGCACTATAACAAACCACAACTAAAGCTTCTGCATTGCAGTTTTGCAACAGTGCTGGGAAGGTTGAGGATCTGGTGGTTTGCCTGCTTTCTCCACGTAAAAAGCTATTGGCAGGAAGCCATCTACTGGGCAGGTTAGGGAATCATTTAAGGTATACCTGTCTTCTTAAAATGTTTTCTGTGCAGAGTTACCAGATGTCTTACTTTTCCAGGACTTGTCCTACTTTCAACCTGTCTAGAAAAAAATTCAAAATGTCCTCCATTTTGAGCCTAAGAAGCATGAATTTATATTTCTATGAGTGTGTTTTTAGCTTTTATTTGGTCATGTCCTCCATTTTTCTTGAATGCCCTACATTTTGCAGTGCCTTGTCTTCCTTTGTGTTTATGACGTCTGGTCAACCTGATTACCGTATTTTCCGGCGTATAAGACGACCCCCCCATTTTCCAGTCAAAATATAGAGTTTTAGCACCTCTATCCTCATTATCCTTATATCCGGCATATAAGATGACCCCCCCACTTTAGCCACAGATTTTGCAGGTAAAAAAGTAGTCTTATACGTAGGAAAATAAGGTATATGTCCCCCTGAGCTTGAATTCGGCAGCCCACAAAAATGGAAAGAATACACTTGCCAAGACCATGTAGGCCAAAATCCTCGATGACAGTTACAAATGCGTAACCTAGCGTTACACTCAGGACTGTTTTGTATTTACAATCCCTACATAACTCCCAGTTTAGGAACTATGTAGGAACTGTGAAAGTTCTCCAGTCCCCACTTAACCAGGCAGCAATCACTGCAGTTGACAGGGGTCTGCTCCCTAGTCACTCAGGAAGCAGTGGCTGACGGTCCCAACCTGCCTCACACAAGGGATCTCCCACACAAGGGAGAGTTGTGACAGGGATCCTGCTTCTGCCTGTCAAACCAGAGATTTCTCATGGGACGGATGGGAACGGCAGCCAGTTGCTTCCCGAGCAACTTTAATGAATGATTTATTGAATTAGTCTACAGACCATGTCAAATCTGAGCAACAAGGGAATAGTCCAATTGCTTCAAGTGACTGCTGCCTGGTAGGTGCGGATTGAAGGGGATCTGGAAAGGATTCATGGCATACTAATGTAACTACAGTGCTTACACATCTGTAAGCCCAGTACAGGATTCTGGCCATACTCCTGTAAAGAAAGCAAAGCACATTTGCAAAATGTAAACTATTTGCAAGGAAATTAATGTTTGAGATGACAAAATAGCGAAAGAATGGCTCCTTTGTCGCCAGTTGTCAGGCCTTCTTTCAGGGCAAATGTGGCCACAATCCTATAGCTGTTTCAAAAGATTTCGGTGTTGTTGGAGAAGACAATCCCAGGTTCTGAGGAAGGGAGAGGCCAAACCTTGTAAACAGAGAGGATATGGCCCTTATCCACTTTCTGTTGGATCAGAGTATTCCTTGTTTCCAAAACTCTAGAACAGGGGTGGGCAAAAATTGCCCCAGGCCCAATTTTTTGTATCCCTCCCTTAGCCCTTTGGGGGGGGAGGTCTTTGGTCTTCTTCTCTTGCTTGAAAATGCCCCCTAAGAGATGTGGAGGTCATTTCAATACATATTGCAAGAGTTTTTATGTATCTGATTTTATATGTTAGCCGCCTTGATGGCCAAGGCTAAAGGCGGGATATAAATAAATTATTATTATTATTATTATTATTTGGAGGCCTCCCAGGGTCAAAAGAATTTGTTGTCCCAAAATGCCCTCCGGAGGTGTTGTGGGCATTTCCACCATGTTTCCTCCACCCATTCTAATCTACCTGGGGATAAATCCTACTGTGATCACATCCAGACTGATTAAAAGGACCAGAAAGTCCCAGCTTTTGTTCCCGTTCTTTGCAATTTTATTTTGGAGATCCATACATGTTTTGTTAATCCCAGAATATTTTTCGTCAGCTCCTGGTATGATCAGAGACTCTTTATACCAACTCCCTGGGTTGGTTTATTTTAACCAAATATAAAAGCCGAAAGAACAGGAACAAAATCTGGGACCTTTCAATCAGTCTAGATGCACCCAAAGTTAGCTTAAGGCAGAAGGTGGCAAGGAGTAGCAATCATAGGAGTGCAGATTAGTGACCAAATGTTTTTTCCAACTGTTTTAAAGTTTGGTTTCATTTTTCCTGAATCCAAGTTCAGTGTGCAAAAGAGGTTCACAACTAGGGAAAAAGAAAGCTTTCAGTCTTATTTTCACTGCATCTCGCAGAATCCCACCTATATTCTCATCCCTTCCTGGTTCCATATCGGAGTTGTGAGCCTTTCCCATTTCCCCCAAGAATTCTGTGTATATTTTTGCATGTTTTCCCCCCCAAAATACATTCATTTTTTGTGCATAGTTTGTAAAGAATAAAGTGTGTTTTTCACATGTGCACATTTTTATTCCTGAACATTTTTTCTAATTTTATGCACTCTGCTCACTCCATGCAATGCAAGCCTTGGAAATGTAAACATTTCTAAGGTGTGACAAGCTCTGTCCTGCTGACATTCAATGGCTATTGCTGGAGAGAAAACTGAATACAGCAAATCCAATGCATTTCTTTCCCATTCTTCCATGCAGGTGCCTTCTTCAATGTGGCTAGCATCACTCTCTCTCCCAATGTGACTTTAACACCGTCTGCCAGGAAAACAGGTGCAGAACACCATTAGGCAGAGCAAGTTGGCCACCTCAAACAACAGAGTTTGGTTATTGTGAAAGAGCACCACATTTTTAGTTAGTTGATTTCTTATTATTCTGTGTTTATTGGCTGGGAAAAGAAGAAGTATTTTGTGGGATTTCTACCTCAAATGCAAACATAATTTGGCCACCCTTGGGTACTGTGAATCTTGAGTTTGGGTGTAAGGGAAGCACATGATGTTCCACAACAGGCAGCAAAATGTTCAGCATAGGTTCCTCTAAAACAAACAGGAAAGAGCTTCCGCATGATTGGGACAACTTTGGATGACTAGGGAAGTGGCACACCAAATGCCAAGGAAAAATCATCTATCAGCAAATGTATATTGGAAAACATTCTAGATAAACACCAGAGAGAAAATGTTGTTGGCTTCCAAATTAGCTGGTATAAATGCTTAGAGGCAGAGGGAAAGATCATGGAATAATTATGGTCAGATTGTGGAAAACATCCACTCTATTTGCTGCAGCTGTTAAAACAAACAAACAAACAAGAACTGAATGTTAGGGACCCCTGGGGAAAGCTGGGAGTGGACTATGGGGAGCTAAATTTTCCTGTGCTGTTGTTCTGCTCTTCATTACAATTGCTTTGATCAGTGTATTTGATTTTTTTTTTTTTTAAAAAATGCTGCATTAAGTTGCCTGGTCTTTTATTCCTTTGAATCTGTCTACAGGTAAACAAGGGACACTCATTGCCCTGCAATACTTAGAAAGGGGCTGGGAATGCTCTAAAGTCATGCAAAGAAATATAAAACACAGGTGTGATCAAAGCCTTCTGGAACAGACACAGCCCAGTCACATCTGGGATCTGACCTGGTTCTAATTGGGCCTCAAAGCTTATGTGTCAAACTTGACATTTTCTCCCATCAGATAAATCAAGCCAGGTGTAGAGTGGCATAATTGTGACTTTCAGCATTTTTGCACTCATGACACCGTAGTGCAAACATCCACACAGTGCAATGGGATACTTGGGAGAGGAAGGGCATCGCATGGGAACAGCATGAGTTTTCCCCTTAGGAGGGGAAGCTGTTTCCACAACAGCCAGCTGAGGTTGTGTGCAAATATTTGCAGAAGCCCCTCACTCCGCCGCCCTGCTGTCTCCTCTCCACTCAAAACACAACAGCAAGCGGAATAACTTAAAGGCAGCCATTGAAATTGAAATCAGATGAGATGCAAAAATATTATGCTTTGGGGCTGAACTTTCTCTCTCCTCACAGATGAGATCCATGTCTCCCAAAGTAGGGGGTTCTCTCTTGGGCACCCAAAACTGTTCGATTTGATAGAAAATGATGAGTGAGCAATTATGATGACAGGCCCAATGGGCTGAGATGGATCAGTGGTAGGCAGGTCTCAATAGTTCAGCTCAGTTTCCTGGCAACTCAGGTTGTCATGTGTCCTCCTAACCTCCCAAAGAAAATGTTCTAGTTTTTTTCCCCACCCTGGGTCTTCTTATGTGAAGGGATGCATTTGTCCAAGAACTAATCCAATTGCCTTATAATTGCTGGGTCTTGTGAAACAAAAGGAGAAAGTAAAGAAGAGGCCTCCAATCATAAGCAAAACATCCAAGCTGATACTTATTTCAGCTTCCTAGCTTCACATGCTAAATCTAATTTAAAAATATTAGTTACACACAGAAGAAGGAATGTTATAAGCTGAATCTGAACCAATGGTGTAGTCACAAGGGCCAAAACCATTCATTTGATGGATAGTGTTAAACTTAGTGACAGAGTGAAAATGTCCCTTAATGTCATATTTTAAGTACAGTAGTATCCCATGACCAGTGTTGCTGATGGTATCTCTACCAAGAAACTAGGACTGTCTCTTGAGTTGGACAATGTACTGAAATTAGTTTTCAGGAAACTAGGATTGGTTCTTGATTTAGGCAGCAACAAATATCTATCCCTGTTTAGTGAGTCAAACTTTATTTTCATTCAGTAGTTTCAGCATGGCCCTTGTTGAGATGTCCATTGGGGTTGGAAAACTAAAGCTATAGTCTGAAATGCAGCTGCTAAGACATGGGATTGCACTGCATATGATTAATAAAAAGTAACATATTGTCAGAATAAAAAAAAAGCTGTTCACTATTCCTATTAATTCCTAATAATTTTGAAATATTAGTTCACTTTAGAAGAACAGCTGTAAATAAGGATAGTTTAGTTCCACAACTAACAAGACTGCTCTTGTCCACACCCCCAACTACTTACCTCTCATTAATTAACTTATTGTTGCCAGTAGTTCACAAACTTGGTTCCCCAGAAGCGCCAGCCAGCATGGTCAGGGATTCTGAAGGCTATAGTCCAAGGACATCTGTGGATCCAAACTTGGGAACCATTGCATTTTAGTCCATCAATTCTTTCTTGCGCCAGTTATAATTAGCTGGCTGGATTCTCTCCTGCTATGGAATCAGGAAATTGTGCTCAGTGCAACAGGAAATGTTTTACTAGGGAACAGGTCAATATCCAAGCCCTGTTAGTTGAGTGTCAACATAATCCTATTTATTTGCCAGTGTGCGTTTTTTTAACTATGAAGAGTAACAAGAGAGTTAGAAAGCTCGTTGTTTTTTTGCATCATTTAGCATTAACCAAAGCTAAATGGTGTATAAATAATGCAATTCACTTTTTCAGTTACATCAGCCACATTTGGACTTATGATATGATCAGAAGTAATTTAGAGTAACTGTATGGAGACAAAGTAGGTCAGGACTGTCATTCTTTGAATAGTTGTGTAGAAGTATGAGGTTTCAGTAGATACAAGAATGAAAACTATAGGAGCCCTTTCCATCTTCGGAGTTTATTTGCCTAACAGTGACTGGCACTGTCATTTCTATTTCCATTTACATTTCTATTTCACATCCACAGCGGACCTGGAAATTGGTAAATGGAAACTGGTAGTGTCCATACTAGTGTGCTTAAGTGATAATGTACCATTTTACGTTGAAGGTCTCTGGTTTGTTGCTTATAAGGTCTTGTTTGTATCAGAACATGGAAGCATTATTTTTTGGGGACTACATTTTCCACCAAACACAAGCCAAGAAGATTCTGGAAGCTATAGTCAAAAAAGGTAATTTCCACACTCTGTTTTGTCTGTACTACTTTCCTGCTAGAAGGTGGAAGGCAGTAGAAAAAGAGGAAGAATGTATTACAAGTGACCAGACTAGAAGCCATGGTCCTGAGTTTGCAAGAAGTGAGCAGAGCTATTGATAACTGTGGGACTTGGAGGTCTCTTGTTCATAGAGTCTCCATAAGTCGAAGTTGATGACAATTAATGACAACAACAATTTCCCTTGCTTTCTATTACCTCAATGTTGAGATGACTTGTCCATGTATTTCCTACAGGTTGCCTTGTTTAAGTTTTCCTATATGAAGATAAGCCTGAGTAAGTAGACAGCTTGGAACCTATTTCTGCAGGCTGTTGAAATAAGACTTCTACTAAAGACTTTAAATGAAAGAGCAACTAGTGCGGTTGGTGATCTCTTGGGTGTCTGGGGCACATTGAGTAAATAGCTGATTGTGATGACTGCAGGTGGGAACATTTTGAAAGAGTTCCATTTATTCAGGGAAGAGAAACCTGAAGCCTACCTACTGAATGGTAGAGAACTCCAGCTGGCCGCCAGATGACTCTGCTACCAAAACCACGGGATCCTGCCTCTGGCATTACTAGCCAAATAAACCTCTAGTTTTGCAGAAAGATCATTAGCTAGGCCAAGCCCCAAGCAAAGATTGCTGGGCAATAAAGGGTATTCACCAAGAATAACAGTTTACCATTTAGGAAGTTAACAATTCTCTCTTCTAAAACTAACTGTGACTGATCTCATGCTGTGAGGTGGCAGAGCTGTGCCATCAGTGGCTGTAAGCCATTGCTGACAGAAACAACTGCAAACTTGAGTTGAAACCTGGGGACATCCCCTCACTGTGCTGTGATGCCAAAAACTCAGGTAATGGGAATTGTGGAAATAATTACAATAATTAATGGCTAACATGGAGAAAGGAGGTGAAACTCACATGGTTGTGGTAAGAAATGTAATGGAGAATCAAATCTTAATGGTCATTGGCATCACTTCTGGAGAGAATTATCTAGATGGTTCAGGAAGCCAAATTATTTCTATTTTGTTGATGTCCAGCATTTGTAATAGACTGATCCTGTTACTGGTTCTGAGCTAAAGGGCCAACTATGTAAATGCCCATTTCAGTGCTGGTTTAACATCAAAGAGATTGTGATTTATATGGTGGTTTCCCAGCTGTTACCAGATGTTGCTGGACTACAAGTTTCCAGAATCCCTGGCTAGCAGGAGGGGAATGAGTTTGATAGTTGAAGTCAATCTACACATGGATTCGAAAACGAGAATCACTAATAACTGCTGTTTCAATTTTTTCCCCATGTCAGGTTGGAAGATTTTGAAGAGTCACTGCACAACCAGACAGTATTCAGGATTCACTGAAGCAGATCAGCAACCTGGCTCAGGTTGGATCTAAAATGGAGATTCTGCATGTACAGTAGAATGAAGTTGTAGGTACATCAGCCTGCAAGTGGGAGATAACATGTTTTTGAATGGTGAAAAAAAATCTACAAGTAAAAAACTACCATAAAGAAAACTAGAAAACTACCGTACTGGACCCCCTGCAAATAGGAAAAATTGCTAATATTGGAGCCCCATTTGTTTTAATCATGGGTAGGCAACCTTTCCCCTTTAAGGGCCGAGGGACTTCAGCTCCCAGAATCCCAGGAGCTATTGGCCAACATGGGACTATTGGCCAACATGGCTGAGGCTTCTGGGAGCTGAAGTCCCCTCGGCCCTTAAAAGGGAAAGGTTGCCTACCCCAGGTTTTAATGTTTGTGTGTGTGCAGCAGGTGCACATGCCATTTTATCCTTCCCTGCTTGCCATCCGCAAACGGGCGAGACCGTAGACTCCAAGTCCATGAATGGCGAGGGATGACTGTATACTCAGCTATAAGTTGACCTCATGTATAAATCAAGGTCAGATTTTGGAGCCAAAATTATAGATTTTGATATGACCCATGGATAACTTGAGGGTAAAGCCTAGGGGCATGTAACAAAGGATCTAAAGCAGGGGTAGGCAACCTTTTTGAGCCGGGGGCCAAGTTGCTGTCCCTCAGACAATTGGGGGGCTGAAGCACCAAAAAAATTAAATTAAAAAAATTATTTTTGAATTTTTTAAAAAATAAATAAAAAATATACATGCACACTCTCTCAGCCCCAGAAAAGCCATGGCAAAACCCCTGTGGAGATTTTGCCAAGAAAACCCCAAGAACAAGTAATAACAACAATAATCAATATCATCATGGCGGGTGGTGGTGATGGGGGCGGTGGTGGGGGGGGTGGGGTGGAGTGGCAGGACCAGCCAGGGGCCGGTCCAAAGACCTCGGGAGGCCACATCCACCCCCCAGGCCTTAGGTTGCCTACCTCTGATCTAAAGGATAAAGGAAAGGAAGACTATGCCAAAGAACTTACAAAATTCTGCCTTTCACCAGGGATGGTTCCATTTATTTTGTAAGAGTTAGACTACAGTACTTACGTTGACCTGTGGATAAATTGACTCAGTTTTTTAAGATCAATTATTTGACTAAAATTTCTAGACTTATTCGAGAGTATATGCCAGGGGTCGGAAACCTTTTTTGCCGACAGGCTGGGGGGGAATGGCGCTGGGGGCCGGTGTGTGCGTGAGCTTCCCCCCACGTGCGGGTGCACGTGTGCTGCCATTTTGAAAAACAAAATGGCAGTCGCCC
>CM034703.1:262509511-262520895 GCA_020142125.1 Phrynosoma platyrhinos
AGAGCAGCATGGTGGAACCTTGGGAAGGGAGCAAAAACCAGGAGAATTGGCCATGAGATGGCACATAGTTCCACAGTGTGATCTCACCTTAAACAAAAATCATGGTTACATTTTATCCATCCATTTCTTTACTTTGGGGCTAGTGTTGTATTTAGATCCAGATAGTCTAAGGCAGATGTTTTTCTGGTTTTTGCTTTCCATCAACTAAATGATAGAAACATCCGTTGAAGTATGGTATATGGAATGTTCCAGCAAGTAATGCAGGCATCCTTAGAACAATCAGTCTGAGCAGCAAAACAGGTATAAATGTCTAAAAAGCACAGTGAATTTCACAATGACTTTGACAACAGACCTCATACTGCATATGAAGAGTAGCTTTGTTGCAGCATATGAATGCCCAGCCCTCTTGGGCTGTTAACTAAGTGGCCTAACTTTGCACATTTATGAGGTAATCCCACTGTGGGGATTTCATGTGAAAGCCCACGTTGTGTTCTTGCTGTGCTTCCAAGAGCCAATAGTTGTGTCAGTTACATACCCAAGTTTTTCCTGGCTTGTTTCTCTGCCCATCTCCTCCTCCGCTTGGCCTTCAATTGCTGGCTTCCACTTTCATATTGAGCACTTATGGGGAGAAAAAGCTATGTTTTCATTGAAGGTCAGATAAGCTCCTCTCATGATCAGGAGTAGGCAACCTTGTGCAGGGCCAGACCAAGTCCTTTTGATGCCTTCCTTCAATGTACAAAAGCCAATTAGGCTGGAAGGTGCATCTCTCTTCAACACTGTTCTTGGAGCAATGTTTATGGTGGCTGGTAACTTTCATGCCAGTGGAGCAGTGAATCTTAGGGCCCCTTCACACTACAAAATTATAATTTATTAATTATTATTATTACTATTATTATTATTATTTATATTTCCTGCCTCTCCCTGCGAATCAAGGCGGGATTACATCAATAAAAAGTATACAACATATACAAAATACAGGATTACAAAAATACATAAAAAGCATAATACCAACACTAAAATGTCAACATTATAAAAATTCAATAAAAACCTGATTGTCATTCACACCAAAAGCCAATTAACCAATCAAAATAATACTATTAACTTGGAGGTCCATTAAGAAGATAATGTGGGTAGCACTGGGATTCCACTTTAACTACCATGGTTCCATCCTGTGGAATCATGGGATTGACAGTTTAGGGAGAAGCATTTAGAAGTCAAATCTCTGGTGCCTCTGACCAAACTATGAACCCCAGAATTCCAAAGAGTAGGATCACAGTCATCAAAGTGGAATAATAGCACTAAAGTGGTATAGTACAGCAGTTCTTAATCTTTTGTTTACCACAGACACCCTTTAAATATGTTTTGTTGCTGTGGACCACCAAGACTTACCTCAAGATTTAAAACCCTAAAGTGCATCACATATTTATTTAAAGTTGCTCATCAGGGGTCTTTATCAGGGGTCTTAGAGAAAAGGTAGAAATAAGTAAATATACAAACTCCTATTATAATATTTTTGCTTGTTGGGTATGCATATATGTGTGTAAGCAATGCAGAGGGATGAAGCTTGAGTCCCATTCCTTCACCTCTGTGCTGCTTTGATGCACACAGGGAGTGAGGTTCCTGGAGGCAAAGATAAACACACACACATGAGTGTGAGTACACACACATGTAATATGCTCCCTCACTCCTTCATCCATGGTGCTGCTCCTTCTGCTCTAGAACTGATGCTCCAGGCACTGCTAGTTATGCCCACCAGCCTGCCTCTTGCTGTCTCCCTTCACCTCTGATTTTGCAAACACCAACAGCCCCAAAACTTACAATGCTTCACAAGACAGTGCAGAAAGGAGATAGGTGGGAGGGTAGAGAGGGAACCAGAGAGACATCAACTGAGGGACACCTGACCAGGGCTGCAGAGACTTGTTCAACCAAGGCATCTGCTGTGGGAGCATCATCTTTCCCTTTTCTTTTGGAATTCCTGGAAGAAATGGAAAGAAACTGGTCAAGGAGAGGAGGACTTGGAAGGTGGAGGCAAGAGAGGAAGAGAGTGGAAAGCTGTACTAATGTTGTTTGGGCTGGTGGGAGGGATGGAGCTCTTGGTCTTCTCTTCCTCCTCCCTATTTCTTTCACTCCTTATTTTTCAGCATGAGGGTGAGCCTGACAGTCCTTGGGAAGGCAAGAGGAGGAAAGTTTGCCTTCACTGACTCCTTCTAAGAACATTATGGTGCCCTGGGGGTGGTGGTGTCTGTGGATCATAAGTTAAGAACCGTTGGTATAGTAGGTCATACTGCAAAGGCACCAGATCCTATCTGATCTTGGTAGCTAAGTGGAGTCAGCCCAGCTTTGATTAGTACTTGGGTGGGAGACCACCAACAAATACCAGGTGCTGTAGGTGATATTTCAGAGGAAGGACCTGGCAAAATCACCTCTGAATACTCTTTGTCTAAGAAAGCCCTATGAAACTCATGGGGTCACCATAAGACTAAACTTAGACTAAAATCTGAAGTGGGTTCAGCAACTGGCTGACATGGAAGCCAACATCCACCACTAGGCCTCATCCTCCACCACACAAAAGGCTGCAGGCTAGCTTAGGAGGTACAGAGCAGGCCACACACTTCTTTCCTCCAACAAATTACTTGTTGTTTCCCAGCATCTGCTGCCTCACTATGCTGAATGATAGGACCAGACTTGACTTGGCACTCTCCAGATGTTTTTGAACTAAAATTTCCTACCAGTCCTGATCAGCATGGCCAGTAGACATAGACTGTGGGAGCAATAGTCCAAAACATCTGGAGGGCAGTAGGATGCCTACATCTGCTTTAGACTTACAGGTGGGATTTGACTGATAACCCTTCTAAGATATCCATCTATCACAGATACTCCCTTTCCTCTCATTAGCCAGTCAGGTCAAGCAATGATGGGATGCCTGTCCATACAAACAGCATTGTGCTGCTAGTTCTTCCTCCTCCTCCTCAGGGAAGATTCCCAAAATGTCTTCCAAAGCATCTTCTTTGCTCTTCTTTGTCAACATGCCAACAGGAAATTAAATCCAAAATAAATAGCCCAACGAGCAAGGATTTCTTTACCACTAACGTCCGATTGTAGCCTAAATTCATACACTGTCGGCTCTTTTGCTCTTTATGGGCATTCTTTTGCCTGAGTGCTGCATTACAAGATTCCTGAAAGCATCCCTAACCCTACCCTCCCTTCCTGTTCTCCATTAACCTTGAGTCTGCATTATGGAGAGATTTAGCATCAGGGTTCAGCCATGGGGCAAGAAGGGGGAAGAAGGATTTTGCAAGGCAGCAAACGCAATCATTCTGTATGGCCATAGGAGACATTCCAGCACTGTTTTATGGCCAATTTGGTATAGTAGGCTACAGCTGTTTGAATCTAATCAATCTTTTAAGGGTATGGGCAAAATGTCTAGCCCTGTGCAGGGCAGGTGGTCAAAAAGCACAGAAATGCATGAATGAATGAACGAATGAATGGTGAGGAAATGCAACAGGATTGCCTCTGGTTCCGTTCTTTGCTAAACTTGCGCTGCTTAGAATGCCTCGCAAAAACTGAGAGGATATTGTAGATTCGGTTGTATTTATTTATTTATTTGGCCACTCTCCTCCTCTCCACACAACAACCCTGTCAGGTGGATATGTCAAGATGAGAAAGTGAATGACTGGCTCAAGGTCATCCAGTGAGTGTCATGCTTCAGAGAGGACTTGAACCTGGATCTCTCAAGTTCTAGTCTACACCATGCTATATGTCCATAAGTTTCAAGAAAGGAGACAGGGACAGTGCCAATGAGTGCAATCCCTTATTCTTCCCCACCTCATTTCAGCAATGTTTTACAATCTAGATTACTTGCAACACTAAATTTACAGCACTCAGCACCTTTGACAGTGTTGAGCTACCTTATTTAGCCGCCCTGATTGCAATGCAGAGGGGAGGGGTATAAATAAATAAATAAATATAATAATAATAATAATAATAATAATAATAATAATAATAATAATAATAATTTCTATCCCGCCCCTCTACCGAAGCAATTATAGGATAGTGGTGAATTATAATAGGAGATGCCCAGGCCCAAGCCTGTCCTGGAACCATGTTTTTTAGCTCATGGCTCTTGGAGATGGACTGCTAGGCATTCAATGGTGAGAATAAGCAGATTCTGACAGGCACTGGCTTTTCAAAGAAGACGTTCTCTTATTGAAGTGTTATTAAATTCCTGCTGGAGCACCTTGCTTAATAACTAGTAATTCTCTCTCTCATTTCCCCAAGCTTTTTCAAATTAGTTAACCTCTCTGTGGAGGCCAGCTTCCTTTGGAGGAAAGAAGAACTCAGGCTTACAGCATACTTGTCAAAATCTGTTTATGCACTTTATAGATTGAAAAGGAATGGTTGGATGCAGGCCCTAGCATTCTGTAAGCTCAGGGCACACACAAGGTTCCTCCTGGTTAATCTTTGCCAGTTGTATTCAGGAGAACCATTTCAAAACAACTTTCTTAAGCCTGGAAAGCATTCCTGTGGCTTCCAATGAACTGACATGTTTCTTGCAGGTAGCCAACAAAGGTGCATATTGTCTTCCTAGAGGAGATAAGAACCTTAAATGTAGGCATTAGTCTAATGTGCAAGTGGTCATGTTTTGTGCAATAGGAAAATAAAATGTGTAGTAGGAAATAGGTTGTTGTGCATTTGGCAATATGGGCTTCAATTAGGAACAAGGTTATTTTGCAAAAACAAGTAGAATTCAAATTAATAGAGTTACCTTTCAGTCTTGTATTAATAGTACCTTATTGGAGTCAATTGAGAGGCAGCATGGTGTATTGGATGATGACATTGGAGATCAAGGTCCAATTTCCCGCTCTGCCATGGAAAGCCACTGGGTGATCTTGGGCATGTCACATGCTCTCAGTCCCAGAAAACTTCATGATAGAGTGACCTTAGGGTCGACATAAGTTAGAAATGACTTGAATGCACACAACAACAATAACAATAGTCAAGCTCCTTTAGATCCAGCTGTATCCTGTAGGTTTGTCAACTGTATCAACTTTTGCTACCATGCTGTAGGGTCGCTGACATCTAGAAAGCATTCCTTTTCATTCCCAGATTTTGTAATGACTTTCATCATTATATAATTTTTGTCAATTCTGGTTTGGTTCACAATGCCATCATACCTCAGGGATAGTGCCAAAGTTCCATCATTCAGCGTCTTGGTGAAGATGTTTCTTTCACTTTCTCCGATGCACCGCATGATTATGCAAACTAACACTTGGTGCCAGGCAGATTGAGGAGAAATGTCTCTTTGGCAGTGGCCCTGTTGCTTCTTACGCAGTCTGGGGGAAAAGCTTAGACTAAACTCTGCTTCCATGAATGTTTCTAGGTCATTGAATAGAATGACCTGCCTGTTGTTCTTTCTGGTTCTCGGGAAATATTAAATCCTGGTCCCAATGCAGACTGGACTGAGACTTGGGAAAAGATTGAGGAGAAAGTCCCCACAGAGCGCTGAATCTCACTGGGAGACCTTAGACCAGCCACTGACAGTCTTCTCAGAACCTGAACTATCTCACAGGACTGTTATAAGGATTTTGTTGCAAGGAAGACAGCCGTGAATGTCAGCTTATGCTCATTGGAAGAAAGGCAAGAGATTAATGTAAATGATAAGAACAAATAAACAAACATGTATGGGACAATAGCCCTGGGTATGTTCCATTGATTCCAGTGCAGCCTAACTAAAGGTGATGTTAAATATATCCTTGGAGAAAATGATGTTTAACACTGCCACATTTATTCTGAATGGGTGACTCTACAGATGCTGTTAGACTGGACTTCCCATCAGCCCTAGCCAGCATAGCCAATGGTGAGGGACAATGGAGTTGCAGTCCAGCAATATCTGGAGGACTACATATACCCCATCCTTGTCTTCAAGGGTAGGTCTTAGAAAATGCAACTGCGTTATTCCCTCGGTCACCCACTTGCAACCTCCCTCTGAATGGAATGGGGCCCTAGACAACCAGTGGAACCACTCACAACAGCTGTCACTGAGAGGAGCTGCTCTGGATTAATTTTTTGTCAACATGATTGCAAGTGATTTTCCCCTGAGAATGAGTCTGCTTTAGAGCTCTCCTACTACCCCAACCACATTTTGATTTTTGATTTTTCCCTGCTTCTGTGAGCAAGGGTTTGTTGCTTGGGCAAAACCTATCTCCCTTTCTTCCATAAAACTTTAGAGAAATGGAAAATGAGATCAGAAGAATGATGGCACAGGGTGCTGGTGACAGAAGCCTGGCTAGTGAGATGTGCCCCCACCTCCCGCAAAAGCAGGGGTAAGGGACAAAGGTCAGATATTTGCTATATCCCAGGACTTGGAAGAAGCTGCTCCTCCATGGTAATGTTGTGACATGTGCCTGGACAACCTGGATGAGGTCATTTCAGCTCTACAAGCCACAGAGTTAAGTGCACAAAGTAAATGGATGGAGGAAGGGGATTATATGGGATTCTCAAAGCTTGGCAGAGATTCAGACCGGGCTGGTTATTGCTAACTAATGCTGCCTTTATTAAAAGGATCTGTGGGAAGGGGGTTAAGAGCTTGGCCAAGAATATGCACATAAGCTAGAATGGAAAATAAACAAACCACGGAGAACCCAAGTGAGAAAAGCGTGAAAAAAGGGGCTGAAGGGAAGGAGGCAAGAAGGAGCCAGCTGGGGAGCATATATAACCACAGCATCAGGGCTGGCTCTTAGTCAAGTGAGACTGTGATTAATTAAATGGGATCTTACTCCCTGGCTGGGGTTCCTGATAGGATTAGCATGCTGAAGATCTGTTGGTGGCCAGCATTCTTAGTTACCACCTCTGTGTTCAGAGCTCTAATGGTATGAGATTAATGAGTATATCAGGGAGTGGTAAGGACAACTGGGCTACCTCCATTTGCATCAGTTCTGTGCAGGAGAATATTGGGAACCAGGATCCTTCCTAACACAGCTTAGATATTTCCCCCTACATAATAATGATTAGCACTAGCATTTTGGAGAGCTGGCATGATGTAGTGGTTTGAGCATCGCACTATGACTCTGGAGATCAGGGTTTGAATCCTAGCTCCACCATGGAAACCCATTGGGTGATCGTGGGCAAATCAGACACACTCTTAGCGTCAGAGGATTGCAATGGCAAACCTGCTCTGAAGAAATTTGCCAAGAAACCCCCACGATAGGGTTGCCTTAGGGTCACCATAAGTCAGAAAAACTTGAATGCACACTATGACTGAGAAGGGACTAGAAGTCTTAGAAACTTTATTTTTCTTATGACTGCCCTGTTAATATTTAAGAGTATCCACAATGTGCTAGGTGCTATCTGGAACACACAGAAGTGTCATGCTTCCTGTGCAAATAATTTAATATTGAACAATAAATAAAAATTGGAGAAAGGCCATGTGTGATCATGGGGCAGGAGAAACTGATTTAAAGGTGGGCCAACAGACAACAGTAAGCATAAACTCCCCGCCCCCCAAGACTATGATGGGAAAAGCAATCAATCTGTGAAAGCACCAAACATTAGTGGAGAAATAAGAAGACAGAAATGCCAAGAGCATGAAAAGGAGCCGGGGGGTGAGGGAGAGAATGGGGTATTTCTAGGCATAGGGCTCCACTTGGGCAATTATGTATGATATGTATCCTTATTAACTACAGAATATCACACCCCACTCTATACAACAGAATAGAAGCTTATGGCAATGCAGTAATATACTTAACCAAATAATGCCTTCATTTTTCTGTACATGCTACCATGTTGCACTTTTCCAGCTTGTACAATCCTTTCTGAGCTTCCTTGCCTGAACTTGTCTGTAAACACCTGTCATTTGAAAGACAGAATAGCAGTGCAAGGAATAAAGCTGGAGGGAACCCAGAAAGACATCTTGCCCCAAGACACTCTCCCCACACCCAGTTCGTTGCAAGAAGGAAAAACTGGTTTTGAAAGTGGCTCTAAGTGGCTCAGAGGGGTCACAGATCCAAAGGGATTGATATTTGAATATCTTTTCCTCAACATGATCTTCTTCAGCACATTGCCCCTGGCCATAGACCTTTGCATTTTGTGCACTTCTGAACAAAATCAACTAGTATCTGACTAGCAATTTATTTTAGTTTTGTACAAGCACTTGGGTATCCAGTGTGAAGTCGAAGGCTTTCACGGCTGGCATCCATAGTTTTTTTGTGGTTTTTTTGGGCCACACAGCCTGAAAAACCCACAAAAACCTTGGGTATCCCTTTATACCAGAATCAAGAATCCTGTGGCCCTCCAGATGTGCTTGGATTGCAGCTCCTAGCATAATTAGTTAGGCAGCCTAGGGCTTATGAGACTTTCTGTTCAACATCAAGAGTGCTGCATAATTTCCACTCTTGTATTATAGAGGAATGGTGTGGCTCAGCAGTTAAGACACTGACTCTGAAGATTGCAAGATCTGCAGGTCGGCAATTCATGACGGAGTGAGCTCCTGTCACTAGCCCCAGCTTCTCCCAACCTAGCAGTTTGAAAGTATGTAAAAGTGCAAGTAGATAGAAGGGTACCACTTTGGTGGGAAGGTAAACAGCATTCTGTGCAATCATGCTGGCCATATGATTCACAGAGTTGTCTTTGACAATGCTGGCTCTTTGGCTTAGTAATGGAGATGAGCACTTCCCCCTACAGTCGGACATGACTAGACAATGATGTAAAAGGGAAACCTTTATCTTTTTATCTTTATTATAGAGAAGAAAGAGCCCTTTAGGTATTGGAGTCTTCTCCCTCCCTCCCCCACACTTTCTTTCCCCTTTTGAGTAACCGTTGTTGTTAACTGCCTTCAAGTGGACTTCAGCTCATGGTGATCCTGTGAATGAGACATCTCCAAGACATACTTTTATCACTCTGCTCTGGTCCTGTTGGTTCAGTCCCATGATCTCCCTGATTTAGTCTAGCCATCTGGCATGTGGTCTTCCCCTCTTTCTGCTGCCTTCCACCTTTCCTAGCATTATTGTCTTTTCATGCAAAGTCTGGCTGAATCATATCATTATTGAGCTACTGGGGTACAGCAGAAGATAACTATAGTTAGCACTATGGCTAATGATACAACTGGACTCAAGCCAAAATGACTTTCAGCTGCTGATGTGCTCAGAGGTGAAAGGAAAGTCTGAAGCTGCACAAATACATACTATAGGAACATGGAATGTGTGATACATGAATCAGAGAAACAAGACATAATAAAACAAGAAATGGAATATATAAACGTAATACTTGGGGTGAGTGAACTAAAGTGGACAGGAGTGGGATATTTTGAGTCAGATAATTACAGAATGTTTTACTCAAGAAATTTAAATCTAAGAAGAAATGACTGGCATTAATAGTGAGGAGAGATGTAGCAAAAGCGGGCAAAGGATATCATGCAAAGTCTGGCTGAATCATATCATATCAATAAGATTTCAGGGAAGCCCATCAGTATACCAATAATCCAAATTTATGTTCCACCAACAGAGGCAGAAGAAGAAACCAAACATCATGCCAAAATACAGCTTGAAGAACATCCCCACATAATTTAAAGATAATGTAAATAAAATAAATAAATAGATTTGCATTATTAAGCCTAATTGACTGGGAGCCGGAAGAATTCTGGACTGAAACCAGGGACACTGTCAGGAAGGAATGCAAAAAGACACTATCTGCTGCTCAAAAGAAAGAGAAGCATCAATGATGTAAGAGGAAATTAGTTAAGAACAGGGAAGAAGCAAATGTAAAAGGGGACAGAAATAGGGTCACAACCCTGAAGGCAACTGCTCCACAACTTGTGCACAGGGACAAGGAGAACTACTATAATAATCAATCAGGGGAACGATGACAACAAAAAGGAGGAACAAGAGACCTCTTCCACAAGATCTAAGAAATCAAAGGGAATTTAAATCAAGAATAGTGATGCTCTATGACCAGTAGAGGCACACATGACATGACCAAGGAGAAAGAAAAGATGATGGAGACAGTACACTGCAGAACAATAAAAAAGAAGTGAAAGAATGACATATTCATTCAAGGAAAAACCATATGAAGAAAAACCTACAATTTTAGAAAGTGAAGTGGAAGCTGCACTCAGAGCTCTTGGGAGAAATAAATCACCAGATGGCATACCAGTAGAGCTGTTTTAAGCTACAGAGGCAGAATCTACTTTAATTCTAAGTAAAATCAGAAGAAGACTTGGATTTGGAATAGCAGCTATAAAGGAACTAGGCAAGAACTTAAAGTGTAACTGTATATCACTAAATACTAAAGTTAGGATTGTCCATGCCATCATATTTCCAATTTTTGGAAATATAAAGAAAAAATAAAGCAAAAAGCAAAGCAGCTTCATTTATATATATTTTCTGTAAAGAAAATAAACTAATCTGAAATTTGGTGCTCAAATGTGGTGCTGGGGAAGAGTTCTATAGATACCGTGGACTACTAAAAATAAAAATAAAATGGGTCCTAGAACAAATCAATCCTGAATTCTCCCTAGATGCCAAGATGACTAAATTGAGACTGTTGAACTTTGGACATATCATGAGACTGCATGACTCCCTAGAAAAGACGCTAATGCTTGGGAAGGTAGAAGGCAGTCAAAAAAGAGGAAGACTGCATTCTAGATGGATAGACTCAAGCCACGGCCCTAAGCCTGCAAGACTTGAGCAAGGCTGTTTAAGACAGAGTGACTTGGAGGTCTCTCATTCATAGGGTTGCCATAAGTTAAAATCGACTTGAGGGCAGTTAAAACAGTGATGATATAAAAATAAATTACCTTGCATTTATATAGATGAGTGTTGGAAAAGTGACACACAAATGTAAAATATGTTTTAAAAATAAGAATTTTCTTCACAAGATTTGGGTTAAATATGAACTAGTCTATGCGGTGGCTTCCCACATTTGTTTACAGTTTTAATCTTGCCTTGGGAATATAGGGTTGAAGATATCTGCCAGAGCCTTTAACACAGACATTTACAAGTTTTATTGCCAATGTGGAGGTTTCCCCTTTCAATTCAGTTTCACACATAAAAGACTTACTACAGGACAGCCTGTTTGTGGTTATTTGACAAGTACAAATATGTTAATTTATCAGCCTGTTCACACCACAAGATCACACAGTTGTCTTTTTTGCTTGAGGGCCAAGGGCTATTGGCAGAAGCTGAAGTAGTCCTGTTGTTAATCTGGCCTGGGTCTTTCCCCCATCTCTGATCTCTTTACTGCTCTTCCTGTCTAAAATACAAGTCCTTTACCTTTCTCAGTTTCCTAAATTCTTCCTTGGGGATCATGGGTCAGGCCCTGAACTAATTGAATTCAATTAGCACTCCCTCCTCCATGACATGCTGTAACTGATGGCATGCTGGACTCCCCCC
>CM034703.1:262549397-262560101 GCA_020142125.1 Phrynosoma platyrhinos
ACTTGTGTACATTGAACTGAGGTTACAACAATGGATATCAGCTGAGGATAAGGGGAGAATGTAGGAAGAGGAAAAAGAAACCAAGACTTCTCCTGTAACTAGAAAAGTGTGATGCAGAAGATTAGGACTTCTTCATCACCAAATTGGGGCAGTTGGTGGATATGGACATCTGATCCTTTACTTTGTGCTGGATGACATTTTGATTAGTTCATTATCATGCGAGACCTCCTGTCTATACATTGGGGGTCACCTTTGATCTCTTACTTATTAGAAGGCCCCTTGGCAAAGACACCTGTCCATCATCCACCCTTTATACCAGAGGTAGGCAACCTAAGGCCCGGGGGCCGGATGCGAACCCCCGATGCCTTTGGACCGGCCCCAGGCCGGTCCTGCCGCCGCTACCGCCACCGCCACCCGCCATGATGATATTGATTATTGTTGTTATTATTTGTTCTTGGGGTTTTCTTGGCAAAATCTCCACAGGGCTTTTGCCATGGATTTTCTGGCTCTGAAAGAGTGTGCATGCATATTTTAAAATTTTTTTAATTTTTTAAAAAATGTTTATGTTTATTTATTTATTTATTCATGGTGCTTTGGCCCCCCAATTGTCTGAGGGACAGCAACCCACCCCCCGGCTCAAAAAGGTTGCCTATCCCTGCTTTATACTGTTTTCCTAAATGTATAAGGGCTAGGATCCCAAATGTCTTCATCTTATAAGTTGAATATCTTCAGTAGCGCATTTATATGTGTCTATATGGTTTAGATTTCACACAGGCAGAGGCTTCAGTTGTAACAAATAAACACTGGCTTTGTTGAATTATATTTAGCAAGAAAGTAACTTAGGTAGAATAGTTCCAAGGTGGTTACATAAATCTTACAGTTGCAGGCATTTCAGTTTCCTCTTGACAATCTCCAATATACTTTCCTATTCAGTATTCTTTTCTCAACGTTCCCTTCAACTCCATTAAACTCTCTTCACCTCTCTTAAACTCCCCATCACCACCAACTCAACTGCTCTGCACTGAACTCTCTTGAGCTCAACTCAACTCAGGATGAAACAGATGGTGGCTAAGGAGCGACTTGCCGCTGCCCCTTTGATTGCCTAGTTGGGAGTGTGGCATGCAGTTGCCACGGCCCCAACCCAAACTTTTCCCAGTACAATACAGAAAGCTGTTCCTTTTTGTACCAGGGAAAGGGTGCTTTTGCTGCCATGGTGGTGTTTTTCAGTGTTTCTTTGGCACAGTGTGTAAACGCTGCACTGCCAAAAAGCATGGATCTCTGCACATGCGGTGTGATTTCCTGGCAGACTGGGGTGTGTGTGCTGCTGTCTAAATACCATGCCTCCAGTCCGCTGGGAAGCCGGCTCTTTTTGACAGTCTGCTTTGCCCCTCAGCTGACTTCCCAGTCACTCACTCCCCCCTTTTATATCTACTCCTTCTCAGTGGCGTCCCTTGGGTTGGTGTCACCCAGTGTGGTAACTCATGGTGTCACACACACACACACACACACACCCCACTGACCTCCTCCCATTTCATACCATACAAAATCCTTAGTAATGCTTTTTTTGCACTAATGTTACTCATAAATTGTAATTCCCATATATACCACTGAATGTCATGCTAACAGTTGTGACAGAAACAACTATACCTTCGAATTACAATATCATACAGACCACCTAAATTACGTATACATACTGAAGATTTGGTTCAAATGTGATGCTTTTAAAAATAATATCTATATATATATTTCCATTTTTTAAAATTTCAAACTTTGAAATTTGAAATTTTAATTTAAAACAATTCTGGGGCCTCTTCTTTCTCCTCCCACTGAGCTTCACCCCACTCCCACCATCTCTTAAAGCATTTTAAAGGGAATCAGATGAATGCCACAGCCTGTTTCTGCCAAAAGGTAGGTGTTTGAGGAGCACCCCCCTTTGGGTGTCACCAGGTTTCTGCCAAAAGGTAGGTGTTTGAGGAGCACCCCCCTTTGGGTGACCACACAGGGACCACCACTGCTCCTTCCCCGGCAGCCCCTCCCTCACAGTCAGCCCTAACCGGGATTGGCTGTCAGGAAACCAAGTCTGCCAGTGACTCCATCACATTTATTTATTTATTTATTTATTTATTTATTTATTTATTTATTTATTTAAAAATCTTACGGAATTAGCACTGAAACAGTTCAGCATCAGCCATTTTTATATATATTAGATTATTAACAAAAGTGTTTAAATGAAGGTATCACAGTGCCGTAACTCCTTTTCCTCCTTTGGGCTGCCCAAGTGAAAACTGGAGATGTCTCCTGTATCTTTCATAGCTGTTTAAAAGAGGGAATTTCAGCAGGTGTTACTTGTTATCTGACTGCGTGACAAACAGCACTTGGTGAAATTCCCTCTTCATCACAACCATTAAAGGGACAAGAGCCCTCTCCAGCTTTCATTCTGGTGACCCTACATCCTTCTCCTTTTTAAACCATTATTAGAAATCATCTAATCACCTTTTAACAATGTGCTTTTCTTTTGTGCTAAACACACACTAAAAACTAAAAAAACCCAAACCCTCATAGGTACTAATAGGTAACTGTTTGCAGATGGAAAAGCTGCATACTGATAATAATAGTTGTTGTTTTTAAATGGTGACTTCGGTTTTTTAATGGCTTGTTCCCCACTTACTGCATCCTTATCACATGCACTTGTATAAGTGGACCATAGTGCCTGGGACCTACAAACAGAAAAATTGCCATGTTCCTGGTAGTGTAGAAAGTCAATCGAGTTCCTCTTGTAACTTACATTGGAAGAGAAATTAGGGTTTTGGACCTGCCTGATTGGAAGCAGTGAAGGAAGAGAAGAACAACATCTAGAGTTGAAATAGAGAACGTAGCAATTGGTCTGTTAATTTGTTTCATTCATTTACAAGATCATCTTTCCAAAGAGATAAAAGCGATATGCAGCAACTCAATCAAATATACTAGTTAAATGAGCGTGCAAAGGATTGGAAGGGAAAGAACCCTTTTATGGAAAAGAGAATTGTATGGTGGGAGACCACCAATGAATACCAGGTGATGTAGGCTATATTTCAGAGGAAGGAACTGGCAAAACAACCCCTGGGTATTCCTTGCCTGAGAAAAGCCTTTGCAATTCATGGGGTCACCATAAGTCAACAGGTGACTTGAAGGCACTCACACACACACACACACACGTTACATGCAGGTTGGTTTCCTTTCTGCTCTGGTACCCAGCTAGGTTCCTCTTAAAATGTGGACCATGGTTGTGAT
The DNA here is from genome assembly GCA_020142125.1 of Phrynosoma platyrhinos. Classification (NCBI taxonomy): domain Eukaryota; kingdom Metazoa; phylum Chordata; class Lepidosauria; order Squamata; family Phrynosomatidae; genus Phrynosoma; species Phrynosoma platyrhinos. The sequence goes on from CM034703.1 coordinate 262,552,668, forward strand.
AACTTAAATGCTCATTCACCTTGAGGCTTATCTACACAAGGGGAAAAAACTTACTTCTACCTCACCTCCGAAGCTGGTGTGATAAGACCACATGAAGTATGGCCCTATCCGCACCAAACCTGGGGCATACCACCTTAACCTGGGTTTTAAAAAACTTTGTTTTCTTCAGAGTTTGCAGGAAGCAAGACAGTTTGCTGCTTGGGCAGGTTATAGTCTGGGTTGGATTACAGAAAGGTTTTCCCCCCACCTCGATGCTACCACTGCTGGCATGCAGTTGCTTGTTCTGAGGTTGGAAATGGGGTGTTCAGATCACGGTAGCAAGGAACTGCGTGCCACCAGTGGCGGTGGCAAGGAGGGAAAAACCTTTCTATAACCATCCTGGGCTAGGAACTGGCCAAAACATTGAGGTAAGTGGTGGTGCCTACCAGGCAGCAATCTAACCTGCAAAGAAAAGCAGCGGGAAAGGCAGTGAGGACAAGAGCTGATGGAGGAAAGGCAGCAGCAGCAGACCAAAGCAACATCTGGATGCAGGCACACATGTAGACATCTACCCAATGTCCTTGCGGAGAAACAGGTAGTGAGTTGGCTCTGGGACAGGTTTGGGGCAGAACAGGTTGGGGAGTCCATTTGTACTTTTTGCCCCTATTGTAAAGTTGGCCTTAGTGAAGAGCTGTGGGGCTTTTTTCCACCCCAGTCATGGTTCTTGGAACAGCTAGATAGTTATATTCAGGGTCTTGGTTTGCACAGACTGAAGGCCTAAGCAGACTGCCAGAAATAGTGCACATTAAATTGAGGCACTGCCCTGGCTCAGTGCTAGGGAATCATGAGAATTGTATTTTTTTTCTGAGACATTGAGCCTTCTCTGTCAGAGAGCTCTGGTGCCACAATAAATTACAGTTCCCATGATTCCCTAGCATTGAGCCAGGGCAGTGCCTCAATTTAATGTGCACTATTTCTGGCAGTCTGCTTAGGCCCTGAGAGCTCAGCAATTCATGTCCTAGGCTGGTTCATGTTTCTCACATTTTGCCCTTCATTTATGCCTGTGTGCATTCCGTGGGAAACTGTAGGAATGAGGAGGAAGGGCAAGGGCCTCTGTCTCTTTTGTGAAACAGCTGCAAGACCCCTGTGCTGGTCCATTGCCCTTCAGTAATAATCTTTCATACTCGGATGAATGTAAGGAAGGAGACTGGATGCCACAGCAGGAGAAATGGGGTTTCTTGGCCAGGCAGGTGGCAGCTGTTGCCCAGTCGTTCTAGCTGGGAATGCCTGGGATCAGCCCTTCACATATTAAGAAGGGTTACAACCTTTTCTGTGGGTTTCCATTCCTGGCAGAGAAACTGGAATTTTCAGAGGCAGAAGATATATTGCTCAGTGTGTGTTTGTGCATGTGTGCATGTGCATGCACACTGAGGTTAATCTGCCTAATTTCACATTAGCCTCAAAATGTACATGGAAAATATAGTGATCAGGATGTATCATGTTGGGAGCATCTGGAGTATTGTTTTTGTATGAAGTGCATGTGTGTGTGTGTGTGTGTGTATGGAAATTTGGAGTCTGTGGGTGCATCTACACTGTAGAAATAATATCGTTTGGTACAACTTTAAGTGCTGCAGTGCCATCCTCTGGAATCCTAGGATTTGTAGTTTTGCAAGGTCTTTAGCCTTCTTAGCCAAAGAGTGCTGGTACCATACAAAACTGCAAATCCCAGGATTCTGTAGGATTGAGCCATAGTAGTTTAAGTGGTGTCAAACTGCATTATTTCTACAGTGTATGTGAACCCTGTGTCACAAGACTGTGGCAAGAGTCCCATTACTGCCATACACAGGCATCAGTTGTATTACGCATGCAGAGTGTTTTTATTGGATTTGTGCAATGGACATATTTAGTGGAGTGGAGGTCCTCATGCGAAGACACACCAGTGTGCATTGAATAGAGGTAGGTAGGTGATCCACTGTGGGCCTTTGTTCATTCTGTAATGCACCCTGAGGCCTCAATGCAGAGTATGCAGAAGCATAGTATGGAACACATACTAATGTGCATTTCATTGCACGTGCGCTTGTGCAATGGGGTGTCAGTTATGTACATTTAACAGTAATCCACATGTGTTGCTTTGCATAGGGCTTCCACAAAGCTAGCAGAAGATAACTTCACTGGTAGTTATTTACGCTACACTGTGACGATATGGGCTCTTAACTAGAGGTGTAGCTATTTTCCCTAAAGAAGAATTCTGCCCAACCCCAATGACATTTTCCTTTATTTCCCAAATTTCTAGCACTGCAGAGAGTAAGATATTGAAAATAAGTCATAACTAGGATTTATATTTGCTGTGTTAGCATTCCTTTGATAACTTGATAATTGGCTGCTCCCGGAGTATTCTGGCCCATGTGGACACCACCTGAGTCCATCTCTGAAACCACTGCACCATCTCTATCTCAGCATATGCATTTGTATAATGTTATATTTCTGTAGGAATTGATTTCTTCTTTTGAATAGGCTTTAGGTGTTTGTGGTTCTAAATAGCATTGCTAGGGAAAAACACTGTGCGAAGAAAAAGAAATGATTGCATTTTGCCATAAATCAATGAGGTGTTACGAACAAGAATAAAATATTTTTTTTTAGAATAATAGCATCTATTGACCATAAAATGCCAGTATTGTGCTTTTTTCTCAATCTAAGTGCTTCACATACAATAGTAATCCTTATTATAGTTCTACTATAATACTATTTATTTATTTGTATTTTACAGCATTTATGCCTTTCCATATTTTGTAAGGTAACTTCATTGTTTGGGGAGGTAAAGAATCTTTTCAAATTTTGTCATCCTCATCAAGGGCATGTCTGAAAAAATCAAAGTACACTGATGAAAAATTGTCAGTCATGACAAGATGTATCATGTTGAGGAATGGAAAAATTGTGTGAAGGGGGTTTTGAGCAAAGAAAACAACATTTTTACCCCCAAATTGTATACTTAGTTTAAAACCAACATTTTAAATGCAAAAATGCTTTTGCAAAAAATTGATTTAAAATTCCCAAAATGTGAAACATTTCTAGAGTTTTTGTGCATTTTTTGGATGAGTGGAGCAAAAACTTTTGACACTTTTTGCACTTGCTTGTGAGAAGAAAAAAAGCACAGATTTGCATCCCTACTTCCAAATCCTCCTCGTCATTTACATTCATACTACATCCTTAGTTTGGGACATTTAGGGTGACAAACATATTTCTTTCCTAGCATCACCTTCCCAGTATCCCTGTTAGGTAGCTTAAACTGTGGGTTGAACTTGCTTTCACTGAAAAGCTGGTAGAGTGATATCATGTCTTCTGCTAGCTCTGCACCTCCCATGCTTGCACATCGAGCATGGTTTTCTGCAAAAGAACCAGTCCATATGTATGAACTGTTTTTAAGAGCTTTTTAATCTTTTAAAGTTGCATTTTATTCTTTTAACTATAAAGTGTTTTAATACTATGATGAGTTTCATTCTATTTTAATGTCCACTTTTTGTATGTTTTTAACTGTATTGCTCTTTGAAACTATAAGCCACCTTGAGTACCAATTCTGGAAAGAAAGTGGGATACAAATAAATATAATAAATAAAAAATCCTGGAAATGAAACTGATTCTAGTGCTGTTATATAATATGTTATAGTGTTATAGTATTAAAGCTAGCCTAGCAGTGGCCATCAAGGCAAAGGGAAGACCCAGTGACCTTCACAGTTACGCTACATCTTGGAATGGAACAATAATAATCCATTTAGGTCTGTAAAACTTTGTTAGAAAAATAGGGACAGCATGCCCAAACCTTTTTTGCAGAAGAAGCAGACGCCAAGCTGTGTCTATTTCTGAGAGAGGTGGGAGGTGTTAGGATCTGAACGTGACTTCTCAGCAAAGGCATGGGGATATGTGGGATGAGAGAAGGATCTGTTTTGGCTTTTGCTGCACCCACATGTGTGCATGCACACATACACATGTTTAAAGCTGACAGTGTTTATTTGGTACCACTTTTGTATTATTTTTGGTGCCAGATGAAAACTTCCACGCAAAATGTATAACAGGCATTTTAGTTTGCTGTGTTAAATGACTTTAAAAATATGTTGTGGCTGTGTTCTGTTGGATTTATTCTCTCTCATTATTTTATTTGTAATCTCTTCTGAGAGGCAAAACTGAAGAACAGCTAATAAATTCCTAAATGAATAAGCTGATGTCTGGGGGAACGTGCTGCCCGTGATAGCAGTGCCTATTCGGTTATGCTTTGTTTGTGTATTTGTTGATTGAGAAAATATTACAGAACGTAGATCTCCAGGGCTTTTTCCTACTGAAAAGAAACAAATTGTATTGTGTTGCTCTGGGAACGTCCAACAAAGTATAATAGAGGAGGCAATGATAGAGTAATAATAGAACATTATCATTTATTTCCTAGCTATGGTTGGGATTGCGAATCTCCTTCCACCAGTATACCTCTTCAGGTTAAATAAATTGCCTAGCAGTTCTTTTTGGTCAGATGGTGCTGTAGAAGCCCTAAAAGGCATCAAGGAAGACTTGTATGGCATTTTTAACACAATGAGATTTATTATCATGTATCTAGATTACAATCTACCGGTACTCTGTCAAATTCATGGAGTATAATTTTAGAGTTTAAAGATGTATTGCAGTGTACATAGTTAAAAGTGGAATGAAGAACGTGGGAATTAGATAATTAACACTGGTAATTAACAAAACTGTTGGTGTTAACACAAGCATTGTGGCATCTTGTAAAGTGGATTGTAATCTATAATAAATGTTATTGTTGTGTACCTTATTTTTGACTCAGGGAGACCCTAAGGTGGCCCTATCATATGGTTCTCTTGGCAAGTTTCTTCAGAGGTGGTTTGCCATTGCCATTCTCTGAAGCTGAGAGATTGTGATTTGCCCAAGGTCACCCAGTGGTTTTTATGCTCTAGCAGGGAATCAAACCCTGACCTCCAGAGTCATAAGGCCTTTGCAGACTGCCAGAAATAGTGCATTTTGAGTCCACTTTTAGGGTTAGGGTTAGTGCTAGGGAATCATGAGAATTTTTTTTTTGAGACCTTGAGCCTTCTCTGTCAGAGAGCTCTGGTGCCACAAGAAAATGCAGTTCCCATGATTCCCTAACCCTAACCCTAACCCTTAAAGTGGACTCAATTTGCACTATTTCTAGCAGTCTGCAAAGGCCCATAGTCCAACATTCAAACCACTACACTACACTGGGTCTCCTCTATAATAAATAGTTTTTCTTAAAGGTGCCACACGTCTCTCTTGTTTTTCCGCAACATTAACTATAAGACCACCCCTTTGACAAATGCTAGAATGTATTATCATTTAAAGTTAACAACTAGAAATAACATCTGCCATGGGACAGTGAGACAGATTTTAAGATCTAGCAAGGGGAGTGCAAATTATTTCAAGCAAGTTGTGCCACTTGTATTACTATTCTTCTGTATTGTCAATCTGTCCTTGCGTTTATTAATAGTCTCTTAAGAGTTTTATTGTCTTGTCTCATTTCTGGGAATTGCATTCTGTGACTCTCCTTCCTTTTCCTTCACACATTTCTTCTTTACGTTCTTGCCTGCCTCTGCCCTACCCCAGCCCATCCCTGCTTGCTTGCCGTGGTGTTGACAGGATGCTTGTTGTAATCCCCAGCCGGATTATAAATGGCTTTCTCTGCCTCTGGTCTCTCACAGGATCGGGTGACGTTGGCCCTGTCAGAGTCCAGCCAGCTCCTCTTGAGAAATAATTACACATCCCAAGGCAAATAAGCAAAGAGTCAACTGGAAACAAATGACACAGCTAAAGAAAACATAACTGGGATGTGGGGTGGAAAGGATGTGGAGCTTTTAAAATAAACTCCATCAAAAGCAAAGGAGGGGGAAATGAAGAAGAGGATTTGAGAGAAGTTTAGGGCTCCCAAGTGGAGAGGGCTGGTGAAGGTTGGAGTGAAAAGCTAATAATGGGGTGCAGCGCTTTGCTGATTTATCTGGAAGGATTGGACTGCCCTTATATTTATCCTTGGAGCACAAGTGTTTGCCCTTTGACTTTTCAGATTTTCTACCTCCTGTACTGCTTCTTTCAGCATTTTGGTATTTTAAATATATGCTGATGCAGTTGTGCTTGGTTGCACCATTGTGCAAATGACTGTGCAAGAGGAACCTCAAGCTGGGGATTCTCATTACACAATTGCTTACAGTTAAGGACACATCCTAGTTGTAGCTTTCACATATGCACACTTAGGAGAAGTACTAACCTCCTTCTAACCTTTGTGTAAGTGGTGGAGACACCTGTGCAAAGATGTTCTGGATATCTCTCTTCCACTGGGATTGAGAAACTACAACTTCTGACACGACAGGAGTCACGCCAGTGTAAATACACAACAGGATCCCAGTCTAGGTGTTCCATTTTAATAGCACGATGAACACCAGGGTGCAGTAATATATTATATAAATAGGACACTCATGTATGTGTAGGTGATATTTAAGAGTGGATTTACAGATTAATGCTTGAATAAGCAAATGCATAGAATCCAACCTGCTTCTGCCTATACTGGTTCTCAGCAAAAGGGAGCTGCAGGACCATCAATAACTGCAAATTGCCCCTTAATCCTTCATGCAAAAGTGATAGTGATATCCAGACACTGCTTGATATTATCCTTAACCTGTTACCCTCCAAATGGATTGGAATACAATAGCTGTCAAAATCTGGAGGTATCTAGGTTGAGGAAGGCTGCCTTACCATTACCCTGTTGTAATTCTTATATTTGGTTCATTGTTGTAAAGTCAGCTCTAACTTATCTTACCAAATCTTAGGGGGTTTCTTGAAAGGAGGTTGCCATTGCCTTCCTCTGAGGCTGAGAGAGTTTGACTTGCTCAAGGTCACCCAGTGGGTTTCCATGCCTCCTGGAGTTCAGGTCCAGCACTCAAGCCACTACGTCTCACTGGCTCTTAATATTCTGTCAATAGTTGCATTTGTTTGTTTGTTTGTTTGTTTACTGTCCTGCACTGTACAGCACAAGACTTAATGCAGCTTACAACAAGTTAAAAAAAAATCCAGCTTAAAAAAAATCCTATTAGTATAAAAGTTAAATGAAGCCAACTACCCTCTGGTGCTTCCCTTTCAGGAGCCCTCCTTCTTTCACAGCCTATAAAGTGGTATTGAGGTCTAATCTTCATTGCAGAAATAATGCAACGTGACACTGCTTTAACTGTCATGGCTCCATCCTATGGAATCCTGTTTGTTGTGGTATCAGAGCTCTCTGACAGTCAGTCAATCACTTAATTTTATTTGACTAAAAGCCATTACAACACCAGGAGAGAAAAACCACAATAAAATCCAATAAAAGAAAGAAAGACATACCTATATGTATACTTCTATATTTATATCCATAGAAACATAATAATAATAATAATAATAATAATAATAATAATAATA
>CM034703.1:262588985-262600060 GCA_020142125.1 Phrynosoma platyrhinos
TGATGAGAAGAATTACTATCCAAAACAGCCAAACTTCCTTCAAGCCAGGAATACTGTTTATTTGACACAGATCTAATTTACTAGCTGAATCCTTATGATCCCTTTCTGGACTAATCTCTGCAATCTCCTTATAGTCTTTCTGGGAGATTGATGTGTATGTGTGTGTTGTGTGTATGCATACATATTTGCGGGTATTTTAAACATTTCATGGTTGTACATGTCATCTTTTTGAGTAGAAGCTTTATCCAACCCCCAGCCCCCTGATAAGCTTCAATATAATAAAACATTAATAAATACCAGTGTGGAATCAAGCACATTTAAAACCTTTATCCCCAAAATGCTAATCAAAACAGAATCCAGTAGAAATAACAACCATCCGCTAAAACTACGTAGAAGTCCTTCTCTCTTACTGACGAAAAGCTATGATAAACCAATAAATAGATAGGAAAAAACCTGTGGGTGGTATTTCTTATTTCCCCTCATTTTGCTTTCCATTGGAGTCATTGCTCATAAATCAATCTGGCTTTACCAGGATGGTCTTTCAGTTTCACCCTATAACCTCTCTCACTTTGGCCAATTCAGAAGGTTTTATTGAGAAAAAGAAAGGATCCTTTCAACACAGCTGTTTATCATGAGCAAAAGGGATGATCAGACTCTCAGCTGACCTCTTACACCACAATCATTTCTGCCACTGGTCCTCACCCCTAGCTCAGCCAATGTCCGTCCTGATTTCAACTGAGGTATTGAGATGCAGGGCAGAATACAATCGGCTCTGTGTTGCTATTGCAGCTTTTTAGCATTTAACAAGGCCTTGCCTTGCCCTTAGCTTGGTATGCAAGTTGCATTGGGGATAGTACTTGGTCTGGGTGTAGGCGGAAAGTTGTGGGCTTCATGGAGACCCATAATTAGGCATTAGCTTGAAGAGGTTGCTTTGTCTGGCCAAGAGGATAACTGGCTGGCAGGCAGGAAAGCAGATGTTCGGGGACTGCACAAGTTGTATCAGCCTTTCAAAGCAAGAGGGGAAATATACAGATTCCTAGCACCCTTGGGCTTGCTGTTTCACATCTGCCTCATTTTGAAGGAGACTTGTATTCTACAAATATAGCCTCTGAGAGAATGAACCTGAGGGGGAGGGTTTTCTCCCTCTGTTTAAAACATACAGCCAGGGTCAAGCCATATGGTGAGAGATTTGGGTGTCATTCAAGAGGAAGTACTTCCTCACATAATGCATAATTAACACTCTGGAATGTGCTACCACAAAATGTAGTGATGGCCACCAACTTAAGACAGCTATAAAGGAGGTTTAGACAAGTTCAAGGCTATCTGTGGCAATTAGTCATTGTACCTCCAGAGTCAGAGGTAGCATGCTCCTGCATCAGAGTCACTGGATTGAAAACTGGAGGCAACTCCTGTACTTTTAATGTTGTGTAGAAGAGGGAATTTCAGCAGGGCTTGCCATGCAACCAGTTTAACAAGCAACACCTTGCTGAAAATCCCTCTTTTATACAATCGTTAATAGTACAGTAGGTATCTTCAGTTTGCACTTTGACAACCCTACCCTGAGTACTAGCTTCTGGGAAATAAGAGTGAGAAGGTGCTGTTGCCCTCGTGTTCTGTTTGTTGGTTTCCAAAGTGAATTTGGTTGACCACTCTGGAAACAAGAGATTGAACTAAATAGGCCTTTGGTCTAATCCAACATGGCTCTTCTTAAATTGTCATGATGTTCCACAGGTCTGGTGCTAAAGGGTGTGTGTGGCTACAGTCTGACAAAGTACAGATAGTTTGCACTATAACCCCCCACTCCCCAACAGCAAGTTAGGATCTAGGGCAAGAGTAAGAATTTTCAAGAGTCTTGACTCTTTCTGATGATCTTCTCACTTGGTATTATAATATCAGATTGTAAGATTTGTTGACCCCCTGGAGAAATGGGCAAGCACTGTTGACCTGACCTTGTTTGACTGAAAGCTTGGTTGACTGAAAAGGTTCATCTTGTACTGGCAGAGTTTAATCTGTTAGTCTTCTGTCCAAGTTCCATCTGTTTTCTTTATGAGTTTCCTTAAATTATGACTGATTAAATTTAGCGGAAGACGGTTGGAAAGATAAGCATTGTTAGTATTTTTTCCCAACAAAAACTGAAATAAGGATACGCCTTATTTGAAGAACATGCCAGATCCAAAATGATTACTAAACTATACACATTTGAGATCCATCTGGATTGAGAAGGTTACAGATTTAACAGTATCTTGTTTTTTACTGAACAGTGATAATATCAACAGCATGTTTTACTTACTCCAAGAAAAAAAAGCTGTTATTATTTCATTTTGACAAATTTATATCAACATGACTTGTTCTTCATATACTTGCAATATGTGAGCCTTCTTGCATAACCTTGCATATGTGAGCATCTTTCCAGGCTGTTTTTCCTATATGAGCACAGCCACATCATCTCTGAATCTATGACAACCCATGCTTCATTAGCTCTTTTCTACTACCTCATAATGTTTTTTTCTCCTTCCCTTCACAGCATGTGTTCCGCTTGGACCCAACAACAGTAGAAAGTGGCCGGGGCAGATGTCCTCATGAACCCAACAGGGCATTTGCAAGCACTTTCATTGGTAGGTTCTAAATAGTATGGACCATCTATCTCTCCTTTACAACTGATGGCAAGGAGGCTGTGGTATTACTGAATTATCTGGATGCAGTAAAGGACTGGACGGACTAAAGGACACTATCTGGATGCAATAAAGGACTGAATGAGGGTGAATAGGCTGAAGCTTAATCCAGACAAGTCAGAAGTGTCTCTGCTCAATAGGAAAACCAACCTGGGATTGGGATCACAGCCAGTTCTTGATGGGATTACTTTCCTTCTGAAAAGTTCATAGCTTCAGGATACTCTTGGGCCCAGCGCTGCTCCTGGAAAGCCAAGTTTCTGTAGTGGCCAGGAGCGCCTTTGCCCAGCTTCAGCTGGTGTGCCAGAACTGCACTGGCTTTTAATTTGCATCCAAGCTCAATTCAAGGTGCAAGGTGCTGGTGTTGGCCTACACAGCCCTAAATGTCTTGAGGCCAAGATATCTCAAATATAACCGCCTGCCAAAAAATTGAGATCTTCTGGGGAGACACTATAGCGTGTCCCAACAACTTGTGAAGTTAGGTTGATGGGTACATGTCACAGGGTTTTCTCTGCAGCAGCATCTCGATTGTGGAACTCCCTACCCAAGAAAGTTAGACTGGCCCCAACTCTTTTAAGCTTCCAACAAGCAGCCAAAATAGTGCTGTTCTATATGGCATTCAGTGTTTGCAATTGTTATATTAACTGTTTCAAAGCTGAATTCTAGGATTGTTTTTAGACTGCCTTTAGGAGTTCTAAAGGAGTATTTTAATGTGTTCTTAACACATTTTTACCTTTGTATTGTTTTATATACTTATTTGTTCATCGCCTCAAAATAATGTACCATAATAGCAGTGGGTGATCAATGACATTTGTTATTTTATTCATTATTATAGTTACATAATTGTCCTTCTGTGCCAAGGTAGCCAAGAAAGTTTACAGTGTAAAGCAGGGGTAGGCAACCTTTTTGAGCCGGGGGCCGGGTGCTGTCCCTCAGACAATTGGGGGGCCGAAGCACCAAAATAAATAAATAAATAAATAAATATTTTAATTTTTTTTAAAAAAATTTAAAAAATATGCATGCACACTCAGCGCCAGAAAAGCCATGGCAAAACCCCTGTGGAGATTTTGCTAAGAAAACCCCAAGAACAAGTAATAACAACAATAATCAATATTGTCATGGCGGGTTGTGGCGGCGGCGGTGGCAGGACCGGCCTGGGGCCGGTCCAAAGGCCTCAGGGGGCCACATCCAGCCCCCGGGCCTTAGGTTGCCTACCCCTGGTGTAAAGCATGGACAGAATGACTGAATAAGGTAGATGATGGAGCTATCATTGTCTTTTTCTCCAATGCATCTGTGCTCCACTCCAATGTGTACATCAATGCTGGGCTTCAGAGACATTCAGGAAAGGAAAGCTGATGGCTATGCAGTTCTATACCTGGATAGTAATGGAAAGCAGATGCCCTTGCCTATATTACTCTGAGTAGGTAGTGACAGGAAGGCCAAGGGAGCCTGTTTTGTGTGGATGGTAATGGTATTGTTGGCCAGGCTTCTGCCATCCCTACCAATCCAGATATAAACACTTTCCTTTCTCATACAGTTGCAGAAAATAAATTTACCTGTTTTTTAGTTTAGATGTGCAGCTCCACAGTTCCCATGTTTGCCAAGAAATGGTGTAATGAACTTAGAAAAATTATTTAAAAGAAATAAAAAAGGGAGGGAGCGAGGGAACTGTGACCCAAGTGGTTTCCGTTCAGTTGTTGCTGTTCTCATTAACTCACTATATAGACTGCATCCACACTGCAGAAATAATCCAGTTTGACACCACTTTAACTGCCATGGCTCAATGCTGTGAAATTGTAGTTTAGTTTAGCATTCTCTGTCAGAGACCTGTGGAGCCACAACAAACTACAATTCCCAGAATCCCATGACCCATGGCAGTTAAAGTGGTGTCAAACTGGATTATTTCAGCAGTGTGGATGCAGCCTAGGTGAGCTTTGGCAAACCATTATCTTCCTAGCTTTAGCATATACTTTCTCAGCCTTAGTACCTACATATACTGACTTTCATGTTAAGAGATAATCCTGATATAGGGCAGATATCACTGAGTATGCAAATATGCTTTGCAATACTATGCTTTAATAGTATTATTAGTGTCATAAGTTCAAGTGTGTTATTTACGATTTTGTTGTTTCTGTGGGGCTTTTTTCCTAGGTGGAGACTTGTATACTGGACTAACAGCAGATTTTTTGGGGAGGGACTCTGTGATCTTCCGAACCATGGGGCACCGCTCCTCTCTGCGCACTGAGATGGACCAGCGGCTGCTTAATGGTAGGAGAAAATTAGGTAACGTCATCTAACCAAAGAGGAGGTTGTGCACTTGTCAGTGTACAATATTGAGGGCAGAGGGGAGATTGCTTTGAGTAAAAAAAAAAAAAAAAAAAAAAATAGAATAGCTATACCTTTGCATGTTTTGGGCTCTAAATCATAGCATACATTTAAAGACAGCTGGTGGGAGCTGGATGCAAATAGAAGGGTATCAGAAAAAGGAAATGAATGAAGCACATACATCTCATACAATGGTGAATGAGACAGGAAGCATTAGTGGCTGGAATTAACAGAATGAGAAGTGGGTTAGAGGTTGGGATTATAAGAAATTTTTGCTTGGAAGATGAAGGTGAGGCACATGGATATGTTTATAGAAATAAGTTTCTTTGTATTTTTCCTTTACTAAAAGCAAACATTATTTACTGTCTCTACCAGCTGCTCCAAGGGTAAGTCTGCAGTGTTTTCAACTTTCAGCACATATCTGAAGAATGTCTGGGCCACCAGGTGAGGTGGACTTCCAGGCTAAATCCACACCAGCTAACTAATATGTCCTTGCCTTGATCCCAGTCCTGTTGGAACACATGATGTTCCTCTCCTTCCATTGTGAAAAAAGATGTCTGAGAGCTTTAAGGCAGTTTAAAAAAAATGTGTAATTTGACACTTGACTTGGGATTGTGGTGGAATCGGGGCAGGGGAGAGGGTGGGGAAGATTTGGGGGTGGTCACCTAAGTTAGGTAGTCACCTTGGTCACTTGATTATTCCCGACCCAGAAGGGCAGCTCCCTTGTTTGTATTGGCATCCAGAAAAGGTGGTGTTGCCTTTTTGTTTTTTGTATTTGGTATGCAGGTTGGCATTTTAGCTTCTCCTTTTCTATGAGCTTCACAAATGGGCAATCTGAATGAAGGGAAAACAAAGGCCTCATTCCACTGTGTTATAACCCAGATTGCTAACTGGTTTAAGGAGGTTTAAATTACACTTGTTCACTCTTGAGCCAAATCTCTGAAGCAGTTTGGCGAGGGGACCCCTGCATAGACCCATTTAACACATGCATTTTTTATGCTTGTTTTCCCCGCGTCTTTTGCAATAAATTGATACAGTGCAAGTGTGAATGAGATGCGGATTGGAATCGATTTAAATTTTCCCTTTAAATTTGCCAGCCGGATGAAGAGGGTCTATTTTGAATTGATTCATTAGTCAATGTCAATGCTAAGTGGGTTATTTTACAAGAACATGCAATTGGGGCAAATGTAGTGTGAACCATGTTCCACTGTCTAACTGATCCATTGATTCGGATTGCAAACTGATTTATTTGTAAGTAGGAATGAGGCCAAAGGCTATCTGATTAAACGAATGTGCAAAAATACACATGTGTTGTGGAAATACACCCCTCCCCCAAATCTGCAGCCACTGCAGTTGTACAACCAGGCATAAACCAATACAGCAGTCACATGCACACAGTAGAGACACCCCCTTGTATCTGTGTGGCCATGTAAACAGGATCCTTTATGGCTTTCCAAACTTTGGATTTCACTTTGGATTAAAAGAGGTGTGTGTGGTAGTAAAGTGATCAAACCAGGACATGGCTGATGGTGAAGGAGGGCAGCAGTTGTATTGCAGCAACCACCACAGGGCCCCAGATTTCCCATCTCTGTTTCACTGTCTGTGGTAGCTATAAACAGTTTCTGATTATTTTTTTGCTAATTTTGTCTTTTGCACAGCTCCCAAATTTGTTGCTGCTTATCTGATCCCAGACAATGATGATCGAGATAATGACAAAGTCTACTTCTTCTTCACTGAAAAGGCAGGAGAGTCAGAGAGCAAAGGACGTGCCATCTTCAGCCGTGTGGGAAGGATTTGTGTGGTGAGTTTGCGGGGCCATTTTTATGATGAGCTACTATACTGGGCACTGAACAACAGGGACTCAACTAAATCCCCTAGGAAATTTTCCACAGCATTTAGTGTGTAAGTAAAGGAGGCTTGGAAAGCCATGTAGTTACAGCATTAAAAAGCAGAGGAAACATGGAGCTCTGGACTTCATAGTCTAGTCAGACTGACAGCTCTTTGAAATGGAAATAGTCATAAAAGCAAGTCTTTTGTTGCACTATCTGTTTGACAAAAGGGATGCTTTGATGATCATCTTTTCAGGAAGAGGATGTAAGATGGCATGTGGGGAGGCTTGGAGAAAACTGCTTTTTTCCTGCGCCTTTTCAGCTTTCTTTTCTTATGCTCTTAGCTTCTGTCATTGCCTCTGTATCAATGACTCAACTGTGAGCTGGCCTTGTATATTGCATATTCCTAATTCTTTAACACTAGCTTTTGGATTTCAGATTCATTTTCCTGCCTGGGAATAAGAACAGATCACAGTAGCCATAAGTCATTGATCCAAACATAAATTGATCCAAATTCAGGCAAAGGTCCATTAACCTTGGATGAGTTTAAATTAGGACTGAGACAAATCTCAGTGGAATATTTTTTTAATAAACAAACAGTACAAAGGGGTTTTCAAGAAACTCATTTTGTTTCCCAAAAGAACACTTCAAGCCAACATTTTTCACCTTGGTTCCTGACTGCTAGTACAGTCAGCCTTCGTTATCCATGGATTTTTTTTATCCCTGGATTCAAGTATCCACAGCTTGAAAATATTCCAAAAAGCTATAAATACCAAAAAGCAAAGCTTGATTTTGCTATTTTATATAAGTGAAATGTCCCTATGCCATTATATTTAATGGAACTTGAGCATCCATGAATTTTGTTATGCATGAGCTGGTCCCCAGCAGATACTAAGGGCCCACTGTACTTTCAATTGACTGCAATTTCAGCCTTTTCTGTTTCTTTTCTTCTTCTCCAAATACCCCCCAGTCACCCTTTTAAAAAGCAAACTTGATTGTAGCACCTTGTTGACAAAATGGAGTCTCCACTACAAATTCATGCCTGTGAGCTCCTTAATAGAGTCTATCCATCTAGTATGCGGTCTTCCTCTCTTTCTACTTCCCTCTACTTTTCCTTGCATTATTGTCTTTTCCAGTGAATCATTTCTTCTCATGACCAAAGTACAACAACCTCAACTTTATCATCTTAGCTTCCAGGGATATTTCAGGCTTGATCTGTTCTAGGGCTCATTTGTTTGTCTTTTTGGCTGTCCATGCCCCCCTCCAAATCACCAGCCCCCAAAACCACCAAGTAAGGAGAGTGCCTTTTGCAGGAGTGGGAGACAAAATGTTCAGAAATATATAATCCAGGGCTCAGCCCATTTTGACGTGTGTGTCTTCAAGTTGCCTGTTGACTTACAACTTCATCTTGGTTTATATTGTAGTGAGCTCTGAAATCAGATAGGCTGCCCCTATGTATCTGGATGTATAGTGCTCCATGATATAGGACGTCTCTTTGGCATACACAGCATTTTGCAAGCACTTCAATCAAGACCTTATCAGCAGTAGTGCCTGGCTTGTGAGGGTTGCGTGAGTGCAATTGTTTGTTTTCCAGCCAAAGTTATGAGCATGTTTCCCCCTGCATTTTGGTGATTCTCTTTAATGTGGTTGGCAAAAGAAACTTGAAGTAGAGGGAGGGGAGCATTCCCCCTAAGCCTTTGAATTTTTCAGTCTTTCATCCAGATGGAAGCTCCCCAATTTTCCATTCAGTTTACTTTCCATTTTAGCCTTCTTCTCTTCCTCAGTCTTTCTTACCACAGCTGTTTCAGAAGCATTTCTCCTTGCCCAAAAATTCCATCAAAGCTCACTGATACCACTTTCCTTTTTCTCCTAGAAACTTTCTCCAGTACATCCAGTACACCTTATTGTAAGGAAAAGGTTTTGTTCAGGGTTGTCCCTCTATACTTATTAACGTTAATTTCGCCCCCCCCAAGCCACTTCCTCGTTGTTGTTGCTGTTATTTTGTATTTTTGGCAATCTGTGTGGCCTCTGGAGGGTCCCAGGGGCAGGAGATTGACCTCAGGACCCACCACAGTTGTCCGCCTCTGGTTTAATTAAATTGAATTGCTGCACAAATAGTGAAGGTTCCATGAGAAAATGATTCATTTTCTCATGAGGCCCTGCATATTGAGTAATGCTGCTTGAGTAATAATGTATTAGCAGAGATTAGGAGATATAACTTCTGAGATTACCCTTTTATGACTTGCATGTTGTGTGGGAATAGAGTTTGCAACCTTCTCTTCAGAAAAATGCAAATGTTGCCCCCACATGCTAAGATCCTTTAGGTGACGTTGCTCTTTCCTGTGCCCTTTTGTAAAATTTAGAAGCATGTCTCTTTCTGCCACTATCTAATATGGTTTGAAACTAGTTTAATTGTTGTATTTTCTCCAAAATGAGATAGATGTGATTTCTTTCTCCATCCGCATGGATGTTTTCAGATAGGAGTGATTCACAAGTTGGATAGGGGCATTTTTTGTTCTAAAGAACTAACATGTGTCATGGTCCTTACTTTCAGTAGTAGCTCATGTTAGACCTGACTTGCTTTTTAAAGTGCTAAACTGGAATCAGTGGCCCATTTCCACAGCAGTGCAAACCACATGCTGCATTAGACATAGGACTCCGAAAAGAAGTAACACACAACTTTGAGTCACGTGCTCCAGCTGACTGGAGTGGGGAGCGAGGCATTATTTCCAGGATCAGGATCATGGTTGCCTTGTGCAGTTCAAGAAAACAATGTGCACAGTGTTAAATCATGTTTAAAATATCTTGTGTAGTTTGTCTCTCAGATTCACCTTTAGTGAGAACAGGTAATCATAATTCAGTCCTCTGCTTTCTGGATTTGATTTTACTTGTATATTCAGCAGATTTATCCTGATTTTCTTCTGGTGGTGGGATAGGCTTTCCAACATTTTTATGATAAGGGAGAACTTCTAGACTGGTGGACATTTTGAGAAGGTAAAGAAGGCATCCTTCCAGTGTTCTGGATAATTTCAAATTATTCCTCAGGATTATTGCTCCTCCCCACCCTGTTGATTCTGCACATCATTGTGGATTCTGCACATTAGGGAGGAGCAATAATCCTAAATATGTCACAGGTGAAGGTAAAGTGTTTGTTTCTTTTTTAAAAAATACAGTAGCAAGAATTGCTTTGTGGTTTAATATTAAAAATATCTCAAAACTGGTTTTCAGATCTCAATCAGAATCTTTCCCCATCTCCAGCTGAAATGACTCCTTTGTCCGGAGCGAATTAGGCCTGGTTGCAATGATTCAAAATCAGAAAAATGAAGGATGCCATTTTTTCACCCCCACTTAAACACAGTTGGTTAGTACGATGATGTGGGGAAAAGAAGCATCTCTTTGTGAGTAAAATCCCAGTGGCTATGTTTCCTGGACACTGGATTGCTGTGAGCACCAGGACAGGTTGCTGACCAAAAACAATGGACCCATGTGAATCAGAATGTGCAGAAATTGTGTTTGTGGCTAAGATGAGGTTTGAATTCTGGATTTTCCATTTCAGCCATGCAGCCATTACTGAGTTACACTGGTGGCAAAAAAGACAGCCAGCCAGTCCTCAGTGCAGCATCTAGGCAATTATATCTGAATATATTCTTTAAGTTAATCACATGCTTTGTGCAGCAGGAATGTTCATGGTACCCTTGCCTTCATCTTCAACCATCCTCATCTGTTCCAGGTTTCTTGCTTGTCAGCTCAAATGATTAATCACTGTTCTGCTACTACATTGTGATAGAGTGAGAGGGATACTAAATGCACACTTCAAAATTATACTTGCTTGAATCAATGCCATTCATGCCTCTTTCAGATAAACAATATATTGCTTTCTTGAAGGAAAAAGTAAATTTCTGTAAGTGATATTTAGGCAAGCCTTGTTTAAACAAGCCTCAGGTAATGAATTTTCTTCCAGTGCTGAGTGATTTAGTACTTGTTTTCATAAAGTCAGTCTGAAATTTGACAACATAGTTTGAGAGTGAGTGCTGAGTAGGAGAGTTCAGTAACTTACAACCAAGATAGATATTTTCCCTAAAGCTGTGCATAGATGGCCATGGCTCACTGACAGAACATATACCTTGCATGGAGAGGGTCCTTAGTTCAGTTCCTGGGATGTCCAGTTCTCAGGTAGCAGTAAAGGAAAGGACCCTTGTAGTAAAGTGAGAAAGGGGGGTTGCAGACTGCCAGAAATAGTGCAAATTGAGTC
>CM034703.1:262610538-262628426 GCA_020142125.1 Phrynosoma platyrhinos
CTGCGATAGCCTAGTTTTCACAGACTGAAGCAGATTCCTCCCAGAAGACTGGAGTGTGCAGGGAGGATCATACAGGACGAGACGGTCCCTGAGACGGTCCCTTTTTAAAGCTACTCAGGTACGTAATCTGACGGATCTCGTCTGGCAGGCCAATCCATAATCTGGGGGTGATTACTGAAAAAGCCCTCTGGGAGGTAGTAGACAGCCTAGATTTTTGTGACTGAAGCAAATTCCTTCCCAAGGACGTTATCAGGGCGCGTGCCGCTACACATGGCGCGCACCCCAAATACATCCTCCTGGCACAGCATCGTCACACGCTGTGCTGGAAAAGGTGCAGAAGAGCCATGTGGCGCCTCTTGATGTGCTCCTTCTGCCGCCTCTGGAAGGACCAGCATTTTAGCACTCCTTCCAGGGCCAGCAGAAGGGAGGATTGGGGCCGAAGTGTGGAGCAGCCTCGGCCCCAATCCTCCGCTTCCCAGGGCGGCCCATGGCCACTTGTCTGCATCTCCCCATAGTAAGGCATAAGGAAAGATAATATGGTATCTGTACCTATCCTGTTACTTTCATATGAAGTCACATGATTACCTTCCCATTGTAAGCAAAACCATACTGTTGTTATTGTTGTTGTTGTTGTTAACTGCCCTCAAGTCAACCTCAGTTCATGACGACCCTGTGGATGAGACTTCTCTGAGACTCCCTGACCTCCACTGCTCTGCTTAGGTCTTGCAAACTCAGATCTGTGACCTCTCTAATTGTGTCTATGCATCTGGTGTGCAGTCTTCCTCTCTTTGTACTATCCCCTACCTATGCTAGTATTATTGTTTTTTCTAATAAGTCATGCCTTCTCATGATGTGGCCAAAGTACGACAACCTCAATTTGATCATCTTGGCTTCCAAGGAAATTTTAAGATTGATCTGTTCAAGGACCCATTTGTTTGCCTTTTTAGCTGTCCATGGTATCCTTAGCATCCCATGTCAAATTAGTTGATTTTCTTCTTATCAGCTTTTTTCACTGTCTAGCTCTCACATCCATACATGGTGATGGGGAATGCAATGATTCTCACTTTAGTGCTCAGTTGTATATCTTTGCTCTTTGGGATCTATTCTTCTTCTTTCATAGCTGCCCTCCCCATAGTCTTCATCTTATTTCTTGACTGAAGTCACCATCTTGATCAATGTTTGATCCTATGTACAGGTACTGTTTTGATTTCCTCATTGTCTAGGTTGATTTTTTGTATATCTTCCATGGTCATTATGTTTATTTTTTTTATGTTCAGCATTTAGCCTGCCTTTACACTTTCATTTTTGCTTTTCCTTAGCAATTGTTCCAAGCCTGTGATGTTTTCTGCTACTAATATGGTGTCATCTGCATATCTAAGATGGTTGTTGTTCCTTTCCCCTATCTTCACTCCTCCTCCTTCTGAGTCTAAACCTGATTTTCTTATGATATTTCCTGCATGCTAGTTGAACAGATAGGATGATAGAATGCAACTTTGTCTGATCTCCATGCCAATTAGGAACCATTCTATTTCTCCATATTTTGTTCTGACAGTTGCCTCTTGTCCTGAGTACAGATTTCTCATCAGGACTACCAGATGTAGTGGCACTCCTATGGCCTTAAGAGCCATCCATAGCTTTTTGTGATCTGTACAATCAAATGCTTTGCTATTGTCTGTAAAGCTATTATTATTATTATTATTATTATTATTATTATTATTATTATTATTATTTTGTAATATAACATAATATATATTATATTATTATTAAGCATATTATATAGTCTATAAACCATATTACAATATTAAAATAGTTCTCAGGGTGACATATAGGTAAAAATATTAAAAGTGTTTGCAGTTGGAAATATCACTCTGAAACTTACTTAGCTCCCAATATACCTACAATTTGAATATGTGCACTAATAATTATTAGAACAATATTTTTGGTCAGGTGAGTGTTTTCTCCAGAGGTTCTTACTATGCCTCATACTATGTTTCTCATTGCAGCAATGTCTTCCAAGGCTTTGCTATCTGTGTATATCGTATGGCAGACATCTGGGAGGTTTTTAATGGACCGTTTGCTCATAAAGATGGTCCAGACCATCAGTGGTCAGCTTATGAGGGCAAAGTGCCTTACCCAAGACCAGGAGTTGTAAGTAACTAAAAGTTATTTTTCTAAAAATATTTGCAAAGAGAAGATGCATTATGGGTAGTCACATTCATTACAGGACATTGATGATAAATGCACAGCAGATTTCTTTCATAATCTGGCCTATTGCTGTCTCCACCTTTTAAACTTTGAAATTCCTAATCAAAGGTTCTTATAAATCTCTCTTGATTTTGAAGATTTATCATGCTTGTCCCTTCAACCTCTAGCTGTGTGCCTTCTATCAAAAAACAAACAAACAAAAATGCCAAAGTGGGACCTAAATACAGATGACATTAATGGCATTGTTAGCAAATATGTCATGGTGTTTTAAAAATTAAATACCAAGAGTAAATGGGGAGGAGAAGTTTAAGGTTAAGTCTTCCTGCCCAAGCTGTGCTTTTTCCTAATGATGATCACCTCATAAGAAGTGGAGCAAGTTTTACTATGCTGATGGCTGGGGAAGGAGTGATTAAATATTCCCCAGCCCACTTCCTGAAGTTCTGCTGTTGTCCCTCACTTCACTCTTGTATTTCATTTTTGGAAAGTACAATGTAATTCCTAATCACTTTGGGGGGTTGCAGACTGCCAGAAATTGAGTCCACTTTTAGAGTTAGGGTTAGGGTTAGGGTTAGGGAATCATGGGAACTGTATTTTATTGTGGCACCAGAGCTCTCTGACAGAGAAGGCTCAATGTCTCAGGAAAAAAAAAACAATTCCCATGATTCTCTAGCACTAACTCTAACCCTAAAAGTGGACTCAATTTGCACTATTTCTGGCAGTCTGCAACCCCCTTTTATTAACTCCACATATATTAAAGATGGGTTTAAAGAAGTATCTGTTCTTGCAGTATAGCTCTTTGGGTTTTGTCGGTTGTTGCCACCCCATTCATTCAAGGGGCTGTTTGTAGTAATTTATTGAATCTGCACTAGGGTTCATCCAAAGATTTTATTTTTTACAACTGGGACATGGTTTGCTGAGGTGGTTCTGCAGTTTGAATTTTCTCCTTTTTGATTTTTATTCTTTTCTCCTTAGAGTTAAGAGTTATATTACAAAAAAGTCTACCAACGCTCTTGCTATCTTCTCTTCTTGTCCTTCCCTTCTTAAACATGCTTTTAAGATGTAAAGGGATCTTGTAGCACCTTTGAGACTGAAAGAAAGAAGAAGCCCAGCCTAACTTAAAATGCCATACCAACTCTAGGTTAAGATGTTTTTTGACATTAGTATGGCATACATCCATATATACCTCCTCAACCACTCTCTAATACTGATGAGCCATTTGATAGTTTGTGACTAACATAGGGTGAATTGAAAATTCAATTCAAAATGAGCTAGCTGACTTTCAGTACCCCGCACTGAGAAAACATCCCGAGCATTTTCAGGGATCAAGTAGAGCATTGTTGTATGTGTTTGTAAATTTGTATGCAAACCAACTATTTCTCTTGGTTGAGCATTGTCAAGGCTCATGCCAAGCTGAAAAGCTGGAAGTGATTAACATTTTCAAAGACACAACATACTGGTCAGGAAGCAGACACTCCTAATGTCTAGCTGTAAACATTTGCATTATTGCAAATGACCAAAATGCCCCCCTCTTCCACCTCAGAAGAACATCTCAAATGATTAAAGCATAGTTTATGTAGACTATACACTGTAGAACAAGTTCCAAGAGGAACAAATGGCTTGTATCTCAGTGAGGGAGCACATGCTTTCATATGACCACAGGTGATAACTTTGAGTAAACTGCAAAAGAGTCCTGCCTGAAACCAGCAGAATCCATGCCAAATTATGTAGGGCAGGGGTGGGCAAAGTGTTGTCCTTCAGATGTTGTTCTAAGCATTTCACATCTTTACCTTAGCTGCCTAGGACTAGTGGGAGTTATAATGCAACAACACCTTATACTTGAAGGTGGCATAAGCTCCACCGTATGCTGTAGAGGATACTGTGCTAGATGGACCAGTTGTCTGGCTTGGTAGCAGGCAACTTTATCATTAAAAGTAGTATTTTTCTCTGTAAACAGTGCTTTCAGAAACTTGCATGAGCATTATCCAATCAGAATAATTAATTTATATGGGATTTAATGTAATGTATATATGTAGGTTATATAACAGAAGGGCCTTTACAGACTGCCATAAATAATGCAGACTGGGGCCACTTTAACTGCCCTGACTCAGTGCTAAGGAATCATGGGAACTGTAGTTTATTGTTGCACCAGAGCTCTCTGACAGAGAAGGCTCAATGTCCCAGAAAAAACATACAATTCTCATGATTCCCTAGCACTGAGCCAGGACAGTTAAAGTGGCCTCAATTATTTAAGGCAGTCTGTAAAGGCCCAGAAGTAAACTCCAAGCACACACCTCTCACAAGTTCTCTGTTGAGACTTCTGCTGTTTGTCTAATTTATACAATAGTCTCAGGAGTTTCTGAATTGTAGTGGTTGATGATGACTCTGAATGAAACAGGTGTTTAGCCTGATCCACCAAAGCAGTTACTATGTTCTCAAAAGTTCTAGTCCAAATCATTTTTGTAAGGTAGTACATATTGGATGCTTTCATGGTGTCAAATGACCTTGCTAACAAATAGATAACACACACAGGGCCACCACTGTTGCTGAAAGGGTATCCTTTCTCTTCCCTGCCAGTGTCCCAGCAAAACCACCAATCAGCCAAGCCGGCAATACTCCTCCACCAAGGACTACCCAGATGAGGTTCTACATTTTGCACGTGCCCACCCACTGATGAGCAAATCTGTGTATCCACTTCATCGCCGGCCTGTGCTGGTGAAAACCAACCTGCAACACCACCTGCGACAGATTGTGGTGGACCGTGTGGAAGCTGAGGATGGGCAGTACGATGTGATGTTCATTGGCACAGGTCAGTGTGGATCACATGGTGTTAGGCTTTAGCCCTACCTGGAGAGCTGCTTCTTCTGGGTCAAGACACTCTCCTTAATCATATATGTGATTGTTGTTATGGAAAGAAACACTGTGTTTAAAAGCATATGTATATGTCTTGGAAATGTCCATGTCCCCAAGAATGGACCATGATATGGAGGAAAAGAAGGTTCTGGACTGAGTGCTGGCAGAAGTTAGAAAAATTGTTCTCATGTTGCCAGATCTCAGGATCTGACCCTGACAGTCAGGCCCTGGCCTCTCTTTTACAAGATTCAGGCAAAAGGAAGGCATCTCAGGGTGAGAGAACTGTCTTGAAAAATGTCTGTATTTGTATTTTCCTTACTTACTATACATGATGTTTTCAATTTGAATGATATACTCGGAGCAACTGTGGTTGATGTGTAAAGCCTCATGCTTATCAGGGGCTGCTCCATGTCCCAGCAACTTTGTAATATCTCCACATCCCAGTCCTTCATTCTCAGGTTTTGGCTCTGAAATCTCAGGGCCTGGGACTAGTTCATACTTGGCAATCCTGCCCAGAATCCCCTAGTCAGTGGTTACTCCAGGAATTCTGGAAGTTGTAATCCAAAAAACTATTTCTCCCCCCAGCCTCTGAGTACTGGTGATGCCTTTGGTCAAGTTAATCTTTCATAGGTGGGCTGAAACCCTGATGGCATTAGCAAAGTCTTATCTTCTCTCACAGAGCTTCTCCTAAACCTTTCCAGTAGTGATCTCTCCTTAGTTCTTCCTTGTTGAATTGTCCACTCCTATCTATGATTTTCCTTTCTGGAATCTTCTGAATGTGACTGTCTTTAGGGTGCTCTGCTTAGCATTTTTCTTGTTCTGGCTCCGTTTGAGCCCATTTTAGTAATTTTGATGTTTCCTTGTCCTCAGTTGGGATGCACTCTGTTCTCAAGTGACATGAAGTCTTTCTTTGACTAGGTGCAAGAAGCAGAAAAAATATTCTTCTGACCAAGGTTAGGGAAGGAGGAAGAGATCATTCTTTTCATTTCCCCCCAGTGAGCCCTTTTCCCCCTGTACGGTGGGAAGTTGGGCAAGCCATCCTCTGTCTATTGCAAAACCCATTTTCCTTAATTTACATGTTTCACCAATGCTGTACTAGTGTTTATATTTTATGCTACATAGCTCTTCATGCTTGATCACACACTCTTCAAGTTTGGTATATTATCTAATGGGATCAAAATGAAGGTCACAATAGTTTTAGACACCATCAGTCTATTTCTGAAAGAATACTTAAGATTTCTTCATTTTTTGCTCTAGAATGTTCATAATAATTTGACCAAACTCAATGTACTGTATAAATTTATGTTGACATCCCAAATATTTTTGTGCAAGTTTAGGAGCAATTTGACAAATGCTGCGTTTTGTGGGGTTTTAAAAAAGAAAATTCCTTTATTTTCCTTTCCTTTCTTTCTCACTCCATGTTTCATGGAATTTAATGTGGAGTGTGTGGAACCTACTGCACAGAAATTAGTGTATGTAGGTTGATGTCAGCATCATCAGCATCAATCTAGGCAGCACCAGATAGAGTACCTAGCAGTTTATAAACTAAAATACTTAAAGGGCAGAAGGAGTAAAATGGATATGCACATTCACACATACAGTCCATGGCGTAAACTGGAAGGCACCTCCTACATGTTTTCATTTCGAAAAGCAACTCTTTCCTTATCAAAGGGCATAGTATGGTCCCTAGCACGAACAAACAATGTTTACCCGTTTCTGTCCATAATAGAGACATTCAAAGAAGACTAAGCTTTAATCTTTGTCCAGGTGATATGTGACTGCATACATTGTCTTGTTTCAGCATGTTCTTTCTCTTAATTGTGCCTTCTAGATGCTGGCTCAGTACTGAAGGTCATAGCCCTTCAGAGAGGGAACTTTGCAGCACCTGAAGAAGTCATTTTGGAGGAGCTTCAGTTGTTTAAGGTGATGTAAAAAAGCAGTACTTTAAGCAAGCTTATGTGTGCAATTTACACAGAACACCAAAATAATAATTGTGTTCCCTGGGTCATCAGGAACATGTTGCACATGGACCTTCCATTTGTTTACACATTCCTCTTACACATCCTAACAATGTAGTTGCATACTTGTGGACTAATGCACTGCTGCTCAGAGTGGTGCTTCATGGCCAAGCATTGGTCTGAAAGCTGTTGACAGATAGTCTGCAACAAGTCTCCAGGAAAGAAAGAAATAGGTATAGTCAATGGGTACAAATATGATGCCACACCTTGGCTCAAGGGGAAAGAGACCCTGCCAGTTCCCCACATCAGATAGGTTAAATGCACTGGACTAACTGATAAAGCTCTCCAACTTTGTGTTTGTGTTGCAGAAAATGTATGTTTGTTATAGTCCTGTTAATGTGCAGACTTGTCCTTTTATCTCATGCTACTGATAGTGCTTTTAGTTTTGTTGCACGTTTTCAGCAGCAGACCCATTTAATGGCCCTTGCATATGCAAGGCACACACTGCCTTCCTCTGTAGTCACAGATAAGGAAAATGCACACAAATATACATGCACATATCAGCTTCTGTTTTAGATATGTTGGTGGCCAATATGTGTAAAAGTACACAGTTAAGGTTCTGCCCTGTAATTAAGTACTGCGTATATTTATATTGCTTATGAATGTGAAAGGACAGCGAGAGCTTGAGAATTATGAGAGCAGCCCTTTTTTGTGTCAGGCAATTGATTTGTTCAACCCAGGGATGAGAATTAAGCAGCCTTCCAGATGTGGTAAATGGACTGCTTTCCTAGCCAGCATAGCCAGTGGTGAGGAATGTTGTGAGATGCAGTTTTCCTATATTGGGAGCATGGCATGATTCCTACTGGCATGATTCCCAGTGCTTTCTCAGGCATAGGTCCACAACACTGCACAAAGAATGAGAAAGAGGCTTTTCGAGTATCCAAAACCCCTAACAGTAAGAATCTTTCTCAAGCCTCTTTCTCTTTTTTCCCCACAGTGCTCAAAAAGAATTGAAGACTACTCCTGTCCTTCTACCACTAAGTCACCCATTTCCTATCCCCCCCAAACCAGAAGGGCAAGAGGGCCAGTCAGTGAGGAGGATCATCTTTGCAAGCTATATCAAATAGTCAGTGCACAATGATGATCTCTGCATCATTCTGAACTGTCTAAAAAAACACTAGTAGTAGGCTACAGCCTGCTAATCCTCACCTTCCTTCCTTCCCCCATCTCTGGTGCCATGTGGGATGGGTGGAAGCTTGGAGAGGATGTTAGTAGAGGATTCCTGTTGCCAGAGACTTCCCCTTCCCAAGATGTCTTCAAAAACTGCAGAGTTTCAAAGATGTCTGGAAGTGTAGAGAGAATTTATTAAATTATTTGTTGTCTGCTGTGGGAGTAAATCATTTAATACTGCATACCCCCTTCCTTTCACACTGTGTATTAAAAAGAGGTAAAGAATCTTCTTTGCATGGTGGCACCTTGTTTATGAAACACCCTCCTCTCAAGAGCTGCAGCTGGTGCTGACCTTGCAATCATTTTAGTGCCAGGAGGAAATCTTTCTATTTGTCCAGACACTATAAGCTAGTTCCATGGGTCCCTAGTATGAACTGGTGTTTTGTTCCAGGACCCCCTGTGGATACCAAAATCCATGGATCCTCAAGTCCAAATATATACAGTGGCACAGTAAAATGGTGCTCCTTATATAATATGGCAAAATTCAGGTTTATTGTCTGGATTTATTTATGCATTTCTACTCATAGAAAAACGTTTGTTTGTTTGTTTATGAATGAAAGCATAAAAAGTCTATTTTATGCTTTGTTACAATTTATTACATCAGAAATATGTTATTATAGTAAAAGCAGAAGTGATGAATACAATAAAACAAGCAGAATCAACCAGTTCAAATGCCTTGACAAACAAAATGGTTCTATCTGGCACAAGAAGAAAAACCCTGTAGCATTGGTCCCAGTGGCTCCTGGTTGAGGAAGATAATTCATATGTGGGGTGCTGCAACAGAGAATGGCTCCTTTCCTTTGCTGCCACATAATGTACCTGGAGGTACTTAAAAAACATATCCCCTAGCAGTATTAAGTTTTATTTTATTTTTATAATATATTCATTATTCTCTGCCTTAATATCTCCTGCTAAGAGGCAATCTCTAAATACCCAGATAAAGAACAATATTGTTATTGTTCCTACTTTATTGAACTGAGTTAGGTGGATTGTGATCCCCAGTCTCTCTAGTTACAAGTCTATCAATCTTCCCCAAATTTTTGATGGGATGAAGAAACAGAGAATAAGAGAATAAACTATGGTTAGCTTATAGGGAAGAACATTGGCTGAGTTTCCACTTGGGACTTTACTTTCAAGCCCTAAAAAACTTGTAACTTTGAGAGATTTTTTTTTACCAGTTGTAGGTTTTTGTGGGTGTGCACGTGGGTGTGTATGTGCACATCTTTGTTTCTGTGTAAAAAATAGCTGGGCGCTTAATGACCCTATATGGGTTTATGAAAATGCGGGACAGAAGTGTGCTGCTTTGGAATAGGGGTTTATTTTTATGTCATATTTTAGCTGAAGAATAGTTTCATTTTCTCCCTTCAGGCTCCAGTCCCCATTACTGAGATGGAAATCTCTGTCAAACGAGTGAGTAACAAATGACTTCTTTACATGACAAGTGTGGTAGTAGAGAAATAACTGCGCAGGAGAACTAAATTACTGCCCAGGCCACAGATTTTGGTAGGCTGTGGTGGAAATGCATTCAGCACTGTTGTTGAAAGAAAGCCCTAACCAATGCTAAGGATGGTGTCAGGGCTGTTGGTCTGGTTACAGCCAAAAATCTTCACAGGCAAAACTGTTTTGGATCTCAGAAATACAAGAGACGTGTGTGCTTGCTAGGAGAGTCCATTGGTATAATGGTACAAACTTGGCAGCATCATGTAGTGGTTTGAATGTTTGACTAGGATTCTGGGAGACCAGGGTTCAAATCCCCACTCAGCCATGGAAACCCACTGAATGGGCTTGGGCCAATCACACTCACGCTCAGAGCAAGGCAGTGGTAAACCTCATGTAAATCGATCTTGCCAAGAAAACACTAAGAGCCTTATTGCATGACAAAAGAAAGCCAAAAAGCAGTGAGGGAGAAGCAGCTTTTTCTTTGCCTCTCTTTTGTTGTTCTGGAGCATGTCTTTTGTTGTGCTGGAAAAATCTGTTTGGCAAAAGGCATGCTTTTATAACTGTCTCCTTTGGGAAGAGAATGGAAGTGCTTTGATGGCATGCAGAGAGGCAAAGAGAATGTTACTTCTCTCTTGCTGTCTCTCGGTTTTTCTTTTGTGATAAGGCTCTAAGGGTGACTCCGCTAACTGGCATGACTCATTCCTACAGGACCCTGGCCTTTGTAGTTTGATGAGGCATCAGACCTCTCTTGACAGATCAGGCTGAATACCCTACCAAACTACAAACCATAGGATTACACAGGACGGAGTCATGATAGTTAAAGTGGGGTCAATTTGCTTTATTTCTGCAGTGTGGAAGAGCTGTAAGATAGGGTTGCCATAGGTCAGAGTCAAGTTGAGAGTATGTAACAATAATGTACTTGCAAATTATGCAAACAATTGATGACAATCAATAAAATAAATGGTACATATACATAAAGTAAAAGTTATTTATTAAAACATTCAGATCTAATTTTAAGCAAGAACACTGCATAATATCTAATGCTCCAATGCAGGGGTAGGCAACCTTTTTGAGCTGGGGGCCGGGTTGCTGTCCCTCAGACAATTGGGGGGCCAAAGCACCAAAAATAAATAAATAAATAAATAAATAAAATTAAAATAAAAAATTAAAAAATATGCGTGCACACTCTCTCAGCCCCAGAAAAGCCATGGCAAAACCCCTGTGGAGATTTTGCCAAGAAAACCCCAAGAACAAGTAATAGCAACGATAATCAATATCATTATGGCGGCGGCGGTAGCAGGACCGGTCTGGGGCCGGTCCAAAGGCTTTGGGGGGGGGCGCATCCGGCCCCTGAGCCTTAGGTTGCCTACCCCTGCTCCAACGTGTGGTCCCTCTCTGTATGAATGGATTCTCTATGATCTTCTCAAATCTATTTAAAGCAAATTTATTTTTATCATGAATTTATAATAAACCCATGATTTTACTTCTCCCTGCTGTGAGCTTTATTATAGTTTATAGTTTATTGTGGCACCAGAGGTCTCTGCCAAGAAGGCTAAATGTCTTACAAAGCTACAGTTCCCAGAAATCCCTAGCATTGAGCCAGGATAGTTAAAGTGGTCTCAAACTGGATTATTTCTGTAGTGTGTTTTGGACCTGAATCATCCAATCCTACACTGAATCCTACAGTGCTGCTGTTCCCATGAAAACTGAAGCCTCTACCAGCTGCATTAAAGTAGTTGTGTATGTATACATGGAGCTCCCAGCACAGATTTCTTAACTTGTGATGTTTGGTCCTCAATCCACATGGCCCTGCTGGGTTAACAGATGTGACAAATGGGTTGGTATCAGGTGGTGACAGCACGATATGCAGCGGGGAGAGTATTACTGGAGATGGTTCTTAGTTTCTGGGCTTGTAATTAATTAACAGAAACCATCACTGCTGGAAGTCTTTGGATGCAGAGGAGGTAGACTTAAGTTTGAAATTTATTTGAATGCCATGACCCATCCAAAGGGGCAATGCAAAATAATACATCTCAGTGAAATATGGAGGCATCATCAAATACAGTTCTGTGAGAGCTTTGTTTGAGTACAGTCTGATCATGCAGAAATCTATTCATGTACATTTTGAACTCAATTCATCCAATTTGCTCTTCTTCACTGCCTGGTTTATTGTTACAGTCCAAAACCAGATGGAATTCCTTCTCTTACATAGTGTTTGCTTAGACCTGTAAAAGCACTCCTGACTTTGAACTTCCTCTAATCTTTACTTCTCAGGATGACTAGCAGAACTGATTGAAGCCTTTTTACACTTTCTTAATTCTGATGAATCACATTTAAAGCTCAGTGACTAATGCATACTATCTATACCTCATTACCTGAAACACCAATTTTATTTTATTTTATTTTATTTATTAAAATTATAGCCCACCTTATATCGTGAAACCACTGGGCAGCTTACACTAAAATCCAGCTTAAGCATTTTAAAATCTAAAACAATTTTAAAAGTAAACATTCAAAAATGTATTAAACAAGTGAATTATTTATAAGTTCAATAATTTTAAATATAAACAAATTAGAATGAAATCCTTAGGAAACCTCCCCTTTTATTATTATTTTTAAATAAAAAGCTAAGTTTTAACTTGGCACTGGAATGAAAACAATAGTGCCAATCAGGTTTCCAAAGGGAGGGCATTCTGTTGCATAACCGGGGTGCCATGTGGGAGATGTAGGGCCTTTGCAGACTGCCAGAAATAGTGCAAATTGAGTCCACTTTAACTGTGCTAGGGAATCATGGGAAGTGTAGTTTATTGTGGCACCAGAGCTCTCTGACAGAGAAGGCTCAATGTCCCAGAAAAAAAAATACAATTCCCATGATTCCCTAGCACTGAGCCAGGACAGTTAAAGTGGACTCAATTTGCACTATTTCTGGCAGTCTGCAAAGGTCTGTACTCTCCCACATCCTCACACAATGTACTGGTCCCACTTTTGGGACACAGAGAAGGGACCTCAGCAGACTTCAGTTCCCAGGCAGGCACATATAGGGAGAGGCATGCCCTCAAGGATCAAAGGCTTTACATATCACCATCAACATCTTGAACTGAGACTAGAAGTATATTAGCAGCCAGTCCAATTCTTTTAAAGCCACAGGTATATGGTTTTTATAAGATGTTCCAGTTAGCAATCTGGCTGATATATTTTTCAGTAGCTGCAGTTTCTTCAAGGATATCCCCACATAGAGAACATTGTTGATGTTGTTAGCTGCCTTCGAGCTGCCTTCGAATCATGGTGACCATGTGAATGAGACATTAATCTATTCTCAGCCTCTATGCTCAGACCTTGCAGGTTCAGACCTGTGACCTCCCTGGCATCTGGCATGTGGGCTTTCTCTCCTTCTACTGTCTTCTATTTTCCCTAGCATTATTGCCTTTTCTAGTGAGTCATGCCTTCTCATGATGTGGCCAAAGTACCACAGGCTCAATTTAGTCATCTTGGGTCCGAAACACACGGGCAAAAAAGAGCAGCTTCCAGCCACTTTGACAGTATGGCATGCAGGTGACGCCCCCCACCGGATTGGCCAGAAGTTGCTCCGTGGCCACCTAAGGCAGCCCAAAGCCAGCCAGAAAAGGAGCAGTGGTCTGCAACCAACTGGGGCTGAAGCGGCCAGAGGCCTCTCCAAGCCACCAGTCTGCTTGAGTCCTTGGCTTCCAGGGCTTGAGTTAATTTTCTTCCTGTCTGCTTTCTTCACTATCCAGCTTTTCCATCCGTACATAATGATGTGGAATACAATAGACTAGACAATTCTGACTTTAGTGTTCAGCTCTATATCTTTACACTTTAGGATCTTGTCTAGTTCTTTCAAAGCTGCCCTTCCCATTCCTAATCTTCTGATTTCTTGACTGCAATCTCCATTTGATCCAAGGTATGCAAAAAGTTTAACTATTTCAATTTCCTTATTATCTAGCTTGAAAGTATGCAAATCCTCCATGATCATTATTTTTGTTTTCTTCATGTTCAGCAGTAGAATAAACTTTGCACTTTCTTTTTTACTTTCTTTAGTAATTGTTTCATGTCTATGATGCTTTCCGCTAGTAGTATGATGTCATCTGCATATCTTAGATTGTGAATGTTCCTTCCTCTTATCTTCAGTCTTCCTTCTACTGATTCTAAACCTGGTCTTCATGTGACATTTTCTACATATAAGTTGAACAGAAAGGATGATAAAGTGCAGCCTTGCCCAACCCTTTTGTCAATTGGGAATCATTCTGTTTTTCCATATTCTGTTCTTAGAGTAGCTTCTTGTTCTAACTATAGATTCCTTATCAGGACTGTCAAATGTAATGGCACTCCCATTTCTTTCCATAGCTTTTTGTGATCTATGCAAAGGCTTTGCTATGATCTATAAAGCATATGCTTATTTTCTTCTGGAATTCCTTTGTGCACTCCATTAGCCGTTGTAGGTTTGCAATGTGTTCCCTAGTGTCTCTTCCTTTCCTGAACCATACTAACAACTCTGTGATTTCTCTCTCCATGTATGATTGTAGTCTATGCTGCAGAATTTTGAGTATAATTTTGCTTATGTGGGAAATTAATGCAATTGTCCTATAGTTGCTGCAATCTTTTGTGTCTCCTTTTTTATGAATGGGGATGTATATATTGATCATTTCAAATCTGTTGACCACTGTTTTGTTTTTCATGTATGTTGGTATATTTTACTTAGCACTGGAATTGATTCTATTTGTGTAGTTTGAAGCAGTTCAATTGGGATATCTTCTATTCCTGGTGCTTTATTCTTTCCAGTTCTCCAAGTTCTTCCATCTCTCTTTCTAAAGTTTGGGGTTCATTTTCATGTGGCTTTTCATTCCAGGTGTCATTCATTTTTTTGTCTTTCTTATATAGCTTTTCTGTGTATTGCTTCCATCATCTTTTTATTTCAGCTTGATTATGTAGTATGTTCTTCAGGTCATTGAGCATCCCCAACTTTGGTTTGAATTTCCCTTTTAGTTCATAGATCTTGTGGAAGAGGTCTCTCATTCTTCCATTTTTTTTTTCTATTTTTCTGCTATTTGATGATTAGAGTACTCTTCTTTATCTTTGCACACTAGTCTTTGAACAGTTGGGTTCATTTTTCTGGTTCTATTCCAGTCTCCCTTTTCTTTTACTTCTTGCCATTCCTTTATTGATTTAACCATTTCTTCCATTATCCATTGTTTCTTCTCTTTCTTTTTGGTTACAGATAGTGTCTTCCTGCATTCATCCTTGAGTATGAGAACAATGCAATAGTCTTCATGTATAGCTCTGTTGCTGTATAGATGTACTCATGTATAGTTCTGTCACTGTTCCTAAGGCTTACCCTATCCCTTACACTCCTGTTCTAACTGGATTCTCCTGTACGGAGCTGTCAATATAGTTGCTATACCCTGGCTGATCTAGATTTAGTTTACACAAATTGTAACTGATTGTTTACTGAACCAACAATGAATTTGGAATATGTAACTAGCATTGTTTTCTCTTCTTGTTCTGACAGCAAGTGCTTTATGTGGGCTCTCGGGTGGGAGTTGCCCAAGTGAAACTGCATCAGTGTGAGACATATGGGACAGCCTGTGCAGAGTGTTGCCTAGCTCGGGACCCCTACTGTGCCTGGGATGGCCTCACCTGCACACGGTACCAGTCATCAGGCAAGCGTCGCTTCCGCCGACAGGACATCCGGAATGGAAACCCCATGCACCAGTGCCTGGATCAAAACTTGACAGGTGAGTAAAAACCTGGTCTTAACCAAGGCTTTGTTAGTTTTTTGTACTCCTACTCTCCCTGCCAGTGTGGGATACTAGGAAATGGAGTACAGAAAATGCAAAACTTCCAAGCTCTAGTGATAACATGCAAAGGTTATGGGATGTGGAAGAGGAGGGGAATCTGTCACATGTCTTACCCAATCCTCTGAAAATCTTTTGGGAATGAAAATTATAACTGTATGGTCAGAGAGCCAGTGAGATGTAGTTCGTTTAAGCATCATACTACAACTGTGGAGACCAAGGTTCGAATCCCTGCTTGGCCATGGAAACCCACAGTTGGTGGATGTGGACATCTGATCCTTTACTTTGTGGTAGACTGTAGTTGTATTATCTTATTTATTTATTCATTTTTAAATCTCTGGTTGAATTAGCTCTGAAACACTTCAGCATCAATCATTTTATATGTTAGAATATTAACAAAACAAGTGTTTAAATCAAAGTACTATAGTTCCTCTTCCTCCTTAGGGCTGGCTCAGTAGAAACTGGAGATGTCTCCTATACCTTTCATGGCTGTTTAGAAGATGAAATTTCAGTAGGTGTTACCTGGTTCTGTGACAAGCAACAGTTGGTGAAATTCCCTCTTCAGCACAACCATTAAAGGTACAGGAGCCTTCTCCAGTTTCTGGCAACCCAACATCCTCTCTGGTGACCCTACATCCTCCTCCTTTTCTAGTCATGGCCTTATTTAACAGTGTATTTTTCTCTTGTGCTAAACACCATTATAAAACTTTCCCAAAAAACATTTCATAGGTAGTCATAGGTGAGCATAGGTAAATAACACTCTCTCAGCTTCAGGGGAGGTAAAAGCAAACCTTTCTCCTTAGGCTCAGCATACGTTGGAAACAATTTGAAGGCACACAGCAACAATGGTTGGTTACCAATAACTGAAGTTTCAGTTGTATTATCGGAGATGTGTTGCAGTGTTCCTACTTGGAATAAAGGGATATAAAGGAGAGCCTCCTCATCTTCTAGCCTCTTGAATTATCTGGGTTGGAATTTTACTTCTTGAATGCAGACCCCTTTTGGGGGGTGTTAAACATATCTCTTTGTATCAAGGGACCATCAAGGAAAGCCACAGACCTGGATCAGAATTGTTCTTGTTGTTCTTGTTGTGTGCCTTCAAGTTATTTTTGACATACGGTGACCCAAAGGTGAAACTATCATGGGTTTTTCTTGGCAAGATTTGTTCCGAAGAGGTTTATCATTTCCCTCCTCGGAAGCTGAGACCATGTCACTTTGCCCAAGGTTACCCAGTGTGTTTCATGGCCGAGCTGCAAATCGAATTGTGGTCTCCAGAGTCACAATCCAACACTCGAGCCATTACACCACACTGACCAGAATTACTGATAGGGAAATGGGTGGCTTCTGCTGAGCTATCTGTCTCTAATATGGGCACTTTTATCTTTCCACAGTCGATGATTTCGACAGTGCCGAGGAAAAGATGGTGTATGGGACTGAGCACAACAGCACCTTCTTGGAGTGTGTCCCAAAGTCACCTCAGTCTGCAGTGCAGTGGTTTGTCCACAGGTCCCCTGAGGAACTGAGAGATGAGGTGAGGCAAGTTCCTTTCCCCACATTTTCAGTTCTCTTGCTTTGTTTACAATAAAGATTTTTTAAATATCTCTCTCTCTTTCTGAATGCATGCAAATGGACAGTCTTCATGACAAATTACTGATCCTGCTAGTTCTTCGAGATGCCACCTTTTTCCCCCTTGCAGGGCACCTAACCCTAGGTGTACAAAGGCTGTGAATCTTACAGTCTAAAGTGTTTATGTTATAATGAGGACGGCTTTATCTGCTAAACTTCAGCATGTTAGGTAGCTATTAAAAGCAGTCACCCTGCCTACAAAAAAACTGACAATAATGTGTTGATTGTATGATTTCCCTTAAAGCTTCTCCTAAGCCTGATTTTTCACATTTGTTCCTCATCCAGCGATATTTAGAGACTAGTAGTTAGGAAATATAAAAGCTGGCATTAAAAAATACTGAACCCCATAATATGGAGGTTTGAATGAAATGAAATGCAACCAAAATTGTTTACCAGAGAAATTCACTTTTATTTTGGTTGCATGGAATGAAAATATTTCCCCCAAGTTAATTTTCCCATATGCACAACAAGAAGCATGTTTCATGAAGCAGGTATGCATATCCCAAACTTAAAAGAGCCTCTCAGTTTGTAAGGGGCTGGGTTAAAGGCTATGATGTTACACTACCAAAGTCTGTCTTTATAACTAGGCCCTCTGGAAGACTTAAGAAGTATACAGTGGATAAATTCTAGTGAAGGTTGGTATATGAATATTTTAAATAATACACAAATTAAAAGCCATTTTGTACATCATACAGAATGGGGCAGTAGACTGAGGTGGCACAATCCCAATCAAAGCATCCCTGACAGATGGCCATCCAGCCTCTGCTTA
>CM034703.1:262628526-262640693 GCA_020142125.1 Phrynosoma platyrhinos
TATCCCTGACATATAATGCTATTCCTCCTCCTTTCCTGTTTGTCCTGGGATTTGTAGTTTTACAAGGTATTTTGCTTTCCTTGCTAAAGCATGTGGGTGCCTCACAAAACTACAAATCTCAGGATTCTGTAGTTAAAGTTGTGCCAAATTGCATTATTTCTACAGTGTAGGTGCAGCTGACGTCTGCTTAGATCTTTCTGCTTTTTACTATGTGCAAACAGTTGTTTTAAATAAGTTTTTAACATTTTGACTTTCAGGAATATGCCCCCCACACACACACACATTCACAAGTGTCTTTGCTCCTCATCCCAAACTACTGAGGCAGTGTATAGAAATGCAACAACAATGCTCGTGACTCATTTCCCTCTGGACTCCTTTTAAAAACATTTCTGCTGTAGAACACTAATTATCTTTCTAACAATTTAAACTTGACCTGAAGGATGTCTAAAAGTGTATGTTGGAATCAGGACCATCTATGAAAACCACATGGCAGGAGGAAAGGAGGAGGAGGAGGAAGGAGACTAGACCTGGTTACACATTGTGGAGAACCATTGGAGTGCCATCAAAGGCAGGCTAGAATCAGTTGACATAGCAGAGTCCCCCTTTCCAGATGCTGATAGTTTCCTTAGTTTCTTCTACTTTGTACTTCCCTTTGGCCTCTGTTGCCTCAAATATGCCACACACGCACCTTACTAGATTCGCTTTTCTCCTGTTCCTCTTTATTTGGTTTCTTAGTCTTGCCTGCTCTGCTAGGAGTTATTGAGTGAAGCTGAAAATAGAGAGGCACTTGCTCCTACTGCGTGGGGTCTCACCCTTCTCTTCTCATAGTTAGAGGGCCAGGGTAATTCCCAGGAAGCTAGGCTGAGAAAGAAGTGATAATAGTGTAAACTTTGGGGGAGAAGTCCCCAGAGTGCAAGGGATATAGAAGGCAGGCCTGACCAATAAACACAGCTGGTAAGTTCCTGTCAGTTGCTAGTACGGACAGCAATGGCGTGATAAAGAGATTGAAATGGTGTCAGACCTCTTCACTGCCCTGTCCCCCCTCCCAAGCCTCATAGCTTTTGAAAGGACCACACAGAGCAATGGAATGTGCCACTTCTGCTGAATTTCTTGTTCGGTATTTAAAACTAATAAATACAAGTCACTCATCAACAAGGAGAAAAAAAGAAATACATTCTTGTGTACGTCCACCCCAACCAGTTTAGATTATGAGTGCAGCAGCTTTCCTTTTGGGAGTGAAGTATGTGTCAGGGAATGAGAGCCTGACTAGAATGGGCTTTTTACAGGTAAAAGATATCAACAGAGGAGCAAATCCTTTCTCCAAGATAATGCTGTTAATGCTGTTCCTTTGTGCAAAGTTAAAACAAAACAAAAAAGAAAGATCACATATCTGTCTAGCTTTTTGGGTGGGCCTCTGGGTGTAGCAGCTAGTTCAGGCAAATGCTGCTGCCCTGGAAATATTCTTTCTGGAGAGTGGAACATAGTGGTTTGGGGAGCATGCAGTCCTTTTGGAATGGGGGGTTATTCCATGGTCAATCCTTATAGGCCCTGGAAGACTCACACGCAGCCCATTGTTTTCAGCAGGGGAAAAACACACTTGTACAGGAGGAAAAAAGAGAATATAACAAGTTGTTTCAGGAGGCTCCCCAGCTTGAAACAGCCAATCCATCTTTCCTCCCAAAAAACAGCCTGGGAAGCATCAGGACGTAACGTCTCATAACTTTTGGTTACACAAAATGGCAGCCAGCCTAGCATCTTGTGGTCCTCTGGAGGAGATGAAAATTCAGTGACCAGGCCCTCCAGAATCCAAAGCATGCCCACTTTTGCTGTACACAGACAGACACACCTGTGCCACTTCTGAATATTTGGCATCCACTAGTTACATAATTTCAAGCCTCAGGTCCCACCCACCCAAAATGTATGAATATGACATTTTAAGGGTGCTATATTTTTTCATCCAGTACCACACCTATGGGATATTTACATCTCTGCTTCCAAAACATGAAATCTGTTCTCTCAGGTTGTTGTTGTTGTGGGGTTTTTTGTTTGTTTGTTTGTGGGTTTTTTTGGATGCCTTGAAAAAGGCCTGGTGCAGTATTAGACATCTGGTCTCATTGAGCTTCCTACTTTATTTCATTTCCCATAATATCTCTTCTTCCAGGTAAAAACAGATGACCGGATCATCAAGACAGAACAAGGACTGCTATTCCGGAAGCTCTTTCGTCAGGATGCTGGCACATATTACTGCAGGGCCCAGGAGCATGGCTTCACTCAGACCATCACCAAAATTGTGTTGGAAGTGATTGAGAGTGAGCAACTGGAACAGGTTTTCCAGCGGGAGCAGGAGGAGGAGCTGCCTCGCCCACCTTGCCGAGGTCAGGATCCCCGCCTGCTCCATGGCCAGAGGATGTGGTTCAAGGACATCATGCACCTCATTGGCTATGCCAACCTGCAGAGAGTGGAGGAGTACTGTGAGAGGGTGTGGTGTGGGGACCGCCAACTAAGGCACAAAGGCCGCCCCCTTAAGAGCAAGAACATGCTGGATGGTGGCAAAAAGGGACGTGGCAAACATCACACTGAGAGGAACAGGGTGCCTAGGCAAGCGGTGGCCACATAAGAAGAGAGGGTAGTGGATGCTTGGTCAGAGAACACAAAAGGAGGAAGGTCATTTTGGACCACTCTTCCTCTTCTTGAATGAAAACCAATCTCTCTAGGAACTGTCCTTGTGATGGGGCTTGTCCTGGTGAAAGGGACCACCTTGATGAACAGCTGAACCTGGAATTTTTTCTGGAAGCACCCCACTTCCTTCTGCCACTAAATATTCGAGACAAGGACCCAAAAGACACCAGACCATCAACTGCCTATCCTATTTTGATACTTTTTACTCACACATTGGTGGGTGGCAAGCCTAGAGCCATCAGGATTGAGACTGGGATGCAGACATGATTGCCTCACCCCCCCCCAAAAAAACCCCCATCATTTTTGCCCCATCTGTGGAAAAGAGACAGCTGTAGCCATTGATCTCACCAAGCTGTGCTTTCCCTGCTTGTGCCCATATTTATTTCCTGATGGATGATATGAAGTAAATTAAATTGACAGGACATCATGTATTTACAGATGTTGCCCATCAGCTACTTTACCTTTAACTATGCCAGCAATTCTCCTTATACTGAGGTCACACAACTCAGAAATACTGGCTATGGGCCTGGGGAATGGGGACAATATTGAGTCTGGAAAAACAGGGTAGCTTTGATGTCGGAACTTCTGGTTTACCAAGACAGTTGTGTATACTCAGAGAGCTGCCCCGTATGAAAATGATGTACAGTATGACTGAGGTACTGATGCAGAGAAGCTAGCTCTGTTTACCTGGTTAAATGCAAAGGGAGACTATCAGCAGCAGGAATGGAAGCACCACCTACACTTTGCTTTAAAAACTTCATGGAAATAGTGGGGTATTGGTGAACACATCCAAGCAGCACCCTCCTGGAGGGGACAAGTGACAGCAATGTGAGCCTTGGGTGCAGCATCTTGGAAGCAAATATACCTGATCCAACTAGTCTTCTGATATACTGTTTATAGTTAGAAGGTGAATGGATTTGAATGCTAGGCTACAGATGCAGTTATCCTTTGTGCTGGCTAGACAATATTACTTGTGGTGCTAAGGAATTGGATTGTCCCAGCCATGCTCTGGCCAGCAGGCAGAAAGCAATCTAAACTCTTAGGACATTTGGACACATAAGGCTTAAAGTGGCCAGCTGTTCACCAGAATGGTTATTTGAAAAATGCTCCCCTCTCCTGCTTTGTCTTTCAAGTGAGCAGCAGTCATTTATGTTAACATAAATATTGCCTGGCAGATAATGTGCCTTCTCAATTGCAAACTGGAGTGAGGATGGAGATTTCAGGGGGAGGTCAAATGAATGGCAAGCAAGAGAGGAGCTAAGTTGTTTTCTCCTTCTACTTTCTGTCACAAAGCACCCTCTCCTATGTGGGAACAGAGGAGGAGCTACCACTTATACATTACTTCCAGACATCATTAGACATAGGATGTGGTATAGAAATTAATTAAATAATAATAATAATTTACACATGGCAGCAGGGTAATATAACTTTAATCCTCAGCCATGTGTATGTGAACATCCTATGGTTTGCATGTGATCTCATTCTACCCAGAATAGATTTTAACAAAATGCAGGATCCTCCTCTCTATCTTTCAAGCATTCCTAGCAACATTTCTTTGACCCAGTGTCAGAACCCTAGAAGGGTGTTTACCTTAAGTAAGCTCTGTCTTTCATTCTTGTGTCTCTGGGGCTGTGTCCATCCCTTAGAAGAAGTTGATTTAAACACAAGCAGCTGAATGAAAACCACCAGTTTATTCAACAATAAATCAAACCCTTATGCAGCAAGTAGAGGCTTGAGGCTAACTTTTTCCTTTCTTGTTTTCAAGGATTTGATGTTCTTCAGCACAGTGAGTGGTCTTATAGCAAACCGTGCCTAGGACTGAGATTTTTGTTTGTTGATTTGGCTAAAACCTCTTTCTACAGTTTTACTGTGGAATTAAAAGCTGCTTGTTTTCTACAAATACTTACTAAGCAACAATAAAGACTCTAACGGAATCTTAAAGATTAACAACTTTTATTTGGCATAGGTTTTCATGTAGAGAAGCCCACTTTATCAGATGAATGTGAAAACATAGGCTCCAATCCACAGAATAGTGTGCCAAACAAAACTTGTTAGTCTTTAAGATGCCACTAAGCTCTATGTTGTTAATTTTCTGAGGCAGATTAACATAGCTTCCCTCATACCAAACATTATTTTATGTTCATGGAGTTACTGTGCTTTGGCAAAATGAATAGGAAACATGGCTATGTGCAAAATTCTTCTTGAAATAAAGTGCCCTCTAGGTCAGTGTTTCTTATGTGATGTGAGGGACTGCCAGGGGCTTCCCCTGCCCCTCATGTTCCATGGACTGGCATCATTTTTGCCCAACTTTCTTGGAAAATTTCCAAAGATTGGCGGCCAATAGATTGGAGACTGCCACCACTACTTTGAGTAACACTGCTCTAGTGACCCATTTCTGGAAAGAGTTATTTACACTCATAAGTGGTTTTGTTATAAATGGGCAGCTACAGACCATTGTTCATGTCCAACTCTCCAGCCAGCTGTCCATTCCTGGTTATGCATTTGTATGTTGGGCTGGCACAGTAGTTCCAAGAAGATATATCACCATCCCTCTCCTGCCAAGAGATAAACCATGCTGAGATTTGTGCAGCACCAGCATTCTTTGGGCAAATCTTCAATGGAACTTCACCACCTTAGCTTACTGGAATAGCTCAGAGATTGGCACATTCC
Source organism: Phrynosoma platyrhinos (assembly GCA_020142125.1). Classification (NCBI taxonomy): domain Eukaryota; kingdom Metazoa; phylum Chordata; class Lepidosauria; order Squamata; family Phrynosomatidae; genus Phrynosoma; species Phrynosoma platyrhinos. Next base: position 262,633,876 of record CM034703.1, read on the forward strand.
TTATATCACTTGTTGGCATAACAATAATAACCCATACTGAAGTGCTTACTTATTTATATTTCCTTTTTAATTGAAACAATGCGCATTTCAAAATGTTAAATTTCATGTATTAGAAAATACATCTTCTTAAATTTTATGCAGCCTTGAAATGATTCTAATAAACCTGTTTGTTCTGTGTGCAGGTTGCCACTGTCCAGCCTGAGAAATTTTCAGTCTGCAGGCCTAGTTAGCTTCCACATGTGGCTATCTTCTTGAGATAGGGTAGGATAAGAAGCATGTGGGCTGTCAGATGTTGTGAGACTACAACTCCAGTCAGCCTGAGCCAACATAGCTTATGGGAATTGTTGTCCCACTACATCTGGAGGTCTACAAATTGACACAGGGTATACCGTACAAATGAATAATCCAGTATGTATTGATTTAAACTATGTAATGGATGCCCCAGGTAAAATCTTGGAAACACTGGCACAATATGAATGGAGGTATTGTCAATATTTCACAATGAAGGCTTTCTGTAATGCTGGGACTCTTTCACCCTACCAATTGTAGCATTATGATTCCACTTTAATTGTCATGGTTCACCCTATGGAATCCAGTAACTTGCTGTTTTGGGAAGCAGTTTGCTTTCTGGAGTGTAAATGGAGGCAAACTGGCATTCCTGCAGTGCATACCAAGGGAGTCTTGCATCCTTAGTTTGTGCTAGGTTCAGTTAGAAACTTTCAGCTTTCCCATTAAAACAATAGGAAAATACCAGATCCATCTGTCTACCTCTCCCAAGTACTACCTCCCCTTTGTGAGTTTATCTCCACTGAGTTTTTCAAGCCTTGCAAAAAAAAAAAAATGAACCCATTGAAGGTGGGTAAATTCAGATCATGCTAGGGATAGAAAAGATGGAGTGATTTTAAAAACCTCCATTCATTTATTTATAAAAGAAAGTGATGTTAATGAAGAAAATGGATGAGAAATTAAGAGGAGGGATTAGGGAGGAATTGCTGAGGGGTAGAAATAACAGCAAAACCAATGCTGAGAAAGGCAATAATGTGATTCATATATAAACACCATTGTCTTTTAAACATACAAACATTCCCTGGTGCAGTTTGTATTCTTAAGATCTAACAGTGACACTCTTCCTCTTGCATAGGCTTTCATAGACTACTTCCTCAGATGCATGCCACAGATGCATGAGGAAGTAGACCAAAAAATCTACAAAAGCTTATGCTACAAATTCTTTCACAGTCTCAAAAGTGCTACAAGATCCCTTTGCATACTTGTATTCCAGACTAACATAGCTATCTCTCTGAACTCTTCCTCCTGATAGTTATTGGTTCTGAAGGCAATGGCATCAGCTTTGGTCTGTCTTTGTGTCCAGGGACTGACTTCTGCACTGAAGAAAGGGCTCCTGTTTGCTTCACATGTTGCCTAGTAGCCCCCATTTTATCTGTGTGGCAATGCATTTCCCCACTACATACATAGGAATTTTCATGCCTCCCCATTGAAAAGATCTCTCCAAGAGTCTGTGTGTCAAAAACTCCCAGAGGTGGAGGTGGGAATACACAATGGTATTCTAGGCATGGGTGGGATTCACGGGATGATAAAAGTCAATGTCACCAGCATCATTGTTTCTGTGCAAGTCCTGTAGTAAAACTCACTTTTCCTGGAGTCTCATCTGTTGTGTCAGAGCAGGGTGAGAGATCCAGTCTCCAAGCCTAGTTTAAAAGGATAAATATCAAGGTCAAATGGTTTATTTTGTTCACTGTGACCCAGCTTATTTCCACTGTGTGGAAATAAAATGTTTGTTGTTTGACTAGATTGTGGTGGGGATGCTGGCTAGAGCTGCTGGAAATTGCAGTCCAACAACCTCTGGATGATAACCACGCATTGTGCTGAGCAGTGCTATACAAAGGGGTGACCCACTGTCAGTCCAGAAGCCTTTGGTTGGATGATCTTTCCTGACAAGTTTCCAGGAAAGAAAGAAATAGTTCTAGTCAATGGGCACACAATGGTACCGGTTCCTGGCACATTGGAAAAAAAATCTTTGTTGATCCCCTACATCAGTTAGCTTGGGAAGGAAGCTCTGATCTAGAGCCTCATTTAATGGAGAAAAGAAGATATAGGGCCTAAGCAGACTGCCAGAAATAGTGCACATTAAATTGAGGCACTGCCCTGGCTCAGTGCTAGGGAATCATGGGAACTGTAATTTATTGTGGCACCCGAGCTCTCTGACAGAGAAGGCTCAATGTCTCAGAAAAAAATACAATTCCCATGATTCCCTAGCACTGAGCCAGGGCAGTGCCTCGATTTAATGTGCACTATTTCTGGCAGTCTGCTTAGGCCCGTAGTTAATTTTTAAGACACCAATTGTTCAGGAAGAAGTATGGATCATCTGAAGAGAAGCAGAGTCACTGTGAATGTCACTGAGTGTGTGGGTGTTTGTGTAAATCAAGACATGAGCACTATGCATATGTGCAGCAGGGTGGGATAGTGGTTAAAGAAGACAAAACATAGAAACATAGAATTATAGAGTTGAAAGAAACCACAAGGGCCATCCAAAAAACAAGGTTCTCTTTCTAAGGCAAAGTTCAAATGCATTTTTGATTCTGCAAATATAAATATGATCTGCTTTTACCAATCACTGGGAAGATGCCAGACATGAGCTGTAGGAACTCTTACGTCTCTTCATTTGGGTTTATCTTTGCCTGGATTTGCTCTGAAGCATTGGTTGCTCTTGGGAGGTAGGTGACATGTCTCTAATTTCAAAGGAAGGCTAATGGTGCTACATTTAGGATTATATTAGTAGTATGTTGCCTCACAATTTGACTTTCAAGTGTTATAAATATTTACTGCCACATTAATGACTGTATTTATGATTAACCATCTCACATTCCAGTGGTTGTTTTAATGGGAGTTTTATCATCTCAAAGTAAAAGTGAATGAGTCTCTACATTCTGCTCTGCCTCAGTTTCAAGAACCATCCTGTCTTTTCATTGCAACATTTTGCTATAGAAGGCCAAAGTGTTCAGTGTGTAAATACTCCCAAGGCGCCACTAAAGTGACTGATAGCCATTACTGCTATTATATTCTTGGAGAAACAGATGGGAATTTAAGCCTTATTTGTACAGTGTATATTTGATATCCTATATAGCCTCTGTTAAGAGAACTCCCTCAGAAAGGAGACAGCCTCTATGATCTTTGCTTTCTCTCTAGCCCCAGCCCCATGAGCTAAGGCACCCGGTAGGTCTTTGAAGCTGGGTGTGCAAAGAGATAGGGAGAAGACAGGCAGACAATGAACTCCTTTCCTCCATCTGTTGGCGTATAATTACATTCAGCTTATTTTTGCAAAAGACCTACAAAGTGGAAAGTGAGCATGACATGAGATAAAATAACAAACATTGTGAGTGAACAGGGGAATAAATTTCACAAGCTATGTATGCACACGCAGAGTAGACTTAAGCCATAGCATTCCATTCACCAAGGCCTTTTCAGACTCCTGGGGCCATGCTTCTCAGTTATCAAAGGATAAAAATCTGATCATTCAGATGTTTTTAGACAAGTAGTGAATGCTAAGCATGTTTCTGGCATACGTCTTACTAAGGGGGGATGCAGACGGGCGGCCCTGGGCCACCCTGGGAAATGGAGGATCGAGGCTTTGACACCCCTTACGGCACAGAGCGTCAAAAGGCTGCTCCAGAAGGATGTCCTGACACGGTGCACTGTGTGTAATGGCACACAGCGTCAGGACGTCTTCAGGGAGGGGTTGAGGCGGCCAGCGTGCGGCTGGCCCTCCCCATCCCTGCCTCCAGGACGGTCCAAAGGGCCTATCTGTAGAGACCCTAAATTACCTCTCACTGTAGCTAAAAACACCTGTTTGTTTTTTTTAAATAGCAAAAACATTAGCCTTGTGGTATCTTAACAGCTAATGTTTCATGTGATGCTTCCTAATGGATGGTTCGCATTGCTACAACTCAAAAGACACTGTGGAGCAAAGGAAGACAAAATCAGTGCAACATCCCACCATAAGAATCCCCCCCCATGAAATTTTCCTTCTGTCCCCAAATTTCTTGTATTACAGAGAGTAAGACATTGAAAATCATTTACACCTTAAATTCCTATATTTGCTGTATTTGTTTTCCCTTGGCAACACTGCCTTCCCCTTATCTTTAAATGCCTATTGTATATAATGATGTATAACTTTGTTACCTAAATTGCAGGGGGTCCCAAGAAGGCACACACAAATTGTATTCAATGGTGAAATAAATTTTAGCTCAACGGGAAGCAGCAAGAAAGCTTTGGTAACAGAAAGCCAGGATCTCAACTTTTTCTTTTGGGAACCCCACCTGGGTTCAAACCCAAATAAATTAAGGCAGTGTCCAAATTAATTTTTATTTTTAAAAAAAGAAGGAATTCACTCTCACAAGCATACTGTCACTTACATATACAAGAACTAACGATGCAAAGGTAATAGGTAGTAGTGACTTGAGAGTGGCTAAGAGGAAATACTGTACTGAGGCATAGCTCCAATTATGGGGTTACTGGAATGAGGATGGCTCGGTAGCCACCTGAGACATGGTGGTTGGCCAGCTACTGAGGTGTCCAGCTGAAATTGAACAGAGGTTCTGTCTAGCTTCAAACCAGACTGATTTGTTATTGTCTGGGCACATGTATTTATAGCAAGAATCATGTCTTGAGGGCAATGTTTCGGGAGTTGAAAGGCTCAGCGACTTTCCCAGGGGAGAAGAATGGGGTGCAATATGCAAAAACATCTGGACAATCAGCATGAATGTCTTAAGACAAAAACAGTTTCATTCCCAAAAGGAAAATTCCTTTGTCTGCTGTATGCAAACAGCTCACTACCACCAGTTGCTTAGTGGAGAGGTTATGCCAATATTGATCTTGAGAGATCCCATCATAGCTAAGCACTTTCGACTTTTCCCATTCTGAGCCATCCAGATATCCCAATATGGCATGGTGGGTTTTCTATGCTGGGGAGCTCCCTTTTGGTGCTTGCTGGCAACCTCCCTGTTTTAATCTGGTATTGAGGGTCACAGAGGGCTGGTTACAAGTTGACCTTATGTATAAGTTGAGGGCAGGTCTGGAGGGCAAAAATTATGGATTTTGATGTGATCCATGGACAAGTCAAGGGTAAACTGTAGAGGCATGTAACAAAGGACAAAACAAAGGAAAATAAAGTCAAAGAACTTACAAAATGCCAGCAGGCATAACTGTTTGTGCTCACCCTCAAAGCTGGCTGGATGAGGAGGGAGCTACAGCAAACAGTGGCTGTGCAATGTGTAGAGGAGGTGAGAGGAGCTAAGAAAATGCACACATTTCACTTCCTGGAAGTCATACATGATGTACTGTACTGGATATTCGTATCCAGTATACATGATGTACTGTACTGGATATTCTGAAGAGAAGGCCAGAAATTAGCATGCTGTAGAGCAGGGGTGGGTGGAAGATAGACTAACTAGCTGTCTACCACAATTTGGTGAGTCACCACTGTGAGATTTCAACAAAGAATGGTGGACTAGATAATCATGGTTTTGATGGTGGTAGTGATTTTTGATAATAATCAGCATACTTGGAATTACTATAATCACGATAATTTCACATTAATATAAGAGATCATGAGTTCTTGCTTTATAAATGTCAAGCACATCAGTAGGCCTGAGGGATTCAACATCACAATCATGGTAATAAATCATAAGCAGTCCATGCCATGGTGAAGTCTAACCTGAGCCCTCTGTCAGTCAGAGTGGAATTCCACCTCCCCCCCCCCCCATCATGCACACACTGTTTGGGTGTCTGGTTTGAGTCGTTTACACTTCACTATGTTTGGAAAAGCAGCTGGCCATGTGTGATGACCATACCATATGGTGGAGGACCTCCTTCCCATTTTGATAAATAATCAGCCTCACAGCAGTGAAGCAAAGCAGAATGAGCTACTTGGAAGTCAGTGCTTGGATTATAAGGAGGTTGAAGAAGGCCTGCCCTCCTCCCTAACTTTTTCTGGCCCTTTTAAGAAAGTAAATGCTGGCAGGGGTGATTTTGCAACAACAACAAAAATTTTAAAAAATGGCAGAAATTGTGAGATGGCCTTATGGATTTTAAAAGTGCCCACACATTTTAAGTACTGCATAGAAATCAAAGACGTTAAAAGAGAAGTACCACTTTAGTCTCCCAAGGGCAGTATTTTGAAGATGTCTTAACTTTTGAAGTCTGGGCAGATAAAGTACTATAAAAGAAAGGAAAGCAGATGTCTTCAACAACAGCTAGCATATGAAGAGATATGAAGATTGAAGAGGGACACAGTTCATCTGGTTAGAGTGTTCCCTAGCATCATAAAATAAGACTATATTTTTCATTAAATTTAAAAATGTCTAGAATTCACTCTTGCAGTTATAGATACATAACCTAGAGTTAGGTTTCCATAACTGATCTATATTAATAATAATAATATTATTATTAATAATAAGTAGTAGTAGTAGTAGTTTTATTTCTAAGCTTCCCCTCTGCTTAGCAATTGGGGCGGCGTACAGCATAATTTAAAAACAAGAGACAATGTAAAATATATTCCACACCCTAATCCTCCCACCCCTTAAAACTAAGTTAAACTGTAATAGCAGAATTAAAATGATTCTTAAAAACATAATAAAAACAAAAACAAAAACAAATGAAAACAAATTAAACAACTTGGGCATGTCCATGTACTATGGGAGATTAAGGGGCGTAAGGTAACCTCCGCTAGAGCCAGGGAATTATTCCGGGAAAGTCTGCCGGAAGAGATCTGTCTTTACTGCTTTCTTAAAAGCAGCAAGGGT
>CM034703.1:262647491-262668646 GCA_020142125.1 Phrynosoma platyrhinos
GTCAAAAAAGACACAAATTCATGGAATAATGAAATAATACGCTTCCATAGTAGGAACTACGCATCGGCTTGAACCGATTCAGAGACCCAGTGTCAATGCAACTCGCAAAGCGATTTAAATGCAAGTTGGGGATGAGCCCTTAGAGTCATGTAGCTTCATGATGTTCTCAAGATGCCCCCAATGGTGCTAGGCTCGATGGGAACATACAAAAAAAAAAAGGCACTACATTTTGGCTCTTAGTTTGAGACACTCAAACGACAAAAGACACCTTCCTCTGTCTGTTCACAGACCTCATCCAAATACATGTTTTTACCTCCAAATGCTGATGAAATCTGCCAGAACCAGTCTAATGTCTCTCTTTGCCAGCTCCTGCATGAATTTTCTATTTCAGTGCAGCAAGACACTACATGTAAAAACATCCTGCTTTGCTGTAATGTTCCTGTTCAACCACTTTGTTTAATTAGAAAAGACAAACAGTAACATGGCACTGTATATCTTGGAACATATAAATGGGCACCAGCATATACCGCAGCTCTCTGTGTTGGCTTTAGATTATATGTGTCAAATGTCATTAAAGTAGGAGAAATGCTAGTCCAAAGCTGGGCCAAAGGAGAACTGTTGAAATGACTCCAAGAAATAACTGTGCTTATCAGCTACCTGTGAACATTTGTGAGCTGCAATCTCAGCTATTTCAGAGGGCAGAGAGGAGCCCACCTTTCCATATTTAGTTATTATAAACACATACCAGGCAGTAGAATCTAGCCAAAAAGCACAGCCATTCCTTCTAGAATACACTCTGAGAGACCAATCAGCATCTGGATACACGCTAGTAAAATGTGGGCTAGACAATACAACTGTTAGTGGATTAGGAACTGGTTGACTGACCGAACCCAAAGGGTGCTCAGCAATGGCTCCTCTTCATCCTGGAAAGAAGTGACCAGTGGGGTGCCACAGGGCTCTGTCCTGGCCCCAGTGCTATTCAATATCTTTATTAATGACTTGGATGACAGTATTGGGGGCACAGTTATCAAATTTGCAGACAACACCAAATTAGGAGGAATAGCTAATACCCCAGAGGACAGGATGGAAATTCAAAATGATCTTAATAGATTAGAAAGCTGGGCCAAAGCTAACAAAATGAATTTCAACACAGAGAAATATAAGGTACTGCACTTGGGGGGGGGGGGAATGAAATGCATAGATATAAGATGGGGGACACATGGCTTAACGAGACTACGTGTGAAAAGGATCTAGGTGTCCTAGTAGACCACAAGTTGAACATGAATCAACAGTGCAATGCCACAGCTAAAAAGGCCAATGCAATATTAGGCTGCATTCATAGAAGTATAGTATCTTGATCAAGGGAAGTGATAGTGCCACTCTATTCTGCTTTGGTCAGGCCCCACCTGGAATACTGTGTCCAGTTCTGGACACCACAATTCAAAAAGGATGTTGAAAAACTGGAGCGTGTCCAGAGGAGAGCAACTAAAATGGTAAGGGGTCTGGAAACTATGCCTTATGAGGAACGAATTAGGGAACTGGGTATGTTTAGCCTAGAGAAGAGACGGTTAAGAGGGGATATGATAGCCCTGTTTAAACATTTGAAGGGATGTCATATTGAGGAGGGAACAAGCTTGTTTTCTGCTGCGCCAGAAAACAGGACCTGGAATAATGGATGCAAGCTACAGGAAAAGAGATTCCACCTCAACATTAGGAAGAATTTCTTGACAGTGAAAGCTGTTTGACAGTGGAAGTGGTGGAGTCTCCTTCTTTGGAGGTCTTTAAACAGAGGCTGGATGGCCATCTGTCAGGGATGTTTTGATTTTGAGTTCCTGCATGGCAGGGGGTTGGACTGGATGGCTCTTGTGGTCTTTTCCAACTCTATGATTCTATGATTCTATGTTCATTTTATGGATTTTATCCCTCTGTTTCTCCAAACACTGCTGTTGTTGGGAGGGAAGAAGGAATTACTCCCATCCAACACCCATAAGAATTATTCTGTCTCGTTAGTTATCAAGGAAATGAGTTATCAAGGCAAAGTTATCAAGGAAATGAGACTCACAGCAAATTCTAGGGTTTAGGAGTGAACAATTTGCAGTGCCTCACACTTTGCAATACTAGAAATTAGGTGGCTGAAGGAAAATTTTGGGAGGGGGCAGAATTCCTATTTGGTGGGTCCTCATTTTGGCTCCCGTTGTAGGTACACACTTGTGGTTATTCCTCTTATCCTGAACAAACACAACAACTCTGTAAAATAGATTAGTCTAGTAATAGCAACTAGGGCCAAGGACACACAGTGACCTTAATGACTAAACTGTTATTGTTGTCATTGTTAACATTCATTTACATGCCCCCTTTTTTAAACAAAGCATATTACCATAATTAACATATGCAAAGATTAAAGAAAAAAAATAGCTTGAATTTGTAGACCGATCTCCCTAGTTTGAAAGCTAAATCAAATTGTTAATCTCAACTGGAACAGACCTATTGAAACAATGGACACTTATGTATACCCCATTGATTCAATTTCTAGTCCCATTGAATCTCCTTTGGACAAATATTTGAATTAAATCCTAAATCCAGGGATGGGGAAAGTGTGACCCATAAGTTGCATATAGCCCCAACCCATGGAGGCCACTGAAGTCTCTCGTCCGACTTCCTGCAAAAGGAAAAAAGAAATCAAACTAATTTTTAGATGTTTTCATCCCTTAAACCCCAAAGTCTCTCAAACCAAGCAAAAACACAGCAAAATCCACAAAAAAGCAATACCTTTATTGACAAAACAAAATGCAGAAAAGGGGCAGCCTGGATCTCAAGAGAAGTTACTTTTCTGTTACTAATGGAGCTGAAATTTTATTACCTGTCTTTTATTGCCCTTTGTCCCTGCTCCCTACATGGCCAAGAAGCAGACTGGCCTCTGTCTGTACTGAGATCCTGCCAGAACAACTACAACAGAAACAACATCTGAAATAAAATGTAGGTGTGTAACTCTACCATCATCACCTTTCTTCCCCTGTATGATTTTAAACATCTTTTGCCTGATGAAGAAGGCAGTGAGACTTTGAAAGCTTGCATGATGTATTTTCTACATTTTGACTGGCCAATATAGTTATCACTCTTTTGTGACATTTGGGTTTTGTTGTTTTGTTTTGTGTTGCATGGTCAACACTGCTACTCCTGAATATAGTTCCTGGATTTGAACAAATACAGAAGTTTCACTTAACCCCGGAGCCCCAAATACTCCAAAAATGCAAGCAGATGGACAAATAAACCATCCAAAAGCAAACCATAACATATCTATGAGATTATCACGCAAGAATTCGCCTGTGGGATAGACGCGGGATTTAAAGGTCAAAGACAGATTTCTGTGCTTCTCTGTGCTTCTTGCGCAGTTTTTCAAACACAGAAAAGCCCATGTTTGAAAAACTACACAAGAAGCCCAGAGAAGCATGGATTGCATATGAGTTGCATGCTGCCTGGCTATGGGGGCAGTGTAGTAAAATCCATCGTTGACTTCCCATGGGTGAATTGCTGTGCAATAATCTCATATAATTGGTTTCAAGAAGTGGAACTGCATCCCTTCTGTAGTCCTGGAAGGCAGAGTGTAATCTTCCAAGGCTTTGTTGTTGTTTACCATCAGTTTATGGTAAGCTGTAAATGAGAGGCCTCTGAGACACAGTCATCAGCAGCCTTGCTCGGGTCTTGCTAACTCATGGCTGCGGTTTTCTTGATTGAGTCTATCCATCAGTAATGTGGTTTTCCCTCTTTCCTACTGCCTTCCACTTTGGCATGCATTAATGTATTTTTAATGGTTTCTCTGGTACAGTGACCTTTGGTATCTGCTGGGGTTTGCTTCCAGGACAACCCTCCCCATGGATCCCAAAATCCATGGATACTCAAATCTCATTAAATACAGTGGCACAGTGAAATGGTGTCCCTTATACAAAACAGCAAAATCAAGGTTTGCTTTCTGAAATGTGTATGTGTGTACACGCACATACCTCCACATTTACTGGAATTAGGGGCACAGGACCCATGTGAATGTGGAAAAACCACAAATAACAAAAATACTATGGACTTTATCACATAGGGGAAAAATTGGGAGTTTAAATGGTGATTATCCCATGAAAATCGCACAATCACGATTAAGATCACAATTAAGATTTTCACACACAGGGCAATTAAAGAGTCATTATCCCAGGAATAATCAGGGAATAACCAGGCAATAAATGGCAACATGACAATAAATGGCAACACGGGATTTCCCGGTGAATGCTTTGTTGATGTTTATTGCCTGTTTATTCCCAGAATAATGGTGCTATAATTGTGACATCATGTGAAAACCTTTATCAACAATGCAAAATTTTCATGGGATACTCCCAGGATAATGGCTCTTTAATCATGATGTCATGTGAAAATCTTAAGAATGAATGCACAATTTTCAAAGGATAATCACTATTTAAACTTCCTTGCATGATAAAGTCCTATGTTTTTACTTGAGAGAACACCTTTCTAGGAATCTCTAGGTCCTCCAGTGTGGCTTTTGGTTAAAGTTGACCACAGAATTGCTAGATATTCCTAGAGGGAACATATTAATAAAATCCATGAATAATCAAAGCCACAAAATCAAAGCCGCAAATGTGGAAGGATGAGTGTATAATATTCTCAAGTCGTGGGTGCTTGAATCCATGGACAAGGAATTGGTGGATAAGAAGGCCCAACTATATATCTAAAGTATGATAGCCTTGGTTTAGTCAATTTGGCTTCCAGGGAGATGTCAGGCTTGATTTCCTCTTGGACTTGTTTATTTGTCTTTTTGGAAGTCGAAGGTACAGTTAGCCCTCTGTTTTCACAGAAGATCTGTTCTGGAACCACCACCACCCTCCCCAAAAATGGAGACTCACCAATATTCAAGCCCCATAGGCTTGAATGGGGCACGTACTCGCTGACGCGTGCAGGGCACAACCCATGGGCACGCGCCCCATTGAAATTAAAGAAGGTCACCCCTCCGTGAATATTTGAGTATGTGGATCTCAAGTTCGTGAGAACGGAGGGGCGACTGTATATGCAGAACTCTCCTCCAGCACCGCATATCAAACCAGTTGACTCTCTTCCCGTCAGCTTTCTTCACTGTCCAGCTTTCATAATCATACATAGAAATTTGGTCCACGCCCCTCGTACAATTGGTCAATCCTGCCCTAGTCTGATCTCACATGTAATAGGTGGAGTTTTTTGTTTGGTTTTGTTTTCCAATGGCACCTTGACAGGCAAACAGGGTCCCCCCAGAAGTGCAGGCGGATTTCTGCAGCAATATTGTTTAGGGCACTGTGGATCTGGACCTAGAAGCCTAGCTGCATAATCTCAGTACTGCCTTCTGCACTACTGGCAGCTTTCAAATCACCTATAAAGGCTGTCCATGTAGAGCATATGACAAGGATATAGTTGTGCATGGATATACTGCTTCAGGTTTGATAGCACTGTGTGATTCATGATTTACAAATCTTACTACTGCCAAATGTGACATGTTATTTTTTTTTCCTTCACAAATTCATTGACTATCCATTACATTATGCCTTGTCAATTGTCAAAGAGTGACAATTATATATCCTTTATGTATATTCATATACATAGAGGAGTTTTCCCAGTGCTGGCCAGATCAGACAGTTTGTAAAGCTCACACTACTAACTTCCATGTGGTTGGAGAAACAAAAGAGAGTCTCCTGGGTCCATTGTTTCCATGTTAGGAACTGCGCAATGGAAGCGGAACATCAGAAATTGTCAAAGAGTGAATAATGCAACTTTGGGGGGAAGCAGACCAGGGCGTCCAGGACGCCCTGGGACGGTGCGCCGCGGGACCGCGACATCCGCACCCCGGCGCACCGGCGGCGTCCCTGAAAGGAGTGCTAAATTGGTGCTCCTTTCAGAAGCCAGGGAAAGTGCGCCCTAAACGCGTAGGGGGCACTTTCCCTGACTTTTCCGCTGCAGCGTGTGCGGACGCTGCGGCAGGAGGTTGCCCCCGGAGCGCCGGCCATGCGGAGGGCCGGCAGCTCTGAGGGCAACCTCGGGAGGAGGAAGGAGAGCCGAACGTGCGGCTGCCCCTCCTCTTCCCTGCCTTGGAGACGACTTTATTAGTCGTCTGCCGAGGCTGTTGGTTTGTTCGCTAATCTTAAGCACTATAAACTTGAACATGGGAGCCCCTCTGTTTTCTCAGGCACTTGCATTCACACTGCAGAAATAATCCAGTTTGACACTGCTTTAACTGCCTTGGCTCAATGCTATGGAATTCAGGGAACTGTAGTTTTGTGAGACATCTAGCCTTCTCTGTTCGAGAGCTCTGGTGCCATGACAAAATTACAGTTCCCCAAATTCCATTGCATTGATTAACATGGTGTCAAACTGATTTATTTCTGCAGTGTGGATGCAGCCTGAGACAGTTTGCTCCCTTTGCTTCCTCCCTGAAATTTGTCCTATTTGTCCTCAACCCTAATCCCTACCAATGAAGATTGGCTGCCTTGACTGGGGTTTGTTTGTTTGTTTGTTGTAAAAGAAAGTGATTTGACAAGTCTAAGCATCCATTCAGCGTAATATGTGAGTTTGACTTTCATATACATAGAGGAGTTTTCCCAGTGCTGGCCAGATCAGACAGTTTGTAAAGCTCACACTACTAACTTCCATGTGGTTGGAGAAACAAAAGAGAGAGTCTCCTGGGTCCATTGTTTCCATGTTAGGAACTGCGCAATGGAAGTGGAACATCAGAAATTGGCATCCGCTGCCAAGATGGAACATGTAAACAATGCTAAAGCACCAGTGGCCTGGCAGGACTGGGACTACTAAACCCTTTACAAGATAAAAGATAAATGCCCCAGGAAGTACATGGCCAATTAACAACTGTAATTACCTAGAAGAGAATGTAGCATTTTAAATCCTAAATGCCCTGATCCATCTTCCCTTTGAAATCCATGCCAACTGCTGTCACCACCCTCTCTTGCCCGGCTGTAATGGGAGTTAAACAGTGCCTTCATTCAGCACTGTAAAATGTTTTGCCAGGAATTATTTCCATGGGGAAAAAGCAAATGTAGCCAAGCAACTCAGTGGAATCTCACTGCTTATTAAGTTAGGCAAATAGAGTGAAAATGCCCCTGAGAGCTTTGTTTGTATCCTCTTTAATTAAATGGGAGTTAAGCTAATGTTTGCTGTGGGAAAGGGCACCAGGCAAAACATTGCATATTTATTTGGAAACCATATTGGTTTGTTCTGTTATAAAATGCCTGAAATGCGATAAATAAAAGTATAAAATTTGAAGGATACAATGTGAAAGGAAGCACAAACAACATCTGAACCTAGTAAAAGCAAATGGTGCTTTTTAAAATGCATCCTTCCCAAAAGGAGAACTCTGGAACCTGATGGTAAACATAGATAAATAGAACGGATAGGGCTGGTTGAACAGCTTAGGGGAGCACGATTCCAGAGGGTGGATGGCAAACAACTATGAAGGTCCTCCATGCCCCTGCAGTTCTAACTTTGGTGAATGAGGGAGTGGACAGTAAGGCCTTGATAAGAGGGAACAGACTGGTATAGATGGGGTTTGTTAATCTTTCCGATCATGAGACTTGCCACTCTGTATTATAGAATGCATGCTAAGTGCCTTATTTTCTCCTACTGATAAGGCCTCCATAGCATATACATCAGAACATGGAGCATTATTTTCGAGACTACCGTACAACTCCTAGTGCTCATGCTGGTTGTGTGATTCTGGGAAATATAATTGGCCTCTGTATCCATGGATTTTTTTTTTATCCATAGATTCAACCATCCATGGCTTGAAAATATTAAAAAATAACATAAATTCCAAAAGCAAACTTTGTCTTTGCCATTTTATATACAGGATATAATGTCACTATGGCATTGCATTTAATGGGACTTGAGCATCCACGGATTTTGGCATACACAGGAAGTCCTGGAACCAAATCGTAGCAGAGACTAAGGGCCCATTGTACAATCAAAACTTACATTTTCCAAGCTTGGCTATAGATCTTTGGGAGAAGAGCCAAAGTTCAGAGACAGAACACCTGTTTTGTGTGTAAATAGTCCCAAGTTCAATTCTTGGCATGTCAAGTGGAATGGGCAATACCTTGAGATGGGAAAGCCTCCTGCAATGGACACAGCAGAACCTCTGCCATAGAGAATGTTTCTGGTTGAAATGGACCAATAGTCTTGGTTCTTAAACTTTTTACACTTCTGACCCCCTTTACATCTATATGAGGATGTTATTCACCTCCCTGGTTGACATAGTCTTTGAATGAACATAGTCTTCAGGATTTACTAGAATTCTCTGGCCAGCCTCTCAGAACCAGGTGCAAAGTCACAGTGGCATGGTGGTGGTGGAGGAGGAGGAGGAAAGAGAGAAGCAGAATGGAAGCTCCATGGGTGAAGCTAATTGATTACTTCATACCATGGACCACATAGTGGGATTTAATATTTATACTACCGTAGTATAAATCTGTATCTGAGGAACTATAGGTCAGAGATTCTTCTGGCACCAAGGTCTACAGTTAGCCAGCAGAGCTGCACAAAGGTCAAGTCAAAGGCAATTTACCTATTAATATTCATTAATATCCATGTGTTACGAGTGAAGGAGAAGGTGGCTAAGAGACAAACTATTGTTAGGTCAACTGTTGTACTACATATATGCAATTTTAATTGATACTTTTAAATGAGCAGAGATCTATTCACACCACACAATTGTAGTACTATTTTCCAGTTTAACTACCATGACAATCACTTATGAAATCTCAGGGTTTGTAATCTGGTGAGCGCTTCCAGGCTGAGAATTCAAAATACCCCACATTAAAGTGCAAATATCAGGATTCCATAGGATGCAACCATGTAGTTAAAGTGAAATCATAGCACTATAATTAAGTAGTGTGAATGGGCCTCTTTGTTGTTAACTGCCATAAAATTGACTTCGACTTATGGCAACCCTATGACTGAGATAATTCCAAGGCCTCTTTCACACTATGATTTAAAGTGAATTGCAGATCGGGTTATATGATCGTTGATTCCACTTGAAACCAGTTCCCATCCTATTGAGCTCAGTTGTAATCATGATGAAGCAAGGCAAATGCAAACAAACAAACAAACAAACAAAAAAAAACCCACTGTTTCCTGACACTAGTTCTTTAGCGGTTCTTTTGAAAAGAATCAATTCTGAAGTGTGTTCAACAAGTGCGAACAAAAGATCTGAATTGGATCATACTAGAGGGGAGGGACTAATGGCAGAGAAGTGTTTACCATCCTGACTCAGTTTTTGGGAGATGTGCCATTTCCACCCCCTTCTCAGACCTTCCTTTGTGCTTGTGTGACCTATAGGCACATTTTTGCACCGAATTACTGGATAGATAATCCATTGTTTTTGCAACTACTTGGCGGCATGCCAGGCGATTGGGCTGACAGCAGCACAGCAAGACAAGTAGTTGCAAAATCAATGGATCGAATCTTCTATCAATTTTTTTCTTAAATTTAGTTCCAGACTTCTGGCGGGTGAGTGCAGATGCAAGGAGCAAGAGATAAATTTATTATATTTAATTCTACCATATACCCCCATAAAATTTGTAGAAGCATTCGGAAATATAGGAAATATAGGAATCAATTGTTAAATTTATTTGAAGATCTGAAATGTATTTTTGAATTAATTCTGAAGATCACATTTAAATTTAAAATAGAAAACTCTCCTCAAAATTGATGAAATATATGCTGAAATTAAGAGATCAGAACAATTAATCAATGATTTACCCATTGAAGAATTTGAAGGAAATACTAAATTGTGTTAAAAATTTGAGAGCTAATCAAATCTGAAATTACTTTTGATTTATTTAAAATTCTAGACTCTGTGATTTAATTTTTTAAAATTTATTAAATAAAATTAAATTAAATCAGATACTTAAAATGGCAACTACCCCCCCAAGAATTGACAGTAACATAGGCAAAAGCCAACAGCAAAGAATGGTTCTCTTCTTGAAGAAATAAGGAAAATAAATACTGAGATGCAATTAATGCAAATAACTTTGCATCAAGAAATTAAAGGTTTGAGAACAGATTTAAAACAAGAGTTTAAATCAGAAATTAAAGTAATTTCTCAATCTTTAGAAGAAGTTTAAAAAGATACCAAACAAGCTAATGTCAAGATAAAGAAATTAGAGACAAAAACAACAGAATTGGAAGATACAGTACTGAAAATGGAAACAACACATGAGAAAGATCTAGATCAAAGAGCCCTAGATGAACTTAAGCAGAGAGAAAATTGTTTAAAAATTTGAGGGCTGAAGGAACAAAGAAATGAAGATTTACATGAATATTTAACAACAGTGTTGGCAGAGATATATCAAAATCGGAATTTGCCTGGGAAATTAATAAATCATTTAGAGTTAATTCTTTGATTGCCAGAGAAATACCCTGAGAGACTTTGTGAGGAAGAAAATAAGTTACCAAAAAGTTTTTATAATAGAAGGAAACATAATAAAAATTTATAAGGATATACCCAAAAGATTATTTTTAAAAAGTTACCAAAAAGTTTTTATAATGGAAGGAAACATAATAAAAATTTATAAGGATATACCCAAAAGATTATAAATTCCTGACTACTCAATTGAGCAAGAAAAAAAAACATTTATAAATGGGCAAAATTGGAATGATATCAGTTAATTACAAACAAAAATGGTACAAACAAAGGGCCAATGCAGACTGGCACAAAGGGTCAGCCTTGGGGTGAAGTTGGGGCAGGGTAGCCACATGCCGGCCACCCCGACTCCACTCCAATGTTGTCTTGACTCCACGTGCCTATTCACACAATGCACAGCGTCAGGGTGCCCCCTTGGTGCAGCATACACACTCTTTTGGGGGTGGAAAAAAGGAAGATCAGGGCCATGATGTGTGGTTGCCACAGCCCCAATCCATCGCTCCCAGGGGCAGCTCTGTGCTGCCCCTTTCAGGCAGTCTGCATCAGCCCAAAATATAGTACAAAAAGCCAAAGACTTGGAAAAAGTCTCATTCCAGGATAGACAAGTGTTTAATAATAAAAACTTATGTAAAGATATAATAAAAATGGAAATTCTAGCTAAAACATTGTCAGATCACAATCCAATTGCTTTGACTTTAAAAAAATCAAATTCAAGAATACACTTGGAAGTTACAAGATGATCTTCTCCAGAACAAAAAAAATTTAGAAGATGAAAAAAAAACCCAACAACAACCCCAAACCCTCTAAAATTATACTTTAAAGAAAACTCTAACAAAAATGTGGACAAAACATCAATCTGGGCTACTTCAAAAGCCATAATGAGGGGTTCAAATGAATAGTAGATGGGGGGGGGAGAGAGAGAAAAAAAACGAGAAATAACTCAAGAACTTAGGCAAAAAATATAGAATTATAACAAAAATCTACAAGTAAAAGATTTCATATCTGGTGGAAGTGCAAAGAAGCAAAAAAAAAAAAATCTGGAAGAAAATTTGTAGAGTAATTAATACAATTTTTCAGATTAAATTAAAATTCAAACCAGAAATATTTTTGTTAAATATGATAGATAATCAGTTTGGGGAAAAAATCATGGTTGTGTTTTGTTCTACATGATATCTTCTGCCAGAATGGTGTTTGCTAAAGGGTGGAAAAACAAAAAAGTACCCAACATAGAGGAATGGTTCCTAAAACTCTATGAAATTTTATATCTAGATAGGATGACAAGGAAATTAAGAGACGAAAAATCAGACAGTTTCTTAGAAGATTGGAGAAAGGTACTTATGTATTTAGAACAGGAATGGGGTTCGCTTGACCACAAATATGATTAAGATAAAATAATCTTAGAATTATATATAATAGAAAAAGGGTAGTTACTTTAAACATGGCTACAGAAATGTGGAAATTATGACTTCCTTTAGGACAAAATTAAAGACTTAAATTTCATTTTGCTTTTTATAAAAAAATATGTATCAGAGAAATGTGAAACAATCTTGGAAATATTTTTTTTCTTTCAATTATATGACAAATTTGATAGATTAGATGATGGAAGTAAATGGGTTGCTAAAGTAACAGGAAGTTAAATGCCATCTTGCATACTATCTATGATATATTGTATGTTATAGTTAATCAATGTATATGGTAGTTGTAGATATTATTTAATGTATTTTCTTTCTTTTATATGTCTATTTTTCATATTCTTACTAACGTTGTTTGTATATATTTTAAAATTAAATCAATACAAATGTATATTAAAAAAATGAATTCTCAAGCTGGACTGCTCAAAAGGAAATGGTGTAGTTTTGAGCAGCCTGCTAAAGTCACCCCACTTTAGCCCCGTCCTCACCATGTTGCCACTTGCGTCACCGACGATGCATAGATAATTGACATGCATTTTGAAGTGGTGCAAACTAGTGGGAATGACAACCGTGCCAAAAAAGAAGTGATTACAAGAGAATAATGAAAAGATCCACTTTCATAGTGCTTGTTTATGTCTATTTAATTTATTTATTTCTCTATTCTTTCAGTCATTCATTTTTATTTGCTTTAGATGTTTTCTTGGTTTATTGTTACATTTATACAGTCTGATCATGATTGAAAGATTCCAACTTCTAATAGAATTATTTGTAGGCTGCTTTTATTGTTCTATCTAATCCATCAAATTATTAATAGTAAAAATCACAATCTCGGGAATAGTCAGATGTGTATCTCAGGCATAGTCCAGCCAGCTCCATGATGTTTGCCAAGCATGTGTTTTATCTATGTGGTTGATCATTCCCTCAGTTTACAAAGATGAAAATCTTCTGTTAGGGAAATGAAGTGTGATCAGGAGGACCCAGTGTACAGTACATGGAAAAAGTTTTGGGAATGGAATTAAAGAATGTAGGGTCTATTAATATTTCTAATATGTCCCAGAGGCATACTAAGAAAAATAATAATAGGGTGAGCACCAAGAAACTCCACAGCATTCTCATTTTTGATGAAGTAGATCACTTGATGAATGCTGAGAGATTGAAGACTCATAAAAGGACATTCCTTTTCATATCACACATAGTTAATCTGTGGAATCTGATGGCTATTGACCTGTGTGGCTTTAAAAGGGAATTAGAAAACCTAATTTAGGACAAGGCTGTCAGTGATTTCTAGTCATTATTGGTATATATTACCAGAGGCAGCATGCCCCTAAACACCATTTGCTGAGGGACTCAAGTGAGAAGAAGAGTGTGCATATGTTTTGCTTCTGTGTTTCCTAGAACTGTCTGGTTGGATGCTGTGTAGACAGAATGCTGGGACCTTTTCACATGGTTATGATGCTATGATTCCAGTATAACTGGCATGGCTGCATCCTATGAAATCCTGGGATTGGCAGTCTGATGGGGCACCAGAGGAACTCTGGCTGAAAATACAAAATACTCCCCCAGAAACTGCATGTCCTAGAATTCCGTATGAAATTTCCTTGACAATTAAACTGGAATCATAGCGCTATAATTGTACAGCACAAAAGGGGCTCTTGGGTACACAAGCCTTTGGTGAGATCCAGCATGGGTCTTGCTGCGTTCTTAACCTGTGAAACACTTATTCGGAGAAGGCAATTTGCTGGAATGAAAGCTAGGCTTTCTTTCAATTGTTACAACACTATAAAATCCAGAGAGATTGCAGCTCTGAGTACCTCCAAGAAAGGCAAGAAAGAAAGAGAAGAAATCCCATCACTGAGGAGGTAAGGAATCTTCCTCACTCCACCCAACATTGTAGGATTTTTTTAAAAGAGTGATATCTGTTTGGCTTATAGTCTGAAAAGCCAGCAAAGTTTAGTGGTTTGGGTATTATTACTCTGGGTGACCAGAGTTCAAATCCATATTTATCTATAGAACCCACTGGGGCTGCTGCCACACTGCAGAATCAATGCAGTTTGACACTGCTTTTAACTGTCATTGTTCCAGGCTATGGAATCCTGGGATCTGTAGTTTGCCATGGCACCAGAGCTCTCTGACAGAGAAGGCTAACTAGCTCACAGAACTACAAATCCAATAATCCAATAGCACTGAGCCATGGCAATTAAGGCAGTGTCCAACTGTATTGATTCTGTAGTGTAGGGGCAGCCTGAGTTACACTTTCTCAGGCTTAGAGAAAGGCCATGGTGAACCCCCTCTGAACAAACCTTATGGCAGGTTTGCCGTAAGTTACAATTAACCTGAAGGCACAAAACAACAACAACAAAAACAAAAAACAAACACAAGGAACCTTAGTGTGTCAATATGTCTTCATTTCAAACATGCAAATATATCTGAAGGGAATTTTTCTGTGCAGGGGGCTTGCTGGGATGAAATGATGGGGTGGAGGAAAATAATTCTACCACTCCAATGAAACTTTCCCTCAATACTCAAATTTCTACATTGCAGATGAATATTTAGAAATGCTGCAGAATTTAAGGATCCCTCCACAAAAGGATGGGAGAATTGTGCAAAAGCAAAACCTCACTATTTACAGTTCATGAACTTACTAAGACATTGTACATGTTCAAGAAAGGCTTTCCACACATGTACATTTTGTATGCTGCAGAACTAAATTGTGGTGCATCGACAGCTGGGTGACAAAACCCATTCTCAGATTTGACACATGTGCTGACGCCACAATGGCATTCGGTGCTTCATCAGAGAGAACTAAATTTAGGAATCTTGGCTTTTGAAAATAACATATTTGAAGGAATTTCAAGTGGACAGTTTCCCTGGAGGTTTGCAGATAAATCTTGGTACATGAGACTTTGCTAACAGTTTAGATTGTTATAACAGGATTGCTTGCACAACATTCATTTACTTCGTAGTCACTGCTATTTAAATATTTTGCTTGTGGAAAATACTGTATTTTAAATTGATTGGGTTTTTGGCAGGGAAGCTTCACAACATACTTTTTAATTAAAATGCACTACACGGCTGGTATTTATGAAAACTTCACACATTTCTGTTCACATGTTTCTTTCCAGAGATAGAGTTCCAGGGCAGTTCTATATAATCTGTTCCCTTTGACTATATCCCAATGAGTTTAATAGTGCTTGCCACAAGGTAGGGGGTAAAGGGTTACTGCTTTAGACAGCAGTGATCTCTGTGTTAGGAGCATATTGCACACCCGAAAGAGGCGTCTTACCTCTTCCGGGTTCAATCCTTGATCTGGGATATACCTGGATGTTATCACACATAATTCACCGCCAATTCTGCTGCAATGCCAACAGCTGCACCCAGCTCTGATCCAAGGAGCATTCAGCCAGCACTTTTTCAAAAACGGAAGTTTTCTAACTTTAAAACTTGGCCAGCTGAGTGCTCCTTGGATCCGGGCTGGATGTGGCTGGTGGCATCGTGGCAGAATCGGTGGCTAATTATGTGTGATCACATCTGGGTATATCCAGGATCAAGGATTGAACCTAAAAGAGGTAAGATGCCTCTTTCAGGTGTGTGATAAGCTCCTTAGTTTAATGATAAAAATGCTGGGTTACAGAAAATAGTGTCTCTAGACTAATCTCACAGTCCACCTATTAACCTGTTCTGAGTTCTGCAGTAAAGGAAAGTAGCAAAGGAAATAAAAAGTACATTATCTCCTTTTGAGACATTTTGCCTTGCTTCCTTAAATTCTTCTCCTGACCTCAGTGAAATGGATGACCATTAGATCCCAGCCACCCTGAGTCTCTGGGACTATGAAGGCCTTTCAGTTAGGGAAGGATTTGGTGAGAAGGATATGGAGAGGAGGGATGATGGCATTGATCCTCAAGTAACAATTCTGCCCTCTCAATTAAATTTTCCTTCAGCTCCCAAATTTCTAGCACTGCAGTAACTTTAAAAAGAAACCAACCAGTTGAGCATTTGGAACTACAGCTTAGGCATCCAAAGAAAAGAGATTGAGGAAAATGAACATAAGGGAGTAGAAGCGTTCTAGGTATGAATAGTTTTCAGAATCTCACTCTCTTCAATGCTACGTTTTTGGAGATTGGAAGAAAAAAATTAATGGGAGGATAGAATTTTTATTTGGAGAACAATTTCCCCATCCCCTCTCAGATACACTCCTGGTTAGCCACATGTCCTTTTTTTTCAGAGTTCAGACCTTTGTTTGAAGCCCTGTCCAGTCCAAGCCTGGTTTGAAGAAGGAGAAGGAGAATAATAATAATTTGTATTTCTTACCCCAAGGCTCGAGGCCAGGTACATCACACATAAAAATGCAATCTATGACTGGCCATGAAATATATCACTTAAAACACATAAACATTGGACTAAAACCACCATGAAACATTAAAACCATCCTGATTATAATGATTTAAAATTCTTATTTTAAAATTGGCTGGATAGGCTTGCCAGAAGAGACAGGTCTTTAATATTGTTTTAAATTCAGACAGCACGTTTAGCTGTCAAATATCTCCTGGCAGGTGATTCCACAGTCTAGGGAGGAGGGAGAGTTAGCAGGAGTCTTCATATTTCTCATCATTGGTTAGCAACTTGACAGCAAGCTAAAGAGAGACACCTGGTCCCTTGCTGGCAGGCTCCTTCATTAATATTGCACCGTTGTATAGGGCTGAGACATGCGTTAATTCAATGTATCTACTCTAGATGAGACTATCATAGAATCATATCAATAGGATTCAGACCATAAGGAGTATATTCAAAAACATTTTAAGTGGATTAGTGGTGAATTTCCCCATCTATATGGCTGGAATCCACATGGTCACTTATGAATTCATGTTGGGGTGCAATTTGAGTTTCCCAGGATGTTAACCCTTTTAAAGGGAAACAAAAATATGCAGGTATGAAAGTTAAATTTGTTAGAGTTCAGCTTTCATCAGCAACGAAAGTGTGGGTCAGACTATTATTTTAAATCTGTCTCCTAAGGACTTAATCCAAAAAAACAACAGACATGCAGTTTGTAGTTTAAAAACAAACAAACAATAATGACTTTAATAAATAAATATATAAAATAACTAAAACCTAATCTAACTGGTGATGGCTTGGGTAAAGAGAAAGAAATCTTATCATTTTTTAGTTAGCAGGAAGATGGGGCAAGCTACTGCCTGCTGACTGCAGTTACTAGCAGTTTAGAATCTTGGGAGAGAGCTGTTAAACTGTCTCCAAGAGTCAGTGACCAAAGTCTCATGATAGTTAGAATGAGAGGGGGGAGGGAGGAAGTCCCTATCTAACTAAGAAGAGACAGGAGAATGCAAACATAAATTTTCCAACAATTCATAACCATTGTAATTACGCAGCTATGCAGTGACTCCTGTCCCGCCTGCACCAGTCCCTACCTACTGGGGAGCAGCCACTGCTATCAATGAGGGTCCATTCCCCTGTATTTTGGGAAGCAGCTGACTGATTCCCAACCCTCTCTTGTGAGCAATTTCCATTGCAACAGGCAAAAGCAAGGTCCCTAAAATTCCCCCTCACATTGAAATTGTTCACATGACAAGAGATCAGAACATCAGCCTGCTACCTCCCAAGTGACAGGGAACAGGATCCCATAGATTACAGCAGCTGCTGCCCAGTTAGTGGGAACTGGAAGAGTTTCATGAATCTGATGCATTCCCTGAACTAGGGCATACATAGGGATCATGAATAGAAAGCAGTCACAAATGTGTAACTCCAGGGAAAACATTTGTCACTGCCCAAGTGGATTCTGGCCTATACCCCAATGGCTGAAGGGCAGGTTCTAATGTATACTAATAATTGTGTATCTGAAATATTAAAATAACATTTATTCTGGATTAATTCCTACTTTGGAATGCAATAAAATCATTTTGTGTATCTGATATCACGTTATTAGCTATGATGATCAAATTGGGCATGTGGAACAGGCATATCATATTTGGGTTATTCAGCAGGTTCCTTAGCTCTGCTGTTTGAAGAGTGTGATATTGTTTATGATGGAATGCAAAGATGATAGGCTGTTCAAATGAGGAAGGTATTTACAGAGGAAGACAACTATAAACTCTAGTCTTTGTGGGACAGTTCAAGTGTCCTGCAATCTGTATCAGGAACTATTCTTAAGAGAGATGTATAAAATGCCTTCTACCCCAGTGCTTCTTGGGCTATCTGATGCAGGTAACTAGGAATTATTTTTTCTTTCTCAGTGTGCCAGGGACTGGGACAATATTGGTGCTCACTAGCCACACTTATTTCTTTCTTTTCAGGAAACCTGCCAGAGACCAGCATCCAAAAGATCAGGGACTGTTACTTGTCCAGGGACCACCTCCTTGGACGTTTTCACACACAGACGTCCAAAGCCGCCTGGAGCCATTCCGGAACGGATCCTTCAGCTCATTCCGGAATGGCTCCAGCGGCGGCAACTTAATTCCTTTAAAAAAAAAAGAATTACAACTCCGGTGCTGATGCCGGAGTTAGCGCTAGATGGGGCGGGGCTTGCTGCGACGTCGTGTGAACACACGGAGCAAGACCCTGGACTGATGCCGGCTAGCGCCGGGGATGGCACTGGATGGGGGGTGGCTTGCTGCGACGTTGTGTGAAAACTTTGCAAAGGAGCCGGACTGGGGCTGGACGGAGGTAGGCTAGCGTCCGCCTAAAGCCCCGTGTGAAAACGCCTATTGAATAGGACTGTTCTACACAATCCTTCTACCACCCTCCAATGAACCTGTGATATACCTTCCTTCAGCAGTGGCTCTCTGTGATATCAGAACTCTTCTATCGCCCTTAACACTCTTCTACTGTCCAGTCTTGTCTTTCAGATATTTTCCCCAGGAAAGCACTGGTGGAAAATGAGAAGGGAATTTTAAAAAAAGGATAAGCAGGAATGGAAGGTATACAAAAGCTGTGATGAAGAGCAGAAGAATAAAGTTAAAATGTGTGTGTCCATCCATGTTTTGCTTCCTGTATTCTTCTTATAAGGAACAAGGCACAAGGGAGAGATTTCTTGGCTCAGATCTATCTTATTATCTTTACCTGGTCCTAGAGGTTTGGGAGAAGGCTGTAATTACTCAGTGGATGAGAGAAGGGCAGGGTATACGTATGTCAGAGGCATCAAGCCAGGTGCAGTTTCTTCTGTAAAAGGTGTAAAAACTAATCATGAATAGCAATCTTGTGAACATTTCTTATCTTATAAGTTCATAATGGGAAGAGGCCTTTCAGATTCTGTACCAGGGTTGTGGTCCTCCAGATGTTGTTGAGCTATAAATCCCAAGGACCCCTGACCTGTCTGACCCCTGGTGAGGTGTAATGGATGTAGTCATTAATCAATATCTGGAGGGCTAAAGATCTCCCAACTCAGCTCTGTATCATTTCATAGCAGCTCTCCACAGGTCTCTGTCTCTCAAAGCCAGGTATGTGGGACTTGCTAAGACCTGATTGCTTTTTGGGCAATTGAGATAACTCCTTGGGGACCTCTTTAAGCAGCTGCTTTATTGACGAGATTTAGTTCAGCAAAGCCCTGGCAGCTATTATCCCCAAGTGAGGCTTCTGCTCACTTTGAAAGAGAAATCACAGCACGCTTGACAGTGCCAGAAAGTGAAGATTGTGGCTATTCTCCTCCACCCCATTTTTAGGCTAAAGAAGTGC
This sequence comes from Phrynosoma platyrhinos, assembly GCA_020142125.1. Classification (NCBI taxonomy): domain Eukaryota; kingdom Metazoa; phylum Chordata; class Lepidosauria; order Squamata; family Phrynosomatidae; genus Phrynosoma; species Phrynosoma platyrhinos. Next base: position 262,667,040 of record CM034703.1, read on the forward strand.
TTATTTGTTTCACAATAAAGTGTGTAATTCCTGGCATGCTGTTCAAATTATAATGATGGCACAAATAATATTTTACTTATATGGGAACATCCACTTGCAGCATTAAGAAGATTTTATGGAAATCTGCAATAAGGAAGGGGGAGCTATATCTCCTGACTGTGATGTAACTGAAATAGGGAGCTTTTGCAATCACATAAGGTCTACTGTCAGACTGTCTGATTCAACAGCAGATGTGCTGGACACTTACGATAGATGGTTGGTCCGTGTTTAATAGTTACCAGATGTTCCCTTCTTGTTTAAAGGGATAATTTTAATCTGATAGGCAGTCTTTTTTTTTTTTTTTAATAGGGCTGTTGTTTATAGTGGTAGCAACCATCTCATAACTGTTTTCTGTTTAGCCTTTGCAGGGATAAAAGCTGGTTGGGTTACTACATGAGAATGCAGGCTCCTGTCTACTTTAGGTCTGAGCTGAGAAAAATGGCTTTTGCTTCCAGAATCCCACAGTCAAAATCAACATCACTGTGAGATTCTGGGAGCTGTAGCCTAAAAAAATAATTTTTCCAACTTCTGCTGCAGGTAATATTTCCTGGTGATAGCCAGTGTGATCTAGTGCTTTGGCTGTCACATTATGAGCTGGGGAGCCCAGGTTTAAATCTTCTCTCAGACAGGTGAAACTCCTCTTGAATGACCTTTTGGTACTCACCACCTCTCTGTTCCATTCCACAAGACTGGGGCTGGGAGTGGGGAGTGCTGACTACGCACGGATCTTCTTGGATAAAAGATGGGCTAAAAAGTAAGGAAATAGCTACAGTTGATATGAATATAAGGACATAAAAGCCTTGTTGGATTCGATCTAAGTGTGACCAAACCATCCCACAAAACGATCATCCAACCTTCCAGATGCTGAATCCACCATTCCTTACCATTGTGTAAGCCAGTTAGGCCTCTTGGAGGTTGCAATTCAACAATATCAAGAGGGATTCACAGTTTCCACCTCTGCCTTAAAAGTTCCATTGACCATATTAAGGCATTCTTGTGAGCTTGCATTTGATTTGCATCCACTGGACATGGAGCTATCAATAGGAAAATGTACTTTCCTGTTATACAGCACTGAGTATTCTAAGTTGCACTATACAAATCAATTAATTTATGCAAAGGCTTTTTATATTCACCTTCCCATAAATCCTTTGAGAAGTCTATGGGGTAGGATTGCTCATGGTTAGATGTAAATGGAAAAGGAAGCAGGCTATTAGGCCTGGTGGATCAGAGAGGCTTTTCCCAGTGGTGTAAGCTTTAGTTTGATTGCTTGAGTTTTCAGGCACTATAGGGCCTTTGCAGACTGCCAGAAATAGTGCACATTAAATTGAGGCACTACCCTGGCTCAGTACCATGGAATCATGGGAATTGTATTTTTTTCTGAAACATTGAGCCTTCTCTGTCAGAGAGCTCTGGTGCCACAATAAATTACAGTTCCCATGATTCCCTAGCACTGAGCCAGGGCAGTGCTTATGTGCCATCTGTGAAGCAGCTGCTCTCCAGTTGTGGATTTCTATGAAATACTTGTTAGGTATAAATGGGATATAGAGTCAATGTTAAAATGTTGAAAT
>CM034703.1:262668746-262683999 GCA_020142125.1 Phrynosoma platyrhinos
TTTAAAGGACTGTTTACAACACTTCATCAACATCAATTTCCAACAATACTGTGAATTTATAATGTAGAAAATGGTAGGTGCTTGTCCTCTCCATAGAGCAGGTTGGACTAGTCGCCAGGTGCTCTTTTGCTTCCAGTCTAATTTAATGAATGACATTTTGATTGGCCTTATATGAGTTTATTTTACTTCGAATATTGGATTTTTTTCTTATGGAACACACAACTATCTTTCACCTTTTTGTGACTTGGAGAATAACAATGTAGTGACTTAACAACATGAGCACAATGAGGATGAACTGTACAAATATAACAGTTTCATAGTACCCAGTTGGCAAAAGGGCCAGGCAAGGGTGCATTCTATCACCCTGCCTGTTCAACACGTATTCAGAAAATACATGAAGAGCAGGTTTAGACCCAGAAGGAGAAGATACGAGGAAGGAACATATAATTCCCCATCCTTGGTTGTAGTTTCCCCCCAAGGGCATGCTTGGATCCCACGCAGTTTCCCCTCCACTGAGCCGAAGACTTCCCACCCCTGTGAACCCACGGTCTTACTGCCACACTTCTGCCCGTGATTTGGTGCCCTTTTTCTCTTTGGGGCAGAGGTCAGGGGAGTTGGGGAGAGGGGTCCCAGGGGGGGCATGGTGTGGTGTGATTTTTAAAAGAAATGATTGACAGATCCTGCGCTTCTGCTAACCCTCTGCCAACCCTCAGCCCATTGCCCCTCTCTCCCGGTGCTGGCTCCGATCGCCATTCAAATGTGAACTTTGATGGGAAGATGGGCAGTTTTGATCAATTGTGGCAAACATAGGATGTTATCACATGGGGCTAAATGCAAGCAGAATCCAAACGAAATGGCGAACAAATCCGGATTATTTGCCCGTGTTTCCACACGACGTCACACAGAACCCTGACAGAAAGTGGAAAGAACCGAGATCTTTTGAATTTCTGTTTCTTGAGGAATTGCAATTGCGCGACAGGAATCATTTCGCATTTACCGTAAGTCTGATCACCAAATACGTATTGTGGAGCATTTCCCCGTCATTTCCCATGGTTCCCAGCGTGATTTCCCATGGGTCTGTGAGGAAGCATCTTTATGACGTGTACTTCCTGTTTTGATCGGGCAACAAACAGAAAGGATAAACATGGTCCTCTCTGCTTTAAGGCAATTTAGCTTTCTATAGGAATATGTGCCAGCGCGCGACCAGGGGTTGGTGGAAGAGCAATATTGGGGATGGTTACTGCTTTATTTGTGGGCCAGTATTTGGGGTGGTGGCGGGTGAAAAAATAGAAATTTGGTTTATGATGCTTCTCTTTCTCAGGCTGTGGATACCTGGCTGTCAGCACCATCACAGAGGCCACGGTACCTGTCCGCCTATTCAGCCGGCACTCTGGATGTGTGTGAGTGTTATCTTGGTTAATTATATGTATTCTTGGCTCATGATTCTATGGTGTCTCCTGACAGTTAGCTCTCGCTGCCTGCTTGGTTCTAGGACGCCTTTGTTCTTACAACCTATTTTGTGTTTCTGTATATATAGTTGGAGGGGGGTACAGACCAGTGGAGACAGGCAGTTATTTAGGTAGAAGTATATAGTATTGATAGAGTGACTGATTGATTGATTGATGGATAGATACATAAACAGATAGATAGATAGATGGATAGGTAGATAGAGATGTGTGTAAATGGGCTGCCTTCGATGATCAATAGTGCATGTCTGACTGCACCTGTTTCAGTGTATGCACCTATGCAGATATCTAGACAGAGGGAGATAGATAGATAGATATTTAGATAGATGGATGGATGGGTGGATGGCTAGATAGATAGATAGATAGATAGATAGATAGATGGGGTGGTAGGCTGGTGCAGGCTGTTATTGTGATTGCTTTATACATTCATATAGATATATATACATGTATCTATCTATCTATATATAGAGAGCAAGAGAGAGAGAGAGAGAAATAGACAGATGGACAGATATTTGGGGCCTGTGTGTTATCTACAGAGATAAGGACACCGTACACTATCACTCCCTTCACATGCCCTTTTGCTGCTTTTGTGAATGTCTCTGTTGGGGTCAAGGCACACATATAGTCTTCAAGGGATCTATACAGCTATCTATCTATCTATCTATCTATCTATCTATCTATATACATCTACCTATACAGAGAACTTATATATATACAGTATTACATTAGTGGAGTGTTGTAGGGTGGGGGAAAACCTGAAGACCCATCTAGCTCTATTACCTGCCATGCAGGGATTCCTTTTCGATGTATCCCCGACAGAGGTCCTTCCCGGCTGTGCTTGGATGTACAGTCCAACGAAGAAGACTCCACAAATCTCCAAGGGCGTGTTTCCATGCTCGAACGCCCTGAACTGACAGTAAGTTTTACCAGTGTTTGTGGTGCGTTCTGTTTCCCTCCTGCTCGCATCCATTGCTCTGGGCCCTGATCTCATGAGCTACAGAGATCAAGGTAGTTCTCTGCTCCAATACTGAAACTGCAAGTCATATCAACTTTTAACCTTCTCTTCTCCAGAGTAAACATTCTCACCTCCCTCGTTTGTTGACCCTCTTGGGCTTACTGTGCAGAAACATGGCTTGCAAAACCCTTGTCCTGTTCAGAATGGGATATTTCTGTGTCATATTTTATGAAAATACCTGTGCATCTTTTCTCAAGACTGACGTTATTTGTGGTTATCTATTATCATGTTCCTTTTCCATTTTCATCTAATATTGTGCCTTGTTTTTTCCCCAGATAAACCTTGTCGGGATGGGTTGATCCTACAGCTATATATAATGGTTTCCAGAGTGAAACAGGTGGTTCTACTCTAGGAATTTCTGTTTCTGCCTCTTTCCTACATCCCCCCCTCTAACAATTCAATGAAGAAGCCAGACTCTTCTACCAAAAATTAAATTCTTTATTTACACAATCACATGATTTATTCTTTATTTACACAATTACATGATTTTTTCCCCCGATAGCAAACAAATAAAAAGAGGGAGCAGGAAGAAGAAATTAAAGCAGAAAAAAAAAAACAAACCACTGCCCGTTACTGCACAGGACAGTGGGGGTGGGTGGGTGGGAGACAGAACTAAAAAGTCATGATCGTGGTGGGGACCGGGTGACCTGGAAATGTTGGATCCACAACTTTAATTGCTCCACGGTCCTCTCCAGGTCACCTATCTGCCTGGAAAGCTCCTCCTGGCTGCGGGCCAGGGCCGCGATCATTTCCCACACTGTAGGGAGAGAACAGAAAAAAAAATCACTATTACTACTTTCCCCATTTCTACATGTTTACCTGTGTCACATTCAGACTTGTGTCCCAGGTAAGGTCCCATACTTACCAGGGGGTTCTCCTCCTTCGTCCTGTGGCTCGGGGGGGGGATTCCCTCCTCGCCACGTTGGGGAACAGGTGCCTGCGGTGGCTGCTCCTGCTCACCAGCCTCCTCCTCCACAGGGTCTTCTTCCCCCTTCAGTGGGGGAGGACTTTCTGGCCCTTGTGCCTCTTCTTCCTCCTCCTCCTCTTGGGGGGGCAGACTTCGTGGCAGACTTCCTGGCCTTCGTGCCTGTGGCCTCACAGGAACTCCCTCAATAGGTCCTGCGAGTAAGAGGTAATTCAACAGGATACATTACTTGTGGCAGACATTCCTGGCATGGGCATTTCAGACAAGCTATTATAGGCATACTTTCAAGACACTCAAACATACAAATGGTAACATCCACCCCTATATATATAAAAATAGTGGAGGGACTTACCTTGTGGCCCTCTTGCATGCCTTCCATTGGGCTGGCCTGCCCGCTCCCAGAGGCGCACAAGTCGTTGGTAGAAGGGAGGCCGGCCTTCTACAGGAGGGTCACCGTGGAATAGGTTCCTGGCCCTGTAGAAGGCATTCCGCAGGACCTTGACCTTTGATCTAACCTGGGCCAAGGTCCTGCGGTATCCTCTACGGGCCAGTTCCCTCACAACGCACCTATAGATGGCGTGATTGGGGTGTGAGCTGGACCCCATGAGGAGGTGGAGGTGGGTGCTCTCTTCCATTATATCAAGAAGTGCCTCCACCTCCACCCTCAGCCACAGCTGCCACCTGTTCGCCATGGCTACAGGTGTATTTGGGCAGCTGTGGCTTTTCTGGCCTGAATGTGCTTTCTGCTCCACCAGGTGTTGCCAGAAGGGGAAGTCATCAGAGCGGAAGTATGCTTATTGCGCATGCGCAACATTAAGGAGGAACCAGCTCCTGCATGATTGCCATTGCCCACAGCACGTGGAGATCATTTCGGTGGTTGCTGTTCAGCGAAAAGCATCTATTTGAACTCGCGGCCAGCCAGGCGCTTGCAGGGTCCCCTGGTTAGCTTTTGCGGCTTGGTTCTGAGATCGTTATATCGGCTCGGTCGCTATAACGATTATCGCGCCAAAAAAGCAAAACTCCCTGGCTTTTTGTATTTTTTTATTTTTTTATTATTTTTTTTTTATTTTTTTGCTGTTTGTTGTTTTTGAGGCGCACCCTCGGTTCCAATGGCTTCCTCAATGCCTGCTGGCCCCCTGAGAAAGCAGGGAAGGGGCATCACGCGGACCCACACTGAAGTCCTGGAGCTCATTGCTTTGTGGGGGGAAGAAAAGGTGCAGAGGCAGCTGAACGCAAACCATAGAAACCATGATATTTATGCAGAGATTTCAAGTAAGCTTCTGGAGAAGGGGATACGCAGATCTGTTCCAGAATGTAGGAACAAATGCAAAACCTTAAAATTTGAATACCAAAAAGTTAACAACCACAACAAAATTAGTGGAAATGCCCCTGCCACATGTCCCTTCTTCAAGGAGCTGGACAAATTTTTAGACAAGGACAGATCTGTGTTCCCCAAAAGAATCACCAAGAGCCTCCATATTGTCAGAAAAGCAAATGGGGCCACAAGCCAGGAACCCGCCTCCCAGGCATCACAAGCATCACAGCAGGATGCATCGATGACCGCCGTCGTCACTGTGGAAGGTAGCTTTGCATGTGAATTTCTCCCCATGTGCTCTGAAGGGCCCTTACTTGTGGGGAGGGGGTGGTTATTTGCCACAATGGGGAAGATGGAACACGCTGGAAAGCCTGGCTCGCTCCTACCGCGAGGACCTTGAACAAACAGCCTGATACAGGGAGAGGTTTTGCGGCTGCATGGAGCAGCTGATAAATGTTGCCCGGGAGTCGGTGGAGGAGCAGCGGGAACTAAGGACTTATCTGTATTCTCGGGAATTGGGCCGCAAGATGGTAGTCCCTGGTTCTTTGCCTGGGAACCAAAAGAAAAAATCAAAAACCCAGGCCACCCCGCACTCCACGCCACTCACTGGCAGCCAAATTCTTTTTGGGGACTCGGGGGATGAGGGACCAGCTCCTTGCCTTGTCCCTTGCTCTGAGGCTACCCAGGGAGACACACAAAACTGTCAGACTGAAGAGACTGTTCCTGGGAAACCAAAGAGGCAGATAAAGAAAAAAATGATCTACTCTCCATCATTATGGTCTTGTTTTGCAAGGCTGCACTCCCAGTTTGTTTGTGTTTTTGAAAAAGTTTGTTAGCTGTTATATTGTTCTTCTGTTTTTCATGAGCACTTTGCACTGTTAATTATAGTATTTGAACAGTAAGCAAGCAGTAGCGAGGTCATTCTTTCTCAAGACCAGTTATGCTAGGGTGGGCACCTTAACAGTAGAATCTGGATGGACTGGTAAGCCCTTAGCCAAGTGTGCATGCCAATCACTATTCCTATGGGTGGCTGACTTCTTGAGCCAGCACTTTACATTCTGCTTGCCCCTGACCGCCGTTTTTTGATTGCAATAAGGAAACACTTTTGCCCTTATAGGCCTACATTCGGTCATCAAGATGCCTTACAGTCCATATTCCACGTCCTAAGTCCTTAGCCAAATTCAAGAAAAAGTGCACATTCTAAAGATGCACTTCCCTGGTTCATTGCTAGGGAATCATGTGGACTCTAAATTCTTGCGCCACCAGAGCTCCCTGGCTGCAACGGCTCAATCTCTCAGGAAAAAATCCAAGTTCCATGACTTCCTAGCAATGTTGCTGGACAGGGCCTCAATGTTGTTTGCACTATTTAAGGGAGACAGGGAAGGGCCATATCCACCTTGGCCATTTTGCGGGGATTATTGGACTAGAAGTCCAAAATACTTGGAGGGGCAAAGGAGAGTAACTGCTGATGTAGACTTAACCTGCGAAAACTTCTGGAACAGGAACCATAGAGGTGTGCAAGCAGATATATAGATATCTACACACATATCTTTGTGTGTATATATATCTCTGTCTATATGTATATATATGCACACACACACACACATATATATGTGTGTGTGTGTGTGTATATATATATGTGTGTGTGTGTGTGTATATATTCATATATATATATATAATGATATATATCTATATACACAAATATATATGTGTATGTGTGTGTGTGTGTATATATATATATATATATGCACATATACATACATAAATGTAGATATATGTGTATGTGTATATATACACATGCACACACACACACACATATCTATATATATCTATATATATCTATACTTCCCTATATCTATATCTATATCTATATCTATATCTATATATATGTATATATACATATATCTGTCCATATATATGGAAAGCTATATATATATATATATATAGAAATTTATATATTTTATAAATTTATAAATTTATTTAAGCAAACCACCCAAATTAACAGTAAAGAAAGGGTTTTTTATTTCAGAGAACATATAGAACAGCGAACAGTAATGCAAACTATATACACATAGAACTAGCCATCATTGCTCACTCCCGCTCGGCTATCATGGCTGCTATTGCTCCACGGACCCGCTCCCCCTCAGTTTGCTTTCGCCAGTCTCTCACAGCCTGGTACTGCTCTGGCATTGGTGGCAGCTGCAGTTCCCCAGTGGGCTGCTCACCGTGTAGTGCGTGGCCCTTGCTTTCACATATGTTGTGCAGCCCACGCAGGCCGACACAACAGTGGCAAAATAGTTTTCCCCCACAGTTAGCCTTGCTCCTAGGCAGCCCCATCTTCCTTTCAGCTGGCCAAATGCTCGCTCCACCACACTGTGAGCCCTGCTGAGTGCCATGTTGAATTTCAACTGGTGGTTCTGCAGAGCTCCACTGTATGGCTTCATGAGCCACCGGCGTAAGGGGTATGCCCCATCCGCAATACCAAGGGCGGCACCTGCACTCCCCGGATTGTAACAGTGGGATTTCCAGGGACAAATGCGCCCTTGTCCATTGCCTGGCACAAAGAGGAATGCCGGAAGATGAAGGCGTCATGGTTGCATCCGGAAAATCCTACCTCAATGTTAAGGAACAGTCCAGTGGCCGAGGTCATCCCTTGCAGGACGATGGAGTGCCCATACTTCCTGTTGAAGTATTCCTCGGCCCTAGCCCTGGGAGGCTTTATAGGTATATGGGTGCCATCGAGAGCGCCAACACAGTGGGGGAAGCCCAGATGCTCAAAGCTGGCCATGACCTGCAATGTGACAAAAAGATAATAGGGAAAAGGCATTTAAAAGCAGGCAAAGATCCATATGTGGAAGCCCCCCCTGTGATTTTCTTCCAGGAAACTGCCTTGCCAATTGCCCCGCCATATTTAAGGACCCATTACTCAGTTCTAGCTATGCATCACACTGCCTAGCTGTCTGCCCAGTTATCAGCCTATATGTATGTGGCTATCAAGACCTATATACATATACAAGGGAAGATGCCCACCTTATAGCTCCCTTGGTAACTGAATCAACCCCCGCCCCCTTCCCTTTGAATAAGCTATTTATGCAGATATGCATAACTGGTCAGAACACACACTGTACGGAACAGGGACAGTTAATATCACAGAGGCAAGGTGGATACTTACAACCTTCTAAATCACGCACAAAATCATGGCCCTATGTATGCATGCCCCCCCTTTTTATGTGACACACTAAAATTATTTTAAAATATACTTTAATGTAAAGGAAAGGCATCTGCGTGAAGCAGAGCCCAGGAACAGACACTGTGAAAGAAGGAAGGAGAGGTACTGACCTGGCGATAGTCCCCAAGGCAGACTGTCTTCTGGAGAAGCTCCTTCTTGATGGCACAGATCACCTCAGTGCAGATGATGGCTGCTGTGGACACCCCGATTTGGAAATGGCGAGCCACTCTCCGGTAATTGAGGGGGGGCCGATAGCCACCAGATGGTGATTGCGACCCTCTCTTCCATGGAGATGGCCCTCCTCATGATGGTGTCCCTGGCCTGGAGCTGAGGGCGCAGAGCCTCGGCAATCTCAAACAGTGTGGATTTGGACATGTGGAAATTCTGGATCCACATGTCCTCATCCCAGAGTGGTAGCACCTCCTCGGCCCACCAGTTCCTGATCACCTGTGGTCTGACCCACCACCGGCGTGCATGGGGGACGTTGGAGGCATGGCAAGCCCGGGCGCCTTGGTAGCGGCGGTTTAAAATTCTGTGGAGCACCTCATGTGCTGTGAAGCCCCTGATGGCACGGCGCCTCATCCAGCGACGGAGGGCAGCCAGCACAGCCCTGCGCCTTTCCAGGAGCTCCTGCTCTACCTTCTCTGCCTCCTCAAGCAATTCACACAGATGTGGAAGTACACACTCCTTTGTACGTGGTACACATAATGTGCGAGTTCAGGAAGAGCCCAGCAATGGCGACTGCACGGCAATGGTGATGGCAAAGCAATGACAAAATGGTGAGAAGGAGGTGACGAAAATCACATCCGACCGGCGTGGCGAGCATTCCTGTATCTGCGCATATGCCAGAACATCATTTCTGGTACATGTACGGGATTTTGCCACTTGTGTGTGAACGGCAAATACGGTTTCCGTGAGCGCATTCCTTAATTGCGCGATGATGCTAGTTGCATCTGATAGCCATTTGCGCAATGTGGGGTTTCTTTATGTTTATTTCTGGATTTGTTCTTTTTTACTTTCTTATCGCTTTGTGGCCCGCGTATGATAACATCCATAGTGTGAACATTGCAACAGTTTTGTATCGCTTTGTTGATTCAAAATGATCCAGTTAAAAAAACCAATTTATCCCTGAGTAGGAACGATCCCAAACAAATGGTTCATTGAACAGATCAAGCCTGAACTCTCCCTTGAAGCCAAGATGTCAAAACTGAGGCTGTCTTACTTTGGCCACCTCATGAGAAGGCATGACTCACTACAAAAGACAATAATGCTAGGGAAGGTAGAAAGAGTGGAAGACCATACACCAGGTGGGGAGACTCAATTAGGGAAATCATGGGCCTGAATTTACAGGACCTAAGCAGAGAAGTGGAAGACAGAGTTTTTTGGAGATGTCTCATCCACAGGGTCACCATGAGTTGGCTCTGACTCAAGGGCAGTTAAGAACAACAAAGTATTTAACTGCCTTGGCTCCTGGAATCCTAGAATTTGTAGTTTCCTGTGCTACTGTAATATACCAAACCAATGCTTTACAGTACACCCCTACACTGTTGTTGTTTGCTGTTAGCTACCCTTGAGTCAACCTCAACTCATGGTGACCAGTCTCCAGACTCCCCTATCCTCCATTGTTCTGCCTAGGCCTTGTAGATTCAGGCCCGTGACCTCTAGCCATCAGGCATGCAGTTTTCTCTTTCTACTGCCTTCTACCTTTCTTAGCATCTAATGCAGTGGTAGGCAACCTAAGGCCCGGGGGCCGGATGCAGCCCCCCAAGGCCTTTGGACCAGCCCCAGGCTGGTCCTGCCGCCGCCGCCACCCGCCATGATAATATTGATTATTGTTGTTATTACTTGTTCTTGGGGTTTTCTTGGCAAAATCTCCACAGGGGTTTTGCCATGGCTTTTCTGGGGCTGAGAGAGTGCGCATGCATATTTTTTAAATTTTTTAAAAATTTTTATTTATTTATTTTTGGTGCTTTGGCCCCCCAATTGTCTGAGGTACAGCAACCCGGCCCCCAGCTCAAAAAGGTTGCCTACCCCTGATCTAATGAGTTGTGCCTTCTCATGATGACAGCCTCAATTTGATAATCTTGGCTTTCAAGGAGAGTTCAGGTTTGATCTGTTCAAAGGATAAATTTGTTTGTCTTTTTGGCTGTCCACAGTACCCTCAGCAATCTTCTCCAGCACCACATCTCAAATGAGTTGACTTTCTTTTTATCTGCTTTCTTCACTGGCCAGTCCTCACATCCGCACATGGTGATGGAAAATACAATGGATTGGATGATTCTAACTTTACTGCGCAGTTGTATATCTTTACTCTTTAAGATCTTGTCTAGTTCTTTCATGGTTGCCCTTCCCATTCCTAGTCTTTTTCTGATTTCTTAATTGCAGACTCTATTCTGTTCAATGCTTGATCCAAGGTACAGGAAACTATTTCGATTTCCCCATTGTCTAGGCTGAATTTATGTAGATCCTCCTACACTAAAGTATTGGAATTCCCTACCAGCAAATTCTAAGTATATTTCCAAACAAATCCTAGGATTCACACAGTGAAGCTATGACAGTTAAAGTAATACCAAAGTACTATAATTGTGCAGCTGCCTTTGGTCCTTACTGTACAAGCAGAAATGCAGGATATTAAATTAAATATTTATTTTGGATATATCCCTGAAGGTGGACCTTTATTTTGTGAGGCTATTTCATCCAGCCGCTGTGTAAAAGTACTCAATTTAGCTTCTGTTGTTTCTGTGATTTTTTAAAAAAAATTAGTACAATATTTAAAATTAAATGTCATCTTGCTAGCATGGTGTAGTAGTTTGAGTGTTGGACTAGGACTTTTGAGACGAGCATTAGATTCCCAGTTCAGCCATGAAATCCACTGGGTGACCTTGTCACACTCTCTCAGCCTCAGGGGAAGGCAATGGCAAACCTCCTCTGAACAAATCTTGCCAAGAAAACCCCACCATACGTTAGTATCGCCAAACATCAGAACCAACTTGAACGCACATAATGCACACTTACTAACATACTTGCTTCTCTCTGCTTCTGAAAGTAGAAAGCAGTTCTTTCTGCTGATATTCTAGCTTCCAAGGGACCTTTAAGTCTTACTTATAAATGAAAACAGATCCAGGTAACAGCTGAATTATATATTTTCAATAATGGAGGATCAATCTTTGTATGTTTCCTCATCACATAAGTCCCGGGGGCAATCCTAGAGGGAGCCTGTAACCAACATCATATAAGTTCCTGCATTGCATAGGGTAAATATTTCAATGATGTCTAAATGCTGACTTTGGATAGCTCCACATTGTACAATGGTAATGCTTTGATATCACTTTAACTGCCATGGCTGTATGTTATGGAATAATGGGATTTATATTTATGTGAGATCATTAGAATTCCCAGCTACAGACAGTTCCAGTACTGTAGTTCAAGAAAGGCACTAGACAGAATGCATAGTGTGCCAATAATAATAATAATAATAATAATAATAATAATAATAATAATAATAATAATAATAATAATAATAATAATAATAATAATAATAATAATATTAATTATTATTATTATTATTTATATCCCACCTCTCTGTAAAAACAACCGGGGTGGCTTACAAGATAAAACAAGCAGTCCTGTCCCCCAATAGCCCACCCTCCCTTAAAATACAATTAAACTATTGAAATTTAAAGCATACTTAAAATTAACAAGTTATAATAAATGACAGTAAATTAAAGTAACTGTAACTAGAAATCCTAGAACTCTATAGGAAATAGCCATGGTAGTTAAAGTGGTATCAAACTGTTATAATTGAACAACGTGGCTTCAAGCATCAGCAAACTTTCTTTTTCCTTGCTTTGCTCACTGTCTTGGAAATGTCTAGAGAAATTGAAAGTTTGCACACTATTGTGTGACATTTTGTTTGCTGTAATAAAATTATTACCCAAATATGGATAATGCTATTTTTTTTTTTTTTAATGGAGCAAAACAGCTCCCCTCCTTGCACTATTTCCAAAGAAGCAGACATGATCAGTCTTCACATGATCTATCTTAAAAGACATAAGCCATTCTGGAATACACATGGAAGTTTGAAAAAACACAACCCTGAACAGTTAGCATAGATTTCCTGCCTTTGGCGATGCTGCCATCTTGTGTTGAACTGATACTCTCCTCCTTGGAATACCCAGCAAAAGTAGTGATCCAGAGGTTTATTTTTGGTTGCATCTGCACTGCAGAAATGAACCAGTTTGATACCACTTTCACTCCTATGGCTCAATGCTATGGAATTCTGGGAATTGTAGTTTGTTGTGACTGCAGAGCTCTGTCAGGAAAGCCTAAATGTCTCACAAAACTACGGTTCCCAGAATTCCATAGCATGGAGCCATGGCAGTTAAAGCAGTGTCAAACTGGATTATTTCTTCAATGTGGGCGCAGCCATTGTGTATTTCTCTGTGCACCAAGTCTCCATTCCTTCTGTGTTTTCTAGATTTTCTTTATTATTATTTTTGTCCTAGCCTGGTGGTATGCACGTATTTCGAATAATGAAAAATAGCTCAAAGATATAGCTGTGTTATGTCTGTAAAATCAGTATGTAATCTTGTCGCACCTTTGAGACTAATTGAAAGAGAGAAGTTGGCAGCATGAGCTTTCGTAGACAATTCATTTTAAAATGAGATATCAGCTCTTCCTAGTGGGCAAAACTGATTTTGATTTGCAATTTTCATTCTTTTTACGGTAGGATTAGGGTAGAATTACTCAACAACGAGGCACACCTCTTTGCTCCAAGTGATCTGCCCACCTCTGGTTGGACTGGATGGCCCTTGAGGTCTCTTCCAAATCTTTGATTCTAAGAAAAGAGATGGTGTTTACAATTCTCTTGCTTGCTTTAAATTGCTCCCTAAATGTGCGTGGTGTCATCATTCAACATCGGTTTGAATGTGCCAAAGTGAAAACCGGAGAGGGCTTCTGTATCTTTAATGGTTGTGTAGAAGAGGGCATTTCAGAAGGTGTTGCTTGTCACACAACCACTAACAAGAAACACCTGCCAAAATTCAGTGGCATCACTAAAGGGGTGTGTGTATGGGGGAGGGGGTGCGGATCACAACAGGTGACAGCCTAAGGGGGGTGACACCACTGCTCCTCAAGCATCTGCTTTTTGGTAGAAAAGGGCTGTGCATTCACCTGTATCTCTTTAAAATACTGAATGGATGTTGGGTGGGGCAAGGCTCAGTGGGAGGAGGGAAAAAAGAGGCATCAGTTTTTTTAAATTAAATTTTCCATGTTAAATATTTTTTTAAAAAAAATAAAAAATTAAAATTTAAAAAATTCTTTTAATTTTTTTTAAAAAAACACCTTTTACCAAATTTTTACCCCAACCACATGAAACTATGTACATGTAAATACATTTAAGCTCTGTGCATGATATTGTAATTTAAAGGTATAATTTCATTTCCCCCCCCCCCCGCTTGTTTTCACATCACAACTATTGCCATTACATTCAGTGATATACAGGAATTGTGATATATGAGTAACATTCGTACCAAAGCATTACTAAGGATTCTGTGTGGCGTGGGAATGGGAGGAGGTCAATGGTGTGTGTGTGACACCATGAGTTCCCGCACCGGGTAATGCCAACCCAAGTGACGCCACTGCCGAAATTCCTGCTTCTACTCATCACAGGTACAGGACTGGAGCCTGGCAACCTGAACTCAGACCCTGGGACTGAGAGGAACTATACATCCATTTTTATTTTTATTTTTATGGTGATGCTGAATTAAGAGGGGACCAGCGTGACACAGTGGTTTGAGCTATGATGCCAGAAACCAGGGTTTGATTCCTCGCTCGGCCATGGAAACCCACTGGGTGACCTTGGGCAAGTCACACTCTCTCAGCCTCAGAGGAAGGCAATGGCAAACCTCCTCTGAACAAATCTTGCCAAGAAAACTCTATGATAGGTTCACCTTAGGGTTGCTATAAGTTGGGAGCAATGTGAAGTCACGCAACAACAGCAAGCCAAATTGATCTGCACTTAAATAATGTACAAGCCTTCGGGGGGGGGGAGCACAACAGGTTTTAAAAAAATATTTGCATGCAAGCAGGTAGCCTTAACTTCATTTCTTCCCCAGGATGTAAATCCTAGCTAAAGTCTGATGCTCCAAAATTTAGGCTTCTTTCCTCCCTGTGAGGGTGGTTTAATCCTGAGGCACACAATTGTTGGGTAACAGGGAGGAGGGTGAATCAGTGGACCTGGCACCTAAAGTTTCCATCTGCAAAAGAAGTGTGTGTGTGTGTGTGTGTGTGTGTGTGTGAGTGAGAGAGAGAGAGAGAGAGAGAGAGAGAGCAATGGTTCCTAAATTTTGGTCCTCCAGATGTTTTGGACTTTAGCTCCCAGGATACGTTACTATTCACCAAGCTGGCTGGGGCTTCTGGAAGTTGAAGTCCAAAAACCTGGAGGAACAAATTACTGAAATACACTGTAGAAATAACAAGATTTTGGGCCTTTGCAGACTGCCAGAAAAGGTGCAAATTGAGTCCACTTTAACTGTCCTGGCTCAGTGCTAGAGAATCATGGGAATTGGTTTTTTTTCTGAGACACTGAGCTTTCTCTGTCAGAGAGCTCTGGTGCCACAATAAACTACAGTTCCCATGATTCCCTAGCACTGAGCCAGGGCAGTTAAAGTAGACTCAATTTGCACCATTTCTGGCAGTCTGCAAAGGCCAAACCACTTTAAGCTGCCACGGCTCCACTCTGCAGAATCCTGGGATCTGTAGTTCTGTGAGGTACCAGCACTCTTTAACCGAGAAAGCTTGCACAACTACAAACCCCAGAATCCCCTCAGGATGGCGCCTACAGGACTTTCAAGTGGCGTCGGGCGGCATTATTTCTACTCGAGTGTAGGTGCACCCAAACGAGTACCACCAAGATAGGGAAAGAATGAAAGGACATAGGTTCCAAAACAAAATTTAGTCGGCGAGTGTCAGGTTTCTATTTTATTACTTTTTTTAAGATGTGTCTTTTAAAAACCGCATTCAACTTTTTTTAAAGAAAAAACTTGGTTTAACTGTGTTCTTACTTTTACATTAGTAGTTTCAAAACACACTGCAGAAATAACCCAGTTTGAGACCGCTTTAACTGCCCTGGCTGACTGCTAGGGAATCATGGGAATTGTTTTTTTCCTGAGACATTGAGCCTTCTCTGTCAGAGAGCTCTGGTGCCACAGCAAACTACAATTCCCAGGATTCCCTACAGCACTGGGCCAGGGCAGTCAAAGCGGTCTCAAACTGGGTTATTTCTGCAGTGTGTCTTCTCGGA